>OY751341.1:10966914-12166914 GCA_963564715.1 Catocala sponsa | reverse complement strand
ATTTAAATATAGTCATAGTCCGAAAGTCATACCCAAAGCAATAATTTTGTATTAATAAAAATATCGAATCTTCGAAGAGTCCGACCCATAATATCAACAGTACAACGGCTCCCATTCTTCTTATCAGTAACTCAAGTTATGGCCGCCGATGAAAAACGCGGTAAAATGACAAACTGTTGCCTGAATAACAACAAATATAAAATAGGCGTCTTTATATTATACGATATCGATATTGTGCAACGGATATATATATACAATATTGGTATTCTAACTTAATATTACAATGTAAGTTTGTTTGTTCGTCTGCTACGCTTTCACGCTTTAACAACTCGACCGATCATCATGAAATTTCGCACACATGTTGTCAGGAGAACAGATTAGGACATAGGATACCTTACATCCAGAAAAACTATAGTTTACATTTACATTAGAAAACGAGACGTCTATATTCTGTATTTAGTGCTAGCTCGTTCTATCGCAAAGTATGATTCATGATGATACTGCTATAAGACATGGTGGTACGGATCCAATTTTGCCTAAAACATATTTTATTTAAATTGTATTTATATTATCTACTAGCTGACCCGCGCAACTTCGTCTGCTTCACATAAGAGAATTTTCCTAGTTTTTGCAATATTTTTCATTTATGCTCCGCTCCTATTGGTCGTAGCGTGATGTTATATAGCCTATAGCCTTCCTCTATAAATGGGCTATCCAACACTGAAATATTTTTCTAATTTTTACCCGTAGTTCCTTAGATTACCGCGTTCAACCAAACAAACAAAATGTAAGTGAAGTCGGCGCGTGAGCGCCCCCGCCTTTTTATAAATGCAGCGGATGGCCGTTTCGCGCGTTGAACAACAATCAACCGTATAGCCGTACCCATAATGGCGCGGCGAGATTTGGAAGTTTTATTTCATCTATATCTTGTGTGTTTATAAACCGATTCCTATTTTTTTTTTATAATATAAATATTAAAGTGTACTTTTTGAATATGGTAGTTTGATAAAGATATATCTATGTGAACTACAATATATTTATGTATTTTAATACACTTTGAAGAAATGCCTAACGATTAAACACGTTATTGTGGCTAATTTATAAAAGATAGATATATCCTATTAAGGACTTTTTTGTAGATCTTTAGTTCATCTTTGTAATACATACTTTTGGTGTATGATCAACGTATGCGAGGATAAGAGCTCGAAAGCGCATTTTCGTCCGACTTGCTTCAAATTTATCGTCACTGCTCAGCTCCTATGTGTCTTAGCGTTATGTTATATAGCCTATAACCTGCCCAGGAGTATGGACTACAATCGTACCAAGTTTGGTTAAAATTTCTTCAGTAGTTTTTGACCCATGCGTGCACATACAGACAGACAGACAGACAGACAGACAAAAAATTTACTGATTGCATTTTTGTCATCAGTATCGATCACCATTCATCCTCCAATATTAATTTTGAATATATATTCAATGCACAGGATTGACCTCTCTACAGTTTTATTATAAGTATAGATTAATCCTCTTTATAACCCCTATGGTCGTTGATGCGCTAAATGTAATAGAATATCAATAATTAAGTAATGGCATACTAATTAATATAATAAAAGCAAATGTTAGTTTGTTTGTTACGCTTTCACCTCTTAACTACTTGACTGATCAGCATGAAATTTCGTATAGGAACAGAAAAGGACATAGGGTACCTTTCATCCCTAAAAAGTACTGTTACTAACCTACATTTACGCGAGCGAAACCGCGGGTTAAATGTAGTAGAATATAAATAATTTATTTTTAATGCATACGCATCACATTTGTTTGCAAAATGTGTCTTCACCCATTGCTGTTGTTCTTTAAAAGAGACACCATCTGCGTATATTTGGCGTATATAAGTCTAATTAGTGTGCATATGCGATAAATTCACACTTAAATAAAATATGACTTTATCCTCACACACACATAAACAGTTCTGACCACAAACACAAATATCAATTGCTCACACGCTCAAAGTTGGACTTTGTCCTTTAGAAATTATTGAGGTGTGCCAAGTAAAGGGTTTCCGTATATAACTGGTATTTTACGATAACATCACCAGTTAAGTTACGTAAGAGCATATAACTTGGACTTGCCGACTATATTGCATAAGGTTTTCTATCAGTATATGTTTATTATCAGCAAGAGGTTTTAAAATTGTTGTAATTGTAGGAGTCTTACTGTATGAAGAATCCCAGGTGGAACAGTTATACACATATAAAGTCAACGACATAAGTAGCTAAACATTGAAGTAATTTGTAACATCCTAACTAATATTATAAATGCGAATGTGAGTTTGTTTGTTTGTTACACTTTAACGCCTTAACTACTCGACTGATCATTATGAAATTTCGCATGCACATTGGCAGGTGTACAGAAAAGAACATAGGATAACTTTTATCAAGGTACAAAAAGACTGAGGGACTGACTGAGGGATAGAAATTAAGAAAATCATCATTAACGCGAGCAAAGCCTAAAGCGGACTAAATTTAGAACACGTTATTATGTACATAAGTACATAATATGTAAGTAGCTAAACATCGAATTAATTTGTAATTTCAGTTCATAATAACTTATTAAAACTATATATTAACTATCGTTAACTTGATTCAAGTACTATAACAGATGTGAAAATATGATAACAATATATAAGAATTCAAAATCTTACAATCGTTAAGCTATGCTTATGACGCTCACTGTACATAGCGTGATAATGCATTTTAAATAATATGATGTCAGGAAATTAAACACGACAGGTATATGATGAATATAGTCTAGAATTCCATACTACTACTCCATACTTATCCCGGCTGGCAACAGGCGTTAATCTAAATAAATATGTTTACATACATACTATACACGTGCTTTGCTTATATTTATGTGTAGATTCCTGTCAGTGGGTTTCGGAAACGTTGTTCGATAGCTTTGATTACATAATTTTAGACTTAGAATATCAAATAACGAGAACTCATATTAACTTTTCGGGGCTTAAAAGATCGTCGTTTTGATCGTGTAATTTCTAAGGTTAGTTTCGAGATTTATTTCAAAACTTAAATGATAATAACGTGACTTGGCATTTCACATAACAGGCGTGGTACTCTTACCAAAAAGTAAGAATATATATCGTGTAACAAAAAGGGTTTAGTCATTTTAATTCATGGATTTTTGCATATTAAGCTATTTCCTTACGTAAAACATGGTCTATTCTGGCTGATACTTACTGTTAATACCGTTTTAGAAAGAAGAGTTGCCATGAGCCAACTTTACGTAACAAAGGATTTTAATAATACTGAGCTTAACAAAACGATATCAGAAATTCTAATACTATAGGTATCATTAGGTAGTAGTCATGATTATCCAAGGATGCTAAAAGTATCTACAATCTTTATGCAGTATCCTTAATTGTTCTTTAAAATTGGCAACACCTGCACTTGGAATACATCCTGTCACAGGGGACATAGTAAACAACTGACAAAAAGAGCACCTAGATTTGTCAATAGCATATTAAACAAACAAAATAAAGAATATCGGTTGGCAAACAATACAGGGAAAAAATGAACTAAACTTCTTTGTTTTTACCTCGTTCAATATAATATATTATACGTAAATTTCCTACACATTATACATATAAGCACGAAAAGTGAGAGGCACAATTAATTAATGGACGAAACTCGTGGCTCAATCACGTAATACTGATCGAAATTTAATGAAAGACGAATAGGGCACTTTGTCACCGGCATCCTAAGATACCAAAGGCGAAAAGATTTTATACACTACGTTTAATATTTGTCGCTGGACTGAAGTTGAATGAAATTCAGATTTGTTAGACTAAACTTTTCCCGCAGCCTCGGCGGCGCTCGTGTATATGTAGGTTAGGGTAGGTTAGATTAGCAACGTTACTTTTTTCTGGATAAAACGTTGTCCTATTCTGTTCCCCTACAGAGTGTATACGAAATTTCATAATGATCGGTTGAGTAGTACGGCGTCAAAGCGTAACAAACAAACTTACATCCGCATTTATACCTATTAGTTAGGTTTAGACTTCTGCCTTCAATTGCCTACTATTATGATTCCGTTGCATACGTTTGCGCTGACGTTTAGGCGCTCAGGATTTGATTCTTAAGTTGTGCAGTGTTATTGGCGTTTTTTGTTAGATATTGAACAGTTTCAGCCAAAAGTCAGTAATGTGTGTGTGTATTTTGTGTAGCTTAAAAACATAACTGGCTCAATGTAGGTGTTATACACGACTGCCTATCCCTTCAGAGATATAAAAGTGTGTGTCTATGTATACCAAGCTTAAATTCATCGTGTAGTGGTACTTGTCTGGTTCGTATAAGGATAATAAAGACTTGTCTTATATTGGGTATACGAACCAGACAACTATCAGTCACCTTGGTTGCTGTCACGTTTTAGACATTTCGAAACGTTATGTGTCTGAACTTACAAACGTTGCTTATCTAACCGTGTCTCCACACTACATAGGTGACTAGGAATAAGTATATGAATTAGTTCAATATTTGTACACAATATAAATTTCGTATAAATATATTGGCTAGTATTTAATAGCACAGCAAAATATGCTTACCAAAAATACTAATTGCACACCAAAATATATTTAAAGAGATCAAACTAAGTCGACTATTTTTGGGTAGGTTTAAGAAGGAACCTAACATAAGCTAACCCTTCCGAGACGGAATGTAGTGATTTGAGGCGTATAGGTGCTCGTTATGATATATTTTAGTAAGCATATTTTGGTGTGCAATTACTATTTTTGGTGGTCATTATATTTAATCCCAAATATATTTAAAGCGAACGTGTTTGAAAGCTTGACTGATTGTAAGTAAAATCTGTCAGTCAATGGCGAAATGTAAATAAATACGAACCGACCCGTCGCCACATTTGTTGTGATTTAAAGTTTTTGCAATTGGGGATGCGTCAAAATGCTGAAATTGTAAACTAAAGTTTTATGGATGTTTTAAAACGGTCTTCACAAATCAGTACTAGTAATAAAACTCGTGTAAGTTAATTACAACTACATACTTTGCCATCATACGGCTATATCTTAGAAAGACACAGATCTATACGATGTCTATAAAGATCTCTTTGTACAATGCGTTTAAAATTCGTTCTCTCATAAAGTTTGAGTAAAACTACTGTAAAGTATGACCATATCTACCGACAATCTACCGACATACGAGATAGAAGGATATATATATCCCAGCCCAAATGCAGTATTTTAATAACACCACACACATCGCTCCTTCATTTAATGAAGATCGTGTCCAGACTGCTACGTCTTCGTTACGATCTTAATAAGGTTTGTTCATGACCCTGATTGTTTTGAGAAGCGGGTAATATACTCGTAAGGAGCTATAAAGAGGATCTTCTATGTAAAAAATATTGATTAGCAGGGTCAACGGCACTAGTACCTCAATTAAGAATTATTGAGTACTAGCTTATGCCCGCGGCTTCGCTCGCGTTAATTTAGAATTTGACAATTATGAATAATATAATTCAATCATAATTCGAGAGACACGTGGCGCCATCTATTATCATAAGAACGTTATTGTTGTTTTCCTCGGGAACAGTAATTTTTTTCGGGATGAAAGGTATGTCCGTTTCTGTATACCTGACAACGTATATGCAAAATTTCAGAATGATCGGTTCAGTGGTTTAGGCGTGAAAAGGTAACAAACAAACAAACTCATTTTCGCTTTTATAATATTAGTTAGGAAGTTAGGATTATTCATGCTAAGTAATCACTTAAATTTTAAATTGGGTATCTGACAATTCTTGAAGTTAGACCAGGGGCCTTGCCAAAATATCTTAAAGCATTGATTATACATGCACGAAAATAAAACTTATCTGTAAGTACTGCACTTTAGATTGTCAAAGTCGAAAAGTCAAAAATGATTTATTCAGTTAGGACACGAAGTAACACTTATGGACATCAAAATCTACTGGTTAGTGAGTTTACTAAGTTACTGAAAGTATATTTAGGTTAGTTGCTAAGTTCAGGCAAAGCGTTGAGCCCATGAGAAGATACATGCAAGAAGCTCAGGCCACTCTTCTAAATTGCCAATTTTATTTCAGTTTCATTTTCACAGAGTGTATACTCTGAAGAAAATATGTTCAATGCTTTAAGAGACGGCGATAAAGATCCTACTAGATTATTTTCTACTTTGTTTAATAATAATTATTCAACTTGTAGGGCTTAATTAAAGCATAGTCTTTATGTCGTATAGAACCCTACCGAGACCTTCCAAGAAATGAAGATGATGTGAATTGAATCAGTTACTCTGATTTGGGCGCTGCGAATAAGTAAAGCTTTTGCAAAGATTGTTTAAATTGCAACGGTCAAAGCTTTGCCTTGTTTTCACAGGAAAGTCATGTTATTTTTGTTAATTTCTCCGATGCGATGTTAGGTTTAAAAGATCCAAGCAGACGGTTTTAAACGACCGGTGGAGTTGAAGGAGAGTTTTTGTATATGCACCATTTGCATTTCTATCAAGCGCGATTTCAAGAAATTTCTTTAAGATTGAGTCACATTTATGGTTAAGAAAATTATTACTTAAAGAATATATCTACAGTTTGGAGGAGAATCATAACCACCTAGAAACGTGTCTAATCCATATCTAGGTAAAACTTTTACAACACTTTGAAATTTACTTTAATTGTAATTGCCAAATGAAGATATGTTATACGTTATTATAATACATAGCACAATACTGGTTAATAAACCAATTTAGTATTCGTATAAGGCTGATTCGCCAACGCAACGAGTGTTGACCAATCGTCGTAGGACAGGCATGTAATGTAAAAATAAATATTATGAATCATATTTTTTAGATCATTCCGACGTTGCGAGCAGCTTTAAAAATATTCGTACACTAGATGTTCCCGCGGTTTCACCCGCGTTTATCGTTACTGCGCCGCCCCCGTGGGTCGTAGCGTGATGTTATATAGCCTATAGCCTTCCTCGATAAATAGGCTATCCAACACTAAAAGAATTTTTCAAATCGAATCAGTAGTAATCACGCAGAATAAACCAGGAGAAACATCGTTTGTACTAAATCTGTAACTAGATGTTCCCGCGGTTTCACCCGCGTTTATCGTTACTGCGCCGCCCCCGTGGGTCGTATCGTGATGTTATATAGCCTATAGCCTTCCTCGATAAATAGGCTATCCAACACTAAAATAATTTTTCAAATCGAACCAGTAGTAATCACGCAGAATAAACCAGGAGAAACATAATTTGTACTATATCTGTAATGGGTAATTATTTTGCTGCAATGTTATTTTAAAACTGCGATATCTCCTAAGATATTCATGGAAATCGAATGATGTAAAGGGCAATTTTGTTTTAAATTAAATACTTGTGATGAATAACGTATTTATTTGGATAAGAATGAATATCATGTTTATAATAATACCTTCGCAAATAATGCATTATTTTTGAACAAATTTGGTTAGCATAAAAATGGTTATAGTGAGCCAACCTTAAAAGATAGACATATGCTGTCGCGGACTTTTTTTTAGAACTTTTAAAGGGGAACAATTCTGTCATACATGATTTTTGCGAAACTTTAACTGTTTACGCAGCGCACGCAGCGTAAGCTCTCAAAAGGAAAAAACACCCGCCGATTTTGAAACATTCTTCATTGGTGCTCAGCTCCTATTGATCTTAGCGTGATAATATATATCCTATAGCCTTCCTCGATAAATGGGCTATCTAACACTGAAAGAATTTTTCAAATCGGGCCAGTAGTTCCTGAGATTAGCGCGTTCAAGCAAACAAACAAACAAAGAAACAAGCTCTTCAGCTTTATAATATTAGTATAGATTGTTTACACAGATACGAGACAACTGCGTGGCAAGTTACTGCTAGAGGATTGCACCTACACGCAGAAGACCTACCATACTACCGTTTGCACAGCATGCCATTTTTTATTGCCAGTATTGGCTAACAACTCAGCTGTCCATCTAGTAGTAAGTGGTAACTGCCGCCCATGGACTTTAGCAATGTCAGGGAGCAGCGATAGCTCAGTGGGGAGACCAACAGACTGCAATGCAAAGGGTCTCGGGTTCGAACCCACGTCGCGCACCTCTGACTTTCGGAGGTTATATGACTTTTCGGAATTATGTGCGTATTGCTTGACAATTAACGCCCGCTCCGTGCCTTGGAGAGCACGTTAAGCCGTTAGTCCCGGCTGCCATGAACATCTATGGCAGTCGATATTGGGAGATTGTCCACACAAAAGATCTCACTGGGTCGAAATGTCGCCGGTCTGCACTGACTGGCCCCCACATAAGATAAGATAGCAATGTCAGGAGTCTACACAGCTAAGTCGGTTCCAACCGCAAAAGTAGTACTCTCTTTAAACCTCGTTTGAAGAAGAATAATTCAAGACAATCGCTCGAGTAACAGCACGGCGAGTAATTTATCCTAGGTCTGCATGTACGTGGGAGAAATTTTTGTTGAAAGCGCACTTTGCTGGATGAAAACGTTTCCAGGAGTAAAGAATGTCCTGCTGGGGTGTCAAATGGTACATGTTGATTAATGATCAATGTTTCCGCTGTTTTGGGGGGTTAATAATTATGGCAAAGACCATCGATAAATCATGGCCATAATGATAATGGATCATTATGTCTATGACCTATCGATGGTCATTGCCCTCAAGGGATGCAAACTGACGGTGGTCATTCAATCTATACCAACCATGCAATCAAGTATGAAGAAATCCTTCACGTTACGCAACGTCTACCTACTAAATTTTCAAAGTTCAATGTAGACTTATAGTTTGATAGTATTACTTAAGTAGTTTAAATTTTATGTGTATTAGTTTGTGTCGGGTAAATTTCTGAGAATAGTCATGAAATATTCGATTTACGATTGGTAATATTTTTGCATAATTTCGATCAAAATGCGTCCATAATATTGTTTCTCTCGTAAAATTATACTTTCATATAATTTTAAGAGAGGAACAATATGATTTTGATATAATTCTTAGGTAACTGGCATATTAAATGCATATATATTTGCTTGCGATTATGTAAATATTGATGAAATGTAAAATCTGACGGCCTCGCTGTTTCAATTGCATAAGTGTATAAGCGCATGCGCAACAGCTAATAGGCCTGTAAGGGATTTTCTGGCACACCATTCGAAGCAACAGCAAGGAGGTGTTATTTAGATACAAATAGTAGAAGAGACGTGGAAGATCGACCTTCACCGATCTGATAACCCGATGAGACATATTTTTTATCAAATATAATTTATACACCAATATGCCTATAATAACTTGCCTATCGAAAAGTGTTCATAGCTATTTTTTATTTAATTAATTTTATTCAATTTTCTTTCATCACCTTCACTCTTTTGGTAACCGAATGAGTTTCATCTCAACTGATAATTTTTACCTATGATATCAATTTCGATTGGTTAACAGATCGATGTAGTTACCTATATTGATTTACCTGTTCACATCTGCTTGCCAGGTAGCCATGCACAGAAATAAGTAGGCAAGCCTACCTAGGCATATTCTGCGTGTTAAAAACTATCAGTTGAGATGAAACTCATTCGGTTACCAAAAGAGTGAAGGTGACGAAAGAAAATTAATTAAAATTAATTAAATTAAAAATAGCTATGAACACTTTTCGATAGGCAAGTTATTATAGGCATATTGGTCTATAAATTATATTTGATAAAAAATATGTCTCAACGGGTTATCAGATCGGTGAAGGTCGATCTTCCACGGCTCTTAGACTAAAAACCTTTTGAAATTAATCTATATACGGATTGTACGGCGGTTTATTTTAAAACACTACTGTTAACTATCTATATATATTTGTATATATTTTTCTTAGATTATAAAATACGTTTATTGGTTTGTATATATTATGTAATATATTGTTTTATTACATATGATATTCTTTAGTATAATAATATGCTTAGTATAATGTAAATGTATATTTCATCCTAATGTATGCACCAACTACTATTTATCTCTGCATCACTCAATGGTTGACTGGTAGATAATGCTCATGGCATTAAGTCCGCCGATGGAATATATTGTGCATAAAGTTTTAAATAAATAATAAATAAAATAAGTATATAATAAATAAAAATGTGAATATGAAAAGTGTAATAGTTTTAAGCATACTTTAAAACTATTACACTTTTCATATTCACACTTTTCATGTGGTTTAGGTTGCTTTTCAATAGCCATTACCCATTATTATTTTTCAATAGTTACGGCAGACGTGGCCGCTAAAAAGCAACCGAAACGTCGTTTCAACACGTAATATTTACCTAAATGTAAGATAATTAAATAGGTTTTAGATAAAACCGTTATTTGATATTATCTGGCAGTTAACAAAATTCGCGAAATATGAGTTTGAAGATACCGATAAAAATTCTTTAGCGATATTTCCGATTTTTCCAATTAATTCTTCGAAGAAAACTTTCCATTTTACCCTTCCATAACCCTTAAAAATTTAACTAAAAAGACCGTTAACAAACAATCTACGAGAAATAAATTTGATACCAATAAGGTATCTTTTGATAATAAGAATATTCTGAGAGGTAGCTAATAAAATCACCTGAAGGGTCCGTATCTTGTAAACCGTAATCGTTAAATTGGTCCCTACAATAAATGAACTGATTATTGCGTTAAACGTTCGAGTCCAAGGTACGTATAATTTATAAGGCTAATGCAAAATGAAGATTAATGAAGCCTAACCTCGAAAGCTCGCTTCATATTTTCATTAATCCAGTGCTATCATGACTTTCCGATAATTTTTCGTCGATACAATATTTTAATAAAAATATTCCGAGATTGGAATACATAATGTATGACAAACTTAGTTCGAAAACGAGATTATTGAAACGTACGTGTCTTGAATGTAAAATGAACAACATACTGCAACACTAAGACGCATTATACGCCACCGCGTAGCTACGCCCGATAGGGTCCATAAAAATATAATCACAAAATAAAATATGGAGTTCATATACATTGAAATTGAATTGAATAGTTAATAAAGTAGCAGAATCTTTACTAACAGACATTAAATGATTACTTCAGAAACTACCTCTAAAGTACGCGTTATGTCTCTAATCGTGACAGCTAACCGTAAGCGCAATATTGCAATAGGACAGTTTAAATGTACGTTGATATTTTTTGTAGTATTTTGTGCGCCTCCTTACTTCGTAGGTACGTTAAATAGAGAAATATCATACTTGAATTTCAATGCTACGTATTAGAGCAAGGCTATGCCGCGTAACGGGCATAATTAAATGTTAATACTGAAAATTACCGAAAAGCCAATCCTATTAACATATGTATTTCTTAACACTAGAATAGCATTCGTAACTCTCATAATCAGCAATATGGATAAGCGCAAACGTACAAACTGGGCCAACGTGAGCTCATTTAGCAATTTATTCATGAAATTTATCAAAACATTTGAATACCACAAAGCCTCGGCACTATCATATCTAATGTACATTTAGTATTCACATCCACAACGAAACTAGTCTAATTCAATTTCACTCTAGTTGGTATCTAGACAGACTCTCTAAACTCGCATGTGTAACTTTAAAAACTTGTAACACCTTTTTTTGTATACCATGTCTCAAGCGATTAAAGATTTCTATTCTATTATATTCTACACATTACGCTAAAATAAGGCGCCTACTACACATTGAGTTCAAAATTATACATTTTTAATAAATCTGTAAAACCTGCTATAGAACAATATATGTACGTAGAATGTACCCACATACATAGGCTCACGCCTAATCTTTATAGGCATGTGCCACGTGTTAATATTCAGATTTCATTTAAAACAAATCCAGTGTATTTACCGTGAACATAGCTGCCTGCGCTCACGATTAGAAGGTATACTGAATCTGTTTGAGGAAATCGACCTACATTATTACTATTTCCAATAAGGATTTTTTTAGAAGTACCAAGACGTCTGCCCTGTAGACAGCCAATGTGTTTGCTATCTTTTACATTGAACCTAAACATAGCTGCCGAAATAGGTGACATACACATTGACTAACCCTTCGGAATATAGACGCTTGAAGCCATATTAACCATTCAATTAATCTCATTTTTCATATGAATCCCATTAACCGATATATAACTTGGTTATTAACGCTCCATTATGATAACAAATACGGACGGTAATTATCAAATGAAAGGTTTTGTAAAAACATTCACTTACCTGTTGCAGAGCCAGCGTTCACCAAAGTCTGCTTCGATCGATCTTGATTGTTCAGCAGTGACTGTTTCGGCTGTGGATTCGGTAATGAGTTCACTGACGATTGCGGGGAACTCTTCACGCATGGCGACGATGGTAATGATAATGGCGAGGACAACTTCAATGGCGACGTAGGCGTGCCCAAATTGGATGGAAGCGATAATTTGGATTCCGAGGAAACGAATGTCGGTTTAATGGATATGTCTGGATTGTCTTCGGATTCAGGAGTGCATAGGACAGTGGGCAATGGTATTTTAAATGAATCGTTTTTTGTTGAGTCTTCTATTTCTGTTGAATCGGCCATTTTAATCTGAAACAAAGAAAGAATATGCTTTAAACTTTTAAATATTCTTGTAACCTCATTAATTGCACGGTATGTACGAGTAATACTATATGCCACTAATATGTAACTGTTTGGATGTTTGTTACAATAAGGCATAAACTATTCAACACATAAACTATTCAAGTCCAGGTTTAGGTAAGCCTAAATAAGAACTAATGAGTACATAATATACATACTTATATAGTTCCCAAAACTCTAAGCTAAAACAATACGCAAATAACCGAAAGTCACCAATGTTTGGTAGTATGAAGAGATGACACACAACCTTCGTTTATGATTGGTGACGCATAGTCATGATAAGAAGAAAATGTTTTAAGTATATGTATCATATGATCAATCACGTAGTTGATACAACTTCAAACATCGAAATAAATGTTGGTAAAGCCTCTTCTTATCGAACAAAATGCTATCTGCCGTAATTTTCCAACCCCATGCTGATCTTAAGAATTACCTTACATAATGAAAAAATAATACTTGGTAGGCCTGGTAATCAAAACAGAGCCATCACGATCACGCAAACTTAAGCTCAAACTCATGTCAGACAAAAAACTAAGCTAGATTTAAATTATCTGTGACCACAGACAATTTAATTATAGCTTTGTTTACCCCCATGTAACTGTGTTACCATAAAGCATAATATATTCATTAGTATACGCTTTTAGTATTTATTTCTTTCTTTTCGTGTGGTTAGTGGCTAACCTGTTGTCAAGAGTTGTTCAAGCCGCCCGTAGGCCTCTGACATCGCTTAACGACTGCTGTCAATTTGACAACAACCGGGACCGACTTCCGAAGCACGAAGACGCTCAGATGAAATACTACTAAGCGGTCACCCATCTATAGACTGATCGCACCCAACGTTGCTTAACCTCGCTAATCGTTTACCGAGCAGTGAGTGCAACTGGCTATGATTAATTAATTATACAGCAAAGAAATAGAAACTAACATTACGACAACTTTATGGTCTTTTATACGTGTTACAAAAATATTTCTGACGATTTTATTACATACTACTTAAAACTTCCCTTGACCAGAGGGCTGGCCTTTATTTCGCGTAAAGAATTGAAAGAACGGCATTGCCATTCAACTACGTGGCAATGCCACCAGTCTTCTGGGCACACTACCAGTCGACTGTGATGCGGAGGAATTCTAGGACGCCTATTAGAGGGTTTTAGTTTTCTTTTTATATCTGTTTTATAATATTTTAGGTATACGTTAGTTCTAAAAAACGTGTTTTTAAATAATTTTCTTACAGTAAATAAAGTTATAACTAGTCAATCAAACAATGACTTTATCCCAGTATTAAGTAACAGTTCTAGATTTAGGCACTCTGAAACACGCCAAATTAAGATACAATATAATATCTGCCCTGTTTATAAACTACCCCATTGCTGGTCAAAGGCTTCTTCTCAGCATGAGAAGGGATAGGCCATAGTTCATTACGCTGATCCAGTACGCATTGAAAGACATCACATATTTTCGATAAAATTATGGAGAACCTTCAAACATGCTAGTTCCACATGATATTATTAAAATATAGCAAGCGATAATTGATTGTATTTTCAATCACTAGTTAAACTTTAATTGAGAAGTTAGTTATTTGACATTAAGTATCTATATATAAATACCTAGTCAAAGTCAAAACAGTTCTTATCTGTTGTTCAACCGATATTCTTTACTCTTTAGACGTTACAATATGCAAATAACTACAAAATTGAGGTACGTGCTTGTAATCACTGCATGGCAGTGTACCGATCGCCCCACTAGGCTAAGAGGTATTATATTTATAAATAATATATTAACTGCGTATATTTACTGACAGTTTATCACATTGACCGAAATGTTGAAATGTATGAGTAGGGATGTTGCGAATATTCGCATCCGCATCCGTAATTGCGGAGCTTCCGCATCGATTTGGACATCTGCATCCGCATCCGCATCCGCATAACCAACGCGCATGTTTATGCGGATCCAGATATAGCGCAGGTTGCAACAAGAAAGAAAATAGGTGGACCGATGAATGGCGCAATGATTCTTCAAGTGAAGATAAGAATCAAAAAACACCCGAAAATGGTATAGCTAAATTTATGAACCTTTGCAAAATAAGCTTGAACCTCCAAAGTTGCTATTAGATACTTTTTATTAAATAAAATGCATAATTTTCATCAACATCCGCATCCGCAATTGCGAATCTTCCGCATCGATTTGGACATCCGCATTCGCGGATATGAGCCTTTAAATATCCGTATCCGCATCCGCTTCCATGTAAAAAAAATGTGCATCCGTAACATCCCTGGTATGTAGCTTGATCACTGGCGAAAAAGTTCTTTTCATTAAAAATAAACGCGACCGAAGTAGACGTTAACAATCAGTTTGATATATTTATCGAACTCTTTGTGACGAACGTGAGAGCCCTTTATAGTTACTTGTTTTTTTTTTCCACTCATGTTGTCCATGGGTTTCAACAAAGCCTTTCAACGTGGTAGATACATTTTATGAAATTAGGTAAAATTCTCTTCGTCATTCACTAAATATCTGGGATGCCGACTACAGTCAATATACAGAATTCTTTTAAGTATGTACCTATATTAAGGACTAATTGTATTGAACTAGGTACTTTCGGTAATGTTGCGTGTAAGATTTAATAGAAAGTGTGGACACATTAATTAATGTACCCATATAGAAGCCAATTAAACGTCTCAAATGGTCATCATCCTAGATTTATAATGCCCACTTCATTTTGGGCTACCTCATTGGGCCCGGGGCATAAGTCTGTGTACCATCGTGGGGTCTCGGGTAGATACCAACGTCGGGCAAAGTTAATAGGGCTTCTATTAGCAAACACTGATTAGCAGTACGGATCCCATAAATGTTCCCGGTAGACAGCAGAAGTATAGCCTCCTATTACCAGGGACCTCCAAGCTGGCGAAATGTGCCTTCAGGTTTATACAAGTGTGTCTATATTTATATGTATTTGTATGTGTATAGTGTTTTATGTAACGTCTGTTATCTAACCTCTGCCATATAAAGTTTCGGTTCCAAGGTCTAGTTAGACCAAACCATTAAATATTTGAGGGTACCTACTGATTTCGTATAGCGATTTTCTAGATATTTATATTAAAGACTTCACAAACAAGGGTATTTTATATAAAAAAAATACATCACCTGCTCTAGAAATAATGCCTATGTCGTGCAGAACTTTACAAATATTCCAACAACGGACACAAAGAACACCCATACCAGGATCAACTATTTCTGGAACACACAATCTTGTGTCCCGTGTGGGTAGATTCCCACACGGGACGCAAAATTGTGTATCTCGACACAGCGCAGTGGCATTGGCGAGGCGACTATTTAAATCACCCGTCCACAAAAGCCATAATTAAATTAATGGTTTTTGATAAATAAACGTGTTTTGATAATATCATTAGGTTACTTTGTAGCTATGTACTACGAGCGTAGAACCATTACGTATTCTATGCTACGAGTATAATTCCATTCCATTCCAACTTCTATTTTGTACCATAAAGGTTCAAACAAGCATAATATGGCTAGCATGATAAAATCACTTGCAATACGAGGGGTATTATTCCTAGGAGAAGTATTAGAATATGGAATGGAGGTCTATATCCAAGACACTCGATGTGAACAACTTAAATTAATACGCCCTTTGAGCAGATTTCTAATCTATAGTAACTTCTCTTATAGAACAGTTGATACGAATTAATCATAAGTAAAATAAAAAATTATAAAACAATAAGATATACTCATATATGATATCATACCAACAAACCGTAAATACACATCCGCGTTGTATATTTTATGACCGATTATTATCGTTACGATTTTCCTATTTGTTACAATATCTTTGGATTACATATTTTTTAACATAATTATATATTTTTTTTATAAAACCATAATCCAAGGTTCGCAAAATAATGTGAATTTTCAATACTTTAAACTGCCTAGACAGTCCGAAACATAATTAATATTATTCCTAGACTTCCCGGAATAATGAACAGATTAAAACGACACGCCCTATGCGTTATAGACCTTCATTAGTTGTTTTTATTAATTGATGAAGGTTTAATAAATACGCTCCCAAGTCAATAATCATTATTTGTCTATTGAAAATACAGCCTTCGACAGAGACTAAAATGTTGATATTGGCTTTAAGTACCCGTTGAATGTTACTTGAAAAGAAAATCTATTAAGTAAACTGAGCCTTCTGGGAATCGTAAAGGACTGACTTATCGTGAAAGATAGCGATTGACAAGACCTAAGTAAACGCAGCGGATTAAACTTCTAAAAAGTTTGGTATTAAACAAAAGTATTACTTAAACCGAGTACTTAACGAAAAGGAATATATTACAGAAAGTTTATAGAACTTTATACTTTTCTTAAAATTACTTTACAAGTATTTGTGGTAACCCTTCCATCTAAGTTATAATTTGCATCACTAAATAAATGAGTGATTTTACGATAATGATCCAGTGAATACAAAACTAACTCGAAAAACCGAAGCCGTAACCCAGCTATAGCTAATAATTAGGAAAGTTTCAAAATACACTGATCACATTACAAGACTGATTATTATAAACTACGGACGCATGCAAAGGCTCATTCCTGTTAGCATAATTACATTTTACTATCTTATCAACTTTACATAACGATACGGTTTTAGATATTGTTCAAGATTAACGAATGCTTTGTATAGTTTGTAATATAGAGATAAAACGAATGAAGAATATAAGCTGGCATGCGGCATTTATTGCCGTAGGCCGGCCGGCACGTCGAGCGAGCGGCCACTCGTTACTCAAGCTCCGTCCGCGAACAAGCGACAGAGGGAGACGGCTATAGCGACGCAGATAGGAGCTGATGTGTCCTCGGTTTTCATCGTTCATTCATTGAGTTAAACAGTTCGTCGTGTTGTATTAGCGGCGCGACACTGTGCATTGGCGTTGTCGCAGGTTTCTTGCCGTCACAACTTCAAACATTGTTTGGAAATAAAATTACAAACAACGTCCACATCGATCGTTTACCAACTTGTTTTCAGTTTACAAATAGAACAGTGTTTTTAAGTTAAACGGGAACATGTGCAAGGCGGAGATTACAAATAAATCTATAGGATTAAAACTAAGAGTGGTTCATGTTTTGAGATCAGTATTAGCAGCTATAGTGAAATTTGTTTTAAGTTTATATTATGGGGTTGAAGGAGAGAAAATACCACCTATATACGACGAGATTCTGAAGCAGCCGGCTATCGTAGTGGCGAAGAAAATCAGAAATAAAGAGGCAAGTACATAGTTATTTTTACTTTAAATGTTTATAATATTCAAATAAACAGTGCGTTGCGGTGATTACGTGACTATTTATACATAAATTTAAATAACTAAACACCAACTAGAAGAAATTATTCATGTTTTGATAGCTATTATGTACGTACCTATAACAAGTGCCGCTAGTACTCATCAAGGAAGTGCAGGTGAACAAGTTATTAGATAACTTTGATCTTAATAAAGCAATAGACACAATCGGAATGTTTCTATCGATGAGTTTCATGCTTCATTTTATTAGTTTTTTAACGGTTCCACGCCGATATGTCGTGTTTCGTGTTGTTTGATAACATTATCGGTTGTGCGATGCATTTCTCATACATTGCCTTGCAAATTCAATGTATGAGAAAAGCTACCAAAATAATATTGTGAAAGCAAACTCAGTTTATGTGATTGTTATGATTATAGGAAGATATAACTTTGTGTACATACCTACTACCTACGCGTTTGATGTCTTGTCGTCATCAAGTTTACAAACAGGATACATTATTTAAATTGTCCACACACATATTGGTGTTTCATAAATAAATATAATATTGATAGTACTTATACATTTTATAAATGACAAAGAGTGCATCGTGATTTGTCCATCCTTCTTTCACATAGCAACAAAGTTATGGATCGATATAATAATAAGATAATTTGGGGTTGTGGAAAGAATAGATACCAATATATTGACTAATATGGTAGGCAAATGTGATTGAGATAGTTGGAAAGGCCTGTGCGAATATTCTCTGACCAGATAGAAGAGAATAGAGCAAGATATAGTGCTATACCAGAATTGCAGCAGGTGGCAAGACCAACTCTTAGAGAAAGAAGAGTGAGTCTATTTATTTATTAAAAAAAATACGTAAAGTACAAGCGATAACGTTATCCGACTCAGATGATAGGATCTTATTCCTCTTTGATAAATGGTCGTCATTAATTCGAGCTCACCCACGTCGAAAAATTCGTGGTTGGTAGTTTTTTACGAATTACATAACATAGCACATCATTATAATTGTAAATCCTCGAAAGGCCACGCAGAGTTGTGCTCTAATGACTCATATTTCGACAAACTACCATGAGCGATGTATTTTATTACTTTATAGAAATTTTTAAATTGCTATGTCCTGAAGATTCGCACGTTTACTGCCAAAGCGCTAGAATCGTTCCTCCTGTGGCGTTTTCGCTTGAAGTTCGTGTTGCTAAAGGCAAACTTAATTGTCTTTACGCTATCTCTGTAGCAAATTTTATCAAAAGCGATTCAGCAGTTTAGCCGTGAAATCAAAATAAATAGGATGTACAATCATAACTACTACTTTAAGTATGTTCCCAATAAAAAGGACTAGTTAGAATGTTATTATTCATTTTCTTCGGGACGAAACATATTTTATTTTTTGTACTTATACAATGTAACTACACTAAACTACTAACTTATACTTAGAACCTAGTATTATAAAACGTAAGTCTATTTATTGGTTTATAATTGAGCAATCGATTATTTATAAGCTGAAGAGCTATTGTATGCTACTTTTTATATTGAATAAATGATAGTTTGTAATCCTGTTTCATAGTTATTTATCTAGATCCATGGAAGCGAAGCCGCGGATAAAAATAGTATTTTTATACAAAGGAAAGAAATTGTTTATTGACCAGAATAAATTTGACCCTGAATTATCGTTGAACTTTTTCAACAGTCTAGCGGCGATATGAGGCGATAGTTGGCTGTTCAAAAATAGTCTACAAATAGATTTTAGATTGCATGGCAACTCGTTATAGTGTTTATAAAACGTTTAATATTTAACTTCGATTTAACAACATGAGATATTTTACTCTACATGAGTCGAAGGCAAGTTTTCCGTTCCATTCTCGATTTGATTGGGTTTTATTACTTAACAATATTGACATAGTCATTTTTGGTCAAAATAATTGACTTGTGATGTACATATTTTTATTTAGGCAACTACATTGACTCGCTTTCGTGTAAGAATCGATGCTTTGTATAAAAGCAAAAATATGGACCGCAGCATATTTTAATAAATTTGGGATAAAATACATACCTATGTATATATCGCGCTGTGTAGTTCTTGCATATGTAACAACAATGCTTTAAGAGATTTGATTAAAATTGGTTTATATATATATATATATTTTTTTTTAATATTCTACCACATACACACAACACCATCTAGCCCAAACTAAGCAGAGCTTGTACTATGGGTACTAGACAATGGATAAACATACTTGTATACTTTTTTTCTTTTTTTTGTAAATACATACATATTATACATAGAAACACACAGACCAAGACAAACATTCATGTTCATGCACACAAATGTTTGACTTGTGCGGGAATCGAACCCGCGACCTCAGGCGTGGCAGTCGGTTACACTAACCACTACGCCATAGAGGCCGACTATTATATTCTGTATTCAAATATTGCCACCATACTAACGTACTAAAGTATCTACTATTTAGATACTGATGTGTCCTTTTTACTATTAGGTGGTGTTCATGTAATCTGTACTCATTATTATTCATAGTGTGAACTTTGGATTGTTTGTATCAAAAGCTAGACAGACAGAATTAGTCATTCCTAAGGCAGTGTAGTCGTCATTAATATGTTATTGTTGTTTTAAGCGTTACTAGATACGGTTGCATAAGTAATACTTTTAATATCCTTGCAAATCACTAGTATTTTAATTAACTCCTGGAGCTAAGCTAAAATTCTTGTTTTATTTTACCTTGGCAGTGTAATGGGATCGAACTGCGGGTCAGACTTTTTGTCCTTTACCGAAACAAGATAGATTTGCAATTAATCTAAATAATAAAAATCCTACATACAAAGATTTCCTCATGTATATTCCCGAAGGGGTACGCCAAAGTATAGGTATCCACATAGAATTCGCCAGCTATAATACTCACGAAATAGGGGACGACTCTGCCCAGTACTGCTAGAAAACCTCAAACAACACTTGGTGAGACCCGAAATCAAACGCTATAGCCCACCGGACGTAAAAATAAACGCAAAGAAGTGCCAAACTTCGTATTCATTACTAATGAGTGAAGTGTCATTATCGATCATAGAATTTGATTTTGGGAGGTTGGTAACTTTTGCTGCGAACGTAAACAAAAGTTTCAATAAGCGCATTATTATTGTTACCTTTACCAAAAAAAAAGAAACGACATTTGCATAATAGGCGGCGGTAGCCCAATGGATAAGGCATTGGACTAGCAGTCGATAGGTTGCGGGTTCGAATCCCACCAATTGCACTACCGAAGTGATCCCACTCCTAATACAAGCATTCTAGCTTAGTTGGAGGGGTTAACAAGAATACTAGCAATTTGTAACCCAAATTGCTAGTAATCTTGAAAAAATTTATAATCTTATATATATGTTCAATAATAAACGTATTAGTCACATATGAGTTTGAACATACCTAAATGTATTTATGTGATGAAGTGAGAACTAGTACCGTATGACGAATATGCAATTTAATAACGTTTTACGTATGGCATTAGGAAAATCATAATTTGTAAGTAAAACAGTGTATTGCCTAAATAAAACAATTGTTTATTTTATTACTCAGCAGAAAATGATAATTGGAAATCCTTAGGCGTATACTTATGTTCGTAATAAGATCAAATAAACTTTCTGGATCAATAGCGCCGAAGCTTTTGTTTATTATATGAGTATTTTGTTGATTCACGTATCAGGCAAAACTGTTATTGGATTTTTCTGGAAGAAAATACTAATAATAATGTAGCAACATCTACCTATCCCATACATACAATTGTGATGCCATTATATGAAGTTCTTATTTTAAATCGCGCCAAGTAATCCTGCAGGATGCCCGGATAATGCATCAAAAAAGGGTGCCCGCGTGGCACGGCTATGAAATCTAAAAAAGGTTTATTTTTTATTAGAAATCTAATAATTTAAAAAAACATAGGTATTTTAGAACTTCGTATCACATCTATGGACAGATTACAATTTCTAACACTTATTTGCTTTCGGCATACATTATTTGTTTATGCGGCTTTGGCAATTTAAATATTACTAGCTTTTGCCTGCGGCTTCGCTCGCGTTAATTTAGAATTTGACAATCAATTCGGGTTGTACTCTGCTTGTAATAATATAGTTCAATCATGATTCGAAAGACACGTGGCGCCTTCTATTATCATAAGAACGTTATTGTTGTTTTCCTCGGGAACAGTAATTTTTTTCGGGTTGTAAGGTAGCCTATGTCCGTTTCTGAGCACCTGACAACGTATATGCAAAATTTCAGGATAATCGGTTAAGTGGTTTAGGCGTGAAAAGGTAACAAACAAACAAACTCATTTTCGCTTTTATAATATTAGTTAGGAGATTAGGATAGTGCTAATGTATTTTTTGTCAGTGTTTTTATTAAATCACTCTTTCTCTGTCTTGCGATCAAGACGATACCTCAATAGACATTTGAAGCGTAATATTAGGTAAAACTTTGTAGATCCTTTTAATGTAAATGAATACAAAAGGAGATGATCCAAAATCTTAATTTTCAACATATTTCTCGAGAATATTTCATTTAAAATGGTTGAAGTGTATTAGATTTCAATCAAAAAATTTGAGATCGGCTAGTTTAATTGAATTTATATTATTACAGCTAAGAGACGAAATATATGTAGGTACACATGTACTCATATCTTAACTTCAAGAAACTGGAATTGTATTTTACTCACTCATAATTATTTTTATATTTTAATATCCTGTTTAGTATACGGCAATGTTGTTTATAAAACTAAGTAACTACTCACGTTATATTTGTACACTTTCACGATCGTAATTAAGAACAGTAAATGTTATGCTAGGGTCCGTAACTAAAGGGTATACGACGAGCCCTATTGATCAGTTTGATCGTCAGTCAGTCATTCTGTTTGATCGGTCATTTCCGGATTTGCTGTCAGTCTGGACTTTGTATAGTTTTACTTTATCAGAGTTATATTTGGACTGACATTTATGTAAACTTTGCAACCATGAAGGAACAAATAGGTTACTTATAGAGCCTTTTTTTCTTTTTTTTACGTGTGGAAATGCGCCTGATGCATACCCTCTCGCCACAAGGGGAGGCAAGAGGGTTATCTCCGGCTCGCCCGTACTTCGGGCCTACGGACCAAAACACCACGGTGTGATTAGGTACTCGCTGCCTTGTATAGTAGATGAGTCGCTGGAAAAAAGACCTACCCAGCTCCTGGGCGACGCCCCGGCACTACAGAGGGCGTCGGACCGGCTCAATGGCTGGCGGACGGGAGATCCCCGTTCTCCCGACCGCGGCCTTCACTATGGTGGCATAAGGAGCTGGGCTTGATCACGCGTGTTCTTTATCACTGCCGGGAGGGGACGACAACCCGTCTCCTCCCGCAACTCCTCACTCACTGTGAACACTTCGGCGAGCACTTCAGCCTATAAATCCCACGGGGGTGTCCCAGCCGACACGCAAGCTGCGTCAGCTGATACCGTGCGGTAACCTCGTATGACCCTGATCGCTATGATCCTCTGCGACTTCCGGAGAAGAGTCCTGCACTGAGCAGTCAGGGAGTCCGCCCACACCGGTGCGCCGGAAAGCGCTATCGACCGGATAACCCCCGCGTAGAGTCGCCGGCAAACAGCACTGGGCCCGCCCAAATTTGGCAATAGGCGCCCAAGGGCGGACGCAGTGTCGAGAAGCTTCGGGGCGAGCGGTTTGATATGCTCGTCGAAGTGCCACCTTCCGTCCAGCACCAAGTCCAGATATTTCATGTGGGCCTGGACGGGAACGCGCGTCGAGCCCACCATTATCGAGGCGCTGCGGGGTGGACTGCAACGGGGCCCATGAAAGACCAGGGCCTCCGTCTTGCTAATAGCCACCCGTAAACCCAGCGCCTCGATACGCCCGACCACCTGGGAAACCCCCACGGTGGCCAAACGTGCCGCCTCCTCGTTACTTACAGAACCTGACTCGTGGTTTACTATCACAATATTAAACTTGCGTGTTAAAGAGTCGAAACCTTTTTATTATGATTCTTATAGCTTTATTGTTAAGTTTTTAGGCACGCACCTAACACTTATGTATGTACAATGAGCACATAATAATATTGTATTGTCTTTTAAATTAGCTCTATAAGTAGGAATTAAAATTATTTTTCCATGTTGCATGTTGTTGACGAGTTTATAAAAAACCGGTTTTACAACCAAGTACGTATGTTTTACAACCAAGTACGTATGTTTTACAAGCAAGTACGTATGTTTGAGAATAACATTATCACGAGTGATATCTTTAACAACAATAACCAGAAATAATCAAACTTTGGACTCGTATTTCCATAACGAGGAAACAGAAAAGTTTACTTTAGTTTGGATACTGTAGTCTATTCCTCAGCTGCAAGAAAAGGGCCTCCATAAGTATGACGTGAATAAAGATTGACCGGATCCGTCTATTCTTTAAACGAAAATACTGTGTATCTGCGTTAAATGCGAAGCAATGGCAACCCTCAATAATATTTCAACGAGATATATCATGCCGCGTATCGATTGCCCGCTACGGCCCTTTAGAAATTAAAAGCTGGCGCGATGATCTGGATGCCTTTTTACGCAAACTGATGATTATAAAAAGATACAGGAGAGAGAGTCTAGTGAAGTAATGTTGGTAGCGTTTAGGCAAAATTAAGTTAGAAAAAGTTAAATACAAATGTGAAAATAAATATACACAGGTATTGTCACGCATCCAAGATTTTTGTTGCAACAATAGAATATTTCAGTTCGTTGGGCACGATGTATACCCACAGGAAACATAACACCTAGTTTGTTGATTGACCGACACAGTAACTACTAATACTTAGTTTAAATGGATGCACAAAGCGAGTCAAATTGACTGGAAGCACGAAACGGATAAAATGACGAATATCCAGATATAGATCTACTTCATTCTTTACACAGAGCGTTCTAAATTGATTACTTCTTGTTTATGTAACAAACTCAGAGATAAAAGTAAAATGTTTATTCAATATTGGCATAAGGATAACATAGAAACATATTTGCTGTATTGGTTAATAATGCTTAAACGTATTCGTTTTTAACTTTGGAGTTTGGACACCTCTTAGCTCTATAGCCGTCAAAATAATAAACTGATTCTATAGCCTTCTATGACTACAAGTAAACATCATTATAGTTCAATATGAAATGAGTATTAAACAAAAAGTCGAAATGTTCTTAAAATGCTTTTAACGTAGAGGAGTGGAAATGACATGTCCACTGGCCAACGTACAGCCAAAACGGACCAAACCAAACGGGTAGATCTCAGCCCAATTCAATTAAGCGTTCTCTGGAGACTCGAGGAAATCTTACATGGTGTATGCCGTAATCTTGTCAAGTGTTATAGAAATAGAGTTTGGGTGTTCGTATTACCAGTTACAATAACAGGTTGCTCGTTATATGTATATATATATATATATATATATATACAAACTGATTTATGTATTTACGACACTAGTCTATGAGCCATATCTTAGCAACAGACTCACATCTAAGTCACCATGATTATGCTAGTTAAACACCACAATTATCAACAGAACCTACTAGAAAATTCGATTATTATAACAAAGACTAGCTGTCCCGTGCAACTTCGTCCGATTCATATGGGATATATTTTCCCAGTTTTTGCAACGTTTTTCATTGCTGCTCCGCTCCTATTGGTCGTAGAGTGATGTGATATAGCCATAGCCTTCCTCGATAAATGGGCTAACCAACACTAAAATAATAAACTCAAACTAGTAGTTCCTACAATTTGTATAGATTTCATTCTGACCAAGAAATCGAAAGATTTCAATATAACAAGTTGCAGTTGTTTTAAAGTGTACTAATTAGTTTTTATAAAAAGCATTTTTAAGTTAAGTACGTAACAATCAGTAGCGTGCCAAAGGTTTCAGAAGAACAATGGTACCTGATATAATACGAATTTTTAACCGTATTTTATTTATTTGTATAAAAAGTAAAATCCATATTGTTTCCTTTTTATTTTTTTATTTTATTTGCATTTTATGGACAAGTAAGCTATAGCCCACTGAAGGTATGCTACTGCTTGCCAGATAATAAACAACTATTACATATTCTGGATCGAGTGTTGTAGTTAGGCAACCAGGCAAACCACAAAATACTATGCACTTTTTGTTAGACCCCTCATTTAGACACCTTTTTGAGTACTAATACAAAGATCATAGTAAAAGGTGAGTGATGGCTAAATACTAGGAGACACTGCATACTGTGATACCGGAGATCATATCTGACGTGTCATTTCGTGAAAATCTCATATCTAAACTAAGGTAACTTCGACAGTAGCCATGTAGAAAACACTCATATGCACTGCTGATTTAGACGCGACCTACTGTGCAATTCTGTAAGATACCCTAACAAACTATATAATAGAAGGATGATATCTATAATAGAAGGATGATACCTATAATTTTACATAATAGTACGGCGGCAGGGTTTTAGACAGCCTGCGAGTGATAACCCTGTTAATTCATTTTACCATTAAATAGACCGTTTGTTTGTTCGGATGAAAATTATTATATTGACTACGATTGTGTTAGTTGTGTAATAAAAATCCCTAATGAATATACATTCTATATAATCTCATCCTAGCTTTTTTGTATATTACAGATTACGAGTGTCGAAGTCTTAGAAGCGTGCATCAGGCGGATTAAAGATGTTAATTCCGCCTTGAACTGCTTCGTTGAAGATCGGTTTGAACTGGCGTTGAAGGAGGCACAAGACGCTGATGAGCTTGTCCGAAGTGGGTCACAGACACCAGCTCAGTTGGAAGAAGAAAAGCCTTTCTTAGGCGTTCCATTTACGACTAAAGATTGTATCGCCGTCAAAGGTGAGATAAGAACAATAATGGCTGTATCGAATCAATTAGTTCTATAAACAGTGATTGACACAAATTACCATTTTATTGCAAATTTATACATTTTCTTCTAATGGAAAATGCTTTAGGATTTTCTAATTGTGGAGTATTTTATGATATACTGATCGATAAGCAAGGCTAAGGCGTAAGTATACCTACGTATGATTAATGAACCGCATCGTTAAAATGGCTATTAGTGTAACTAATTTATGTATTTATTAATGACAATAAATATTAATAAAAATAATGGGAAAGCGATAAATACTAAAAGATACTTTTATACAGTTTATGACATGGCTAATAATGTACGTACCTAAATACTTCTTTGTTGTGACATTTGTAAAATGTATTATTAAATTAGAAGGTAGAACTAACATGTAATTAATTAATTATTTTTAATGTTATTTCCTTCGGGATCCTTTTGATCGTTATAATACTGATTCAATATCATTAATAGTAAGCGCATAATCATTTGCTACCATTGTTCAGATATGAAAAGAGAAATAGTTTTGGTATTCTACTGTTATTAGTTATTAGACACTATAACATTTAGTTTTCACTAAAATAAAATAAAAAATCTACATTGCACATATTTCCTTGTTCTGACATATCAATATGGAGCCATGACAAAAATACAAATTGTTAAGTAGTAATTAAAAATTATAACAGTTTTACTGAACCACTCGAGATAAATTGTATTCAAATATTGATTTAAAAATATTTTATTGCCTTATAAAAGGTTTCGTTTAAAGGTTTTACCTATTTTAAATTACAGGATTACATAATACTGCTGGTGTGGTGCTTCGTAAGGACGTAATTGCGGAAAACGATGCCGATGTCATTAGATTATTACGAAATAATGGAGCAATCATTATTGGGCTCACAAACGTACCTGAACTTTGCATGTGGTAAGTCTTTCTATCGTAATCGCAAACCATTGGATTCAATTACATAATACGATGATGAGTTACATCAAATAAACTCAAAAAAATTACTATTGCTTGCTTCCCATATTGCACTCGGTTATGTGGTCTTTAACACCATCACTTATTCACTTTAGGAGTTTAACAAACTCAAAATTATACTACTTGTAAGAGAATGGATGACAGCGGTTAATGCGTCTATTTGCCAATGAATACCTACGCTAAACACCTAAATTCCATAATTCGATCAAAATTCCTTGAAAATGATTTGTTATTACGTTTATGAGCCCCGAAAACACACTAACATAACAAGTGTCTAGCAACTCGGTTAATACTTCAAAATAGTTTGCTAGTGGTAAGATGTATTTGATCTATGCGTCATCACCGAGTTCGGATCGTGTTTATTTCTAGGTGGGAGACGCACAATCATATACACGGAAGGACTAATAACCCCTACAACACTACGAGAATGGTTGGAGGGTCGTCTGGTGGTGAAGGATGTCTTCAAGGGGCTGCGGGCAGCCTGTTCGGCATAGGCAAGTTTTAGGTTAAGTGTAGAGCAGCGATAGCTCAGTGGAGAGACCAACAGACTGCAATGCAGAGGGTCTCAGGTTCGAACCCACGTCGCGCACCTCTGACTTTCGGAAGTTATATGACTTTTCGAATTTATGTGCGTATTGATTGACAATTATCGCCTGCTCCGTGCCTCGGAAAGCACGTTAAGCCGTTGGTCCCGGCTGCCATGAACATCTATGGTAGTCGTTATTGGGAGAGTGTCGACACAAAAGATCCCACTGGGTCGAAGTGTCGCCGGTCTGCACTGACTGGCTCCCACATAAGATAAGATAAGATAGGTTAAGTGTAAAATATTATAAAAAGGAATACAAATATAAAAATGTTCTTGTGCTAATATTTAATTAGGATGTCTAAATGACATGAATTTCATGACTAAAACTTTAATACGTGTGTAATTCTGACCTTTTAGCTTTTACGTCGTTTTAAATGGAGATTTAGAATAAAATTAAACGTTTTTTTATTGTGTAACATTTTACGCGTGTATATATCTGAAATGGCAGGCTGTAGTATATGGTACACCTCATTTCGCTATTTATGTTTGTAGGCACCACGTAATAGAAGCATTCCAACTTTATAATATATCTGCTGTACTTATTTAAAAAATACTCATAAATGCTGGACGCGGTCCCTCTCGGAATAAAGGAGACTATGCTATAGCTTATCACGATGGCCAGTTCATGTCCGAAGACCTCACATAACTTTTATATTCATCACGAAAAGGTTTTAAAAATGCAGGTTTCTGTACACTGCTTATTCGTAGGGTCAGCGAGCAACAATTTTGTGTAACATGTCCAATACGACCTTCAACATTTCAAGAAAAGAGCGTACTCCTTTTTAAATGGCCGGCAACGCACTTATTACTCCTCTGGTGTTGCAGGTGTCCATGGGTGGCGGTAATCGCTTACCATCAGGCGATCCGTCTGCTCGGTTGCCCCCAAATACATAAAAAAACGTATAATATACCTGCTATACGCGAAATCTTTGCAGTATTCAGTGACCATGAGAATGGCCGGTCACTACCCATATTTTACATCGAAATAATTATAGAAAGTTGCTACCGGCCATTCTGATGGTCACAATATTCATGCTATGGTTGGAAAATGCAAATTTGAGCAGTATATATAATTTATTATCACGTTTTTATTTTCTTAGAAATAATATTAGCTACTTTTACTGATTGCAGGCTCAGACATCGGCGGTTCGATCCGGATGCCAGCCTACTTCAATGGGATCTTTGGTCACAAGCCGTCACGCAACATTGTTTCTAATAAAGGACAGTATCCTCTCCCAGAGACAGATTTATTGAACTCATTTTTGGGTAAGTCCTTTGTGGTTTGTCTACTGAATCACCTGTACGGGGGTCCATCTTTAATGGCAGAACTTTTTATGTCATAATATTGTTTCGCATAACAACGGATAGCATAAACTTCATTTTGCAGAAAATCGTTTGGCATACACTCATTTATCATACATTAAAAACTCGTAATTTTTGTAAGTCAGAATCATCTTTAGGCATAGGTACATTTAATATCTATAATCATTAAAAGGCAGAACCATCATATCTCAGAAAGTTTACAGTTAGAATCATCTTTTAGCATACTTTTCATGTCCATAATAATTGAGAGGCTGATCTATCATATCATCTAGTCAGTATAATTTGGAGGTATTTCTTATAGCATGCAGATGCAGTAGGCATGTTTTCTGCCACGGCTCCGGCGCTGCGAAGCTCTGGCGGTCCCACGCGAGCTTATCGTCGCAGATTGTTAACGCTCACCACCGCAGCTTCGGCTCACTGGTCGGCTTTGCCGGCCAGCCTCAGCCGCGGCGGCAAGCGAAGAAAAACCACCTGCTCCTCGCCTCGCAGGCCGCCTCTCCCCTATGCGCCTACGCTATTCTAAATTACACTCTAGGGTTAGGACAAACTTGACTACGTGGAGTCGGGTTTGCAGCGATTCGTTTCTGTCACTATCTTTTGTAGCACAGCACATACAATTTTTTAAGACAGTACCTACTTTAATTTAAGGTTAAAATGCTATTTAATAGAATATGCGTAATACAATTATTCCAAATGAAATTCTGATGAGATGCACATAACTTCGAAAAGTCATAGGTGCGTGCCGTGAGTTCGAACCCGAGACCTACTGCGTGGCAGTCTATCGGTCTCCCGACTAGGCTATCGCTACTGGCCAGAAGGTGAAACGTCATTGGGTTGATTAGATTAATGTCAGGATATTTGAGGGTACTGACTTCCCCGTAAAGCCTGTCAAAGATGTACATGACAGCCGGGACCAACGGCTTAACGTGCTCTCCGAGGCACGGAAGCAAGCGATCATTATTTAACAAATTAGCACATAAATTTTGAACATTCGAAAAGTCATTGGTGCGCGCCCAGGATTCGAATGTGAAACTGCATTGCAGTCTGTTGATCTCGCCTCGGGGCTTCTATTCGTGTTCATATAATTCGTAATTAAAAATATCCGTAAAATATAGATGTATATGTAACTATATCAATATTTCATGATAATTATCGTGTTTGCTTAGACACAAGACACGGTTGTTTTATTTCTCAGTACGAACTGATCAAGTGTGTATTTTTTTTACTTGAGGTACTTTTTAGGTACATTTTTTTGGTGTTATTAAGTATATTTTATTAGAATTGGTTAAATAATAAAATATTATAGAACATCCGCTATATTGACGTCAATACGGCTGGTGTACCTAAATTTAGCTGTGGTTTCCTTCTAAAGGAGGTACAGTTTTTTTTAACCGAGGTACTAAATAGTACAATTTAGGTACATTTTTTTGGTGTCATTATATTTTATTAGTAATGTAACGATTACTAATAAAATACTATAGAACACCCGCCATATTGACTTTAGTACGGCTGCTGTACCTAAATTTAGCTGTGATTTCCTTCTAAAGGAGGTACAGTTGTTTTTAACCGAGGTACTAAATAGTACAATTTAGGGACATTTTTTTGGTAAATGTTATTACTCGATTCATTAAGGTACACCCGCCATCTTGACTCTCATATATTCTGCTATCTTCATAGTATGCCAAGTGAAATTATACCATAGAATCGTCGATCTAAATGAACGTTATGCTAAACAAAATTATACGGAATATTAATTCTGCCAAATCCTGCCAGATAAAATTCTGCCATTGTAAATTCAAATATATAAACATTCGGCTAAACAATATTTATATTAAATAATTTTTATGCCTTACTAATATTGGTTTAAAAATGGCAAATAAGTTTCGGAGCATCAAGATTCTGCTAGATAGAGGGAACCCCCTGTACGAGTCAATCAGTTTATGCTGGAAAATCGTAATTTAGCCTTTACTTGTATATTAAATATTAATCAGGATTAACATTACAATTATACCGCACAGTTCGGCTTTGTAAAGACAATGTTATTTTATTGCAATCTAGTCGTTATTTCAGCAATCACGTTTTTGGCCTCGATTGCGTAGTGGTTAGTGTAACTGACGGCCACGCCTGAGGTCGCTGGTTCGATTCCCGCACAAGTCAAACATTTGTGTGCATGAACATGGATGTTTGTCTTGGTCTGGATGTTTCTATGTATAATATATATGTATTTACAAAAAAAAACAGTATATAAATGTATGTTTATCCATTGCCTAGTACCTATAGCACAAGCTCTGCTTAGTTTGGGCTAGATGGAGTTGTGTGTATGTGATAGAATATTATTATATTATTATTATAACTATTTAAAGAAGTTTTACATACTCTTTATACCGAAGAGGCTTTGTCAATGCGTAATCCAACGCGTAAATTTATTAGCCACGTAATTCCTGGATAATATTCATTACACAATACCACTTACTGCAAAAGATTATTTCAATACCGTCATGACTCAGACTGATAAGCGGTTTTATCATTTTATTATATTGGCATTAAATCTGAATAACCTGCATGTACAATGTAACGTATATGTTAAATATATCTACTCTTTTTACACGACGAAAGTGGCAAATAAGGATTCTGCCCGCCTTATGGGTAGAGTTAGGCGATACGAAAAAACGATTGAACATCAGGAAATGCGACATGCGCGTTGCTGGCTTGCCAATTGCTGCTTTCTTCTCTTTTAATTATTAGTGATTATTACTGTTACTCAATAACAATATCATGTTTGTTCTCAGGAATCGGCCCCATGACTAGACACGCTGTAGATATGAAACCAATTCTGAAAATAATATCAGGCGAGAACTCCACAAAACTAAACTTAGATGAACTTGTCGATATCAAAAAGTTAAAGTTTTTTTACCAATATAGTACAGGAGCACCTGTGATCGATCCAGTAGATCCTGAAATTCAGGCAGCCTTGAAAAAAGTAATAGAATTCTTGAAAGAACAGCACAAGCTTGATGCAGAAGAGAAGAAAATACCACTACTGCGCAAGTGTATGCCCATTTGGCTATCAAACATGAAAAGCAAGAAACGATTTGGCGAATACATTATGAAGAATGATAGTGTGATTTCTATATGTTACGAAATGGTAAAAAATTTCTTTGGGCTATCACCAAACACGTTTATTGGTCTTGTCACTTCCTTGTTTGACTACGGTGGCGTACAATTCGGGAGTAAGAAGTATAATCATTATCTTAAGCTGCGTGAAGAGCTAGAGAATACTTTCAAAACTATGCTCGGTGAAAATGGAGTGTTTCTGTTGCCAACGCATCCAACCACGGCTCCGTATCATAATGAGCCTCTATTACGACCGTTTAACTTTTGTTATACTGCTATTATTAATTGTTTAGGGTTACCTGCTACCACTGTGCCTTTAGGACTAAGTAGGGAGGGGCTACCAATAGGTATACAAGTAATAGCCAATCATAATCAAGATAGATTATGTCTAGCTGTGGCGGAAGAACTAGGCCGAGCATTTGGGGGTTGGGTAGAACCGCATAAACAGTAACTCTTTCTGACACATTTTTACTTTAAAAGCATGTCATACCCAATTCGTATATTTAAGCAGATATATATAACACCGGACACCTTACTGAAACAGCTGATTGCAAAATATAATTGTGACTGCAAGTGCAAGTTTGTGATGGTTAGATCGCTGAAATGAAACGGAGGTAGTTTCTAGCACTTAATAATAATTTCGAAATTATTGAAGCATCGATTTAAAAACACAATAGTGTCATGACCGATCCTTTGCTCCGTGCGCCTTATATAAAAATATCAACTCACATTCGGCAGAGAGTTGTAGCACTATCACAATTTACTTGTGTTCATTTATGTAACAATAGCATTATAAAGAGGTTACTTTTGTGTTTCTGAAAATAGTTATTTTTATAAATCGTCGACTTGTTAAAGTAAATATATATGAAAATGGCTGCATAGATCCTAACCAGTTGGCATCACAGTTCGAAAATGTGGTACAAATTTAACAATATGAAGGTAGCATAATGCGGGTAAATTCGAAAGGCGCAATTACGCACACGTCTAATTTAAGTTGGACATGTTATGATATATTAGGTTGGAGTGTACGAAACGGGCACTGAGGAAAACACTTAATTTGCCGCAAAAATTAAAACTTTCTTAAATTTTGTTTTTTTTTTATTCTATCATAATAAACGACTAAAAATAAACCAAAAGTCATCTTGGAACTTTTTGTCTATGATGAGTGGAGTGAGATGAGAAAATCGGCGTTTTTAATACGACGATAAAATTTTGAATCGGTTTTGCCGTGAAACAATAAGAGATAGCAAAAAATTTATAAGTGATAAAGATCGTTATTTCTCATTCTATACGATAGAAAACCCTAAAATTGAAATTTACCAAATTTTCAAAACACTGAGGAAAATATTTTCAAGTCTTTTTGCAATACGGGGGTGACGCTACAGGACAATTCCCAAAATGTTGCACACTCTTTGCTACACTCTAACCCTGAACTTGTAGTCAAGTTAACAGAACTTGAGGTCAAGGTCAGAATTTCTTTCGGAAGGTAAACGCCCGAGTCCCGATTCTTAGGACTCCGACTTGGATAGATTAGGTTAGAAGGCGAAGGCGGGAGCTATGCTCCCGCCTCTGCCTTCGTGATTATTTTTTTTGTGACCAGCCAGTCTACGCTACGCCACGCGGGGCTCCGTTGACACATTATAAGAGACGTTACTAAACTTAAGGCCAAGGTAACTGACCTTAAGATCAAGTTTACTGACCTTGGGGTCAATTTTACTGACCGCGAAGACAAGGTCACTGACCTTGGGTGTTCCCCACTCTACTACTCCCACTTCCCACCGGGTCCCGAAGGCTTAATTAGGCGATATTTTTTGTTAAAAATGTTGTATTTTTTTCATAGTGACCCGTTTCGTATCCACTGACCATATATTATATTCTGGTGTTTGTAAAATTAATATGGATAATTGTAATATAGTATATAGGCCTTAAGTCTTTTTTAAAACAATTAAAATATAAATGTTTTGCCTGTAATCAAAATGGTAAATGTTAATAATTTAATACATAATGTATTTACATATTGTCAGAATATTTTTGTAACTGTAAAGTATATTTGATTTTTAAATGGGATTTTTGTAAATGGTGCATTTTCTGTGTACAAGGTTTTATAAGATGTAGGTATGTGATATTTATAAAATGTAGTGTACAAGTATTTTCCTGAATATATTTGTTGACACTAAACATGCACAACCAGATATGGAATTTAATTATTTATTATATACGGATAAATAAATTTATATACCTAGTGCACTTAATTTTGTTTCCTGATAATAACTTAAAATAGTGTAGGTATATGTATTTGGTAATAAATTATTACAATAATTAATCACAAATAAAACCATGTGTGTGTCTGATTTAAATTTTAATACATTAATAGGTATATATATTATTTATATAATATATAAAAACAATGATTATTATTAAGAACTACGAAGTTTATTAATAACACTAAGTATTTCTTTTCTCTTGGCACTAGGGTTAACCTCTACCTTCATGTATGCACTTCCAATGACTCTATTGCTGTGGGCATATTCTGCAAGTCTTTCGGCATTGCATATAACATGGACACCACAGTCATAACCATTGTTCTGTTGTGTACATTCCCTGTCAGCAAAATTGATATTGCCTGAAAACAGTTACAAACTTGAGCAAACTGTTATAATCAAAAGAAGTTACTTAGTTTTCTTATATTTCTGAATTTAATATGTATAGATTAAACAATACTGTCAATTTCTATAGACAAAACCTAAAATTTTAAATAGGAATGTTGAATAGAAATAATATTTTATTTATAGACTTACCACCTGTTGTTAGGTAGGGTATTAAATGACTAGCAAATTCCCAGGCAGGATCATGGTTGCAGACATATGAAGAGTCAAAGTGGTAAAAACTGCTTTCTGGTCTTGAATAAACAAGGAGACTCCAGTGTGAACCACCAGCCATATCTGGCGTATCATGGTCATTTAAAGGAAAAAACACAAACTGTTTCTTACTTATACCAAGTGGGTCTAAAAAGGTTTTTATCTCATCAGTCTGTACCATCTTTATGCACTGTGTCACTTCCGGCGAAACAAATAGGAGTTCTTTTGCTTTACTGAATATCACTTTTTCTAGGTATTCAAAATAAAATGATATGATTGTATCATTCAACCAATATGATCCATTCAGAAGCTGAATGTCTGATTGATGCAGCAATACATTGTGGAAGCTTAACACAACTGACGACTTATTGGCCATTTCCGAGATTCAATAAATAAATAATCTTCATAGACATTCAAGTCTAGTCTATATGTTGATATAATCTGGTAAATAAGAAAGAAAATGTAACCAAAACAAATTAACAATAAACTAAACCATATCAGTATTATAGTGCGCGTAAACCTCAGAAAGCTTTCTCTTTTAGACTACTATAATGCGATATAAAACATTTAAATGCCTTAATATATCAAGTAATTCTTTAAAGATAAGATATTTATTAGTTGAACAAAATATATTTTGTGGTGCAAATTATTAGTGATGTCCTTAGTTACATTTTTGAGAAAACTAAACAAAGGTTAGCGCCAACTATATTAATTAATGTTTAATAAATAATTGAACTCACCACAGTATGCGGATAGAGAGTGAATGCATTGATTTAAAACACGACTAATGTTTTCAGCAAATAATTACTACAATCGTCTGATTATTTATTTTATATTATTGATAAAATTCTTGTTATTATTACACCACAAATGATTTATTTCCACCATACGCAATAGCTCATCTCGTTTGAGAAATAAGACAGACATAGATATTTGAGACATTTGACATTGTATCATTGGTAATGCCTACTGTCAAGTTGACGTTAACCACTGATATTTTTTTTAACAAAATTCTCTTGGACTTGTTATTTTCTTAAACATGTTACTTTAGCCCTGATAACATATTTATTATTATTTTCATAATATTATATTGAGAGAATAATATAATAATACATAATTATACCTATTATTATTTCATATACAGCTTGTCCGGGCTCTATCGTTCCATAATATGGTTTATAATAAGAGACATGTGTTCCATCTAAATAGTTATTGGTTTAGCAATCATGTCATTATTTACACTAATCATGGAGAAGGCTATAAAAGGTAACCTTATTTCTCTCTTTAGAAAAGACAACTCCCGCATTAGAGATCAAAATCTGTGTTACGAGGGACTTACAAATTACAAACATACAATGGACTCAAAGTATACCCAGATTTAGAACAACGATAACTATTTATTTGTGGCTTACGTTTCTGCAAATTGCAAATTAGTAGATACATACACTTACATTATGTAGATCTGTGTTACCGTCACCGAACAACTAAAAAGCTTTTCAGCGATAACAAAACGGAACAAACAGACAGACAGAGGTCTGTCTATTTGCTCCGGCTAATCTTTGAAACGGCTGGACCGATTTTGACGGGACTTACACTAGCAGATAGCTAATGTTATAAGGAACTTAGGATATTAATTAAGGACTTTAAGTATTTTTTGTTAAATACCACGCGGGCGAAGGCGCGAGTAACAGCTAGTACTGATGGCTAGGTATATAATACCTACCTATGCTTTTAAAACCATAACGCGACGTTCCTACGTGTGCGTTGCTCCAGCAAAATAATGTCGAGAATAGTAATATGCCATCAAAAACATACTTGTAAAATAAACAAGTCTCGTAACTCAGTTCTTCTACCGTAAAAAGTTGTGAGATCCATGTCGGTTAATTTATTCAGTGCCTACTTATTGCACCTTTTAAGTTATTACGTAACTAACTAACCTAACAACATCTTATAGTGACTATATCAATATTAAAAATCTTTTATGTTTTAAATAAATAGTATACTAATACTTGGCAATCGTTTGAAAACAATATGTGTCTCACAAGTAATTATATTAAATTAGATTGTTTAATGCGATTGCCAAGTCAATCTATTTATTTAAAACATAAAAGATTATATTTATTTAAAACATAATAATGTTATAGATAATTAGTTGCACAGTGTCTGTAATTGTTGCGCACATTTTTAAATTTGTTGCACGTTTAGTTTTTAATTATTTCACATAAACATTTCCTGCTGGGGTAACGTCCTATGTATTACTTTACTCTTTCGGTAACGTTAATAACGTTACCGTAGCCAGACATTTTCTTTTTTAATGGGAATATTGAAATAAATACTAGTTACATAATTAGTTGTCTAGACGAGATAAATGTTGCAACTTATTTCGTACTAGCTTTAGCGCGCGGCTCCGCCCGCGTAGTACCTACATCATTAAAAAGTAGCCTATGTCCTTCTCCATGTTTTTAACTATATCTGTAACAAATTTCATCTAAATCGGTTGAGTGGTTTAGCCGTGAAAAGGTAACAGACAGACAGTTACTTTCGAATTTATAATATTAGTAAGGAAGTAAGGATTTGTTCTTTCTTCGGCTGCGAGGTTATTCGAGATCCTGCTGGAATAACGCTTGTGTTTGCTGGATTTCTGAAACGGTTAAGCGGATTCTAATCATCTTTTGTACATGACTTCGTAAGGAATAAGTTATAATATTAGTTGTGCAATAAAAAAACAAAAATAATGCACCGTTTAAAGATTATTTAATTAAATATAAAAACGCTTCAATACGTCCTAACACATAGAATAAGAGCTGTAAAGACTTACTTTAAACGTTATTTTGTAGCTTGTAACTGCCTTCAAATATATATGAAGTTGCATTAATATCCTGTAAGTTATTAACAAATTATGATGAAATTTAGTTTTCCACTTTCACGGTCACAATGCGCGCGTAATTATTTGGCCACTGATAACCCTGTATGTGGATATATAAACTGAATGTTATATCAATAATTAGTTGGATATTTCAGTATTGTCTGTAAAATTCCAGCGTAGTACATACAATAATTAATAAAAGTCATTAAGAAGTGTAAGACATGGCATAATAATTATAACTTCAGGCGTGTCGATATGGTCAGACCTTGGTTTAAGAGTCTCATAAAAAAGGCAATAAAAAGCACTGCTATGATCCGCTATTGAAGTAGTACTGTAGCTATGACTTATCTTTTCGAAATAATTTATAAAACTATTACAACATAATATCCTGAGAAAGTAGTAGGTAGCAGAAACTATGAAATAAAATGTAATAATTCATATGCAACGGTAACTGAAAGTCGGGGCGCGGGAATTAGACTATAAATAGTCGCTTTTTTCTGAGCACTGGTGAATGTCACACGTAACCGGTTCCTAGCTATAACTCTGTAACATACCTACCTGTGTCAGGGCAATCAGTTCTTCTAACTTTCCAAATATCATTAATTAAAACTAAAATATAACAAAAAGGTAAAAATAAAATAAAAATATTTGCTTTTATTTATTAAATAATTTTAAATAACGACTAATAGTTAATTGGTAACAATTATCCGGAGTTAATAGTCATCACATAACTCAATTTAGCTGATACAGAAGAAAATAAATAATGATGATAAAGGGACATTCACAAATGAAAAGCTGAGAGGGACATCTAGTAATAATTTAATAACAGTGTAACCACTCAACTTTTCCAAGAAAGAATATACCAATGTATATACTTCACACTGTAACTTGTACTCACAAACGTAACAGCTAACAATATGACATGTGATCTATATGCTAAGTGTATCACGCAATATCAATATTGCACAATACAATTGATGATACTGATTGGGCTAAAAATAAGAAGAATATTCCAGAAATATAATGGAAAATGCCTCTTATTCTGTACAATATTTTCTATGCTTTCGCAAATCACTTGGTAGCTTGCTTAAGGTAGGCGATGAGATCTGCCCTCTCATTTGGCTTCTTCAAACCTGCGAACACCATCTTGGTTCCAGGGATGTACTTCTTGGGGTTCTCCAAGTATTCGAAGAGGGTATCGTCACCCCAGGTAATACCTATAAAGATAATAAACATTGATTACTGTTGATAGTTCTGCAGTCTATTTTATCTATAAGTATGTACAAAAATTACGTTTGTGCCAAGTTGGTGTGAGTCACCATGTCGATGTTCAACAATCATGAGTCAACTAGCATTGCAACTGTTTTACACTGACTAACTTTGAGCTTCCTGCTTACAAGGCGCCAACTCATGTATACTAGTATTTTTAAATATACATCCAGTAGACTAAGATAATAGAATTCATAAATTTAAACATCAGTTACGTAACTATTATCGTATTAACGACTTGACTTATTCTTTTAAGCAAACAGATAAAATATGCGTAATCAAACATATGTATATATCGGAAGCGTGATTATAGATAGCGTGATTGAACACTTCTAGCACACGTGACGTGCGCACATAATGTAAAAGCCTGGATATAGGTATCTTTAAAATGTATACTTTGCAATCAAACTAAGTACTATACGTTAACAACGCTTAGTTATCTATATATTAATACGTGAAGCAAAAACTTTGTACCCTTTTTTACGAAAATTGCGCGGACGGAGGAGTATGAAATTTGGCACAGTTGAAGTTTATATGGAGAAGGAGGGGCGAATCCTAGTATTTTTATAAAATATGCATTAGAAATACAATAAATTAATGAAGAAACACTACACGCACACAACCATGCATTTGACACACGCAGTCGAAGCGCGTAACTATGGTTACATATATCAATATATAATGACAATATATCAGCAATATCTTACTGGTAAATTTTGGTCGAATTTCGAGCACTAGGCGACCGCTAGTTATGGTGAATTGACATGACAATAGTGCCTTGTCTGATTAATTAAATCCCAGCTTGTGTTTTGGTACAATATTCTACACATAAGTTTATTAACTACTACTAACTTCTCCCCCATGACTTAAATTGATGCATTACTCTAATGCCAGTCAAAATTCGTGGTGAAGACTTCTCCCCTATGACTTAAATTGATGCAATACTCTAATACGAGTCAAAATTTGTGGTGAAGATCTCACCACATGTCTTAAAACGATGTAATAGGTACTCTAATACCAGTCACAATTCGTGGTGAAGACTTCACCACAACTTAAAATGATGCAATACTCTACGCCATATATGTATATATACGCCATAATATGCCAGTCAAAATACGTGGTGGAGATTTCGCCCACATGACTTCAATTGATACAATACTCTAATGCCAGTCAAAATTCGTGGTAGTCTTCTCCACCATGACTTAAAATGATGCAATACTCTAATGCCAGTCAAAACACGTGGTGAAGACTTCTCCCCCATGACTTAAAATTATGCAATACTCTTATTTCCAGTCAAAATTTGCTATCACATGATAGCTTATTTTGTTGGCAACCAGTTAGTTTTTATGGGATCGAATTAATTTTTTGTGAAGATTGATGAGAGATAATGTAAATTTAAATTTATCAATATCTATATGGATTTGTATATATTAAAATATATTAAACTAAATGAGTAGTGAATATAGTATACAAACCTTTAGCCTTGTTGGCATCTGAGTATGAGAAGCCAGAGGCACCACCAGTCTTACGGCCGAAGAAACCGTGTAGATTGGGTCCTACTTTGTGCTTGCCACCAGCTTCAACCTGAAACATTAAAAAATATCTATTAGCTGCATCATTTTAAAAGTATGCAAATTAATATTTGAAAATAAAAAATGTTGTATGTCTGGTTTAACTACTGAACTTCTGATAATCAATTATGTACTTATGTTAATTTTTAATATTTTTATAGATATATTTTATTTTATTCATTAATTAGGTATTTGAAGATTCTCTATATAAAATATGTTAAGAGTTAGTGTTAGTGAATAATCATTGATTAAGTGAATAAATCATTTGATGGAATATTAAAAACTAACTATCCATAGCGGGTGGAGCTCAAGTTATTTAACATGTTTCTGATACTAATTATTGCAAATACATAGTCTTGTTATTGCAATATAAACATTTTTGTGTTCATGAGTACTAATCAACCCCACTGTACACAATCAAGGTGAATGGGCCCTACTTTGAAACTCCAACGGTACTTATGTATTAAATTTTTGCCATTTGATTATTATAATATTATAGTGGGACATTAAATTTAGTATTCATGTTACTTATAGCTTCAACAAAAGATTGGGAAAATCCTAAATACAATTCTCTGGCAATTTTCCTGTGGAACTTTTAGTTTACACAAAAATAGAATCTCAATGTTAACAAGTAGTGAGCCAATGTCACATGCTAGAGATGCTATTGCAAAATGATGGAGTTACTTACTGTGTGGCACTGGGCACATCTTTGAACAAAGATTTTCTTTCCATTTTCAGCATTACCGGCAGGGATACCCATGTTTGTTCTAAAACTGAAAAAGTTATAAGTAAAATTTGTAATACTACAAATAATAAAGTAATGTACATAAACAGTAAATGCTGTTGTCTGCTTTGTTAAGTCAATAGTTAGGTTATGTTGAGATCACAATGACTTTAAACTTCAAGGTCAACTAAAAACTGAACATTGGTTTAGTGATTCTAATAGTACGGTTACTAGGCAACATTTTATTTCACAATTTTATTATACACAGGAAATACCTACTGCAAATCCGTTTAAAGTCTAATTAGTTATGAAATAAATTACGACAATTTTATTAAGTACATGTTAGATAATCAGTTAACACAATGTTACATTACTTTTGAATTACTATTATAAATTGAATGGTAAAAATTAATTGTAGTTATTAATATATTCTTTTCTCTGGTAGGTATTTGGTCTGCTCATGGAACTAGGTCAGGATCAATGTCATTTGGGAGTTTCAAGGCACAAGGTATTGGTGTCGTAACGGCATTACGTAAGTGCGCGAAATAATCACTTTACTAAAATCACGGTTTTCTAAACAAATGACGATCTAAACATAGACAAATATTAATACAGAAGGTATTATGGTTGCACATTTCCATGAGGATATAACAAAATACCTAGCACTTTTAGAGGTTATTCTTCACTGGGTGTAACAGAGCCAATCAATACGAAAATTACATCACATGAAATAAATTTGCAATATCTTTACCTATACTAATACCTACACATAAGATAATTTTAATTTACTTACGAGTTTCTGTTTGCAAGGTAAATGAAATTTAGCGCGACGTGCGGCTAACCAGTGCTTATTCAATTTATGAATTTCCCTCGTAACACCGTGCGTGAACTCTCTCACGGCAACGTATGAATGAACTATAGTGAGTATAGTATAGTGTACTACCAGCCTATTGGCGAGTGTTGTCTCTTGGCTAACTTCACTGTGCCAACTCCAGCCAACTCGGATCGATAGCGCAGAATTGTCAAAAATGTGATGTCAGTGTCACACCGAGCATGCGAATAATTTTATCGGTGTTCTCAATCTACTAGCTTTTTGGTTTTTCTACTAAAATGGTTATTAGTTTAACAAACCGCCATTGCTGTTCAATTGCATTGATCGATGCTGATCCCCTCTTTCATCGTCCTATATTTTTATAGCCATCTAAATACTTATAATAATGTTACCATATAACAAATACGAACCAACCTGAAAACATTTTATTCCAATTAATACTGTAGCGCCAAGCAAATATCTCTTCAGCATAAGGATTTCGTTCTCATAACAATTGAATGTGTCGCTATGGTTCGAAATTGAAGACGTCATAATGAACATAAAAACTATTAATGTTTAACACATTTTCTTAATAATAATTTCTTGACAAAGCCGCAGTTACGTTTGCAAGTGCCGCTGTTGCCATAATTTATGTAAAGCCATGTACATATTGCAATTTCTTTTTATTTGTTGAAAAAATAATTGATTAGTTTTGTTAGGATTTTTGATAATTTTGAAATAACAATGTAATTTTGCATAATAAATCAATTTTTTCATTGGTGTTCTTTTTATCATCATCATCCTAGCATTTTCCTGGTTGCATCTAAGACTTGGAGCTCGGGGTCCGCTTACTAGTCTAACCAGATTTGACAGAATATTGACTTTTCAGATCGTGACAGTCGGGACCGACGGCTTAACGTGCCCTCCGGAGCACGGGGCTAGTGATACCTAACTAAATATTTAATACGCACATAACTTCGAAAAATCAGTGGTGCGCGCCGTGGATTCGAACCCAAGACCCTCTGCATGGCAGTCTGTTGGTCTCTCCACTAGGCTATCGCTGCCTGTTATTGGTGTTATTTTTATATTAGAGCTAAATAAACAAAACACCAAGTAATCGTAACCGAACCGAATCATAAACCGACAGATTGACTGACATTTTACATTCAATAATATGTATACAAGTTTAGGTTTCCACTTAGAGATGTCAGTCTTCTACTGAGTGATTGTCTCAAAAATAATCCTAAAAGATGTATTTTGATTGCATTATTATAAGCATATTTCAATATCTAAATATTTTTCTTACATATTTAGAAAGACGTTTTTCTTATTAAAAATGTAAAAATTAAGAAAGTTGCGGTATAAATCCCTCCGGACCACCTGTACCATTGGGTAGTACTATTAATGGTACAACTGGCCCTGATTTATCCCACTAGGACCAGGAAAAAATACAAGTGTGACACTCGGCGTTACCGACTTCCACAACAAATAAAATTCGTACATTTTGAATGTTTGTCTTATTAGTTTGAACAATGCAACAAAACCAAAACCGTACTATAACGTAACTAAACGTAACGTATCTAACAAACATATATTAAAAGCAAAATTAGGTATAATAAAAAACTACTGTCGTAATTTTTCTAAGAAAAGCGGGACGTCTATGTCGGCCACAACGAGTTGCATTTGCACGTCTTGTATGTAAGTATTTCTGTGCAACACAGATGATTTCCGTTTCTCTTGAGGCTTGATTACGGTTCGAAATTCAAAGTCGTTTTTAATTACTTTAAGGAAGGTAAAAATAGTGGTAGGGCATTTTTATAAACTGCCATTGTACTGGGTATTTCAGCCTTTACAAGTATTCGAAGTACGATGTCTTTTTGCAAAGCAACACCATGTGTTGCTTTTTGGGTGTTGCTTTTTGGCATCCAAAACGTTTTGTAATATTTCATAAACAGTTTTAGTTTTGCGTTATCCAATATTATTTCATTTTGAACATACTTCCATCGTACATCTATTTTACATGCGGGTAGCAGTGGCAATGTATTGCAGAGTCCCACAATCTTTTTCGAGTATCTGTCAAATTTAATTGCTTTGACTTCCTCCGTAACCTCTCAGTTCTCACAAAAGTGGTAATAACAACCGTGATGATAAATTTTTGGAAATATTGGTTTGATTGCACGTATCGCACGCCTGCTTGAAGTCTGTGACAAAACTACTGGGTGTCTATTCTGGAATTTGTTTCTTAATAAGTTCAAACATAATACTGTAAGTTGTTTTCTTTTTGTCCGTCAAAAGTGCATATATAACTGGTACCACTTTATTGTCATCCTCACTGCTCCCAATACCACAAAAAATTACATAAAGCTGTAGAAAAGGTTTGGTACATTTTTTAAATGTTCCATCACATAAGAAAACTTTTCCTGTTTTCATAGCATTCCGACCATCTTCAGTGCAGAAAATCATAATGCGTGTTTTGTTATCCTTGAAGTCCGCGAGTATTAAATTTTTATAATCAGGTGGTATTACAACATCTTCCGGGGCAGTAGGTAAATACCATTTTGTTTACTCCTGCCCTCTTGCGTCGCTTTCTGTCCATTACAGACTTCACATTTGAATATGATGGTAAAACTTGTACTAAATGTAAACCATCTATGATGTAAACCTTTCTCTTTGCAAGTCAACACTGCCGGATTTGATTTTTTGAGGAAAGATTTTATTTTGTTTCTTTTGTTTGTTACGATTTAACTCAAAAACTATAGAACAATATATATTTAAAATTATTTAACTTATAGGAAGCTATATTACCCCTGAATATAACATAGGCTATAACATTTCACGCTACGACCTACGCGTACGGGAGCGGAGTAGCAATCCCGAAGTTCCTACGAGAACGCGGGTGAAACCGTGTGCGAACAGCTAGTAGTATAGGAACATAGGAGATAGGTATAGTGTAGGAACAAAGAAAGAAAGAATTTACCTGGTTAATAGTGATAGTACCACAACATATTTTTGTTTTGTAATTTACACATCTCCATAAACTGTTATGGTTGCTACGATATTTCACATGATAGTAGTACTCGAATCCATTGTGAAATAAAACTTTACCTCTACCGAGAGCAACTATACATATTTCTTCGCACATTTTTCACGGATCGAAATAATTATTCAATTACTCTTTCTAGTAACACAGAATAAGTGATGACACTGACATTGAAGAAACAAATATTTTTAGAATCATTTGCGGCCAGGAAACAATAAAATATCTTTAATTACGAAGGAGGAACGAGTAAAACTGTGTGAAATATTGCTGTCACTCAGTAGAAGATTAAAAAGATCTCGTTGAGATAAAAATTTAAGTAATTATCATTATATTTAGGCGCATTCTTTACTTTATATCTAAAGAACATATGTATAGGTTTAGAAAAAAATATAATAATAAAGATTAAAAATGTATTTTTTCAATGTATCAACTTTTTATAATGGTACCTACATTAAAAAATGAAAACGCCCATCTATACTAATATTATAGAGCTGAAGAGTTTGTTTATTTGTTTGTTTGTTTGGTTGAACGCGCTAATCTCAGGAACTAGGTACTGGTTCAAATTGAAAAATTATTTTAGTGTTGGATAGCCCATTTATTGAGGAAGGCTATAGGCTAAATAACATCACGCTACGACCAATAGGAGAGGAGCACCAATGAAAAATGTTGCAAAAATTCTCTTATGTGAAGTAGACGAAATTGCGCGGGTCAGCTAAATCATATTTTTATTTTTATTTAATATACAGAAAAAATGCCTCATAAAAATACAATTGCTGCTATAATCCTACGTTCTAAAGCCGGCCCCACTATTTTCTAGATGACAATAAAGATGACAATTCAATTAATGTCAATAAAAATAAGACTGCAATTGTAATAGATAGAGTGCCGGGCTCTACATTATAAACTTCTTTATGTTTTCCTATTATAACTATCAAGGACTCTTTGTCAAGTTATAAAATTACCACAAACTTAGGTATACATAATTAGGGTAGTCCGTAAAAATTACAGAATAGTATGAGTAACCAGGTAACATAAATGCAGCCAAGTTTTAGGCAGCTACTTTGTATGAAGGATATATTTGTTATTATACTTTGATAGAACTGAAGTCGCAGCGAAAAGTGTATGAAAAGTAAAAATTATTCTTACATATAAGTACATAGGTAGGTAAACTTTAAACTTTACTAACGTATCTAACTTTTTCAGGAAGCATGAACCTTCGTAAAGCTACCTAATGTATTCCAAGAGCGACGCACAAATCAGGCTTCATTAATTTGTCTTTACAATTGTAAATATTGTAGATTGATATGTGGATTAAGAATAACAGACTTTTATAATCTGCTACAGTTTCTATCAACTGATTTTAACTTTGTAGATAAAAAAATCTTGAATTCATGTAACTGCGTCGTAATTCACATTAGATTCGCATTCTATAACTACCATTATCGTAAGAGCAATATATCTAGAAAAATGTTGGTAAGCATATATACAAGCTATAAAATGACTTATTTTATTGTACATTAAGGCTATATAATGCTATATGACACAAATTGTACCTGACGTTAATATTTAGATATTATATATTTTATCTATTTTAATACTTATTTAAGAAAACAAGTTTATTTGACTAAATAATTAATGCAGAATTCTTGATTAATGCAGATTTCTTCGTGCTAAATATTTGCGAGCCTGGCTATTTTTGCACAGTAACTTTTTTATTAGGTTAAAATTGATTCGGAATGTGGATTTAGAAATGTGAACACTCTGTTGATTTGTAGATAAGTAGATTGGATAGAATATCTATTGAACTGATGTAGGTAACTAATCCTTAAATAATATATTTACTTATTAATCTCCTACCGAAACGATACACAATACTATTTATATTAATATTATAAATGTTTAATATTATGAACCGATTGTCGAGGATAATTAAATAATCGAAAATTATCTTTTACTTATACAGTAAAGATGTATAATGCATTCAGTGTGTTATACAAAAAAGCACACGGGGATTGTTTTAAATAATCTATTACTTAATCTATAATTGTACCTATGTTTGTGAAATATTCTGCGATACAGGAATACTTAGTTCTTTATTATTTATTTATTTATTTATGTTAACGGACATCAACAATATACATATACAAAATCGGTTCACATAAGAAGCTGAAAATAAAAACTTATATGTATATCTATTATAGATGTACACAACATTTTCTGTACAGAATTATAAAGAATAAAAATTAAACATAAATTAAGAACTTAATACAAATTTAACAAGACATAATTATTATTTACAAAATAGAAAGGTAAAAAAAAAAACAAAAAACAACAACAGTCAACGAGATCTAGCACAGCATTTTCTGCACTATCTTTCGCTTAAACACTTTCAATGAATCATGAAAAATGTCAAGATCATCTGAGCGTAGTTCTTTATAATACAAAAATAACTAAAATACATGACGTTTATCGATTCTATTTTATGTTTTAAGCTCTTGTTTTACTTTGTTGACTAGTAAAAATAAATAGTACCTACTTGTAATCGAGTGATCTAATTACCGTACTTACTAACCATCCGTGGTACTAACAATAATTGATTTTTATCTGTCGCCATTCAATTAAGGACCCAACCCAGACTTTTGTTTATAAACTTTATATTAAACTAAGACAACATCTATTGTATTCAGGCATAACGAACGTGTTTGTTCTATAACAATAATCGCGTCACTAGTAATTTTCCTTAACGCTTTTAAATGTACATTATGTGGCACGCCCATACTATATAGGTACATTTACGCGGCCATAAAAATAGTAACACAAACCTACAAACAGGTACGTACGTACGTCTATATTAGTGTTTCTAAAAATAATTATCTGTAATTCCGTGGGTACATAAGAAGTCAGATGATAAGGGAAATTATTGCATAGATTTTATTCTGTTTTCTTTTTAAAAAAGATAACTTTCGCACTATGAATATTTTCCGTGTTGCGCGCGACTTTACAAACATTCGAACAACGAACACAAAGAACACCCCCACTCGAACCAACCGTTTGTGGATCACACAAATTTTTGTCTTCTACATATATTAAATTTAGCTTTGAAATCTGCTACTTACCCAGCTAGGTGGAAGGTCTCACGCGTTACACCTGTACCCAAGGATGGCTCCAGGTATGAAGTTATAAACCATAGACCCATTGCGGTGTTGTCAGCGCTTGGCAAGGTATTTGAGCATATATTAAACAAACATATCACTAGACAGATTACATCGCAGCTAAGTGAATGTCAGCATGGTTTTAGTGCCGGTAAGTCAACAGCTACAAATTTAATTAACTTTGTTGACTACTGTGTAAGCGAAATGGATCAGAATAGGCAGGTGGATGCGACATATTTCGACTTCAAAAAAGCCTTTGATCGTGTCCACAATGGTATACTTCTGCAAAAATTCGCTGCATTTGGATTTACTCCTAATCTATTAAAATTATTTGCCAACTATTTTGCGAACCGCACACAGTATGTCCAGCTAGGTAATTACAAGTCTAGCGCATATGTCACCCGCTCTGGCGTGAGCCAAGGCAGCGTTTTAGGTCCGACGCAATTTTTAATAATGATCAATGACTTGCCAAGTGTTGTTAAAGCATCGCAATGTCTCATGTTTGAGGACGATTTGAAGCTGTTCTTGGGTATTAGTAACGTAACAGACTGTGAAATGCTTCAGCGGGACATCGATAGTGTTGTAGCCTGGGGTGTCCGAAACAGACTGGACTTTAATATAACGGTCAAACACAAAAAAGTATAAAAAACTGTTCAGTTTACTTAAACCTTACACAAATAATTATTATAACGTGCATGAATTTTATAAATCAAGGTTATGGTTGGGCCTACTTAGTTTATAAAGTTTTTATGATTTAACGCCGCAAATATAAATTTGTGAATCTGATATGTATTAAAATGTCCCCTTCTGTAGACTGTTCGGATACGAGGTACGACAGTTCTACAGTAGTTTAAAAAAATTCAAGAACAATTAGGACTTTACTTCAATTAATTATACATTCGAAAACTAAAGCACTTTTACGACATTGTTCGTAAAAAGAAATAGTATTTTTCGTTACGAATAAAACTAAAATAAACATTTGTTCCAATATCCATAGTATTCTCCTGTAGACACGTAAAATAGACATAATTTTATAATTATTGAACGCATCCATAACTTTTTTTTTATAGTGTTGGCATTACAGATTTCTACATCTGTCATTTGTTCGTAAATGGGTTAAAAGGTGTTAATGCCGGTGAATAAAAAATATTTAAACTGTTACACAAGATTTTGGTCACGTTTGTTGGATCTTTCCTGTACTACCTGTATGTTGGTAAGTAGACACTTTAAAAATAAATGAGACGTAAGCTTTTACGCATATTAGCGAACTGGTGGCTGTATCCAATATGCTTTTTTCCTAACCTCAAAATGTAATCCGCCATCTTTAAGTTTTTGCTATTTTTCTTTTCTGTAGACAACTTTACCATAGAAAAGATGTCCATTCTGTGGACAAATTTACATTATTTTTTATAAAGTATACTACACGTATTTAAAATCATTAATTGCTAAGTAAGGAAAATGAATGTTGTTTTGAGTATTTGTAATCAGGGTTTGCAATAAATAATTATTTTATAATTACTTATAATAAGGTTTATGTTATCATCTGTGGACAAGTAAGACTTTTCTGTGTACAGATAAAAAATTAAAAAGTGATTATTTGCAAAAATATTAAAGACTGATCTATGTCGATATTATTAAGGATAAACAAAGTGTACAACATTAATAAAAGGCTGATTTTCAAACTGATATGTGGTGTTTTTTCTTTTGCATATTTTGAAATACACATTTTGTGTTTGACCCATAAACAAATGTAAAACCATAACTTTGACAAGATCTCGCTCGCCATATCATCATGTTTATAGCATATCAGATGTCTCGCTGGAGCGCGTCACACTTGTGCGTGACTTGGGTCTGACTGTGGATTCGGGCCTAACTTTTAACATGCACATCACAAGCATCTGCAGTCAAAGCTTGAAAGCATTGGGCTTTGTAATGAGGCAATCCGCACCATTTCAGAGCAGGAGTGCTGTCGTTGTGCTGTACTTTTCTTTTGTGCGGAGTATCTTAGAGTATAACTCAATAGTCTGGGACCCGCACGAGGCTAAGTACAGCATAATGATAGAACGCGTTCAGCGCAAATTCGCTCGTTATTTGTACAAGAAGCTTTATGGATTTTATCCTTATCTTTATCCGTCTCTTTTCGTATCTGGAATGGTAGGCATCGACACGCTTGAAACACGCCGCAAATGTGCATTAGTATTGCACTATTATTTACTGATGAACAATAAAATCGACAACCCGTGTTGTTTGTCTCGGTGCTCATTATCAGTGCCTAACCAGTATACGCGATTACGCTCGCGCCGTCTTCTGGCCGCACCGCCAGTACGAACGTGCACCGCCCAATATGCACCGACTAATCGAGCGATTGCACTGCTCAACGCCCTGATAGCTCAGTATCCGGTACTTGATCTGTTTTTTACAAAAAAAGCTACTATTACCAAAATTTGTGAATGTTTCTGTACAAATACATAATCAAATGTAATGGCTCACCGCACGTGTTGGGAAACTGTGAGTGTAGTGAGTAATTGAATGTACATAAATAAATAAAATAAATAAATACACGGCGTATAGCAGCGGCAAGGCGACCACTTAAACCACTACGCCATCCGTGCAGTCTTTGCCGTGACCAGTAGCTGTGCTAGTTCTTTAGACATTTCGATAATATTTGCCTATATAGTATATAATAAAGAGCAGCGATAGCTCAGTGGGGAGACCAACAGACTGCAATGCAGAGGGTCTCGGGTTCGGACCCACGTCGCGCACCTCTGACTTTCGAAAGTTATATGACTTTTCGAAATTATGTGCGTATTGATTGACAATTAACGCCTGCTCCGTGCCTCGGAGAGCACGTTAAGCCGTCGGTCCCGGCTGCCATGAACATCTATGGCAGTCGTTATTGGGAGAGTGTCGACACAAAAGATCCCACTGGGTCGAAGTGTCGCCGGTCTGCACTGACTGGCCCCCAGATAAGATAAGATAATATAATAAATATAACGATGCGTAGCGGGACGTGCAAGTACTTTCATATCATCGTCTTGATGCAAGATAGAGACGTCATTCAAGGTTCAACTATGACCATGACTGCCAGACCTGATATATGTATGTGCAGCGAAGCTATTCAAGGCATTGTACAAACATTCTACGAAAGATCTCTCGGGACAATGTAAAAAAACAATTTCATTATATTTTACCTACTATAATTGCGATGATTTTGGCACTATTTAATAATAAATAGTATTGTGTACTGGAGATGCTAGGTTACAATAGAATTATTATATCCGAATTGATAAATATTTCTGAATAAAAATAAGAACCCGACGGAGATTTTTCGTTTATTTTTTCCTAACCGAAATCGAGCTCTTTATTTGTCTCAATTTTTTCTTTTATGAATGTCCACAATTCTTTGGGTCGGTCTAGCACAGCTAGAGATTGCTGCCTATACATTTTTTGACTAAGTCCCTGTCACCTACGCAACATGAAGGGATAACGATATCACATACACTTTAATGCCATGTAACAATACCAATGTTCAAAGGTAAAAAGCCCTGAAAGATTTAAGGTATACAGTGCATTGTGTTCTGGTGCAGACATACCTACGTACTATTGTCGCAGTTTTAGCGATAACTGAACCATATCATGCAGGATAATATGCATTGTTCTGAACGAATTGATTCAGTTTGAGAGCAATTTTATGCTGCATGAACCGAGGCAATGATAGTAATTATATATTCCACAATCCGTCATAGTACATAATATTTGTGCATTCTTGCTTAGTGGGGAGACCAACAGACTGCAATGCAAAGGGTCTCGGGTTCCCACGTCGCGCACCTCTGACTTTCGGAAGTTATATGACTTTTCGAAATTATGTGCGTATTGATTGACAATTATCGCCTGCTCCGTGCCTCGAAGAGCACGTTAAGCCGTCGGTCCCGGCTGCATTGAACATCTATGGCAGTCGTTATTGGGAAGTCAGTGCCCTCTACTATCCTGACACTGGTCTAGCCTTAGGGTATCATTAGCCTTCGGGTTGCGGTGGTCAGATGGCAGTCGCTCCGTGTAAAAACTGATATCCAGTCAAATCTGGTTAGACTAGAAAGCCGATTCCAAGTGACTTGGGAATAGTAAAGGCTAGGGAGAACATTTTGATTGTATTTTATTTGGTTAATAGGCACCATTGCTGTGTCGCGGGGGTTTTCACAACTATTCAAACAATGGACACAAAGAGCACTCACACTCAGAACAACTATGTGTTACCCCGCGTGGGACTCGAACGGATAACGCTCGACGCAGTGGCACAGGCGAGCGCCCAGTTAAACCACTGCTGTTATATTCAGATTAAATATATATATATAGTAGTTTTGTTCTTTTAGTATAATATGCTAATTATGTAAGAAATTGTTTATAGATTTTTTTTAAGTTCTGGGAAGCCTTATGCTCCCAACTATCGTTTGTAATTTGCTTTCCGTGGCAACCTGTAATTAAGGCAGTACCAATACTTGTAAACCACTAAGTTTGAAACTTAGCTTTTAAGGTGTATGTTCTTGTTGGTTGTCCAAATAAATAAATAAAAAAAAAAATATATATATATATCACATTGTATTAACAGTCTCTGATATCTCCTTCTCTTGATTTTCACTGCCGCACTAAAAGAAAATTAACTATTACTGAAATGTCTCCTTAATAAATAAATGTCATAGTAAACATATGAAAGGTAATCTAGTCCTATATAAATCGAATTCTTGCTCTTTTGATCCTGGTATTAATAGCCTCAATCAAAACTTTAACTGTAAATGTTAGTCAGCTCCATTATTTGCAATCCATAGGTTATAATAAAACAACTTCCTAGTTTTAAAATAGTGTAATATACTCGTATGGTCACGGTCAATCAATTGTTTCGTATCTATTAGCTCTGTGTGCCAGTGTTAGTTGTGAACAAGGCCAGGATGATAAGTGACTACTAAGTATTTTATGTACCTATAGGTGGTAATATTTAATCTTTCTACACAGATAATCAATATATCCAGTAGAATATTTTTATACTAATTACGATAGACACTCATACTTCCCCAGATGTGTGCATCTATATAAATAAATAAAATTGAAGTGTCTGTTTGTAATATCAAAATAACAGCTTTTTACTAAATGCATATGAAAGTACGTATTCATATAAAAAAATCAATTTTTAAAATGTTTGTCTGTCTGTTTGTTTCGGCTAATCTCTGAAACGGCTGGAAAGACTTTGACTGGACTTTAATTGGTAGATAGCTGATGTTATAAGGAGTAACTTAGGCTACTTTTATTCTTGATTTTATTTGTTAAATTCTACGCGGACGAAGTCGCGAGTAACAGAAGATATTGCAAGTATTGTTTTAACTCGATTTGGAGTGCGGACTCTCGCATCGCAACGCATGACCGCGGCACGGCACTTGAATTGATATATTATTATCTAATATGAATATGTCGGCAGACCTCAATTTAACGAAATAAACAGGAATATCCAACATGTTAAAAGACATGTCTTACTCAATAAAACGATGATAGCAATTAGCACCTAGTTTCTATCTTACTTTTCAGTTTTTTCTCGATCAGATCGGAGGCGTTCTGGACAAAGGCCAGGTTAAAAAGACCTTAAGCCGACGAGCGTGTATGAGAAATGTAATGAAAGTGAATAAAGCCAGAGAAGTGTGCCAGGATCGTAGCAAATGGAAATCCGTAGTCTCTGCCTCTGGAAAACAGGCGTGAATCTATGTATGTATGTATGTATTATTTTTCAGCCCTATTCCGTTCTGGGATTTTCCGTTTAATTATATAATATTTTTCCGTAGTTGGATGACGGTTTTAAAACTTTTTCTCTTGTGTTAAATCGAATAAATTTCTTGATAGTTTTATTTGAAATGTAGTTTATGAAATAGATAGGATTATAGTTTGCAAAGTACCTTTATCTATATACAAAACACACACATGGATATAAATAAAATATAAAACACAGCAAGGACTAAAACTTACTTAAAGTTGCAAATGTCTACATATTCACTGATTTTATAAACTTCATCACACTGTACACTTTATTTTCAGCCAGTTTTACTTTTGTACGTAATAAGCAGCAGAGCTAAAGCCACGTCATCTTGTGGATTTTCAAAGTACCTCCATTATAGAGTAGCACTGAATGATGGTTCAGGCTTCAGTCGAATGGCTTCTGAAAATTATTCTCGCTCTTACTAGATGGCAGCTCTTATATCAGAAGGCTAATAATTCTCGTAATAAAATAATAATGTATTCATAATAGAAAAACTACTATGCAATTTAAGAAGAATAATAACTAGAATTATTCTGGGATTTTAATTAAGGAGAATACCATTTGTGATATTTATGGCACTGAGACTTGATCGGCTCTCTCGAATTTCTAGTAATGAATTTGTTATTTACAAAACAATAATAATGTGCGGAGGTGCAAGTAATCCAGTAGGTGTTATGTATAATATGGTGGACCCATTTGCTATCCACGGTACAAATGTTCAGAGTTCTAATAGATAACATGATAACATTTTTCCTGGATGAAAAACCAGACTATTTCTGACATACATAAGCACAAAGTTATTTATACAATTAAAATTATGCTGCCTAATAAACTTATTTTTGATTTTCCTTAATTTGAATTTTAATCAAGGTTTTCATTTTTAAATAATTTGGCCTATGTTCGTGTACATACTCTATAGAACATCTGAATTAAATTGTTTATCTGCAATTAGGTGTTCAACTCAATTTGACTTCTTGGAAGGCGCAATGGTGTAAGTAGTCGACTCACCACTGTCAGTGCGGTACAAAATGTTCATTGAATCGCTGATAGTTATTTCGACTCTGGGTGTTCGTTATTTGCATGTTTGTAAAGGCCCACAATAGTATAAGCGGTATCTCATCCATATATCTACCCAGGAAAGGACTTCTTGGTGGTGGCTAGGTCACACTTAATCACCTACATAAATGCCTAGGAGACTGAGCTTAATATCGCTAACACAGGATGCTGTTTGTTTTTTTTTAAAGACTACTCATGCATTAGGAATAATTCCTGTGTCGCGGGTGACTTTACATGTATTGAAACAACGGACAAGCAAGGTATTCATGGAAAATGTCTAGACTATTGCTCACGGGTACGATATCGGTCTAACGCGGTTATTGTTATATATTATTATTGTATTTTATTTTTATTTAAGATCCTCATTAAATAAAAAAATACACTCAGAAAATTTACAAGGAATGTGTCAGTTAAATATTTGAAAATGTACTTTAAATTATAGAAGATGCATGCACAATAATAATTTATAACTAAGCATTATATAAAATTAAGGATTTATAAAAAAAATCCTCTAGAAAAATATTAAACAAACAATTTTAATTAAATAGGTATAATAAAAATAAATATAGGAGACGATAACTAGTAAGTATTGGTCTAATAAAAAGTTTTTATTTCAAATTTCGAATAAGTCGGTTTTGCATTTCCTTTATATGTCTATGGTAAATGTGTAGGTTTTATTACCCTCTAAATAAGACCACGACTAATCAGGAGCTGGTGAACTGCTAATTACATATACGTACAGAAGTACGTGTTGTTTTAGTAATTAGCTCGGTTGCGTCAGTCGGCCCTCACGTGCCGCCGCGACATGAGCGTTGATTGACGAGTTCCCTACGTTTTTTATGTAGGCCGAGTCTGACATCAGTACGTTTTTTATAAACTAGCTGTTTGTTTTCGAACGAAGATCGTCGGAGTGGAGCTGTGAAGGACGAGGTTTATTATTTTTCAGAGCATTGTTTGGGTAATTGGTGATCATATAACCGACGGTTGTTATAATATTGCTCTACGTTTATGCAAATTTTATACACTAAAATTAAATTACTTTATACGGATTCGATAATCCGAGTCTCTGTATTCTTTGTGTGACACAGGAATTATACCTAGTGCGAGAGTTGTCCTTTTTAAAATAAAATACCGCCAACTTATGCCACAGCACCGAACATACGGTCACAAAGAAATTGTCAGACACCAAACAATATTTTCAGATCCTGCCAATATTGAATTATCAGAAAAGTCCAAACTAATAAACATAGTAGAACAAAGAAGAATCGCTTTGACCCTTAATATTTGAGTTAAAACTCGAGATCCCCAGCCATCACGAAATTTGAGAGCAAGTTATTAAATTCCGAATCATAGATTCTTTAGATTAACGTCAAAATTTGTCGAGAATATAAATAGATTGCTTTACAAGTTGTTGAACGATTTCAAATTTAATACAAATGTTTTACGTTCACTGCATATTAAGTAGGATTTAATAAGCACACCTTTTGCGTACATATTTTGACGCCTATGTCCTAAAAGACATAAGCAGAGGTTTGTACTTCTGCTACTATGATATATTATTATGTACATATGTATATCATACCTACATTTCGTAGTTCGGTTTTAGGCAATATGAATCGTTGTCTTTTACATGAGAGGCCTAGTGCCATTTAGCCGGCGCAGTGCCAGACTGCGCGCAATTTTTTTTTTCAGATAATCCAATTATATTATGAATTCTGATCATACTTTGAGCCACACTGTATATAGGAAAAAGACCCATACAAATAGGTACTTAAACGGTGAATCTTACCACCATCCTAAACAGTTAGCTACCGTGGGAATGTCTTTGTTTCAGAGAGCCCACGGGATCTGTGACAAGAAACACCTGGACGCCGAGCTTCAACATGTCAAGCAAGTACTGCAAGACAACAAGCTCCAACAGCCGCGCCGCTGTCACAGATCCCGAGAAAAGCCAGCCACAGTCGAGCGCCAGCCTGCTATACTACCTTATGTGAAGGGTGTCACTGACAAGATTGGCTACATCTTGAAGCGAGCTTCAATCAACACATACTTCAAGCCGCCAACGAAGATAAGTAAATTTTTACCATCCGTCAAGTGCCAATTACCTTTACAAGATGCAGGGGTCTATAAAATAGATTGTGACTGCGGACTCTCATACATTGGTCAAACCAAGAGAAGCATAGGCACCCGCATAAAAGAACACATAACTGATGTAAAACACCAACGCTCGTTGAAGTCTGCTGTGCAACAGGGGACCAACCACTACCTGAGATTTGACAAACCACAGATGCTCGCTAAAGAACACCGATTACTACCAAGGATGCTTCGCGAGGCTATTGAAATCAAGAAACATCCTAATTTCAATAGAGAAGATGGTTGGAATGTACCACCAGCTCGGGATCCAGTAATTCAAATAGTCAAACCCAAGAAGAAGCAAACCACAGCTAGACTTCATGATACTTTGAGCTCATTCTGCGTAAATAGAAACACCCATGATTAAATTATGTTGGGGTACTTTGAAATAACTACACTGGAACATTGAGACAACTACCATCTTAGTCTCCCCGTGACCATGGCTGCTGAAAAGCAACCGAAACGTCGGGGAAAGTGTAAACATAAATATAAATAGTATAATAGTATAAATAGTTTTAATAGTTTCAATAATTTAATTAGCTTAAAAATTAGTAAAGTTTTATAGTATTATAATAGTGTAACAGTTTTTCAAAATTTTGTAATAAAGTGTCAAATAAACAACGCGATAAAATCCGTATATAGTAGTTTAATTTCAATAATAAAAATAAAAGAAAAAGAGAAAATGTGCGCGTCACGTTAAATTGCTACTTACTGAAATAAATATTCTTCTTTTTTAAAATACATTGAAACCTAGAAAGTTCTTCATAAAGATGTGTGAACACTGCTAATCTGAAACCGCTGGCTGTCTCTGTAAAGCCTTGTATCCTGAGAAGATTTGTGCCCAACAGTTAAACAGTTTATAAATAGGACAATAGTTCCTTACATAAAACGAAAGCTGTAAAAATAAATTTCATTGTGTTCCATGGGAACATTTTGCTGGGTTATACATTACACAGATGGCTGTGACAATTTTTTGAATTTATGTATCTACATTTTGAAAATGGAGAGAAATGTTCATGAAAAATATTTTATGATATAACATTAATTTAATACACATTTTGTATATTTTTTGTTTAATAAAAAAACACAGTAACAATAATGAAAAGCTTATACGTACAATATTTTTATTATTTTTAACTTCATGAAAACACGTTTGTTTGAGTATCAAGGGGGTAGGTAGAACCCTATCCCTAAATATTACTCTGCCTAAGATCCAATGCCTGGCTTGCCTACGTAAGATACTCGACTCAGAATATAGTTTATTATAATCAATCTAATACTAGCAGAGTGCTTTAGTAATAATCCTAACTAATATTATAAATGGGAAAGTGAGTTTGTTTGTTTGTTACGCTTTCACGCCTTAACTACTCAACCGATTAACATGAAATTTTGCATAAACGTTGTCAGGGTTACAGAATAGGACATAGGGTACCTTTCACCCAGAAAAAAATAACTGTTGCAAACCTAGGTAACCTACATATACGCGAGCGAAGCCGCGGGTGAAAACTAGTATAATATAATTGCCCACATAAAAATGAAATAAAAGAGGAAGCACGATGGCTTATAGTGCATGTACTGCTAAAAACAAATCTATACAAATAAATAAAATGGAAGTGTCTGTTTTTAATGTCAAAATAACAGCTTTTTACTAAATGCATATGAAAGTAAATAGGCACTTACATAACAAAATCAGTTTTATATTTTTTGTCTGTTTTTTTTGCTCCGGCTAATCTCTCTCGGCTGGACCGATTTTGACGGGACTTTCACTAACAGATACCTGATGTTATAAGGAGTAACTTAGGGTTCCTTTATTTTAGAAAAAATTTGGTCCTCCACGCGGACGAAGTTGCGGGATCGAGGAGTCGCGAATAATTTATTATATTAGGCCTGTCTTGTTTTGAAAAAGGCATACCACGAGGAATCCCCGTATAACTACATACAAAAAGATCTTAAATGAAATGTAAGATTAATTAATACCTATGTATTTATTTTTATCATTTCTCTGTTCGTAGTTTCAGGGTCATATTTATATTTACAACTCTTCAGCGGCGCACGACTAAACCAATTTGCACAAGTTGGAAATATCGGTCAAGTGTTTGTGCGCACTGAGAGGTTCGCACATTCGCTATGTAGATGCAATACTTTTTAAATATCACGTGTAATTTATTTACTAAAGCGTTTGTAAGCCTCGCCTGATGTTAATAAAAACCGTCTGAGTATTGTACGACTTGTCTTACATTTTATAGAGGTACTTAATTGTTTCAAAACGCTTGATAGCCTTTGATTACCTTGAGAGCCAGTCCGTGGTTCAGGCGCTATTGAATCTCTATGTCGATTTTAAAGTGCTCAGTAGATATAGGCAGGCCCTATCGATTAACGTGCTCCCGAAATCTGCCAAGTTAGGAGAAATACATCTAAATTTAACCATTTTGCAAAATTCTTGATAAAAGTTCATACCTATCAAATGAGATGGAGTCGATTTACCCAAGAAAACAATGATACCAGATGTGCAGCGACTGTAATAATACAAATGATCCCTAGCTTCAATATAATAAATGCTCATTATTTACCCTTACTTTAGTTATTTGTTAAGTCCATTTAATTTGCACGATAATATACAGACAAACTAATGTTTTTCACATTTTCTACCATAATAAGTCATTTTGCGTGGAAATGGAGCTTTTACCTCGTGAATGATCTCAACTAATCAACACGAAAATGCGCTAGCTTTACGGTACTTTATTTAAAAAACGACTGCTTCCATACTGAAATAACCTTGGTTTTCTTTATTATTTCAATCCTTAATTACAAAAAAATAATTAAGCATTGAAATATTACAGAACATCCAGATACAGCACAACTATCTTTTGGCTGCGCAATCACTTGTACATATTTGACACAACAAAACAGTCAATCACATTGACAGTAGCAAAATGATCATTTGAACCATTGCGCCGCAAAATCCTCAAATTTCTTAAAAACTTCTTTTGCGAAAGTTAAATCTCGCTCTAGGATTAATTTTCGTGCCGCAAGGAACTTTACAAAAATCTAAACAACTGATAAAAACTCCACCCGAACTCAAGATTTGTGTATCACACATATTTTTGATATGGGGATCGGAAACAACACTCGGCGTAGGGGTAGTGCGGAGGCGAACACTTGTATCACTACGCCATACATGCAGTCGAATGTGAGATATAAGTGAGAAAGTTTTTATCTCATTAATACTTTTTACTATTGTCTTGTGTTTACGCGAATGTTATACAATGAAATTAAGCTACTTACATTATCTGGAAATTGACGCGTTGTTTATTTTAAAACACTTTCATTACATAATTTTGAAACTATGACACTACTATTATAAAATGTTACTATTATTTAAGCTATTCAAATGATTAAATACATGGCTGTTGAAAGTGTAAACTTAAATATAATTTAAGTTTACACTTTCTTCGACGTTTGGGTTGCTTTTCAACAGCCATGTTCATGAGGAGTGTCCCCGTATAAAATAGTTTAATTTCAGCATATCTAATGGGATTAAATATAATGATCAGTAAAAATACTAATTGGTCAGCAAATATTGTACAGCATAACGAGCATCTATACGCCTCAAATCACTGCATTCCGTCTCGGAAGTGTTAGGTTATGTTAGGTTCCTTTTTTAAACCCACCCAAAAATAGGAGCCCCGCGAAGCGGGGCTCCGTCGACTTAGTTTCATCTCTTTAAAGTTTGCTGGCCATGAGTTGCTAATCAATTAGCTTTTTTTGTTGCACAATTAGTTTTTTTTCCCGTGCAGTTAAATACTACCCATATTTAATTAGTATCGATATACATAATACTGATGTGGCGATGTATGAATATCGGATGCTGGTGATCAAATAGCCGCTGTCCAAATTGATCTAAAACTGTGGTTATACGAGCGTAATTTCCGCCGTGTCACCGCGAAAATTGTTTACAAATCGGACCTTGTAACCGTGAGCTGGCATTCCTGATTGACATGCATTGTGATTATTTGCTGTCGTCAGGGTAAAACATTCTGAAGTATAAACTTTTCATTAGTATGTTGAATTTTTAGACAGGCAGATGAGTGCCGGAATAAAGGTAGTAATAATATTAAATAATAATATCAGCCCGTTTATAAATAAAGCAGACAGCCTTCTCAAACAGAAATAACAAAATTTTAACAAAAAATAAAACCGACTTCAAATTCTAAAACTTAAAAAGGCACTAAAAAGTTAATAAATAATTGCATATTCTTGTGAATAATTAAATTATTGTTATTAATGGAGTCGGTGTCAGCCAAGGTAGGTTTGTAACTAATTAAACATGAGATGCCTTACTATAATCATAACATAACATTGGCATGCACACATAGACGCAGCACGCGGCGCGGGCAGCTGACACCGACTCCAAAAATAACAATAATTTAATTATTCACAAGAATATGCAATTATTTATTAACTTTTTAGTGCATTTTACGTTTTAGAATTTGAAGTCGGTTTTCTTTTTTGTTAAAATTTTGTTTATTTCTCGGTTTTTAGTGAACCTTGCCAAAAATAAGAACATCATCAATGTAGCCAAATACGCATTATTAAGGATAACTCGAAAATGAATGGTCAAATCTTGATCAAAATTAAATGGGACCACACGGGAAGCACCAGCTTTCAAATAAAAAAAGAATCATCAAAATCGGTTCACCCAGTCGCAAGTTATGAGGTAACAAATATTAAAAAAATACAGACGAATTGAGTACCTCCTCCTTTTTTTGAAGTCGGTTAAAAAGGCCGGTGTCTGTTTACAGTTTGATAAATCTTAGACTTAGGCCACAATCCACCACGCTGGCTCAGTGGAAGTTGGCAGACGTCACATATCTTCGAAAACATTATGGAGATCTCTCAGACATGCAGGTTTCCTCACGATGTTTTCCTTCACCGTAAAAGCAAGCGATAATTAAGTATTTAATACGCACGTAACTTCGAAAATTCAGAGATGCGTGCCTTGGGATCGAACTCGAGACCTCTGCGTGGCAGTCCAACGGTTTCCCACTAGGCTATCGCTGCTATTAAAATAATCGTACTAAAATATTAATAGACAATTACGGACATATTTAGACAAATCCGGACGTAAGTTTATAGATAGAGTACTTACTGCACAACATACTGCACAAAAAATTTCGCTGTAAGCCTAAAACAAACCCATAGCATAAGTTTATAAATGAATGCAAAGAACTTAACTTCATAGTTTTAACCGCAAACAACGACTTTAATTGTGTTTTTAATTACTTCGAAGCAACTTCAGCGCTCTAATATTATTTTATTGCGATGATTGGTTTCCATTTAACTTTAAATAATTGATTCGCAATATTGATGTAACAAAATATATCCCGACCGCAACTTTGAGGTCTTCGAATGTTCTAAGTCGTTATGATTTCCCCCGGGATGCACACCGCTATTTCTTTAATGTATTTTAGTATCGAATAATTTGTTTGTACCAGCATTATTGTTTCTTTAGTTTAACAATATTTTGTGATATAAAAATAATTATGTTATGTCTAGTTTCGGCTCCGAGAAGACTATTTAATAAATTTCCCATGGGTCAAATACGAGTCTGGCGGTAGATAAGTTGAGAGGGAAACTGGAATGGGCAACAGCATATGTTACTGTCAGGCTGCTGATCCATTGTGGTACTAGGAATGTATTGATTAGCGATGTGAACCATTGGATTCGAATTATATTGGAATAAGTCGACTCCCCTAACAGGTAATGTGTTTTGTAGGTACCGCGCTGTGTATATCCGAATAGTATGTAATGCTATTATACATTACTTGAAGAACTACGCAAGTCAATACCCTGCCGTGGTCTGCTGATGTTTACACCATATTATAATGAAATTGTAATGAAAGTTCTTGTATGTTTGCATGCTATCCTATAATAGTTGAACCAATTTGTATTTGTCACAAATCATTATCAATCTGTTTTATAAGTATATTTTTATTAGAATGCATAGTTGACACATATTGATACATATGTAATAGGCTTAATTAAATACATTTTGTTTATATTTATACTAGATGTTCCCGCGGTTTCACCCGCGTTTATCGTTACTGTGCCGCCCCCGTGGGTCGTAGCGTGATGTTATATAGCCTATAGCCTTCCTCGATAAATAGGCTATCCAACACTAAAAGAATTTTTCAAATCGAACCAGTAGTAATCACGCAGAATAAACCAGGAGAAACATCGTTTGTACTATGTCTGGAATGGGTAATTATTTTGTTGCGATGTTATTTTAAAACTGCTATATCTCCTAAGATATTCATTGAAATCGAATGATGTAAAGGGCAATTTTGTTTTAAATTAAAATACTTGTAATGAATAACGTATTTATTTGGATAAGGATTAATATCATGTTTATAAAAATACCTTCGCAAATAATGAATTATTTTAGAACAAATTTCGTTAGCATAAAAATGGTTATAGTGAGCCAACCTTAAAAAATAGACATATGCTGTCGCGGACTTTATTTTAGAACTTTTAAAGGGGAACAATACATGATTTTTGCGAAACTTACTTAAGGAAAAAATACTCTCCGATTTTGAAACATTATTCATTGGTGCTCCGCTCCTATTAATCTTAGCGTGATGATATATAACCTATAGCCTTCCTCGATAAATGGGCTATCTAACACTGAAAGAATTTTTCAAATCGGGCCAGTAGTTCCTGAGATTAGCGCGTTCAAGTAAACAAACAGACAAACAAACTCTTCAGCTTTATAATATTAGTATAGATATGAATAAAACTAAGATGATATTATAAATGATGATGTAGTTAAGTTGCTCTCCGCAGTAACATATGGAAAATAGAGAACATTTCATGTGCTAATATCCTGCGCCGGCTGACGCTAATATTCTGTCTTTTCAAATTTTATCTGTGACCTTACAAATATAAAACAGAATAGGTAGCCAGAAATTGTTTTTACGCTGTGGATATCTTTCCAGAATATATAAAAAAAATTACTTGATTTTAAAGAACATTCTATAAGTCAACTAACTAACGTCACTCTATAAAGACTGCGATATAATCAGTGTAATTCGAGTTCATTTGGTTTTGAAATGTGGCTAAATTAATAAAGTACCAACTAAGTACCTATACTTAACATTGCTCTTAAGAATATGGAAAAAGAGTTATTGCAGGATTATATTAGGCACATTATAATTACATGATCAAAGTCTCAGTACCAAGTATATAAACTTTATGTTCACAGTGGTAATAATTATCTACAAATGCTAAGGGTTTTTGACAATTGATAAACGCATAATCATCGAGAATCATTATCAAAATGACTAATAATGATTCTAACAAACGTTTTCTATAGTACTTCAGAATGTCACCCGCCCGATCTACACCCCATTTATATTTTCAGGCTTCGAATTAACAAGTGGCTTACTTAAAACAAATGACCGTCGGCAAATGTTAAATAGACCCTAGATAAATCTCCGAAACCTTAACATTCAAATATAGGGACAGCTTTGTTTGGATTTAAGATTTAAATCGGCTTATGAAAAGTTTTTATTATACTGTAAAGGGACAAAATTTGTTAGAAAGTGACGTGGATTATATTCAGGATTTTCACGGTAGCAATTGTAGAAAACCGAGGCAGTGAAACGTCATGCATATTTCGCGCTTTGATTTTTGGTAGTACCGCACCTAGATAGTTCAATTTGACGGTGGGAACATTGGCAGCCACTGTTGTCAGTTCCCCCGTTTCGGTGCGAACGAAGCGTGTTGGAAGTACGGAGTACCCGAGCTTTGTAAAGGTATGCTGTTCGCGTTCAACCTCGTGAATTCGAATGAAAATTTCGGGGAATTCTGAAACTGACAAGCGAGCGCGACTTTCATGCATCCCGTTCGTTCTAGTTTGTGTTTTCAATTATGTTTACCCTCACGCCGCAATTCGCTTACGTTACTTTAGAAGTCGGGATGTGGCTTTTGATAAAAAAATTAGTTTAAAGTTATTACTATTAATTATTAACACATATGCATTTATAGTCTATAGTCACACTAATATTACGAACAAATAAAATAAGCATAACCAATTATAATTAGTATTATTTTAAACGTTTGTAAGGTATAAATAAAGCTATAATAATAGGTAGAGTCTTACGACTATAATTCATGTAGGCAGAGTATAAGTATTGCACTTTAAATTTGCCAAGTATCGTTTTAGGTGCCACGTAGTAGGTACCGTGCACTGGATATATTTGCAGATTATCTGTTGCTACTGTAAATTTATTGACAGAAAATCCAATGACACTTTGTCCGGCCCAGCAATCGAACTGGAAATCTCATTTAGCACAGAAGTAGGTGCTATTCACGACTAATGCGCCACCGAGGCGACCATAAATTATACCTTTATCTTTTATCGAAACACAGTAGACTTTACTTAGTTCTATGGCAACACAATTAATACATTCCTTTAAAATAATATATATGATTATTTTTTTACAGTTGTATAGCAATTGATTCATAGTATGTTGATCAAGATGTTGCAGCCATTATACGTCTTTCGATATGAATTGCAATTTTCAATATAAATATAAAAATGTATAAATAAAATAATATAACAACGGTTGAGAAGACTGGTCTTGTGGTTCATGCACGTATATACTCATAGGCTCAGCCCTTAGCCTGAAACTTTCAACTATCCTAAATATAACATGTTATTATCTTTAGTTTTTTATAGTCAGTAGTACCTATATGGCATAATGGCTGTAACACCTTGTTAATCCGAGTTTTAAAATACTGAAATTATATTTAATTGGCGATTTAAAAGAGTGGCCGTGGGTTTCTTGCAGGTTTCTTCTCATAGGCTCAACCCTTGGTCTAAACCTAGCAACTAACCTAAATGTAGCTTCAGTAACTTAGTAAACTCACTAACCTATATACTTTGACGTTCATAAGTGTTACTTTGTGACCTAAACGAATAAATGATTTTTGACTTTTTTTTGGCTTTAACTTCAGTAACTATAGTAAACTCACTAACCACTAAACATTCACATTCATTTGTGTTATTTTGTAACCTACATCTATATAAATGATTTGTGATTTGATTTAGCAGCATTTACTAAACAATCTATAACCGTATAATACCATGCATTATTCGTGGATACTATGTCCCATAAGTACCTATGAATTATGGCCCAATAAAGCCATCATCTACATCATGCCATAAGCTGATCTAAATAAATACACGTAATTAAGTCTAGCTCACGTTAAATAAATAGATTACGGACAACAATTACAATAACTTCTGATTTCTCAGTCACCGGCCATTAAATTAAAAATACATAGGGCAGTCTGGTTTAAGTACAATTTATTGTTGGCCCTCGTAAGCTCTAATAACATAAATGCCCCATAAATAAGTCCACTCAGTGAGATATATAGGGAAATGTTTATTAATTCACATTACGCCTCCACAATAGCAATTTTTAGGCAACAATATAACAACACTAGGCGTGCTTTTTATCCGGGAAGGTTTTATTTAGCGAATGAAAATGTTAATTAGATTCAAGTGCACATCAAATATTTTTTCCGGCGAATAAGTACTTTATCAGCAGAGCAAGAATTTGAATAAATTGTTGCCGACGCAGCTATTAAGAGGTTTTAACTCGAGGTTTACGATCTGGATCGTTTGATAATGGTCGGTACTAAATTCACTTTCGCTATCTGTTTAATCTTAGGTATTCCTTTATTCTCTCTTAATTGTTTTCAAATTTCCCGAATGTTTTATCGTCGTATATTTAAGTGTGAGAGACGGTTCGTAACTAAATGGCAAATGGTGCCTAATCGACTGGCTTTTATTCTACAAATGTTGGCTTGATTAATTTCCTTCGTTAGTTCGAATGGAGGGAAAGATATAATTATTGTATGTGTATTGTAAAAAACAAATCGCGATATCAATAGCAGAGAAGTGCGCCTAACGGCGGTACCGTAGCAGAGCTATAAAAAGGATTTGCTGTGAAATTGAAGAGTAAAATAAGAAAAAAGGTACAACCGCATTTTAGTATGCTTTCAACGAAACAAAGGAAATAAGATCAAGAATTCTGGAAGCGAATACTATATCGTAAACGTATGCGCTGTCAAGCAAATTTACACGTTCTTTCTAATGATGTATCGGTGGCCCTAGAGATAAGATTTCGCAACCATCCAGCGATTGGAGTGCTTGCCAATGTTTTACGTATTCCTGAATAAACAATATTCTTCCCTAGGGTTGTCTCTCACTCAACCTTGTTTTGTTTCCGGCACATATTGAATTCCTATAAACACATTTATCACTTCAGCATTTCGGCACGGCAGCCCTGCATGTATTCTGTGTAGACACGTAATCTCTTTGATATAAATCATAGATAACAAGGATAAGGATAAGGATTGAGTCAATAAGTCGTAAAACATTACTCGGTGTGAACTCACACGTTAAAAGATAAAGCTGGAATTGTGGAGAAGGATTAAAAGTTCTTAATTTTTATAAAAGTTACGTACTTTTATATAACTCTGACCGTATATCACAGAATACTAGCATACAAGCTACGTGTGAGTGTAGCTCAGTAAGAGCCTCAAATCGTAAAAACCTTCAATAAAGAGGCAACGATTTTAGTAATAATGTAGAAGTGCCAACATGGACTTGTCTGATGGCGTCTAGACACCTTTAACATTAGCCTGCGCATACCTTAACTTAAACTTAACGTATAGGCGTTATTATTATAAAACGAGGCATACACAGGCACCGTCGAAGTAAACCTGAAGATTTAATGCTTTATGTAAAGAGGCATTGTACTAATTGTTTGCTGTATGCTATTTATGTTTCGTGATATTAGAAATAATGTTATTTAAATGTAATTATTATTAAACAATAATATTGAATAACACAAAAGACGTAGAATTTCGATGTCTTTACTCGTATTCTATTACATACGTAAGATTTTTATATATTAACTTTGATAAACCACAAACAAACTAACTATTAAGTAGATTTCACAAATCGAAATCTATGCCTTTGAAAAATATATATAAGCAATAAAAACGTCAGTTAAGTTTTATATATTACTAACTACCTAGAATGTTATGTTATATGGTTCAATTTACAAAAGAAGCTACCGGTCCAAAATAGGAGCAGGGTGGAATTTTTAACCCGATTCCAAGTCGTAAAAGCTCTGATCTGATCGGAGTTAATCGCCGAGTGCTTTAGCAAGTCCGCAAAACGAACTTTTTAATTTTACTTTCGGTGCTGGTCGCCACCAAAATGTTGAGACAATCTTTCTCAACTAATTGAATGCCTCTGAACAATCAATGCTGCACTAAGCATTTGACGATTGTAGAACTTAATATCCTCCATGGTCCACTTTGATAAATACATAAAAACGTACAACTGCTTTAAAAAAGTGCTCTCAAAGATGTGTCAAAATAATCTCATGTCAATAAATATGATTGGCTGATGCTAATTTAGTAAGGCAATCCTAGGAAGATCTGTTTGACCAACAGTTTATGAATTTTGGTGTCGATCTGTCTTTTAAAACCCGGGCGATAATTCTTAGTTTGATCAATGATATGATTATAATATTTTTATTATACTTAACAATTTTAAAGAAAACGGATGGCGTTTTCTTTTAAATTGGCAAATACGTTTAGAGGACAGTTTTTTTTTAATTTGCATTATCTCCAGTTATTCGTACTTTCGTGCGTGTATGTTTTAAAAGAAAGATAAATATAAATATATTTTTCATTAATCGTATATCAAATACGAGCGTTAGCGTTAATTAACAAAAGAAAGACTGCTAGTACTGACAGACTGTAAGCCTTCATTGCATATTTTTTATAGTACCTAATCTCTCAACTTATCTTTTCAACGAAATTCACTTGTAAAATATTCCCACTAGATTCATGAATTTGTATAATATTAAAATGAATTCATAGTCTTGTTAGGATAGGAGGATAGGAGGATCTGTATAGAGTTAAGAAAACAATCTTAATAAATAAAAATAAAACGAAAGCTATTATAATATTTCTGTCTAAAGTAGTTTTTATTTGTAGACGTGTTAACTTAAACAAAATGTTCCTTTGAAATATTTTAATGCCAAATAATATGAAAAAGGGTAGACTGTCTCCTTATGTTTATTGTGTTCGAAAATAGTAATGAATGTTTCTAGATGAAATATCAGTGGCGAGTAACGTAGGGTACAGTTTACCTCTAGAGATAATTAATAAATGTTACGGGTATTAAAAACGATGACACCGCGCTAAATGCTGCTCATTTTATTTTACTGGTAAGTAGTTTTCTATGTCCAAAGAAAATAGAAAAAGCTAGTAGGTATTTATAAAATATAAAAGAACTACTAGCTTTCATCGTTTATATCTTACTTTGCATTTCTTGTGGATTGTCAGTTTTTGAACAATACCTTAGCAAAATGTATATTACTAGTTTTCACCCGCGGCTTCGCTCGCGTAAATGTAGGTTAGGTTAGGCTAGGTTTGCAACTGGTGCCCTTCCCCCCGGGCTGAACGTCATCAGCTATGCTGACGACACTCTTGTCCCAGCCCGAGGGGGTAACTTCGAGGAGGCGGCCCGCCTGGCCAATATGGAGGTCTCCCAGGTGGTCGGGCGTATCGAGGCGCTAGGTTTGCGGGTGGCTCTTTCCAAAACAGATGCCCTAGTTTTTCATGGGCCCCGTCGCAAGCCACCTAGCGGCGCCTCGATAGTGGTGGGCTCGGTTCGTGTCCCAGTCCAGGCCCATATGAGGTACTTGGGCCTGATACTGGAAGGGCGATGGCGCTTCGACGAGCACTTCAGCCGTCTTATTCCGATGCTTCTCGGCGCTGCATACGCTCTAGGGCGACTCTTGTCGAATTTGGGCGGGTCCAGCGTCGGCTGTCGGCGGCTCTACGCGGTGGTTGTCCGGTCGATGGCACTTTACGGCGCATCGGTGTGGGCGGACTCCCTGACCGCCTAGTGTAGGACTCTCTTGCGGAGACCGCAGAGAGTCATGGTGGTTAGGATCATACGCGGATACCGCACGGTGTCTGCTGACGCAGCTTGCGCATTGGCCGGAACTCCTCCGTGGGACTTGAAAGCGGAAGTGCTCGCCGAAACATTTAAAGTCATGTCGTCGGTATGGGAGGAGACAGGTGTTCGTCCCCTTCCAGAGGTGATAAATACTACACGAAACCGAGCCCGCCAGAGCTTACTTCTAAAATGGAAGGCGCGGCTGGAGGTTCTCCTAGTCGGATTCAGAACCGTTGGGGCCCTCCAGCCGGTATTGGAGCGGTGGGCAGGGCGGCAGCATGGGACCCTTTCCTTCCGGCTGATGTAGGTGTTGTCGGGCCACGGTTGCTTTGGCAAGTACCTGCACACAGTCGCTGGGAGGGAACCGAGTCCCATCTGCCACCACTGCGGTAGTACTGAGGACACGGCGCAGCACACGCTCGAGGTATGTCCTGCCTGGGCGGTGCAGCGCCGTGAACTCGTCGATGTTGTGGCCATCGACCTCTCGCTGCCGGCCGTGATCAAAGCCATGGTCGACAGCGAGAGGAACTGGATAGCGGTCGCATCCTTTTGCGAGGACGTTATCTCGCGGAAGGAGGCACCGGAGCGCATCCGTGAGGAAAGTATTCTTGCAGATCCGAGCCGTCGCCGGCGGCCCGGGCGGCGCAGGCGCGCGTACGCGCGCCTAATGCCGCCATAGTGAAGGCTGCGGGTGGGAGAACGGGGATCTCCCGTCCGCAAGCCTTTGAGTCGGAGCGACGCTCCCAGTCGTGCCGGGGCATCGCCGAGGAGTTGTCGTTCGCAGGCGTTTCTTGCCTGAGTGGGGCACTGCTGGGTGGGTCGCTGATGTAGTCTCAGTTCCAGCGACTCACCCACCATCCAAGGCAGTGAGTTGGCACACCGTGGCGGGCTTAGTCGGTAGTACCCGGGAATTTCCATCTTTTCCCGGGTGAGCCCGACATAACCTCTCCGCTCCCATTTCCCCGCAGAGAGGTGTGCGTTAAGACACGTTAAAAAAAGAAAAAGGTTAGGTTTGCAACAGTTATTTTTTCTGGATGAAAGGTACCCTATGTCCTATTCTGTACCCCTGACAACGTGTATGCAAAATTTAACTTTGATCGATTGAGTAGTTAAGACGTGAAAGCGTAACAAACAAACAAATAAACAAACTAAGGATTAGTATGATTAAATAATATAATTATTAATAAAAAATATGACTAATTGTATGGATGGTGTAGTTGGGCTAAGTGGTAAAATCACCACTGTCATTACGCCTATTAGTACGCCTAGTATTGTTCAAAGTTTAGGTTCAAAGTCTAGGTATTCTTATATTCGTTGTTTAAATTTTTAAAGTCTCCCGCAACATAAGGATTAATTGCTGTGGGAGTATCTTTAAAACAAAATATCACGTTCGATGAGTCATTGATTGATGCCAGTAAACATTTTTACGTAATAGCTAAATATCCTGATAGCAAAAGAGTTTATAGGAATGCTTAACTACTTTTTAGGAAAAGTAACTAATCTACGGAAGTATGCACCTATCTCAAATAAAGAAGAAAATACATATTTGTACCGTTTAGGAACTAAGGGCTGTGACATCACAAACATTGGAAAATTTTAAAGCTAGTCTTATAACATCCACATTACCATTAAGGATTAAAAATACATTTCCCAATAACATGTAGTGATAATACCGGGCGTTGTGGGCGAGCTATAAACGTTAGTAAGCCGGAAAACGATAGAGCGTCGGGAACTACTGCCTAACGAATCGATTCTATAATAAACTTTAGGCACCTACCTATTTATTACTTATTATTTCAAAATTACAGCATTGGCAATGCACTGAATCAATTCTTTTTTGCTGACTAATCATACCATTCGGATGATTTGAAAAACACTGGCCAGTAACATAAAGAACTAAAGAATAATTTCTAAACTGGATTCCATTCGTGGCCTGGCTGGAAAGGTAGCCTATTTATTTCCATTAAACGTATCTACGTGTAATGGAAAATATATTTTAGTCTCTGCGATTATTTTCGTTCGTAATTCTGTGTCTACAGAATTCAATAAGCAAATAGCCGCGAGCTTGCCTTAAACCTAGTTTACATTCTTTAGACCATATTAATTAAGAAAAATAAGCATCTTTCATTTCTCCAACAAAATAGTCAGTTAAATTTTACTTAGGCCTTATTACATTTAAGAACGTACTGAACAAAACATTCTTAAACTAGCCGTCTGACTTTAATGCCGAATAAATTATTTTCATATGTGGGTCAACTTGCATAGCTTACATCTAAATTTGTAGTTAGGTTAGATAAAAGTAGGTCCCAAAAGGTTAGGTAGAGGTTACACCCACGTTTGGGAAGATATTTAATTTAATTCCTACGTAATTGCGGGCGCGCCTATAGTCGTCTACGTAGTATAGTTTATAAGTGAACTGCAATAGGCCGATTTATTGATTCAGCATAGTTCCAAACTACAAATATTGCTACTTAAATGTTACTAACAGAAAACTCAACAAGATGCTATCGTTTACCGTATCTGGCACCTCGAAATCGCCCGAAAGCATAAACTTGTATCGTAATACTGGCTGATCCCAGCCACGTTATACTGTGGCTCTGTCTAATATTTTAAATTGCCTGTTCTAGTGCACACTTTGGTATATAAATATAAACTGATATATAGAATTACAACTCTGTGTTAACATGTTAATTCAATCCATCGACTATTTCTCGTGTTTTACGGACGAAAACATAATTATTATGGTGGCAGAATTTTTATATAAAAATAATTAAAAAAAGTTAAAGATAAAGACAAAGATCATTTTATTTGTTATAACATGAGTATACATACATATTGCACGTAAGTTGTTAAATTAAATGTCAATGACAGTCATGTTTAGCCTCTGAGGCGTACAAATATATAACAAAAAGTTTTAACAATAATAATTAGTTTTGACATTACAGATTTGTATTAATAAATTATTCAATATACATTATTATAGAAAAATTATCATTAAGGAATAAAATCTATCTAACTTATTTAACATTATTGATGCATTATTTACCATTTAATTATACTATAATTGTCTATACTATATTGCCTACTAAGTTGCCTATATTAAACGAAATTTACAGATATTTAATAAGTTAAGAGGTGTATTTTCAACAAAATTCTTTTTATCACGTAGCCATGTGCTACAGCACACATCACACAGTTTTATGTCCGGGATGCGGACGCCTCGCCGCGCCGCCGCACCGCTGCTACCAGTTTATTGGTTATCCTTTAGCTGTTTGCGCCATATTTGACGCCATATTGCGCTTCATTATTAAACTAGCTTTTGCCCGCGGCTTCGCTCGCGTTAATTTAGAATTTGACAATCAATTCGGGTTGTACTGTGCTTGTAATAATATAATTCAATCATGATTCGAAAGACACGTGGCGCTATCTATTATCATAAGAAAGTTATTATTGTTTTCCTCGGGAACAGTAATTTTTTTCGAGTTGAATGGTAGCCTATGTCCGTTTCTGTACACCTGTCAACGTATATGCAAAATTTCAGGATGATCGGGTCAGCGGTTTAGGCGTGAAAAGGTAACAAACAAACTCATTTTCGCTTTTATAATATTAGTTAGGATAGGATTATGAATTTAAATTGGATTTGTAAACATGATTTTGACACCGGTCATTTTAATATATTGGCAAATTTTAACTACTATATTAGCATATTGCACTATAGTTTATATTATATGATAGGTAACTTTCAGTTTATTTTTTGTGTTTGTAATAGCAGGGGCAATTATAATGCGCGAGTGATCCCTGCGCCCCGGCCATAGATTGTGAGAAGGAACACCGTGGTATGTTTAGTTGGTATTACTGGGATATCTCCATCTTTTCCTGGGTGAGACGGACATAACCCCTCCGCCCGCCCTCGCAGAGCAGTTATAATGCAATTAAAATGAACTACACAAGATTACAATCCAACCTGTTCATAATTTTTTTGGGTTATGATTTACTATAATTATCTACACTTATCCGTTTTTACTTATTGGAATATGTCGTCATGGAGGAATATTAACGAAATTAAGCACTTTTTTAAATGGCTAATCAACGACGTGTCAAAATCAAACTCAAATCAAGTGATTTAATTGGGTCTTGCTAATTCAGTCAACTAATCACAGCAGTTGACATAATTATGTATATATAGTCCTAGTCTATGTATGTCTATGGAAAACTATAAAAATTTCAATGTACTTTAACCAAAAGAAAGAGCAAAAGAGAGATGCAAATACTCATTGTATTTGTAATTGAGAGACACAAATATTTGTAATAGCTTTTAATTTCATTGTACAATTTAAACTTATCAGATCGATACCACTTAAATTTTGAATTTCTTCTAAAAATTTAAGTCTAAGCGGTCATTTATAAAAACTTTTAATAACAGTAATAATGCACGTCTTCTTACATACATTTTTAACAATTTACATAATATTTAATAAACAAAAGATGGGTACAAACACCATTAACGCAGATATGAAACATGAATTAAAAATATCAGGTGTACAATACTAAAATTATATTATTTTACATTAACACAATTTTATGAGTCTTACCGAAATTAGTAACTCGATACTCCCGAAACTTCTCCAATATCGTTTGAGTGCAAGAACTCGCTCGCAAACAAAATGCTGTATACAATTGTTTATAATTTTGCAATGTTTAATGTTATGGTAATGATTCAATAACACATGTTAACAATACATGTTTCCCATCCCGCTATTACTCATTCAGCAGTCCCTTTGTCATATGACAAACACACACAAACGTAGGCAGTAATTATATCATTATTGTGGACAAAAGGAGGCTGATCTTTTAGAGGCTTAATGTTGTGTAATACACGTTATATGGGTAAATGTTTGTTGTTTAAAATTCGAACGGTTAATACTGTTTGTTCATTTTGTGTTCGAGCATTTCAAAAGCTAATTTTAGGTTGGGAAGTAAAGGAAATATTTTTTACGAATAAGGCGATTCCACAAACAAACGCTCGTATCAGTTTTATTGAAAATACGATACAAATAAAACTACAAAGTGAAGGAATGTCTTCACTTCCGTATCGGAACCATTGTGCCGAGGAAATAGGAATTTGAAGCACGAATGGACCCGTACCTCCCTTATCGTTTGCATTTAAAGAGGTCAGCACTATAAATAACACAGGAGTTAAGTTTGTACAAAAAATCCACTAGAGTAGGGGTTTAACTAAAACTATTATTACTAAACTTGGTAGTATGAGTATTAAACTGTGAATGTTAATAGAGTAGGCGCTATTGCAAAGGTCCGAGTAGCAAATTCCGCAGGATTTGTAGTTGTGAGCTGAGCCCGGTACTTCAGAGTCTTCGCAGGATCTGCCGCAATCTCGGATCAAGGTTAATGTACCTGAAACAAATGAGATAATTATGTCCATTATATGGCTATAGAGAGATTATGTTACGGGTGGGCTTTTAACAAAATATCCACGTCTTATATTAATTATTTGTTAATGATGCCTCGTAATCCTAAAAAGGTAAAAAGCTATTTGAAAACTTGCATCATTAGATAAAGTTTAGTCTTCATTTTGAACAGTGAAGGCAACTTAAGAAATATTTTTACCATAGAACCTTTGTCAAATATTTGGAGATTGGCTTTAAAATCAACAAAAGAAAAATAAATAATCAATCAATATTTTCAATACATTGGGACTGAATTTTATTTGTGTTGTAGAATTACAAACTATGTACCTACTTTAAAATTCTAAAGCTGGGCAGAATCCCATAATATTATTGTACATGGCATCTAATTGTAACATTTTATGAAACATAATACCTATCAGCTTTATGTATAAAATGTCTTACTGCTGTGAACGGCCTTCCTCCCAGTCTGAGAAGGGCTATAGTATACCGCGCTGGCCCAATGCGAGCAGTAACTTTACACATTTTTGAGAACAACAAACATATTTTCACCACATTTTCCTACACCGTTAAAGCGAGAGATAATTAACTATTTGACACCACGTGCGTGTATATATATAGTACATTTATATTTCGAAAAGTCAAGGGTCTTTCCGAGGTAACTTAAAGCCTCTATGAAGCTTTTTAGCGGTCTCCATAATAGGCTATTGCTATTCGTACTAAATTACATCATAATATTATATATATATGTCCTTCAACCTGCTTATAATTGCTAAACTTATTTCTGCTTCCGCAGTGCGAATCATTTTCACATTGAAAAGATTTTCTGGTATTTTGAAGTGAAATGTTGACAGCAGGCAACTAAAATTTTGGTATAACAAGACCTCATAATATTTAATAACGGTAATAGAACTCGAGTGGCACCCATTCTCAAGTAGCAAATGCGTTTTTGCTGCCGCCACTCGACCAACGAGCCTGTTATCCTATTATTATTAACACAGAGACGTACCGACAAACAAGGATTTTATGCGATGGTAAAGAGTAAACAAAATCTGCTTGTAGTTACTTACTGCCACTTCCAAAGGTTTTTGTTACACATCCATTATCTCCTTTGCGACAATACTTCACACCTGTTCGTCGATCAGGTAACAAGCACACTGGACTATTTGCAGAGCTACAAGCATAACATACTCTATCGTAATCCATTAGCATCAGTGTCGTTTTTTTAATGTATGATATGCCTTGACCCTGTGTTGGGTCATTCATAACATTTTTGTTGGTTTGAATGGTTTTAGGACCTAAAACAAATTGTAATTTGCCTGATCGTTGTAAAGACTTTTCTAATGATTTTTCATTTGAGCCAAATTTATTTAACTTAGAATTTTCATATTCACCCATCCCATCTTCATTAACGTTTGTTTTAGCATTTGAAATATTTTTATTTTGACCACTCACTTCGTTTTCTTGATTGTCCGCACTTGTACGTAAAACTTTGTTGTTTGTGAACACGATTGCATCACCTTGACTGCCACTATTTGATTTTAGGACCCCTTTTCTTTCGAAAGTTGGTTGTTCATTGTTACGTTCATTATTTTTATTAACTAAAAAACGTCTATATGTCTGGGGACTTAACGCAGCAGCGTGCTTATAATCTGAACATTGGACTTTGGATTCAGTTATTAAAGGGTCAGAGTTGACTGGAAGTGGAGGACTTTTTAAGTGATCTGTATTTCCTTGAAAACTATAGCTTTCGACTCTTTCGATTTTAAAGGTGGGTGCTGAGATTGGTTGGTCCGGTTGCTCCACCTCAACATCTTCTCCATGAATATGGTTGCCATAGGATTTATCAGGTATATAATTTTCGTTAATGATTTCATTTCTCGTTATTAATTCTGGGTTTTGAAAATTTTCACTCACTTCTGATGACGACCTCAGTGAATTTGGCTTTTCATTTCTTAATTCTTGAGTTTTAATTGCAAATGTATTTGAAACTTCATCTTTAGAATCTGGGGGTTGTATTCTAAATGTATTTGATCCTTCTTTTTTAGAAACTTGGGGCTGTGGTCTTAAAGTGTTTGTTTCCTCTTGTAAGATTTGGGTTTCTATTCGGAATGTATTTGACTCGTCATCATTTAAGACTTCGGGATTCGTTTTCATGGTGTTAGAATCTTCTTCTTCTTGCGAGACTTTGGTTTCCATTCTGAATGTATCGGATCCTTCATCTTTGAATACTTGTGGTTGCATATATGTGTTAGATTCTTCTTTCGTTATGATTGGAGTTTTTATTCTAAATGTATTTGATGTGCTGTCATTTAAGTCTTGGGGTTGAATTTTTAATGCATTTGGTTCTTCATCTTTTACGATTTTGGTTTTTATTCTCAATGTATTTGATGCTTCATTTTTTAATTTTGATGGTTGATTTTTATACACAATTGATTCTTCTTTTTTTATGATTTGTGTTTTTATCCTCACTGAATTTGATCCTTCATTTTTTAAACCCTGGGGTTGCATTCTTACCGGATTAAATTCTTCATCATTTAATATTTGGGTATGTTCTTTCAAGGTATTTGACCCTTCATCATTGTTCACTTGGGGTTGGCTTCTCAATGTGTTTGATTCTTCATTATTTATGATTTGAGATTTAATTATGAATGTAGATGGTTCTTCTTCTTTTGAAACTTGGGGTTGTGATTCCAGTCCATTTGATTCTTCGTCTTTTAACATTTGGGTTTGTATTCTCAACGAGTTAGATCCTCCATCTTTTAAGACATGAGGCTGGAAATTAGCAGTGTCCGTATTTGTTAAAGATTTTTTATAGGTTTCTGAAACTGACGAGCGCCTGGTTGGTGTTGGTAAGGGTTGATTGTCCGTTGGTTGTTCAAGTGACATTATTTCTCTCTCACGTGTTTTTACATCTTGTGAAAAGCTATGTCTCTCACAAGGTTTTGCGTTAATGCTTCGTCGCGCTGTTCCGTAAAAGTTACCCCGAAAAGTTTGATAAGTTTGCACTGGCCAAATGTGTTCTTCAACTATCGGTACCATACCGGGTTCTGGTTGATAATGGTAGTTGTTTTCATTATCGACTGCCTGTATGTTACCTGCAAGTATTTACAATAAATAATAACAAATTTGATTAAGATATATAAAACTCCTTATGTTGTTTACACAAACCTGACGAGAGGAAAGTACAAAAAAATGTAACTATAAAATGTCTCATGAGTAATTTTTTTGCTACGTTCAAGGAATACTACTCCTTTGGAAGTCACGGACAAAAATGAAATTGTTTTTGAAGAATGCAGTAAAATAAAGTGCCGTTGCAATATATTTTATCGTTAAAAGCTGTAAACCAATATCAGTCTATTGTGAATATGCGCTCGATGGAAAGATATTCCATGAAAACAATAGACGTTCCGCAAAAACGGTTTTCATTGTTCTCGACTACCTACATCCTCGCAGATTTCTTGTATACTGAACACGTAATATATTTAACTTGATTAAATCTGCTACAGTGTGTCTTTCAGGTAATAAGCAGTTTACGGTAATATAACACTGCGATACTTATGTTAACTGCTTATTAATAATTCTACGAAAATAATATTAAAATATGATTAATTTTAAATTAGTATGCTTTAAGGATCGTTTTTAGAATGTATGTAGGTACTGCTGTAGTCAATGAGTAACCATCATATTTATTAATAAAATAAAACTTATCGTGATAAACGTGTCTACTGGTAAATTAAAATAAAGAAATCAGTATTCATAATCCATGATAACTAAACAGCACATCAAATGACATTTATTTTATTAAAATTCGTTGTTTATAAATTATTATTCAATTGTGTTCACCATCACTTTCATTTTCTATTGTTAATCCGTGGACAATGGTGTTGATTATATGTTTGATAATTTAATGTAAAACACTATATTGTAATACATTAACATGTAATTGTTTTTTGCCCCTAATTTTTTTTCTTTTTTTTAAAATAAATTATTGTTATTTCGGTAATAAATAAAATAAAATAAAATTTATCATATAAAAGTACGTTGTTTTCTCTAGTCAATTCTGTACATTAAATATATTTACAAAATAACTTTTAGGGGATGATTGGTAAACGATACTCATGCCAAAAATGCAATCAGTAAATTTTTTGTCTGTCTGTCTGTCGGTCTGTCTGTCTGTATGTGTATGCATGGATAAAAATTACTGAAGGGATTTTAATTAAACTTGGTACAGTTATAGTTCATCCTGGGCAGGTTATAGGATACTTTTTATACCAAAAAAATAACTGAGATCCGGGTTATTCGTTCAAAATGTACTAAAATAAAATAAAATCGTAGTATATGTAGCTATATCTTCACACATTCCCTCGATCAAAAAGTAGACTATAATGTCTAACTAATAAAAAATAATTATAGAAATCGGTTTATAAACACACAAGATTTTATTATATATAACATCACACTACGACCAATAGGAGCGGAGCATGAATGAAAAAGGGGAAAATTCTCTTATGTGACGCAGGCGATTGCGCGGGTCAGCTAGTAATATTAATAAATATTTCGCTGTTAGATAATCAGGTTCTATAATATAAAAGCAGATAAATAGTCGAGGTTTTATTTATTAGCTCTCAAATTCTACTCAAATTTGATTAATAGGTGCAACTCTATTTTGTTACGTTAATATTATTTTGTCAACATTAATAAATCTTATGGCGGTTCTATACTTTAAAACACTTTCGTGTCTTCAAATATATTCGTGTATTTATTTCGTTCTAGCTACCAGTATGTGCCACGGACTGTCTTGGTGGTGCTGAAGTAGGGAATATGACTGCTGTGCACGAGGTCTTGAGTTCGATTTCCGACAAAGTATTATGTTATTTTCGGTCGAAAAATTCTTAATAGCATCACGATGATGCCCGGTACACGGCAATAACCTTTTACCTATTGTGATATTGGTATTTGGATACTTCTTTGTCCCTCGCTAATGAGGATCGTGACCATATACTATTTGTCTCCATTTGACCTGCGCCAGTTCAATAGATCGATGTAGAGTTTCTCCTGTTGCCTCTATAATACTTTAACAATATCGTATTGGAATTCGGCCCCTGGAGCGCTTCCCCTGCATTTGTCCCACGATCAACTGTTTCTCCAACTCATGCATATGTGACCGTATTATATGTATTTGGATACAGCTGGGTCATATAGATATGTGTTCCTGCCATTAGCCTAAATTTGTATTACTTATACCACCGACTACCACACCAGAAACCACAAAAGGAATGCACATATACACTTTTAAATTTAGCCTTCAATTTTAGCTTCTATAAAATATATGTCCTTCAATAAGGTAGATTTTTGATTGTTATTTTTTTATTATTAAGCTCCAATAGTTACATTACCCAAACTTTTATAGGTAGTAGAGCCTCGCTAATTTCAGCTTGAATAGGCCGGCTTGACCGGGGATGGACTACCCTCTCAGAGAATATCGACGTGAAATAGCAGTACTGTTGTGTTTCGTTCGGTGAGTGAGAATGCCGGAGGCCCAATCACTTCACAATTCTTTCGCCCTTCCCGCTCCTTCTCCTTCCCACTTCTTTTCATAAAGGGTTGGCAACGCGCAAGTAATGCCTCTGGTGTTGCAGGCAGTTGTTTGTTTGCCACCATAGTTGTATAAAAAAAAACTTTACGATATAATAAATTTGGTAGTAAGGGTAATTGTCAAATGACAAAAAAGGATGCAAGATACAAACTGTGACGTAACCGCTATTTAAATGCAGCTGTCCGAGGACGATAGCGAGATATCCGAACTACACTTTTTATTATATCCAAATTTTATATATAAATTACTGCAGTATTTTGTAACCAATTTTGATACTATTAGCACAAAAGATTGCATTTGATTACTATATACTCTTGTGTGTACTCGTATAATAATGAACAAAATCATACATATGCAACTATTAAAAGATAATTTTTAATTTCACTGCTAATATATTTGATCTTAGCTAACGAGATAAGTAAGATAAAAATACTTGTATAAGTTTTTCATAAAAAGAAAAATACCAATAATGTTAATATACGAGGTGATTGAGCATTGGAAGGTTATATACAGTAGTTTTTAATATTGTCTTGTAGCAATAATATTTTATGGGCAAGGGTTTGTTTTATTATTTCTAGGGTTCCGTGACTGTGGGAAGCTGGGACCTTTTACTAAGACTTCGACGTCTGTTTGTCTGTATGTCCGACCTTAAAAATGAGCTGTACCTGTTGAGTAGTAATATTTAGCCGGCTGAAAACGAAACAAAATATGGCGGATTGGAATGATTTTATGTTATTATTTTTTATTTATTTACAATCTTACACTATCATAACATGATGGAACACGAACAAATAATAAAAAATACTAAAAGTAAATATTTGAGAGGTATCCCAGTACAATTAACATTTTAACAAGGGCTTTTTATTACAGCTCAGTAGAAATGGTAATACGGACAAGCTCCATAGTAAAGGTAGTGTAATGGTAGAAGAATAATAACAAATAATAAAAATCGGCTCAGTATAAGCTGTATTTGCGATATAAATACTAAAATTGTAAAAAATATATATTTAATTACATAATTAACACAATCTATATTTAATTCCTAACAGGAATTAAAGCGATAATACGTTTAGGTGCTTGTGGTACCTGACAGTCGGCTTGTGACCATCACTGATTCACCATGAGATGTCTTTTCGAAACTTCGGGCCAAACTTCTTTCTTTCGAAATATTCGAAATTAATCAAAATTAAACGAATTTCTGAATAAATATGTTTCCTGGTACGGACACTCGGTCCGAAACTTCGGCATTTACGTTAAGCCCTTACTCGTCAATATCTATCGACTGGTGACGTTTTTATTTCAGGCCTATCCATTCAGTAACCAATTATATTATATACAAGCTAGCAGTATTGTGTTGTAAGGAATCCTCAGTATGCAAGTCCGACTCTTACTTACCAGCTTTATTTATGATATCTGTACCTAGAAGTGTACGTGCTATGCCGTATTTCTAACGTATCTTTAGCCTTGTGGATTTTCAATATATAGTTGCGGTAGTAATTTGCCACGGATTTGGATTGTTCTGTACAACATGATGCTGAGAGATGGCAAAATGTATTTTGAGCTACAGGATTAATTTCTGGTCTTTTACGAAATACTGATGTTGTTTCCATGGCTAGTAAAAACATATAATTTATCGAGTGTATTCTATAAATATTATAGTGGAGTAGAGCACAGTGTTCTTTCATCTCAATCCTCGACCAGTCCTACTGCAGAAGTGCCTATGTAGTAGGACTTCTCCAAGTGACACTGTAGCAGCACGGTACATTTCGTTTTTATTACTATAGTAGTACTATACTAATAACGCACTGACTAACTACTTATAATCCTGAAATTTAAGATTCTAAGACTGGTCTCTGTCTTCTGGGTACTTAGACAGGAGAAAGATATATAATTATATCATGAAGCTAACTAATATAAAGAAATTTAATCTTCAACTGTACGGATTAAGGGATTGATAGAATGGCGTATATTACTTATATAGGTATAATTTTTTTATTTTGTTTTATTAGGGGAGCTTGCAGCTACATAAAAGTAGTTATATAAATACAATCAATAAACGCCAATAACAAGGTTCCATAATTAGTTCACAACTTGATTATACGACAGCTTAAGCACATTAAAATTAGTATAAAAGAAAAGAAAGCTACAAGTAAAGACCTAAATAATTCTACAGTCGATATAACTTGTTATTCTACAATGACTGAATGCCTAGGGCATATGACAAAACATTGCTATGTAGACAAAACTTGTATAGGTTGTCGCTAGCAGGTGCCTCTGGACTTGTCTGTGCATAAAATATTGGGTCCGCTCAATAAAATTCGCAAGCGCTGGAATACACTGAATATTATTGTTTATTTTCCTTCGTTGACATGACAGTTTTTACGCTTTTACTTGTACAATAAACAATATATTTCTTTTTGAAAGTACTGTAGTATGAATAAAGGTTTTTGGTAGAATATTGGTTAAGGTATTGGATTGCGATCGATCGAGAGATCGTAAGTTCGAATCAGACTACTAACAAACAAATCACCTAACAGAAGCTTTATAGTTAAGCTGAAGGGTTAACAAGAGTACTTGTAAAGCTAACTTAAAATGCGAGTAATTTTAAAAAAAGGGATGAGATTTTTCCTGTATGAAATTTTCTTTTTTATGTGGTTGGTGGCAAGCTAGCAGACGGATCGCCTGATGGTAAGCGATTACCGCCGCCCATGGACACCAGCAACACCAGAGGAGTTACAAGTGCGTTGCCGGCCTTTTAAAAAGGAGGACGCTCTTTTCTTGAAGGTCGCATTGGTCCGGAAATACTGCAGACGACAGCTCATTCCACAGTTTTGTTGTGCGAGGCAGAAAATTTCTGGAAAACGTACAGTTGTGGACAACCATCTAAATGATGGTGATGAAAATGCTGTCGCGTAGGACGATGGCGAAAACAGGCTACAGGGATCAGTCCGAACAATTCCTCGGAGTACTCCCCATAGTAAAAGCGATAGAAGATACATGCTATTAGTGGAGTGATTGTTGGATTATCAAACCAGAGGTGTCGAACTCAAATCTATGATGCAGCTTTGTTTTTGTTATGTCCTTATTTAATACTTAATATCGCACATTGTATACCCTATATATTGACTAAGGAAGGCAGAGGTATATTACGCAAACATGTTGCCAGCTACGTTTTAAGTTACAAGTAATAGAGAGTGAGGCTACTACCGTCTGCGAGGCTCACTTCCAGATTCCGTAATCCTATTGACAGTATCCTAATAGAAATACTCAGGAGCACTTTGTTCGATACATACATCTAATCCCTCACGATCTTATACGGTTTGTAACTTATACCATGGAAAGAAGGAGGCTCATATCCGTCTGTTTATTTCAAACCACAACATTTTATTTGTCGAGAAAGTATCCATGGAACACCTATGGACTATGATCATTGCAGTAAGTATTTTTACACCATAAAAAGTATAAATCTGTACTGTCGGAAATCAACCCACAAACGCCAGTATAGAAGGTGATGCAATTTGTTTCCACGCTAACTGGTAACCAATCGAAATTTGTCAATAGCCGTATTTAACATTTTATAAAATGTATTTTATGCTGTAGACTTTCAAATATTGAAAACAATGTGTTCTATTACGCATTACAATAGAAAGAAATGATTTTCAGCCATCATAACACCATAAACATTTGTTTAAAGTGTGTTTTCACGATACAATTGAAACAAATACGATAGTCTGTCTGTGAAACGTTTCAAGAACTAACGCAAGCAAGGCGCAGTCGAGATAGAGTACTTTGATTTAATTCAGCAACCCGTATCTAAACCGTTTCAGAACCAATCTGCTACTGTAAAATCTAGTTTTATCATCTCTAAAACGTCGTTATTTATGAGAATTTCAACTATAAATTGGAGATCTGAACTAAATCTGGCAACTTGCTCAGTAATGTTTTAGAATTTAGTGTTCAAGTTTCCGTGGCGCTATAAAATACTTAGCATTAAAAATTACTGTTCACTTTTGCTCGAAAATCGAAAGAACCGATAACCATCTAAAGCCTGCTATAATGTTAATGTGCTGTTAAACGATATTGGAACACGAAACTTGGTAAACTTGAGGCACCTAATGTTCGCGACGGTCTATCTATTCTGCCAAATTGCTCTCGCCCCCTCTTCTTTGTGTTTATTTGTTCTTTTATTAGTATTATATTCGGAGTAAGAGTTACTACGTAGTGGAACAATATATACTTAAGTCTATAAAGGGCAACGTGCAGGTGAGAGTTGCTTAATTAGGAATGTCACTCAATCTAATTGAAAGGCTACTCTAGCGTGTACCTGCCAAAAATGTTGACAGATCTCGCTTTGGGTGTTGGAAATAGATTTTGCTTTTATCAAGTAGGTATTTTAGATACATGTTATGTATTTTAATATAAACTACGTATTATGAATATAACTAATTGTATGATGTATAGTTACGCTATTAAAAATTTGACAGTCACGTTTCCGACAGTCACGTATAAACGGGTTCGATTTCTAGGATGACTAAAGAGTTACTGCGATTTCTGTTACCAAATTCACTATAAAAAATAATCAATAGTGCCCAAGCATCGTCCTATAACTGAGAATATTAATTGTACATACCGTACATTTTACATACATATCAATATTCAGGTCAGTGTATGATAATAGGCTCATCCTAAAAACCGTGGGATTTAAAAAAAGAGTAGACAAATATCAGGGGCTGCACACCTCTTCCTAACCCCATATTCAGGCGTGAGTCTATGTATGTACGTATCGCCATCGTTTCAAAACAATCTTACAGTTTCAATTAACTTAATAGCGCATAAAACGTTGCATTTGTTTATAGCCTGATAACTTCCGAGAATGTAATCTTTCATTAGGTTAATAGGTTAATAGAATTTTACTGCTTGGACGGTACCGTTGCATTATTTTAATGGATTATACAAACTGCTTTCTTCTTTGTGGTTAGTAGCTAATCTATTCTTAAAGACTTAAGCCTGTCATTGGGAAAATATACCTGACTAAATAACAGGATAGTTTGTATCACAATATCCACTATCATAACAAGCGATAGACGACTGTATGTGCTTCGTAAGGTATGAAAAGCTTTAGCAAATATGTATATTGTAGCCTATATATCAATTTTTGCCGCATCGTGATGATAGTCTAGATTGATTCATAGCGCAGTGATTTTTGTTTTGTGACTTGGCTTCGTCAGATATTATAAATTTCAGTATGCGCTGGACTTTAGCGTGCAATTTCTGTCATATTGTGAGTGCAAGGTATACCGTAACACAAAATGTATTCTAAAGAACTACTTAGGATCCATCATGAGTTTCCTTTTTATTCCTCCTTACTAACTTTTGACTTAACAGCACATTAAAATTAACTATAGCAGGCTTTTGACTGCACGGATGGCGGTGTGGTTAAAGTGGTCGCTACGCCACTACACGCCGTATTGTGGGCTCGAATCCCATACGGGACAAAACTTTGTGTGATCTACAAATTGTTGTTCCGAGTCTGGCTTTTCTTTGTGTCCATTGTTTGAATGTTTGTAAAGTCCCCCGTTACACAGGAATTATATTTCTAATTGCGTGTAAAAGTAGTTAGTAGGTTATGTTAGTAACAGTACCTTTTTGTTTAAGTAAAATATAGCCTTTGATACTCGTTGATAACATAGCTTTCTAAAAGTGAAAGAATTTTTAAAATCAGTTGGGTAGTTTTTATATAAATAATTACAAACAAACAAACAAAAAAATCTAATCTTTTCTCTTTATAATATTGGTATAGAAGTATAGGTGACGCACACCATACTTTGATAGGTTCAAGGTTCATCGTAGTGTAAGTCAGTGCTAGGGGTGACTACCAAACATGACATATTAGTGTTAAGGATAGGACGGTCACAATCTTAACAGTATTGTGGATGCTGGCGCGGCTGTGTCGATCAATGTTTATTCAGTGTTCTGTCTAAACTTTGCGTAAACATATAACAAGAATAATAAAATAAAAATAAATCTCATTTAACTTCGCTAAGGATTATTTCAGGTAATGCTAAGCTTGGTACGGTTCTGAGTGAACAAAAGCCACCGCTTTGCATAATGCTGAAAAAACAATTGCAGTGCTGAGTTTTAGCTAAGGCCAGAGGTTGCTTGTGGTTTTTAATTTTGCAACCTGAAAAGTCAGTAAGGAATTTATGTACATATATATTTTTTGAAGAGTATTATTTATTATCATTTAATAAAAGTAATTATATAGGGATTAAATATAATGACCACCAAAATACTAATTGCGCAGCAAAATATGCTCACTAAAATATATCATAACGAGCACCTATATCTTCAAATCACTTCATTCTGTCTCGGAAGGGTTAGGTTATGTTAGGTTCCTTCTTAAACCCACCTCAAAATAAGAGCCCCGCGAGGCGGGGCTCCGTCAACTTAGTTTGATCTTTTTAAATATATTTTGGTGTGCAATTAGTATTTTTGGTAAGCATATTTTGCTGTGCAATTAGTATTTTTTTGCTGTGCAGTTAAATTATATTTTATTGGTCAGGAAATACACTTGCAATATTCCACTTTATAGATAAAATCGAGACGCTAGTCTAAAAATAATTAAATATATTTTCGTGGCTGCAAAAATATAAATAATTATATTTGTAAATTTGGCCGTTTGGTTTCGATACCGATTACCGGATATTTTTTGGAATGGCTTTAGCTCGTAAGGTATATTTGCAAATATATAGAGAAATATGTATTACCAGATCTGAAATACGTAATATCCATTTATTCGCAAACCGTTTTCTCAAAAATTTACGTGGAGGCAGTCAACTGAATTCCTACAGCAAAACTTTTAATATAAAGTAAGATTAATAAAAACTTTAACAGCTAAAAGAAAACGCTACAATTTTGCGAAACAAAGTGATACAATTCAATCAAAGGTACGAGAATAATGGTCGCAGAGAAACCTCATTAAAATGTAGGATTAAAAAAGATTACGAAGGCACTTTTTAAATGGTGCTTCTAAATACAAAATTCGAAAGGCTTATGGCCGCTAGAATAATAAAGAGGTTTTTATTGCTGAAATGACGTGGAGTGTGAGTGACGCTGAGATGAGAGCCCTCGACGAAGCTCTTAACTAATGAGACGAAAACAGTCTTTTGAAAACCTCCTCGCGAATGCGTCTTCGTAATTAATGTTACATTATGCAACTTAAGTAGTTAAGAATGCAACTGAACAGTGTTTGTAGGAGAAATCGTTTATTAGACTATTATGTAATGAGCATGATTTTGTGACAAATAATTGGTAAAGAAATTCTGTCAATTTCATAGTAAAAAGTAAATTTTGGGAGCTTCAATTACTTGTTACATTATATTTGATGGACGATAACTTTTTCCAAAATATGTAGTTATTATTTGTTTAATAATATGATAATTTCAACTATGCTTTTTGCCCCTTTATTTTAACAGGTTCAATAGAATTTTTGTTGTGTCTATCACCGTGCAGCGAATGGGTTTAATGTTTGTTGCAAAAGATTTTTTTGGGTTACTGCAAGTTTAACAGAGTCAAGATCAATCATGAAAATATGCTGGATATTATGAATTTTATCTCCTATGGTGCGCGTTGTCACAAACAGTTTAAAACCCACAAATATTTGTTTTGGCTATGGGTATTTGTGCTAGGGAATAAGGGTTCTGCAAAGATGCCGGGAATACAGTTCCTAGTATCTAGTGCAGAGTAGTTTTAAATAAACAATACATTGGTATCATGCATGTTGTGTTGCAGCGGTAATCGGTATTGAATGCGATTGTTGTACTTGAAATTGTAGCTTCGTTTTTGGGTCAGATATTGGAAATTGTCACCAGCAGAACAGTGCCCACCGTCAATAGGCATGCCTATTACGTGGGACCTTAAAGCATAGCTGGCGAAATGCGCCTGTAAAATACTTCTGCATGATATAGGCGTAATATTATAGATGTACTCGTATGTCAGTGCTATCGTACAATCATAGATCATTTTTATGTAAGGCAATTATTACTTGTTCATCATTATCTTTTACAATACTTATCCATTATATCTACAGAAACATGTGTTTCAAATCAATAAAAAAATCAAAGATATGTTTATTCATGTAGGTCACAAAGTAACACTTATGAACGTCAAAGTTACACTTATTAACGTTTTACGTATTTAGCGTTAACGTTTACAAACAGCCGTGCCATGTCAGTAACAACGCTGCTTTACAATATCAAAATACTCTGCAACTCGAAGCTGCGGTCTGAAAACAATGTCATTTAATGCTAGCTTTGTTGTTTAAGTAACCAGAAGGCGTGTTCAGATATGTCTGCATTGCCATCTGTATGTGAATACTGCACTGATTTGGTACGAGTTGGAGAGCTAGTTTTGGTAGTCAAATTGTACTGTTTATATACAAGTCAAATTGGAGTATCGTCTACTTGGGCACGATGCCAGGGTAAAGTAAATATTTGTCTTCTGTATACTTTCTTACTGTCTTGGTGGAAAGTAATTTGTGCCTAGGTTAACGTAAGGTGCGGTATGTTTTGTATGGATGTGGGTAGTGGGGTGGGTGATTACGCGGCTGTGTAGGTGTGTCTAACTTGGTAATGAATAGTTTTAGACGTTTGAAAAACTTACTTATCGTTGGATCGCAGGCCTATAACACAGTGACTTACCATGATTTGGAGATGCGGTGTATAGCGTTGCATGTTAGTACCCTAGTATGTATGGGAAAACGCTTTATATAGCATACTGACACCGCATCGTTGCTGTTGCGTGTATGAACCAGCTGTGCTTCCTTGAACGCGAACCGAAGCGGGATATACGTTCTAGTGGTATGTATATATATTTTATTTCTTAATAGGTTTGCGTTTGATCGCGACCTGTTGTAAAGTGACGATGCAGTCGGCGATGAAGCACGCTTGCCTAGAAGATACCGTTTCACTTGCCACTTGAAGATACCCAGGATTGTACTCATCCGGAAACACAGACTTAGGTAGCGAGTTCCACTCCTTTGCATATATCGGCTTTATAAAGTGAGTTTTATGTGTTTTGCGTATATGTTGAAACACACTTGTTTTGAACGCGATATATCTGCATAATTATCGTTTTTTTTTGTAATTAACCCGTCAAGTGTCGCGCGGACATACGCTGTCCGCAAAAATGAGTCATCAAAATAAATTTATTAAAAAACGACAAATGTATGTCCGCTGCACACTTGAGTCGTTAATGAGTCAAGTGTCGAGCGCACATACATTTGTCCGTTTGTGTATTGTTTGCACAATGAATTTTAATTATTTTTTATGTATTTCCACTAGACATTCAAGAAGTTAACTATTTTCTACTCGCGGCTTTGTCAGTAAAAATGAACACATACTTGGTTAGAAAGATTCTATGTGTTATTCATTGGCATTCTATAACCGTGTGCCAAATTTCATCTACCCGGTTTACGTGTGATTGAATATCAAATATCCAAACCGCCAAACATCATAACAAACTTTAACATTTACAATACAAGTAAGATTTCGAAAACATGTTATTAATAATTAAGGAAGAAATAAGAATACAACATAAAATATTTATGATCAAATGGCAAAGTTACATGTATTCAGTTCGCAAACTGTACGTGGGCTATGAATAGCGCTGCAAAGTAATTCACGACGTGCCTGTTATTTTTAAGTCGTTCGAAAGTTACAACTTTAGTCTCCAAGTAAATGTTTCTTGCATTAGTGAAGACGACGTCACTGGCATATATTTGCCACAAGGCGTGCCGCAATTCTCGTTATAGAAACAGAGATTGCTGGCGTAGATGAAATTGCACGATATGTGAAATACTATGTGACTGCACGGATAGCGTATTGGTTTATGTGGTCGCCTTGCACTTGCTACTACGCCGTGTGTTGTGGGTTCGAATCCTACACGGGACAAAAATTTGTGTGATCCACATAATAATATGGTTGTTCTGACTCTGGATGTTTTTTATGTCCGTTGTTTGAATATTTGTAAAGTTCTTCGCGATACAGGTTTTAATACTAGTGCGGCAGTTGTCTTTAAAAAATAAAATATTCTATATCTAAACTTGATATAATATTGGAGAAGGGGTCTTACTCGCGTTAATAATTATTTAAAGGAAATAAATACCTATTTATTTAATTTTATTTATATTTGCACTATCGTTACTTCGACACACAACACTAACGACGTTTATACACTGACGAACTGGGACACTGCGGTGACGTTTACATGTGCTGGCTTGCAAAATGTAGACAAACGGTAACCATCCTCCTTGTTGAAATTGCCGCTTCACGTACTATATTGCAGTACTTAGTAACGACTAGTGGATAAGACTTGTGTTTGATATAGTTTATCCATGGGTTTGGTACAGCCTGTTTTTTTTTTATACAACTAAGGTGTCAAACTAACATACAGTCCACCTGATGGTAAGTGCTCACTGTAGCATATGTTTGACGCCTGCAACACCAGAGGCACCACTTGCGCGTTGCCGACCCTTTAGGAAAGGAAGAAAAGAAAAAAGGAAGTGGGAAGGAGAAGGGGCGGGAAGGCGGAAAGAGGGTGATTGGGCCTCCGGCACTCTCGTCACCGAACGACACACAACAGTAGGAATACTGCTATTTCACGTAGATATTCTGTGAGAGGGTAGTCCTTCCCCGGTCGAGGCGGCCTATTGATGCTGAAATCAGCGAGGCTCTACTACATGCAAATGCTCGGCTACAGCAGATTTTTTTCAAAAGTCTTCTCCCGCTCTAAAATTGGACGTACTTTGGTAGCTCTACTATCACTCTAAATATGAAATAATGACTTAGTAGCCCAACCCACATGTATGAAAAAGCAATACGGGATTGAACTTCAATCACGACTATCTCAAAATGTTAACTTTGTGGGTTGGAACGTTTTCCAGAAAGTACGTCCAATTATGCCTGTATCGCGGGCAACTTTATAAACATTCAAATAACGGACTCAAAGAACACCCAGACTCGGGACAACCATTTGTGGATCACACAAATTTTTGTCCCGCGTGGGGATCGAATCCATAACACTCAGCACGGTGGCAGTGGCAAGGCGATCACTTAAACCACTACACCATCCATGCAGTCAGAATTTAGACCCGTTATCTAATATAAAGGCGCGATTCCAACCTATGGCCGCCGAGCAGTGCCATTAATTATTAAAGAATCTTGAATTTAGTGTGATGATCGTAATGAGATATTAGCAAAAGCATAGTTTGTATCTTAGGCTAACCTTTATTTAGAACTAGTTTTCACCCGCCGCTTCGCTCGCGTAAATGTAGGTTAGGTTAGGTTAGTTAAGCAAGTTACTTGCGTGCAAGTTGCAAATTGCATACAACTTGTACAAACCTGCATACAAGTTACAACTTGTATGGGGTAGTTTGAACTTGTACATATTTTTATTCAAGTGACCTGCAAATTAAACGCGCAAACGTTAGTTGCACGTTTCGAATTTCGAACGAGTGACGTGTACGCACATGATATCTATCATCATACAAATTATCGAACCATAATGTCTGTTAGGTGGGCGCACGAGAAAATAATCATTTTTATTGAGGAGTATCATAGAAACGAGTGCCTATGGGAATTAAAAAGTCCTTTTTATAAAAATCGAGATTGGATTATCTCAGAAATTACTCGGCAAGCAGCACCAACCACAGCAGCATGTCTTCCACCCATGATAGCCTACTCAATTGTTAAACATTTCCACTTGTATGCAATTTGCACATTCTTGAAAACATTTTTCCAATGCAAGCAACTTGTACGCAAATGTGACGTCATACTTGCATGCAAAAGTTGCCTAATCGCGCCTTTAATATTACGTACTGGCGGACCTGACAAACGTTCTACTGTCGAAAGGGTAGACAAAGGCGTAAGTATAACATTTATGTTATGTAAAGATAATTCGATTTCATTGAAATTAAACTACTATATACGGATTTTATCGCGTTGTTTATTTGACACTTTATTACAAAATTTTGAAAACTGTTACACTATTACTACTAAACTTTACTAATTTTTAAGCTAATTAAATTATTAAAACTATTACTATACTATTATACTATTTATATTTGTGTTTACACTTTCCCCGACGTTTACCCCGAAGTAATAGTTTCTACACAACATTTGCATTATGCAGTACATACGTGTAAGTTTACACTAGCTTAAAGTGTTAAATAGACTAATACAAGTGTTACAAAAAGAATACATGATAAATAAAAAGAAAAGATCTAAAATATATAAGTCTATCTATCTTAACACAGCTTGTAAGTGAATAACACAATCACACTATCGACATTTTGAAATCAGTGAATCCTTTAACAGATGTCTTGTGCGAATTGTACATTCATTTCGAATAGCTCTATAAAGTTTAACGATATCTCAAACATACTTATGTAATACAGAACATTGACATTAAGATCTTCTTAGTTAAATCTGTTAATTTGACGTCATCAAGGTCGTCAGATAACAGTTCAAATTGGTTCAAAGCGTTATCTTATCACAGTTCAGTCGCACACGCAAGTAGATAGTTTCGTCACCACTGTTATCTTCTACAGATGACCTTTAGTTGATATGTACAGTGATGTAATACTGCTACGCTACTCTCTTTTGCGCCTATTAAGACTATTTTCAAAAATTCTTCGAAATAATAGTTATTTTACAAAGACGTTTTATTTCTATTTTCTATTTCGCGGGAGACTTTATTTATGTACAATTTAAGGATGCAAAGTAGACAGACAGACTCAAAACAATCACTTGTGGACCACAGGAAAATTATCCTGTGTGTGATTCGAAACAAAATTCAAAACACTTAGCGGAGAGGCACACTTTGGCTTTTGTCCGCTGTACCATATATACAGTCATTAAGATTCTATCATTTTGTCAAGTTGATCATTTGTAGAATAGAAAAACGTATTTTATCCAAAACATTTTTGCTATAAAATTATGAATGCCACGTTTTAAGACTTCAAACACAGAACACCGAACATGCTAGCATTCTATTACAAATGCCCCAATTGTCATATGCTACAATAAGACGTTTGTCTAACTGACGGTAATGTCGGTATGGGATGGGTATAATATTATTACTTCCGTTTACAGTAGTTGCGCGACGCGTAATATTCCGTTCTTTGTGACATTTTTCTTTTTTAAATACTGTCCAGAATTCAATAATAGTAATTCATTAGCGTGATATGTGCCTTATAGTCTGATCTAATCAGGTTGGCAGAACAAGATAAATTGGTTAAGGGATACTCATCAATTACGAAAATAGATAGCAGTACATGCCGTAGGTACTTGTTAAGAATGCGATTTAGTTATGCTGTTAATTTGTGGCAGACATTTTTGCGATCAGCCACGTATCCATACATATTCTTTAGCTTACTCTTTCAAGAGTCGGCATGCAGGCACTATGGAATAAGCAAAGCATTGTGGTGTGGCATTGTGGCACTGGCCTTCAGGTCAAGTGATTACATCATGTATTATTTTCAAAATACGAACAGAATTTGAAAAGCCCTTACAAAATCCCTTATAAAAAAGCAACCAGATAGAGGAATTATTCGTTTAAGTACGCCAGCAAAGAAATATCTGATATTATAACATTTTAGCACTTTTAAACTCATGGTCTAAGAGTCTTATCTCTCGTTGCGATTTCTTCCAACGACGATACTCGAAAGAATCAGGTCGTATTGATCTTCGTGATGTGACCACTTAAATCACAACACTGTTCCTTGAGTATGTGTGTCTTGTAGGTGCTTAAAGAACTTTCCTACCTTGTTTGAGTGCTTGGTTGGTCAGTTCTTTAGTGCGCTTACCTATACTCTTAGTGTAGTTTTATAGTCTTAGTACTTTGTCTGGAAAACTTCTTATTGTGAATATGTTGGATCATTCTTATTATAGTTGTTCTTGATTTGTACGAGGTGTATCTGCGAGTTATGAGGCTCTCTACCATCACGCTCATGAAACATATGCAATAAATTACTAGATATGGCCCGCAGTAATGTCGATTTTGTCAATAAATTTCGATTTTGGAATCGAAATTTATAGAGAAATTTACCTATAGAATTCATTCAGAAGAAGAAATGTTGTATTTAAGAAATTTGTACTGATCTCGTGCAAAATGTAGCTCAAGTTGGCAGGGGCAAAATGTTTGCCACTAACTGACTGCATACTATATACGCGTCTTTAGTACATACTAGTTTGTTCGCGTATGGTACGTATACAGACTAAACGATTGCTTGTATCTCGCGTTAGTGTAGGAACTACTCGTATTTCAACCGAACGAATTGGGATTACTCGTTTACGGATCTGGGACGGCCTTTACTAAGTTATGCTCGGCGTTCAGAAACCCCGAATGTTGTTTGCAACTATAAGTATTCGTGTAGAAATGTAGTGTGATTAAATGTTAATGTTAACTATAAGTATTCGTGTAGAAATGTAGTGTGATTAACCTGTGTTAGATGATCTGTGATTCATTTTACAGTCATCTAATCTAAGGGATGCTGTTAATATTTAGTCATTAACAAATACCTCACGTTTGCTACAATTGGTACTCGTCTGTATTCTGACTGTTAAAAACGAATGGAAAACGAAATAAAAACAATATTAATAGGCGTAATATTAATGCTCAAAAGTGAGAGTGAAATGGATCAAATCTATATAAATAAAAATCAATTGCCACATGTATAATATGACGGAGCAACACGAACGGTTCGACTGATTTGGCTGTTTATTTTTTTTGCTGTGTTTGTAATTGTCAGAACAAGGTTTGTATGAACGAAAATTTGCAATAAATATGCAAATGTCGAAAATTTAAATGGTATTTTGACGTTCATAGGTGTTACTTTGTTACCTACATGAATAAACTTTTGATTTTGATTTATGAAAAAAAAAATTATTGACCTTTTGATATTTAATTTAATTACGTGAAATGTATTTTTGTATTGATTGACAGGACAACAACTGTCGGGTCAGCTAGTATTACATCTATAATTATATTAATATGTGAAGCAAAAACTTTGTACTCCTTTTTACGAAAATTGCGAGGACGGAGGAGTATGAAATTTGGCACAGTTAAAGTTTATATGGAGAAGGAGGGGCGAATCCTAATATTTTCATAAAATATGCATTAGGAATACATTAAATTAATGAAAAAACACTACACGCACACAACCATGCATTTGACACACGCAGTCGAAGCGCGTATCTATGGTTACATATATCAATATATAATGACATAATATATCAGCAATATCTTCCAGCCAAACTTTGGTCGAATTTCGAGCACTAGGCGACCGCTAGTAAATATAAAATAATCTTGAATATATAAATTGAAGCAAACATTCAGTTGAATAATTATTTGAATTAGGTATCCAAGTAAATGTCTAGGATAGGACCTATAGGTATACCGTATACACAATGCTTACTATTTGTAGAGCCTTTACGTATAATTACATTGGGGAGAGAAATATGAAATTATATGGCTCGTAGCACTATCTCTCTTTTTGTACGCCATTGTATGAGGCTGAACATGTACGAACTAAACACTATTTGTAATAATATCTTGCATTCAATGTATGTATACCATGTTCAAACAAATAAATGAATTCTTATTTTTATTTTTATATTAATTATATTGATTGATAGAGAAGTGTGTCAGGATCGTAGCAAATGGAAATCCGTAGTCTCTGCCTACCCCTCTGGGAAACAGGCGTGAATCTATGTATGTATGTAATTATATTATGAAATGAAGTAAAAATGTATAATATTAATAACTTACATCTTCGAATATGTATATTACATTCTACACTTATTATGATGTAATTTTGGTACAGAGATCCTAGAACCTAAAACTACTCTAAAAATTCCTGCCAAAGTCAATAGTACATCGCAAAATTAATTTTAAAAAAATCAGATAAAACAAGTATTTTTAATAACTGCGTTGTGTGATCGTAAGATATCTTCCAAATAAATTGTTACAGTTGTAAATTCCTTATAGCAAATATACATAATTATCTCTCTAATAATAGACAGGGGCTTATAACAGTTTTATGGCATGATAGTTATATTAAGTAGCGTTGCGGTGTTTTATACTAACATTACATAATATCATAGATAAACTACGTCCGAACTCGGATCAACTATCTCTAAACCATGTAACATCCAATTCCCGTTGAAGGCATAACTCACAATACTCGTTTCATTACTGAGATTACTTTTACAGTGCATCGGTGTGCCATCGCCCGGGATCAGTTCAAATAAATACAACCTAACTCATGTATAATACATTACCAAACAAAAACACGCCTATATCTGGCTATCCAAATTAATATCAGTAACTTTGTTGGGTGTCGGGTTGAATATTACCATGTTAAATTGTGAAGGTGGCCATTCGTTTTCTGCCGCCCAAGTTATATTTGTCGTTCTAACTTAACCGGTAATCACATTCAGTTCAGACAAATTAAGCCCCAGAGCGCTTTAATTTTAAGGCCCTACTTCGCGTTAAGTAATCCCGCAGGTGTCGAATTGTGTTTGCAATATTCGAAACGAAAACTTTATAAGAGTGAAAGTTCCGAATTATGATGTTGGTTTCTTTTTGGTTTTTCTCAGCAAGCTAATGAACGGGCGCGGTTAGTTGAAGGCGGGATTACCAAACTTTTATTGAACACAACCGCGGGAATGTTAATTCGGCTTTGAGGGAACATTTTTAAGTAAATACGAAGTAAATGGGCTGTAAAATCTAAATAACGCGAAATGTTCTGTGTTTGTCGCTGAACGGAAAAAGAAATCTTATCGAATTGTGTTAATTTTTTACGAGAGATAACAAGTTATGTGATGTTCAAAATTACTTTACTCAATTTAGCAATATTTACCAAGATAAAATAGTGCTGTTTTAATTACGATTGATTTTTAACTTTAAAGTCTTAGTTCTTTTATTCCATACGTCACGGATATATTCAAACCTATGTAATCTAAATGTCTCTGAAGGCGAAAGGCCGAAGTACACTTGGCATCCATATTTTGTTAGCCATATTTTTAGTAGGTACCTCGTAATACAGGGTAAGCGTATTGTCGTAAACCAGTACATTGCCAGGCTTCGTAGTGCTTTTAAGAACTACAAAGGCCAATAACCCGTATTTCGAATCCAAGATCACAAGATCGGCCTTGCAAGACGCTACAGAACCTGATCATCGAGGCAGTTTCGAAGGACGTTTAGCATAAATATATATAATATTAAGACTCAAATCATACATGAATCACATATTCCTTTTTGTATTTATTAAATAAATGCAATTCAAGTTCACATTATCTTGTGTTCTGTTTCTATGGAGAGTTGGGTTTGCAAAGCTAACTCTGTAAGGTTGTAAGGAGTAACAAAGGCTTTTCTGCTTAGCATTACCAGATGCCTGTTCGCCACATTAGAGTCGTAAAAACGTTCAGAACTCAAAGTCGCAGAAGCGATGAACACATAAATAATGATGCTATGCTAACATCCTTAGCTGCATCAGTTCCAAACTAGTTTACGCCTGTAAACCAAAGTATCTAACTAATTCAAGAGCTGACGTGTTATCCGATTCAACTGCCTAAAGATTGATGAAAAACAAATGAAGGGCCAGAAACTTGGGTGAGTCCCCTCGAGATCGTCACTTGTATGCTCTCATAGTTCGTGTGTACTCGTAGGTAACAAGTTCATGTGTTTGATTGGCAGCTAACATGGAACTGCTTAACCGCAGGCTTAACTTTAATGGAGTTGGACGACTGCGGTTATCGAGCTTGTCTCCCCTCCTGTACTCGAGAACTACTCGACCGACCTTTGACTCTTAGTTTAATTGGAAAACGTTAACAATGTACGTTGTTTTTGGCTCATTTTGCGGCGCACACAGAATGAAAATTGGCTCTGCCAGACGTCCTAAATACATTATATATACCTAAAAAGTGACTCAGACTTTTTGAATCATTAAGTTTACATGATAGTCAAACAAAACTGTGTGTGGTATACCATAATAACTGTATTTCTCTAGTTAGCTAAATAGCTTGCAGGGGCTTTCCTCTGATTGTAAGCTGGTTTGTAACCACTATTAAGTTTACCTAAAGCTGATTACAATTGCATTTTTCTTAAAAAGCCTGACTTGTTGGCGTATTGTATTTGAATGCTGTGCGTCAGGTCACGGGTTTGTTTCCGGGGCAATTGCTAATACTCAGTAGCATCACGGAATGTGGTATTGTGTAGTAAACGACAATAGGCTCACCTCCTGTTATGTGGGAACTAGTTGACGAAATGTGGGTGTACCTAATATAATTATCTTTGGAGATCTTTATCTCCAAAGATAATTATATTAGGTATAGGGTTCATAGTCTAATGCCTTTGCATTAGACTATGAATGTTTAAACAATATCAATCTAATCTCATTTAATTGGTTGACTATACGATTGCATCATTACATTACACGCTGTATCTACGAAGCTATCTGTTTTTATCAAGTATCCCCAAGGAACAACAACAAGGAAGTGGCTCAACTAAAATCACATACAATATTCGCAAAACATGATAATGTTATCCAACATTCGTACAGAGTAGAATACATCCGTCATAATCTCCCATGCTCCTATTTTTCTTCACGTCAAAGCAAACTTGTGTGCATTAGTTACGATGACAAGTTGGCGAGTTTTTATTTGGAATCAGGCTAAATATTGAAATCTGTTACGTTTTTGGTGATTTCGTATCCGTATTTCCACTTACCCTTTCCATTATAGTTGAATGGATGAATGTGTTTTTGAAATAGTGACGATTTTGTTCGTTTATTCATAAAAGCTTTCACGTCAACAGTGTTTTTTTATTATAGACTGGTTGATTTTAGTGATGAACCTGTTGACATATCAACATAATAATTAAGAACAAGTGTTTTAGGGAGTGATTATTAAGCATTACGTCAATAAAGTTTAAATCTTAATCTCACGTAATGTAATGGCAAATTCACTAGGGTCGACTTAATTAAAGTATATTTTGGGTAACTATAAATTTCCATGAAATAGCAAACAAAATCTGATGAATGTATCTTTTTGCCCCTTTTTATGCAATTAGTTATGTAAGGTCACAGAGGAAATTATTGGGGGAGCTCCAGTCCTACCGATAATGCTTTTGGAGGGGCACCGGTACTTTCACGCCCTATGGAGTCGGCGCTAGTAGGAAAATGTAATGGCGAGCCAATGAAGAACAGTGAGAGTATGTGAAGACTTCCGAAGTTGTCTTACAAACATTTTTACCTACTCTGGGGTAGCTGGGCATAGTTCTAAGACCCGATATCTATTTAACAGAATAACTCAATATGTCTTTTACTCATTTCGCGAACCTCGAGATCTGACTAGCGGCGCTTACGTCTGGACAAACAAGGCTACCACTTATTATAAACAATACAGTAATAAAAGAAAAACCTTGATGAACATCGTCGATAACAGTCATAAAATACATTGGACTAATAAATTGAGGAAACTTTGCACATTTCAGTTTTATATTGGCTGATGAAGCAGTGACGTCAAACGATTTTGGTGTAAAAAATATCCTAGGCTTACACATTTATGAAACCTTTTTATAGGCCGGTGGGTAAACATTTTACGCCTAGGGATAATTAGGCAACAACAGGAGATACTGGGGAGCCGATATATATATGGAGGACTTTGAGGCTCGAGCGTTGCAGACTGCCCCCATCACACCCAGGATTTATAAGAGGTTTGTAGATGATATTTTTACAATATTACCAACAGATAGTGTTAGTGTATTCCTAGAACATCTTAATTCCATTAATAACAACATCCAATTTACTATCTAATTAGAGGCAAATAATTCATTAGCTTTCTTAGATGTACTTGTCATCAGGAATCCTGATCATACTTTGAGCCACACTGTGTATAGGAAAAAGACCCATACAAATAGGTACTTAAACGGTGAATCTCACCACCATCCTAAACAGTTAGCTACCGTGGGAATGTCTTTGTTTCAGAGAGCCCACGGGATCTGTGACAAGAAGCACCTGGACGCCGAGCTTCAACATGTCAAGCAAGTACTGCAAGACAACAAGCTCCAACAGCCGCGCCGCTGTCACAGATCCCGAGAAAAGCCAGCCACGGTCGAGCGCCAGCTTTACCCTTATGTAAAGGGTGTCACTGACAAGATTGGCTACATCTTGAAGCGAGCTTCAATCAAAACATCAAGCCGCCAACGAAGATAAGTCAGTTTTTACCATCCGTCAAGTGTCAACTACCTTTACAAGATGCAGGGTCTATAAAATAGATTGTGACTGCGGACTCTCATACATTGGTCAAACCAAGAGAAGCATAGGCACCCGCATAAAAGAACACATAGCTGATGTAAAACACCAACGCTCGTTGAAGTCTGCTGTGTGTGAACATGTGCAACAGGGGACCAACCACTATCTGAGATTTGACAAACCACAGATGCTCGTTAAAGAACACCGATTCCTACTAAGGATGCTTCGCGAGGCTATTGAAATCAAAAAACATCCTAATTTCAATAGAGAAGATGGTTGGAATGTACCACCAGCTTGGGATCCAGTAATTCAAATAGTCAAACCCAAGAAGAAGCAAACCACAGCTAGACTTCATGATACTTTGAGCTCATTCTGCGTAAATAGAAACACCCATGATTAAATTATGTTCAGGTACTTTGAAATAACTACACTGGAACATTGAGACAACTACCATCTTAGTTTCCCCGTGACCATGGCTGCTGAAAAGCAACCGAAACGTCGGGGAAAGTGTAAACACAAATATAAATAGTATAATAGTATAGTAATAGTTTTAATAGTTTCAATAATTTAATTAGCTTAAAAATTTGTAAAGTTTAGTAGTAGTGTAACAGTTTTCAAAAAATGTTGTAATAAAGTGTCAAATAAATAACGCGATAAAATCCGTATATAGTAGTTTAATTTCAACAATTACATCTATAAAACTTTTCCATTAAATATGAATTACAACAACCAAAACAGAAGTCACAGTTTCTAAATTTGTCACGACTTAACTTCTTACCATATTATGTATCATCAGTTCATCACCTATATGAATCAAATCTGTTCTGCCGAATACTCAATGGCATAACACAATTAGGGACCATATTATCGGACGTTCCGAGATCGAAAATGAATTATTAATGATTTAAACCGGTACCAGAAATCCTTAAATGGAAAATTTATTTGTTCTGTATTCATGAAAGTACTTTGTTTCAGTCAGTAACGATCATTACAAGTCAATAAAGAGTTTCGTACTTTGTACAACTTGGTTTATTACCAATTTTGAACTGAATTTCCGACTCGTCGCGTCGCCTTTAATTGAGGCTAAACTTGGTAACAGACTTATTATTTGATAATCGGAGGTTTTGTGATGTAAGTACGATATCATAAACTTGGGCAATTAAGTATTTATGAATATTGGAATCTCATTTAATTGTCTGATTTATATTTGACTTATTGTTGTTTTATTATTGGTTTGGCTTGATGAAACTGAAAATAGGTCAATATAAGCATAAACTGTATTTGTATAACGCTGTCAAAAGTGAAAATCCATTCTTATCATGTAAACCAGAACATGAAAAACTTAATAACCTTCATGTGTTACCTGTTCCTTGAAGTACAAAAGCGCCTAACATAGAAGTCAAAATATTAGTGACATTTAAATTATGTTATATTAAAAAACTGTAATACATTTTTAAATAGTCATAAACCAACACTGCGTTATTCATACAATTATGCATCACATAATTATTATTATGAGCAATTTTAAAGCTGCTCGCGACTAAGTTAAGAAAGCCGTTAAACAAAAGTCTGTGCACCAAAGATAATCAACTCGCATTATGGTTAAATGTTAGCTAGGTAGACGTCTATGAACATTTTTAATTATGTACAGAAACTTGGATTACCTCGTTTCAGTACAAAATTCATTTTTGTTTGTTATGTTTTCACGCCTTAAATACTAGACTGCTCATGTTGAAATTCATCGCAAACACGTTACCAGGGGTACGTAAAAGGACATAGGGTTTCATCCAGAAAAGTATTGTGCCCGAAGGATAGAAAACTGATATAAACTACATTTAGGCGAGCATAGCCGCGGGCAAAATCTAGTATAATATTAAAAAGTATAAATAAAATGTTCTAGTATATAAACTACACTAATCGCACAGCGGTCTAAGAAATTACCTCGTTATTGGCAATGCGCCGAGCGTTACAAGTACCGCCACAACTTGTGTTGCCTTGGTAATTAGAATGTTTGCAAGATCTCCGCGGACAGAGATGATTTCCAACAATGCAACCGACGTATTTTGAATGAAATAAATATATCTGCATGCGTAAAACATAATACAATACTCCAGGTCTAATAATGACGCAGCATAGTACAAAATACCGGCACTCTTCCGTCTAATGGTTGCTGTGTTTGTTACAAGTTCTGTAGCTTTTTATAGTTACGCAATGCTCAGTATGACGTCCTTTATAACATTTTTATATCTGTCATAACGTTTACAATAAAAAATAAAGTCTTTTCGAATTACGTCATGAGAATACCGCGTGCATACAGAATACGACATATTTTTTATCCAATTTGCATGGAAAGTGATGTATGGTTTACTTATAAAATTGATCAATACCACTCGATGCTTGTTCACGTATGCATATAAATTTTTCTGGATGAAATCAAAGCTTTCATTTTGTGATTGTCATTGTAAAACTCCGACGGTTTTTACTGATGGACGCAATTTAAGTCGTGAATGGCTCGCGCAAAATAGTGGACTAACGAACCCGCTACATGTATCCATATCTGCATAATATGAAACGTTATATTCATGGACAAGATAAAGTTTCATATGTTTACTAGGAAGTTAATATTTACCAAATATACCAGTATTGTTTGAGCTTAGCGTTCACACGCATTGTTGCACTTTCGATTTGAATTTTTAATTTTGAGCCCACACGTATAGCATTGAAACATAAAATATTGAAATCTTTTAACACAATCATTTTCAGCTCGCACACCATTTTTAAAACAACAATAACTGTTTTAAAATAAAATTGAGTGGTTTTCAGATAAAATCTTGTCACGAAGACAATTTTTGGTACATTCAGTTAGTATAAATAAATTTAAATTTATTTTAAACGTTGTATACCACCGCTATAGAATATTATATATATATATGTACATATTGTTGTAGTATAGTAGTAGTTCTTGTGTTTGTTGATAATATTGACTTACTAACGATTTCTGGATGGCATAAAGATCTACACACAAATTTGTTAACAGGTAATCAAAACAAGGTAACTACTTGAGTTGGCTGAATGAAATAGCAACCTTCAACCAAGTTACTTGATATTAGTTTGATTTTAAACATAACAGGTCGCCTTGGATAGGACGAGGATATTATTAAAATACGCTAAGATTGAATATAAGAACTACTTATGCTATGTAAAAGTGCATTATTGTTTGCAAGGACCTTCTAGACATTAATGTATGGCAATGAAAGTGCGGCGTAGTTCATCCTCTCTCCTTCTAGATAATTGGTGATTTCATTATATGGCGCAGAGCAGTTGGATGCCAATAGTGAACATTTTTGAATGATTGCCTGTTCAATCGCAGTGAACATTTTTAAAGGATTTTCTGTTCAGTAGTGGAGATCGCATTATTGTAAGATTAGGTTGCCTTATGCTTATACTTAGCAGTTATCTTATAGAGTCATATAAAAGGTAACTTTTTAATCAATAAGTAGCCGCGCCATGCTACGCATCGGAAGTACAGGATATTTTAAAAGGACGTAATATTGAGTATTTAAAGACTACCCCTATATTCCCCCTGATGATTAGTTATGAATAAATTTTTCTATCGTTTGGGGATCGAACCCACAACACTTGGTGCAGTGGCGATGCGTTCACTTAAACCATCACGCCATCTGTGCAGTCTTCGTTCAATTTACACCTGCAGTGCAATTTTACCTTTGAAAATATGACGTTGCCAAGTTATTTTTGGAAGTTACAAAGGAGTTTATCAAGTGTGTCTGACATTTATAATTCATTTGCAAGTGTCGTAACAGTTACTGTTATAAGTTCTAGTTATACGAATAAGTTTCAAAGCTCCTTAGAACACCGTTACGTAAAGGATTTAGGTCACAAAACTTAGCAACTAAAGTTAAACTGTTAAACGCGGTGACATAGGAGCCTTAAACGAAACTGTAGTAAGGGAATTGCTTGTTTCAAGTTTAGCTTTAAAGTGAAAATATAATAAATTTTCTTGTCAAGATAAACGTGCTCAAGTTAGTTTTAGAGTTCGAAAAAACTCTTATACAACAGCTTTGTCCGTCCGTCCGTCTGTCTGTTATACAACTTTCAACTCAAGAACCGTAAGAGCTAGAGACCCGCGGTCAACGCCATTCGACTCAGCATAGTCGATATACCCCGAAATGACTACGATCTTTGACCACTGACCTCAAGGTCACGTGATACCATATTTTCGAACTCTAAGATTTACGGCAATTCATTGCCTTAAATCACTTATTGAAGTTGTGATAAATATAAAAATAAATACAGGTGTACTTGTGTTTAAAGAAATTATGTTATTTGTTAGTAAGAAAAGCAGTGACTAGTAGAGTACCGTATGTTGCTAATATGATAGCTATGAATATTTTGTGATGGCCGCGAAAACTAGACAATAAATGTTCGTAAATTTTACAGAACGTAGAGCTCCCTACCAGTAGTAGGTACTATCGAATATCGACAACTAGTTATAGTGTTGAGTACTGCTAGTACTATTGACGGTGTTTTGAAACTGTCATATTCTTAGCTTGAATTGTTTACTATAATACATATATGTTAAGACTTGAATGTTTCTACTGATAATTATTACGTGAATTATATTAGCCTTCTTTTGCGTGGTATTTTATTTAAATTAAAGACAGCCGTCTATATCATTACATTACCCACTTGAAGCACCAGTGATAATAAACAGGAACACTGCGATCCCGTATGTAAAATTGTATAAAAGTAGGTGGCAGTATATTATAAATATTACAATACTAGTTTTCACCCGCGGCTTCGCTCGCGTAGGCTAGGTTAGGTTTGCAAGGAGGCTATTCGCCCGGTCCTCCGGGGGTGGATAGGGCGGCGATTCGGGTCGCTGACCTTCCGACTGGTGCAGGTGCTTTCCGGGCACGGATGCTTCGGAAAGTATTTGCACCAGATCGCGAGACGGGAGGTGACCACGGCCTGTCACGAGTGTGGGGCGCCGGAAGACACGGCGCTCCACACGCTGGAGGCGTGTGCCGCATGGAGGCCGCAGCGGCCATAATAGGCGGGGAGATCTCCCCCTGCCGGGCGTGATCAACGCCATGCTCGGCGGCGAGAGGTCGAGGCAGGCGGTGGTCTCCTTCTGCGAGGCTGTCATGGCGCAGAAGGAGACCGCGGCGAGGGTCAGGGAGAACAATCCCCTCGCTGACCCTCTCCGGCGCAGACGGACGGTAGCGAGGAGGAGGCGATTTGCCCGAGTTCTCGCTCCTGTATAGTGGGGTCACTGGTACAGAGTCGGCCTCCACAGGTGCTGAGGCCCGGTTACCATCAATCGGGCCAACCGCCGGGGCGAGATGGTGATTGCTAACGCGACCCCATCCCGCCCCACCCCGGCGCGGAGGGACTGCTCACCCCAGGTTTTTAGTGTGTATACCGACCCCCTTCAGGGGCGGAGAGTCTCACATAACCCCCCCCCCCCAGCGGAGGGGGTATCCATGAAGGATTTTCCTGGGTAAAAAAAAAACGATTAGGTTTGCAACAGTTCTTTTTTCTGGATGAAAGGTACCCTATGTCCTATCCTGTACCCCTGATAACGTGTATGCAAAATTTCATGTTGATCGGTTGAGTACTTAAGGCGTGAAAGCGTAACAAACAAACAAACTCATTTTCGCATTTATAATATTAGTAAGGATTCCTTACCCCTATAATGGCTTTAAAAAAAGAAAAGCGTCATGATTGATCGTAGTACTTTGTAACTAATGTCAAGTATTTTACACGTTATTTAAATACATAATATATTGCTCAGCATTAAGTTGACACCGTAACCTATAAACCTCGTAGCACTAAGCAGGTAAAGCCGCCGGTTGAAATAGTGGCAATAATTTCGCCATTATAGTTATGTTCGCCTATGATATAGTACTGACGTAATGTCAGATAATGTTCTATTGTGTGCATAACGTTGTTTCAGTTCCGCAGGAATGGATTTTGTAGCGAGAAAGTACATTTGAAATGTAAATTACTACAAATCATAGGTTTATTTGTTACCTCGATTTATATATAGTATTGTATTACGTTTATGCGAATGTTATACATTGATATCAAACTACTGTATACCTATAATATATAATACATACTATATATGTATGCGTCGGGGAAAATATAAATAAAAAAATCCTGTTATACTCCGTATATACTTTTATTTCAATACAGTACACGGGATTTATTACTGTTGATGTCGGAGAACACTATTTTTAGATATCTTGAAAACCATTAAACAGTATATTCATTTACACTTTATGTGGATTTTCAGCCGCGATGAAATATATAGTAGTTTAATTTCAATGTATAACTTTGGGTGAACATAAAACCGCAAATAGTAATATAATTTTAATCGATTTAATAATTTTTTTTAGCTGAAAAATAATTATCTTGAGACTTACTTTAACTGTTAGTAATGTTAGGCAGTAACACGAATGTATCATAATTATAATAGTAACACAACTGTGTGTGAGAACCCTACGTCAAAGTCAAAGTCAAAAACCTTTATTTCCATAAAAATGTGCAAACTATTCTTGGAAACGTCAAATAACTATATAAGATATATTAATAAAAATAGAAATAAAAAAAAATTAACAATAAAAAGCAAATGATAATTTAGCACTGAAAAAAGCCTGTTCGATGAGTAGAGCTTTCACGAGAAGAAGCAGCAGACACCTGGCCAATTTTCAATCGTCAAATGTTTATTAATAATAGGAATCTTTTTTCTTATATGAGTTGTGTTTACTTGTAACAAAAATGTCTTAGTGAATTATTTGTCACTGTGGGGAAGCCGTCGATGGCCTTGGCCACCATGGCCTATCATGTAGCAGGAGTGCCGGTCGTTTTTCGCGGCACGCCAATCTTAACGACATTATCCGTCGTGCTCTTGTCACCGCCGGCGTGCCAGCTCATCTCGAACCTAATGGCTTGGCACGTGACGATGGGAAGAGACCGGACGGTATGTCATTGATGCCTTGGAAGATGGGTAGGCCCTTGGTGTGGGACGCAACGTGTGTCGACACCCTTGCGCCATCACATCTTCCCAGCACGGCGGGTTGTGCTGGTGCTGCTGCTGCATCTGCGGAGACTCTCAAACGGCGCAAATACAAAAACCTGGTAGGGGATTATGTTTTTGAGCCGTTTGGGGTCGAAACGCTAGGGTCATGGGGTCCCAGTGCTCGTGCGCTCTATAGAGACATAGCAAAAAGGTTAGTCGACGCTTCCCATGACCAGAGGGCTGGGCTTTATTTTGCAGAAAGAATAAGCATTGCCATTCAACGTGGCAATGCTGCCAGTCTTCTGGGCACACTACCGGTCGACTGTGATGCGGAGGAATTTTATGACGCCTATTAGAGGGTTTTAGTTTTCTTTTTCTTTGTTTTATAATATTTTAGGAATAAGTCATTTTTAAAGAATTGTGATTATATGTACATATTAAAACCTATTTGTGAAACAGTAATGTAAAAATGCTCAAAATCATAAAAAAAAAAAAACCTAAGATACATATTAATCACTTCACTATCACTACATATCATAAAACAAAGTCCTCCGCCGCGTCTGTCTGTCTGTCTGTTCGTGATAAACTCAACAACTACTGCACCAATTTACATGCTGTTTACACCAATAGATAGAGTGGTTCTCGAGGAAGGTTTTAGTATATAATTTGTTAAGTTTTTGTATACATTGGCTAAAATATAACGATATTTGTTGGAGATATCGGAAAAAATTTGCCGTCTGGGAGCTTTCAACGAAAACGCTACCTAAACCCTTTGAGATATAGCAAAATAATGTAGGGTGGAATTGTGTATCTTATATAGGTCTACAGAAAAGTCCGCGATGGCATATGTCTATCTCTTAAGTATAACATACTATATCCACTTTAATACTTTAAAAAATGGGCAATTATAAAGCTGTAGTTGGAAAGCTATTTACACAAATACGGTATTAATCCTTATCATTTTAAATACATTAGTTGGCTTGCCAAGCGGTGAAGTTATTCAACTGTTTACCTGACTATATTAAGGATGAAATATATAATCTGCACATATTTAAAAGAAAGCTTAAGGACTACCTATTAGAAAACTGTTTTTATTCTATTGAGGATTTTATTCATATGAAGTAGTTTTCTTAAAATACGAATTGAATTTGCCTTTTTAATTAAATTTATTTAAACCACATTGACTTGTTTTTAAGTATTATATTAGAATTAATTGTATTATCTATAGATTGACATTGTTGTAATAATCATATTTTTTATCTAATGACTTTTTTTATTCTCATTGTTTTAATGCGTTTTTATCAGTGTAATAATTTATTTTTGCATTATCATGACTTATGTAATTTGTTATTTTTATTTAGATTAATACTTAAATGTTATTGTTTTTAAATGTGATTTTTAATGGACTAATTTATATATTCTTCTTTATTTTTTTTTAATGAATTGTATGTTACTTGTATGTCACATTCAAACACAATTGTAAATTGTTATTGAATAAATAAAATGAATGAATGAATGAATGAATGCTTAAGCATTTCATGAAGATTATTTTTCCCCTTTACACCATGCAAATTAAATGAATACCTTAGGAGATATAGCAAAATCAAAATAATGCACTACGAAATTAATTTCGAGTAATGAAGGTAAAATGTTTCTTTTAGATGCCCCTGGAGGCACAGGTAAAACATTTTTAATAAATTTATTATTAGCAAAAGTACGATCCGACAGAAAAATTGCCCTAGCTGTGGCATCGTCCGGCATAGCAGCCACACTTTTAGAAGCTGGGCGAAACGCCCATTCCACATACAAACTGCCATAAAAATATGTAGTGATGACGTCACTAGCATTTGCAATATTTCTAAACAGAGTAATGCCGGAAAATTAATGGGAGATTGTAGTTTGATTATTTGGGATGAGTCTTTTATGTCTCATAAAGCTTCAGTTAAGGCATTAGACAGGACAATGCGAGATCTGCGCAACAGTAACTGCCCAATGGGTGGTTGTACTGTTTTATTCTCTGGAGATTACCGTCAAATTTTGCCAGTTATAACTAGGGGAACGAGAGCAGATGCAGTCAATACATCGCTCAAAAGATCGCATCTTTGGCCACATATAACGAAATGTAAACTTAAAACCAATGTGAGGATTTTATCGTCTAGCGAAGATAATAGGCAATTTTCTAACGACTTGCTCCATATAGGAAATGGTGAATTTCAAGCAGGAAATGTCTGTATGAAATGTGAAATTATTGAAAAAGTTCATCCCGATATTAGTAACATATCCACTAAGACACTAAATTGGTTTCAAGAAGGAGCTATACTATCACCCACTAATGAGCAAGTGGAAAAAATAAATGAATTTATTATTTCCAAGTTCGAAGCATCATCGCAAACCTACTACTCAGTTGACACAGTTGTGGATAGACAAGAGGCAGTACATTATCCAAAATATTTTTTTAATTCTTTGACTCCTCCTGGAATCCTGCCACACAAATTAATGTTAAAATTAGGTGCCCCTATTATATTACTAAGAAATTTGAGTCCACCGAAACTGTGCAACGGTACAAGACACAAAGTAGTCAATTTAAAAAAAATTTTGATCGAATGTATCATATTAACTGGCAACGCAACTGGTGAAACGGTTTTTATACCAAGAATTCTCATGATATCTTCAGAATAGCCGTTCCAATTTAAACGGCTACAATTTCCCGTAAAAATAACGTTTGGAATGATAATTAATAAAGCGCAGGGTCAAACATTAAAAGTTGCGGGAGTAGACTTAATCACACAGTGCTTTTCGCACGGGCAATTATATGTTGCCCTATCACGTGATACTTCTAAACTAAATTTTTTCGTTTTTACACGTGATCAGGTTATTAATGTCGTATACAAAGAAATACTTTAATTTTTTAAATTTTTAAAATAATATACATAAAAACGAATCTAAACGTTTTCTGTTTTATTTGCCTCATAAATAATTGCCACTCAAAAAATAATCTAAATTAATATTATGTATAACGAGGAAAGATGATTGACTTTTTGTTTGTAACGATTTAACTCAAAAACTACTCGGCCAATTTTACCGAAAGCTATATCATCTCCTCAGAGTAACATAGGCTATTTTATATTTTCTGTAAAGAACCCGTGCGAAGCCGGGGCAGGTTGCTAGTAACAAATAAAGTAATAGTCACAGCAACTCATATTTACAATTACAACTACAATTTATTAAATACTTGATTTTGCCGGCGGCTTCGCACGCGTACATGTAGATTAGGTTAGGTTAGGTTAATAACAGTCCATAGGGTCGTGTAGTGGCCTGCCGTTTCATACGGCGGGGTCGCGATTTCATGTGAAAGTGATTTGCGCGGTCCCACCGGTGCGGTTATGTCAAGGAACACCGTGGTAGGTTTAGTCTGTATAACCGGGATGTCGCTCACCATCTTTCCCCCGGTGAGTCCGACATAACCTCTCCTTTGCTTCGCGGAGTGGTATGCGTCAATGCATTACGCAAAAAAAAAAGTTAATAACGGTACTTTTTTCTGGATGAAAGGTACTCTATGTCCTTTTGTGTTTCCCTGAGTTGTCATAGTAGGGTAGGGTTTCATACACGTTGGTGTATACGAAATTTTATAATGATTGGTCGAGTAGTTACGGCCTGAAAGCGTAACAAACATACTCACTTTCGCATTTATAATACTAGCTGTGCCCGCGGTCTCACCCGCGTCAGTAGTATTTGTGGTTACTGCGACGCTCCCGTGAGCCGTAGCGTGATGTTATATAACCCTATGTCCTTCCCAGGATCTCAGGCTATCTCCATTCCAAATTTAATTAAAATCAGTTCAGTTGATTGAGTGTGAAAAGGTAACAGACAGACAGAGATACTTTCGCATTTATAATATTAGTAAGGAAGTAAGGATTAATTTAGGATTTATGAACAATCATAACTTTTAAATAAATTTAATCACAATAAATAAAATAAATAGTAACGTATTGTCTCAAAATTTTCAACGACGACATATGTATGTGCGCTAATATGTACATTAAATGATAATATTATGAAATATACCCATAATATATAGTAAAACATCTTTAATCGTTTAACGTAAATACGTTCTTTGTATTTGAATAATTTATTTTAGGCATGAGAAACGTTATACAGCCTGTAAGGGAGGTGCCTCATTAGTGCGTTGCGTTGCGTCGTCTCAACGGATCAACGCATTGTATGCCACATCTGCGCTGCGACGACGGACGACGACGCAGCGCTTAAGGAGGACGCACGCACTGATTTCAGTCTTCATTCCATAATGGATCGGAACACTGTCAGTCGTCGTACCGGAGCTACGGACAGCGCAGCGCATCATCCTGCCCCCCGCTTCGTCTCTCGTCCGTTGATCCGTTAAAACGTCGCGTGCGACGACGCAACGTATTAATGTGGCAAGTCAAGTCACGAAAAATATATGGAAAACGACGCAGCGTCGATGCTGCGAAGACGCAACGCAACGCAACGCACTAATGAGGCACCTCCCTTACAAAAAGGAGTGGTCATATTTAAGCGTCACTGTATGATTGCCTAGCTCCAGTTGTGATGCTGGTGGTCTTGGCTAATGAAAACTTCGATACTTGGTACAATAACTGTATTTCCAAAAGGCGATGTAATAATAATCAGTGTGCAGTGCAATATACGGCGAGTGAGTCGGTCGCACGGCGACTGTATCGGTGGCTCGATGCGCGGAGCGAAGGCGGGGTCGGCCGACGTCGGTTGTCCTCCAAGTCACCTCTAACGCGTTCGTCGCGCAGCGGCCCGGTGCGATGGAACGCAGTAACAGTCACATAATATAGCCTGTGTTCAATGGAAAACCGTGACAAAGAAATCCGTATACATTATTTTCTAATCAATATCAGCACATTCAAGGAGATATCAAACAAAACTAATTGCGCGGCGACCTCCGTGGGCCCAAAAAATACTAGGCGTAATTTTCATAGTAATTTAGTGCGTTTGTTTTGATGTTTAAATAATTAATAAATAAAATGTTTGAAGTAGTCATAAAATTTTAAAATAACTATATCTTATTTTATGCGCAGCGCACCAGTTGACGATTTTTTTATTACATTATACACCCAATAACACAAAATCAGTACATGTCTAAATGTGTGGTATTACTTTTATAATACAATTTTTTTTCGATGTTAATAACAAAATATTACATATTTTATCATAAAATAATGTAGACATATTAATATTAGTCCAAATTCAAAGATTTCAAAATAAATTCCAAGATTTAATGATTTCCTTTAGGTACACAAATAAGTGCACTATAATCCAAACTATAGATTGCTCCATGCAATGAAGATTAGTTTTATTATTTAGTACTCGAATGTAATGCACTATCCCGTCAACTGTCGAGCGGACATACGCTGTCCACAAAAATGAGTCATAAAAAAAAAACTACAAATGTATGTCCGCTGCACACTTGACTCGTTAATGAGTCAAGTGTCGAGCGCACATACATTTGTCCGTTTGTGTATTGTTTGCACAATGAATTTTTAATTATTTTTACGTATTTCCACTAGACGTTCAAGAAGTTAAATAATAATGTTTTATAGAATATCTAACGTCGACGACTCGCAGTACAAAATAGTCTTTCATAATAACTGAATGGGCCACTTGATAGAGTCTGCTTATTTGATTAGCTTAAAATTCCAGATACATAATCAAACTAAAGCATCAGATGAGTGTTTGAAACCATAGATTGGTACTGTAATGTTCTGTGGTCACAGATGTTAATAAAACTTACACTTTATAAACCTTCTGGCGCTAACTACGATAATATTGTACTGTATTAGATTAAACCTTCATTTTCATATAGCATAATATAATAATAGCACTGTAGGATGGCAATAATGAATTAAATACAGAGAGCTGAGCGTGTCGAAGAAATTATTCAAACTAATTTCAGTCTTGGATCCCTTTTTTGTTCTGTGAATGGTGAGCTACTCCCTCATAAATATGTCATGTCTGAAACGACATTCGAAGATTGGCACTTTAGTAAGCTTTCGAAAGAAAGTGTAATAAAATACACTATAGTTACACTTAAATATCAGTGCTGTTTATTAATGTTCCGCGTCTGGGCACGTGCTTCTTCTTAGCGTGAGAAGGATTAGACTTCACACATCCTTCGCAGACATTATGGAGAACTCTCAGATATGAAGTGTTTTTTGCGATGTTATCCTTCACCGTAAAAATGAGTAATAAATAGTCGGCCTCGATGGCGTAGTGGTTAGTATAACCGACTGCCACGCCTGAGGTCGCGGGTTTGATTCCCGCACAAGTCAAACATTTGTGTGCATGAACATGGATGTTTGTCTTGGTCTGGATGTTTCTATGTATAATATGTATGTATTTACATTAAAAAAGTATATATGTATGTTTATCCATTGTCTAGTACCCATAGTACAAGCTCTGCTTAGTTTGGGCTAGATGGCGTTGTGTGTACGTGGTAGAATATTATATTATATTACATATTATATTAAATATTCAATACGTTGTACTAATGTGTATTTTATAACAACTCGAGACTCGTCTCCGTTTTCCTGTTTATAATTTAGTTAAAGGGAGATGTAGTCGTCTCAAAGCTAATATTTAACTATTAAAATAACAATAATAAGCTCTTTGCATGAGTCAAAGTTCATAGCCTTACCGCTAGCTCAGAGCAACAATATAGAAGGGAAAAAAACAGTGAAAGGACATTAAGTGATACCGAGTGCAAGTTCTGTCCCAGTCGGGTCGGAAGTGCGGTTGGACGCCTTTTAATTCCGCACGCACGTGCCAGCACCATGAGGCGCAAAACCTTTGTCACTCCTCCAACAATGAAGCCTTTTAACGGTGATTTATTATACCCCTTGCTCGAACCACCTCAGGCATAACCAGAGTTAGCATGGGCTAATCAGATAAAAGATTTTTCACGGTTTTCTCACAATTAAGTAAGCATAATATTGTTTTACGTTTACGCAAATGTTCAGTATCATGAGGAGTCTGCCCGTGGCTGTTGAAAAGCAACCGAAATATCGGGGAAAGTGTAAACCTAAATCTTAATAGTTTAATAATTTCAATAACATAAATATTAGCAAGTAAAGTTTAACATTAGTAGTTTAATAGTTTCCAAATTATGTAATTATAGTGTTTTCAAAATAAACAATGCGATAAAATCTAATATATACTTAAAGTTGTTTTATTTTAATTTGGAAAGCGCTCGCAAATTGTGTAATGTTTAAAAACAAAAACATTTAAAGCATTTTAAAATTATCTTCCACGTTACACTTTAAAAGTCATTCGTAATACGAAATGAATGAAAAGCATTAGTGGGAAATGGTGTATAAAAATACTTGACCCTGTAATATTGCTACGACGTTCTTGACAGCAAAATCATTACCACACTTTTCAATTCGGAAATCGAGCCCGAGAATGCTCACGGTTTTCCCTCTGAAGCAAAGCACTAGAGTTCTTTAAGGATTTTTATCAATCAGTGAGTTGTATATGAGTTCATGTCAATGAAATAATGACTTGTTGTCCTATTGGATTAAAGCGGACCGCTTGATTGAGGCAGGCCATATGCAATTACGTGTTTGTAACCGAACGCAATGTGCACTCGATCTCTGTGGCTTTATATAACTGACTGTCCGCCGTAATGTTAGGCTGTAAGTGCGCGTGAAACCCTAAACCGACATACAATTACCAAAGGTATATTAAAGTAAATGCAATTTATGCAAACAATTTAGTGTAAATTTATTTTTGAAGTAAACGATCATTGGAGCACACTATGTATTAGTTTGTACTTTAAATGGTGATAAAATTTCTTTTTTATATTTAGAGCTCCTTTTAAGAAGATATAAACTACTTGAGGGTTAATTCTAGCAAAAAATGTACGAAATAGAGTTCCGATCTTATCTAATAAACATCAAATGAGAACTGAAATGCAATTTATGTTCGCTTAAAATGTTTATTTTAATCTAAGACATTCAAATTTGTGATATTTATGACACCAAGACTAGTTCGGAACCCTATTTGGAACATATTTTATTACTAGAATTAGCCCTCTAATTATAAGGTTTTGTGAAATACTTTATTCGGATACAAATATTTACATAATTTTTGGAAACGTCAATAAAATATAACGATTAATATAATATTATAATAATAATTTAGGTAATAATACTAATATATTAAAATAAATATTAGACGTATCTTGGGTAGTTAGCCCGTGCTATCCCCACTGGTCGATAGAGGAACGACACAGCTAGACCTATAAACAATTACGCTAGATTAACATAATGGGATATTCAGAGATAAGGAACTCCCTTTGTTGATCTCACGGCCGCCTAGGGATGAAATACAAGGTATTTATTTACCGTTTACACTGCCTTAATCTTAGATAACTTGATAAAATTTAGTTAGCGGCTTTACAAATTACGTCACACGAATTAAATGGCTTGTTTAACTAGTTTTGCGTACGATTACAGATCAACTTAGAGTTTGGTGGCATGCCTTTATTGACTATTTGTGGTGTGAGCGGTATGTTACGTTGATTGCATGTGCTTTTATGCTACTTACTGTGAAAGTCTATGAAGATTGTTTGTTACTCAATCACGCGTTAATCGTTATCCACATTTGAATGAAATTTGGTACACAGATAGAACATATTCTGGTATGTAATAATGCTATAGGATATTTTTATCCCTCCATGCGTATTGGTAGATTTTACGTATAGCCGTGGGTAGAAGTCAGTCAGGTAATATGACGATGATGACTTTTGTTAGTGCGTAGTTTGATACTGTTTAAGTTAAGTCTTAAATCATTGCTGTTTATGTTACTAGTTTATTACGATAAATTAACGTTCAGCTCGTGTTTTTGGCACGTTACCGAGATTACACCAAAGAACCACCACAGTGCAGCTATTGCGAGGAACAAAGATCCTATGGAGGAATAAACATCACAGCTATGATCTTTCATAACATGAAGGTTCTGTTTCCACACATGGTGCTTCAGGCTTGAGATGTTATGCAGCTGCCCTCTGCCTCTTTTGTCGTTTCTTGTAAGTTTAAGTATAAAAGTTAATAACATTTTTGCGAATAAAATCAATGTATAAACAGGTCTCTTTACTGTACCTATAAACACTACATAGTAAGGCCAGACATCACAAACAAAATTTTAATTATCTATAATTAAAAAGTATAGTTGTGATCGAATTTTGTATTAACGATGAAACGAACATATCATAGTTTGCCTGCCAATATTGATGCAATCTATCTACGAAATAAATTAAATTTATCCACACTGATAAATGGCACTTAATTTAATTGCTATCACTTCGCTGCAGGCAGATGTTGTCGCACCTAAAATACCCTTGACTAAGAATATGCACATTTTTACAGAGGACGACGGTACTAGGAAAAATTTATTCGTGTTATTGAAACAACGAACTTAAAACTCAGAATTGGAACAACTATCTGTAGACCTTGTTAGTTTTTGTCCAGTGCAGTGATCAAACCCACGGTAGTATGTTAGGCAGCGCTGTGAACTTTGTGTATCTAACTATGCAGTCAAAACAGCATGTTTTTGTTTCGCAAATAGCTTAAACTGCAAATGGACTTCTGGACTGTAATAGTATACAAAACCAGCTATAACATACACAAAAGCGAGTTCTGTAAACTTCCAACGACCATCGCGTTGCCCGAGTACCTGTCTTTATTTTAATAACATTATCCGTATAAGCTCGCATCCCACCGTATCTCTATTCTATTTATTATACACACACCTGAATATAAAAAGTTTTACCAAAATCCTGTTAGCAAAGTGCCACAAAAATGCTCTAGAAAAAAACAATCTAACTTAGATCCTACATTACTTGAAACAATTGTATACACAAACTTAAGGGTATTTATTATAGAGAGGTATGGAAACGGCAAATTACTTTGGAGTAAAATAGAATTTCTACTATTATTGTACGACTTTCATGAGGCCCCTACTAGATAGTGAACGTAATACGAGATTGGGTCCTGTTGAGGTGTAATGGGAATAATATATTTTGTGTTTAGAAGAAGCTTTATCGTTAATAGTCTTTACGCCGAAATATTGGGTATGTTTGTATTTTATTTGTACGAAACGTAATACGGTTTTCGTTATTTTATATACATAGAGAGGTTACATACTGCGACGATTTGTCGCATTTCTGGAGTGATTCAGATGCTATGTAGTGGAGATACAGTGGCTAATAATAATCTTTCTTTATACCCACGACTTTTATCAGCGATTCAATCGCAATATAATCGATTCAATAGCAAGTTGATATCGATACAACCACACGTTTTTAAACATTCATAAAAACGACTGCTTCGACAGAACCGCGACGTAGAATCGATACGAACGCCTATTAGCATCTTTAAACGTTGATGTCGTGATTCAGTTGCGCGTTTGATAAACGCGGTTATGAATCACTGCAAAAATTCGCTCCAAAGGTCATAATTTAGTATTTAATAAGGTCCTCCTATCACAGTACTGACCATGCATAATGCATGCAACAATTAACCTATAAATTATTAAAATGCCCGAAATAATTGAAAACTTATAGAATCTGGCCGCCTGCGTGCCGTTGCGATTCAATAAGTTAATTAACCTGCTCTTTTATGGGTAGGTGATCTTTTACAACAAGTCACAACCTTCCATATCTCGGTAAGCACGTCTCGACTGTCATAAAAATCTATGACAGCCTGTATGGGGAAATCTGTACCCTTATATACTCCGATAACTGGTTGAATATATTTCGTTGATATCCTAATTAATGGTTTATTGTTGGGGTCTAGAGTAATGTCTCCATAACAATTTATTATGCATATTTATGGTTTCCTGTGGTACTTAATATACCAATTCACCCAACGGGATAGAAACGTATTTCCTAATGCTTTTCAAACCAGACTATTTTCTCTTGTTACTTGTACTTCCTTTTTTTAACTGTCGATTTTAAAACATCTGTTTCGATATCTGTAATATATAATTTGGCAAACACGAAACAGTTCAGTACCTATTTTTCTTGTCAACCGATTTTATTTTTCATTTATCAGCTGTTCGTTTAGTACCATTTTTCTCTGCTCGTCACCCTATTTTTAATAACTATTGATGAACGAATGTAAAAGAAAAAAATAATTTTGAAAAATGTATTATTTAAATTTTTCAATATCTATAGATTTTGGTCGAATCTCGGCACTACACTAGTCCACTTAATACGATAACCGCACTAGAGAATCCCTGTTTGAAGGTCCGTACTACAGCTTTGATAGTTGGTCGGTCTCCTGTTTCCTGTTCATATGTACATAATGCACAGATGTTTAGTGTCGCACAAAGGCTACCTATTACATTACAGTCCTTATCGTGTTTGCCCATCTGACCAGCGCTCTGTAGTGCGATTTTATGAATGCCTATTCGCTTTAATTTCGTCCACATTTACATTTTGATGGCTATCTATTTTTAATGCATTTTTATACGTGTCTTTCGGTAATTCGTTACTGAGTTTCGTTATGTTTGGGAAGTTTATATGTAAAATAAATTAGATTAATTGGGAAATCGTAAAGATACTTTATAAATCAATATTTTTGTTTGTGAGACATACTTATTTTATATAATTATTGTGTAACGTATTATTATGTTATCAAAGTGAATATGTTACGAAGCATACATCAATATAGATTTGTCAGTTAATTGTGACCAATGAAGTATTTTGTAATTTTAGGGATGTGTGATGAAATTAAATTAGTAAATCACTGTATAGAAACAAGTAGCGGTTTTATTTAAAAATATGAATATAACCAGATATGATTCTTAACGTTTCAGCGGCGATTTTCTTGTGCCACAACTACTTCTACCCAAAGTCAAGCTCAAGAAAATTGCCTAGTCTAGGATAATCCTTTATAGTTAATATAAAACATAATAACACTTGCCCCAATAATCGTAATCCAAGTAAGCCGAATTCCCGATAACTCTAGCCTAGATACACCTTCTAAAATCGTTCAAGATGACCACGTTAAACCCGGTTATATGGCCCAGAATAACAAGTACCGTCCCTAGACGGCTCACCAAGCAGGTCTCAAGGGAACCTTACCTACCGCCCCCGCAGTAGGTAAACTATCTACTCAGTATCAATAACGTAGAAGCCACCGGAATGTACTCAGTACCATATTCCTTAACCAAATATAACAAGGCTTTGTTTGACGAAACATTGTTTCTATAATATTAATATTGTGAGAATTAATGTTTATTACTTTGCGAACTTTACCGTCATTACTGGAGTAACGAGGCGGTTTAGTCGTTCCACTGAGTCAAAGATGTGGTGTCGATTATGTAATTTCGAATGTATTTATAACTAGATTATGCCCACGGCTCAGCTCGCATAAATGTAGGTTAGGTTAGTAAGAGTGCTTTTCTCTAGATTGTCTAGATGGACATAGAGTACTTCCCTATGTCCTTTTCTGCATCCCTGACAACGTGTATGCGAAATTTCATCATGATCAGTCGAGTAGTTAAGGCGTAAAAGCTTAACAAACAAACAAACTCACGTGCACATATTATATAATATTATGTTAGGATTGTAGTATGCTATCATTCAATTAAAATTGTGATAGCAGTGCTTCGGTGACGTAGAGGATCCCGGGTTTTTTGTGTCGAGCGAATATATTAAGTATCAACGTCCAAAAAATTGCAGTATCTGCATGGAGTTTGGAAATACATCGGGTAACGTGGACCTGAAATCTCTCTCTCTCTCTCTGGTCTATTACACTTTTACATAATTCAGAAGAATAGTCTCTCGCTGTGTAACTTTACATGTATAGGTATGTATGTATATAAGGAGCGATAATGTTGCTAACTAATTAATACGCATATTACCAGATTGCATTTGTGTCTGAGAACTTTATGACAGGTCCGGGAATCAAATCATCCTCCTGATTCCGTAAACGTAACTGCATACCCTTACTATGTTGTTTATATGATATTATACTATTTATTTATATGATTGCTTGAATTTGCATGTAATTTGAATTTCTTTTACTTTTTACAATGATAACAATGATTGAATAATAAAAAAAATATGTCTAAAATAATAGACCAAGCATGTCGAAACCAAAATATGTTATGTAATATCAACTGTATACATGTTTTCACAAATAAAGTTATATTATCTTGTCTTATGGGTAACAAATTGTACTCGCTCTATCAGACATTTCTTGTCTCAGGCGACTATTTAGCCTGCAAGAGTTTACACATTGGTAATGACGGGATGAACACAGAAATGTTGCGCTACCTATCAATATCAAACTGTGTTTAACTACATTTTGTCCGCCGCTTCGTTCGCGTTAATGTAGATTTTGTTAATAAATTTATTTCCCTCAAGAACAGTACTTTTTATGGATAAAAGTTACCCTACGTCCATTGCTGGAACTGGATCTGACAACGTCTATAAAAATTTCGTGATGATCGATTGAGTAGTTGTCGGCCTCGATGGCGTAGTGGTTAGTGTAACCAACTGCCGGGCCTGAGGTCGCGGGTTCGATTCCCGCACAAGTCAAATATTTTTGTGCATGAACCTGGATGTTTGTCTTGGTCTGGGTGTTTCTATGTATAATATGTATGTATTTACAAAAAAAAAGTATATATATATATGTTTATCCATTATCTAGTACCCATAGTACAAGTTCTGCTTAGTTTGGGCTAGATGGTGTTGTGTGTATGTGGTAGAATATTATTATTAGAATATTATTAGTTATAGCGTGAAACCGTAACAAACATACAAATAAACTCACATTCGCGTTTATAATATTAGTTAGGTTTGTTTTCGTTAATATGTTTATATTGATACACATTTTAGCGTCACAATCAGATCTTCTAATCTACAGTTTACTACATTGGTGACGGGCGCAAAACATGTAAAATGAATACTGGTATGATGACTTGTTGGCGAAGCGAACAAGCGGCTGCCTCCCTGCTGCCACATCACTGAGTGTGGCGAGCTCGAATCTTACACGAGACAATTATTTCCGTGATCATCGAATAAATTCTTCTAAGTCTGGGTTTACTCATTATTTGTTAAATGTTAATGTTTCTCGCGACACGTTGATAGATAGATGTATCAATTCTATATAACTCTCGATAATATGTTAAAGTAACGTTAAAATATCGAAAGTTACAAAATGCACCAATTAGGTTTTTATTGCCTGAGGTCGCGGGTTCGATTCCCGCACAAGTCAAACGTTTGTGTGCATGAACATGGATGTATGTCTTGGTCTGGGTGTTTCTATGTATAATATGTATGTATTTACAAAAAAAAAAGTATGTATGTATGTATGTTTATCCATTGTCTAGTACCCATAGTACAAGCTCTGCTTAGTTTGGGCTAGATGGTGTTGTGTGTATGTGGTAGAATATTATTAATATTATTATTATTATTGTTTGGTTTAATCCTGTGCCACAAACGTTGACCCTAAATTAATTAACTTGTAGGTAGCCTATATATATGTTCTACATCTGCCGTTAGCAAAAAATGGGTTGATTAGCTGTTTTTTGTGAAAATCAGAGATCCCTACAGGTTTCCAATTGCTACGGACCTAGCATAATTATATTATTTATATTAGCGTTTTGTAGACTACACTTATTATTTCTAAGAATTCATGTTGAAAGCAAACATAATTAATTTTAATTTTAATTTTCTATTATTTTATTAATTATTTATTTTCAATTTCAATGCTTTATTGCCGGAGGGCAATAAAGCAATACACGTATGGAGATATGTATTACATGTTGTTACAAGAATAATATAAAACCTGTCGGGCACGGCAAAATAGATAGAGAAGAAAGAAGGAAGCCATTAGTATCATTTTTATAATATTGTAACAATAATTAAACGTAAATAAGCAGTAAAAAATTCTGTGGTATCTCGATTTTATTTTTCAGCTTTTAATCTCTTATTTATATTTGTATAATAATAATAATAGTAATTTATTTCAAAGCTAGGTTTTAAATTATTATAGGTACGTATATTAAATTAGTTGTGCTAATAATTTGACATTTAGGTATACCTTCATTTATGTAATAATAGCTTTTGATGAGGAAAATTGTCTTAATTTATTTACAGTCACAGCTTTCTAGCAGTATGCACTGAGTCTTACACCAATATTTTGCATTCTCTGTGTTTTTTACGCTAGTTCTAATTGTTTAATTATTATTATCATTTGAGTGCATTAGATACTTATTTTCGATGAGTTAATTGCTCGCATGCAGTAAAATTTAGGTTCCACCCTACATGTGCGTTTACTGTTGTTATTTATTTGTTATCTGTCTAATAAGTTCAAATCTTTTTTATAATAATAATCACTAGTCTTCGCCCAGTGATTGAATTCCACCGTTATATTTCATAACTCTTGCCATATAAACTTTCTCTTTGCCTATTTTCTCCCGGCTCCGTGCGCTCAATATGCTTGCAAAAGTTTCTTTTCACGTATTATATAGATTTATTTATTGTGAATTCTTAAACTGGGCAGCAGACATCCTTTTTTCCTGTACTTTACGTGTCAACTTAGGATAGATATACAGAATTATGTAAACAACCACGTCTTCGAAGAACCTATTATATCTGACGACACATCTATAATATTCGTTACAAACCACACTTCTCTCCACATGTACAAGTATAAATGTCCATTACATCGTACGGAAAGCGATGTAGGTATAATGTCTTTATTGTTAGCCCATAACGCGGCGCACAATACACAAGAGTCCTCAAGGATTCGGTTACATCTGTTTAACCTACGAAATGCTCCCATTGTGTTGATCTTAAGCGAAGGAAATGGTTGCAATGATGGTTTTCCCCTATTTAATGGCCTTTGAAATGAGCACTCTCCAGAATATATCGAGGTAGACAATCACATATACAAACCTACCAAATACACAAATAATTTTTATCTCCGTTTTTTTTGTCGCACGTTTCTCACCAAGGATTAATATAGAAACGACCCAATGGAAATGGCATTAAACTATTTAAGCACAAGAACTAGTGTTGCTGAAAATAATTTCTTATATTCTCATCGGTTCTTTACATATTATGTATTGTCAAATAATGAACTGCACACACATACAAATGTGTAGGATATCTTATCGTAGATAAATTTATTTTGGATGGGATGAGTTTAATACAAATACACACTATAAAGAAACCCTGATGCGTGTAGTTAGGCGTTCTATCACGTAGTGAATAAAACATTTAAATTTGTTATAGATATTTACTCTAACCAAAGCTGGTAATTAAGGCGATCTGCCCAGGCTTGTTTAATGCACGATATAATTATGCCACTTCCTTCGCCTTTACTATTCCATGTTTGCAACAGTGCTACAGAATAAAATTAATCCTTGTAGGTTAAAAACGTCACGTATTGTTGATGTACTGAACTCATTTGCGATTTTTAATTAAGCTGCACTCTGCTAAAATATGCTCAACACTCTCTTGTGTTGAGCATATTTCTCTCTCGTTACTGTTTGAGTTACCTCGAGCTAGTTATAAAATAGTTGTTATAATTTTGCACTGGAACTTTTTTAACATCATACTGGGTTATATTTGGAAGGTAAAATTTATTTCTTGCAAAAAAAAAGACATAATTGTTAGTAGCGGGTAATAACACTTAGTAACGGGTAATAGCACAGGTAGTATGCATCGTGTAAACCATTGACGCGTGGCAAGTAGCTTAAGTATGTGACTCGCGTAAGTAACTTTAGCATGTAGCCTACACAAGTAGCTTGAGCACGTATTCCGCGCAAGTACGTAAGTACTTTGGTTATGTAGCCGCGCATCTTGGGCATGTAGATAACGCAATTATGTAGCTCGCGCAAGAAGCTTGGGCATGTAGCTCGCGCAATTAGGTTTAGCATGCATCCCACGAAACTATCTTGAGCATGAAGCCTGCACATGTGGCTTGTTCATGTAAATTGAGGAGGAGTGCAGGAGGTACTTAGATAAGTCCTTGTGTATGTAGCCCGGGCAATCACCTTGAAGATGTATTTTTGCGCTAATAATTGCGCTATTAACCTAAGGATAAGCCCGCGAAGTAGCTTGGACATGCAGCCCCGGCCAGCTACTTCCCTGGCAGCGTCGCGTTGTGCAAACGCATCATAAATGTAGATCCTATTACTCTAAATAACGATAAACTGATTTGCTTACTAGTTCCTTCATTTGTGTGATAACCTCGGTGTATACTGTATAATTTTGCATATTTATTAGGTAACTATAGCATGTATTGTACAGTTACGAATATTATATTTTACTAACAAGATAAATCTTGTTGCTGTGCGAAATACAAGAGGAAATCACTGAACCAGTGAAGTGTTGTGTGGATATGCCTTTTGTATGCCGACGCAGTATTACGGAAAGACATCGATTGTTGTGAGAAGCTTTTACACTCAATATGCAGAGTCGGTAGACTCAAAGTATATTTACAAGATAACTCATCAAGTTATGTCTCTGATTGGAATAGAATCTCTGATACTAGTAATGGATAAACAACCCATGTGTCAAGACTAAAACATCCTAACTAATATTATAAAAGCGAAAATGAGTTTGTTTGCTTGTTACCTATTCACGCCTAAACCACTGAACCGATCATCCTGAAATTTTGCATATACGTTGACAGGTGTACAGAAACGGACATAGGCTACCTTTCATCCCGAAAAAAGTTACTGTTCCCGAGGAAAACAATAATAACGTTATGATAATAGATGGCGCCACGTGTCTTTCGAATCATGATTGAATTAAATTATTACAAGCAGAGTACAACCCGAATTTATTGTCAAATTCTAAATTAACGCGACCGAAGCCGCGGGCAAAAGCTAGTACGTATATAAACCACAAAATAGTTTATTCAATTATGCAATCAGTATATTTTCAATTAATTCCCTTTATTCATAATTAATTTTAAATTCGTATTTGAGTGTGCTTATCTACTTACTAATACAACAATCAGAATTTAACAATATGAATTAGTAGATGCATTAATAAAAACATCAGATAGATTGAAAAATCACAAAAGGGACACATATATACTTTAAACGTACACAAAACTGATCTTAATGGCTTCTATTTCTTCAAATTCCTAGCAGAATTAGGCGGATGCCTGAAAGACCTAAAATAACAAGCGATCATAAAGAATGTAATAATAGTGAATGAACCAAAATAGACATGCCAGGATCGTGGCAAGTGGATTCTGCTTACCACTCTGAGAAACAGATCAGCGTCTATACGTAGAAAAGACGCACTATATGTTAATTATGATATATCTAAAAGCATAAAGATAAAGGAAACAAGGATGCAAGCCACGCGGCAGCAAGAAACTGAAGAGGATAACGAGATAAATCCGCGAATAAACAAACAAGTTTTTCATTTCACTCGGCGGAATGACGAACATTTGTTACGTTACGGAGAAAGTCGGAAATACACGAAGTGGGCCATTATCAGCGAGGAAGGAAGGACGAGTGCCTATCATCTATTTTACCAGTATTTGTAATCTTTGCTATTTTGCTACAGCCTTAGGACAAACTTAATCACATAATAGGCTTAGGTTCGGCACAAGTAACCCTGTTACAGATACGACTGAGACTTAAGTTGTTCCAGTTTTGGAATCCCTTTTCTTGTTTGTAGTTTAACTGAATCCGACTTTCTTTAGATAATTTGCATTTAGTTTTTAAACAACCAACGCGATAGTCAGACAAAGCTGTGTTTTGTGATAAACGAATTGTAAGCTATCGTAACATATTTAAGTTTGAAATGGTGCAGCTAGTGGTAATAGTTATAATATAAGCATTATGTATTTATAAATACATACTTGTTAATGAGATAGGTAGACGTTCATATTACCTATATTTGATCCGCTTTTCTACGTTCTGTTAAATGAATCACTTGGTCGGCAACCAGACACAATGAAAAATTGAAGCAGACCCGGGTGCCTATCGTTGGCCGATCAATTAATAGGGGGCAAGCCTATTTGTAATTTTGCTGTACGAGCTCCTGTAAGTGTTAACTAGAAATCCCTAACCTGAAATCTGCATACCACTTTGTCAAATTACTACTGTTTCTTTTAGTAATTTAACGAGACAGCCGATGAACTATATCCTTCTTACAAATTTATCCTACAAAAAATTTATACTTAGTTTTCGAAATATATTTTTTTAAATTAGCAGCGATAGCTCAGTGGGGAGATCAACAGACTGCAATGCAGATGGGTCTCGGGTTCAAACCCACGTCGAGCACCTCTGATTTTCGGAAGATATATGACTTTTCGAAATTATGTGCGTATTGATTGACAATTATCGCCAGCTCCGTGCCTCGGAGAGCACTTTAAGCCTTCGGTCCCGGCTGCCATGAACATCTATAGCAGTCGTTATTGGGATGTCAGTGCCTTCTAATACTATACTAGTCTAGCCTTAGGGTATCGTTAGCCTTCGGGTTGCGGAGGTCAAATGGCAGTCGCTCCGTGTAAGAACTGATATCCAAATCCGGTTAGACTAGAAAGCCGACCCCAAATGACTTGGGAATAATGAAGGCTAGGGAGAAGATTGTTTTAAATTATGTTATCAGATACGGAGTTTAGTTTATTTATTACTAAGAAACGTAAGTGATTATAAAATAATGAGATAAGTTTGCTAAAATTAATGTTTACGGTCCTGGACAAGTCATAGGTCAAGACAACTGAAATTGAGTTTTTCTTTTAGGTAATCAATAGCAGACAACAGCATGAAGTCTAAAATGGAATCCGGTAGATAGCAATAGGTTTGGTTCCTATTATATGAGAATATTTAGGTATGCCTATATAATAATGCCTATATCCTCGATAGCGTAGTAGTTAGTGTAACCGACTGTCACGCCTGAGGTCGCGGGTTCGAGTCCCGCACAAGTCAAAAATTTGTGTGCATGAACATGGATGTTTGTCTTGGTCTGGGTGTTTCTATGTATAATATGTATGTATTTACAAATAAAAAGTATATATGTATGTTTATCCATTGTCTAGCACCCATAGTACAAGCTCTGCTTAGTTTGGGTAGATATATGGTTAGTAGATGGTGTTGTGTGTATGTGGTAGAATATTATTATATTATTATTATTATAATATAATGTAAGTATGATGAGCTATATCAATCTCACGTAACTATGTAAAGAGCAATTTTATAGGAAGGATACTAAAGGAGAAAGTTTTCTAGCCTTCTTATACGACGGTAATAAAAATAGATGTCTGTGTAACGATTTTGCTTGTTATGTAAAATGTTTGAAAGCGAACGCTGAGAACAGAATGAGGTATGTTTGATGTCAACTCGCTCCGTCTAGGCGTCTGGCGGCGGATATGAAGTAATCCACCTTAACGAACTCGTAACATAAAGTATCTATAGCTATGCATCATATACTGGAGTGATATGCTTATTTTCGGGTTCTTTTACTCCATAGGTATTATTACAGTTCTTGTACCATTTCTTTGCTATACAAATCTTTTATTGGAAGTGCTATGTAAATAGAAGTAATGACTAAATTTATACCATAATCTGAAACCTTAACAAATGAATAAGATACTTATGCAATGGAATGTAAAAAAATAATGAAAAAACATCAAATAAGTTATCATTATAACGATTATATTCATTAAGGATTAAAATCTTAGTATTGGATTTGGGGAACAAACCAATAAATCTCTAAAACTTAAAACAATCCGTTTAGGGAAGGTTGTTCGCCATACAGAGAAAGAAGCAGCTAAATAACCTTGTGTTATACTTCTATCCAGAGTAACATTTTCACGTCTTCGAGGTAAATAAATTAATTAAATTTAAATATTTAATACGTCCACACAGTAGTTAAGTTATTACTGATGATTACATTTGAATGATATTCGAATACAATTGTGCACAACGCGATATTTAGTATATATGAGGTCGGAACGCACGTATGTATCTGTATACTATTGTCAATATATCCGGATATAAGACGCTTGCAATTATGCACAACGCTTATTCTATGTACCTATCCTTATCATTGTTCTTCATAAGTTGACAGAAGCAAGCTGGTCCGCGAAGCACTTGAAAACAGTACTTAGTTATTATAATAGACGCTTTCAACTCTCATCCACCCATCCTCAAGCGTCTACAACAACAATAGTGGTTTAGCTCAGCACAAACATTAGTTTAACAAATGTACCATTTATACTAGAATTCACTAATGATATCCGCGTATACTAATTACCCCGTAGCCGCGAACTAACGAACAATTACATGGTAATATGGACTTTTGATAAATGGACTTTTGAATAAACGAACCAGTAAATTCAATCAGATAGGTTCAGATAACTGTCCATTTTAATTTACTAAACGAATGATTGAATCGAATTATGTGTTTGTATTGTTGGTTTATATGCTTAATTATATTAATTGAATATATAATAACACATAGCAATTCACATACATAGGTTATTGTTGCATTACCGCGTTATTTATGTGTTTAGTCTCCGAAATGGTAAGGGAACCTATTAGCGTTTATCGGTCAAATTGCCTGAACACATGAAAGAAGAAAGAAAAAAATACTGTATTTTTACTTCAGCACAAAAAAAAATACTGCATCAAGGCGCTGATTTTCAGGGACCACCGTCAACTACTAATAATAAAAATGAACATAAAATTAACTCCTTGAATGTTTAGTGGAAATACATAAAAAATAATAAAAAATTCATTGTGCAAACAATACACAAACGGACAAATGTATGTGCGCTCGACACTTGACGGGTTAATTTATATGTAAAATACTATTAAATAAAAATTAAACATCCTTACACGTATCAATATAAATAAATTAAAATAAAATATGTACCAAGGTAATGTTTTGTACCTATCAATAATTGATTAATTATCTATGGCCGTGTGTGAACCCCGCGTCATTTCAGCAGTAAGCCATTTTATTCTTTAAAAGTGAACAAGTAATGAAACTTGCGCTTGCTGTCACTGCTGCTACTGAGATCCCTATCTACAGGACCCGAGTAGATAGGGTTTCAGGGGGAGAACTACGGGTCTACCCCTTAGGACCAGGGTACTGCGGGGTCAGGAAGCCCACTGCGCCTCGAAACGCGTGTTCTATCGGCCGCTGATTAGAGTGCGCGGTGCCTGACATGGTCTTGGACTCGCAGGGGTATGTGGTTAGCCGCTGAGGACGACACGTTTGTTTGCTCGGCAAGCACGTAGCGATCGAGCGTTGGACTCAGGCGCGGCTAGTGCGAACCAGTCGGTCGCGCGAGGCACAGGGTTGTCTTAGCGAAGTGGCAGCGTGGTTTCGCTGCCGCAACGCATCTCGGGTGCTTGCCTGCTTAGCAAGTAAGAGTCATAGCTGGAGTGACTCGGGCCTTACCCGGTCTGTAGGCCTATATGGGTAGGCGTACGGACGTACGTCGGGAAGTGAGCGTGCCTTATACAGCTCCGGTACCATACTGGAGATATGGGAGGCGGCTTCTCCGTCGGCTTCAGCGAGGTTTTCGTTAGCATCTCTTAGGAGTTGCGAGTGGTGAGCGGCTTTATTGCTCCGGTACCTATCTGGAGAATAGGTAGTGTCACTTGGGCACGAGGTAGCTCGCTTACGAGAACCGAATCTCTGAGGATAGGGTGGAGAGTCGAGATTTGGGGACAAGACCTGTCTATAACTGGTCCCGGAAGGTGCTTTCGGGCGCTGGAAGGTACAGCGGCTCTCCTAATAAACCGAAAGGTAGGTGTAGGTGAACGCTATATCATAAACTGGACTAGTCATAGAGGAAGGGTGGTGCTGCTACTGAGAACTTTCTAACAGACAAATACAATTTTTTCGACTCGGGAAATCAAATAAAACCCGCGTCCAAGTGATCGTAAATATATGCCACTCGATATCGCTATTTTTCAAAATATTACTCCATTTTCGCCAGGTACGCTGAATCTATATTTTCTAATTAATTTGCCAGACAAAGATCTGATTCGTTCGCTAGATTACATCTATCATGAATAGTAACATGTTTACGGGGTGCGACCCGAGACAATACAAATATTGGGAGAACAGTTTTCCTTTATACAAGCCTTACACTTGACTCATACATAATGTATTGGTTTTACGTGCCTAGAAAATTGGCTAAACGTTACAAGCACGATTTAGGCGCTATCTCTCCTTTACAAAAATAGCTCTGGCCTTAATACAGCGAGATTCAATTTAGTAGGCTATTTTAGGATTATCTTTGTGTCAAAATGTTTACCTTTTATATCGGTTATCTTGTCAATTATGGTTATTCAGGGAGATGAATGAGGCCGCGACAAAAATTCCTTCGTTCATATTATAATTTTTTCCGTCGCGCGCTTCAAACTTTTTGTCGTTGGGTAGACAATATTAAGTTGTTAAGTCTTCAAGAAGTTGAAAACTGCTTGAATATTTTGTGCTTTGGATTTATCTTTTTTGTCATCGTCATAATACGTTATATTGTTTTTTTAAGGGATCTGTGACGTAATAACACGCGCGTAGAACGGCCGTTGATACGCTAGGTATAAGCTATACTATCACGTCCATCTTATGTGTTTTACACTATAGTACAATAGTTATATTTACAGATAGTAGACCATCCACAAAAAGATGATGTGTGGTGTTTTTATTTATTCTATTGCCATATCATACGCTCTTTATCACCGGATAAAATAGAAAGATAATTCACGTTTCAAGAAAACGTGAGGAATAACCTATAAGTTAAATCAATACAATTACCAATCCATTGCATTTTTTAAAGACTTTATATTTAATAAAATCATTGCTTAAACGTAAATCATGGATAACAGTTAAAATACTATCAACGTCTAAATTAAACTTCCCCACATTTTGCTTACAAGAACTTTAAATCTAGTCTAACGTTAGTAAGGAACAAATTTAATAGCAAGTCAGGTCGGTCATCTGCATCGGCGTAGTTGTGCAAAGCCGTGGTTGACTCGGCCCTCACTCCGCTGAGTGCCAACTTTCAACATGCACTCTCCTTAGATTACAGCTTGCAATTGTCTGATGTATGCTTTCAGCTACACTTGATTCCTATAAAATAGTCTAAAAGCTATAAGAAACAAGTTGCGGTTGCTCGATAAAATGCCGGACGGTATCCTTAGGCACTTACGTTTGTTTCATTAAATAAAATTAAAAATGTTTTATTTCGATATCACATACATAAGTATGTACTTATATCTAGGGATGGAGGTATCCTTTTAAGTATAAAATGATACCTGTGTTAGGATACCCCCTCTTCTTTAACAAAGGTTGCACAGAGTAATGATAATGATGCTGTGTTTTAACATAACTAACAGCTTTAAATTTTAATACTTTTTTAGCTAAGCTAATGTATTTGTATGTGTATGTGAGTGTGTGTGGACGCGTGTGTGTGCCTGTGTGTGTGTGTGTGTGTGTGTGTGTGTGTGTGTGTGTGTGTGTGAGTGTGTGTGTGTGTGTGTGTGTGTGTGTGAGTTCATTCCTGTGATGTGTGATCGCATAAATTCAACTAAGTGATATTATTCACGAGTGCTTCAGTCTCGTCATAATTTTTAGTTTTTAACCAAACTATTAATGCCTTATTCATTATTTTTAAAATCTTTGTATCAGCTGTTTCCTAGTGCCAAAAAATCCGTTTAAAATTTAAATGGGTTTACCTTTCTTTACGTAATATGTATCTGGATTATTTATTTCTGTTGCTTATTTGGTAATAACTGTTTTTAAAGAAAGAATAGTGTTTATTAACAGTAAATCACATGAAATGTAAGACAATTAATTAATACTTCTGACAAACTGCAAAACTGTTTATTGGTAGACGTAGCTCTCCAATCATTAATTTATAAAGGTTCACAATACTACAAAATTCACCGTTACATACACATTCACTAATATGATAAATAAATCAAAAGCGGCGGCATACCGGCGGCCTAACACAATAGCTTTTTTATTATGTCTGGATTTCTAGGAGTTGAAACTGGACTTGGACTTATTTTCTCTGAATTTACCGTAAGTACCTAAGTAACCGTATGTAGTGGCACACTGATATATACCTAGCAGATTTTCAATATTTATTCAGTTTTAAGCTAAACACTGAGTGACGCCACAGCCCGATAGTCTATCTAATTTTATTATATAGTACTCCATGAGCAGTTTCAATAATAAATGCCGTTGTAAAAATATCCTTTTAATTGTAAAAATTACTTGTAATGACGCTTAATTAAGTACAAAATGAATCGTAACTAATGAATATATAAATAGACTGCGAATAATTATTCGCACGCCCCGCTTCGTGTGGCGATGTTTCATAAATGGTGATGATGGTGATTTCGGTTCGTAAATATCCAATAAATTAATGCCATCGTTGGACTTTAGCATTCACAGCTATAATTAATCCCAAATTCTGATTATATATCAGATTTTCCGAATCAACGTAAAAGTTACATCGTATTTTGTATAACAGTTCAACAAGATTTTTACCGCAGCTTCGCTCGCTTCGCCATCGGAAACAGGACGTTTTTCTGTATGAAAGGTACACCCTATCTTATCTTATCTTATCTTATGTGGGGGCCAGTCAGTGCAGACCGGCGATACTTCGATCCAGTGGGATCTTTTATGTCGACACTCTCCCAATAACGACTGCCATAGATGCCCATGGCAGCCGGGACCAACGGCTTAATGTGCTTGCCGAGTCACGGAGCAGGCGATAATTGTCAATCAATACGCACATAATTTCGAAAAGTCATATAACTTCCGAAAGTCAGAGGTGTGCGACGTGGGTTCGAATTCGAGACCCTCTGCATTCATCTGTTGGTCTCCCCACTGAGCTATCGCTGCTCTTAAAGGTACCCTATGTTCTTTTTTGTACTCCTGATGAAAGTGAATTTTTTAAATGATCGGTCGATTAGAGCTAAGGCGTGAAAGTGTAACAAACAAACAAACTCACATTCACGTTTATAATATTAGTCAGGATGAGGTTGAATTGACATTGTAGATAGATGTTTTTTGAGAAAATTTATTAAATATGCTATGCTTTTTCCGAGAGCTTCAGTATGAATCGAACTATACAAATAGGTTACGTTCAGAGTGCACTTTATATACATAAAGCGCGTTTGTCACTCACGGACTACTGTGCACCATCATCATAACCACAGAATTAATTTAAATGGCAATTGATTCTGTGGTTATGATTAGATACATATATTAAGTGTTTACAATATACACACCTACGTTAAGCTGCTCACAATTCATGATTAAAAGCGGTCGCTCTATTTTATACTCTATGGGATTGCTAAGAGATTTTAAGGTTAAGTATTATGTCAATTAGAAATATTAAAGAGGTACAGATATACATAGTGATATTTAAAGATTGCAACATGTGGATATACGTGATCTTGACCAATTTCTCCGAAAAGCAGGTACATACATGTACCTAACTATGGACATATTGTATAGACTTATGTTGTCTGAAGGGATAGGCGGAGATAAAACACAAGTTTTGCCAGCTATATCTTACTTAAAAGAGTTTGGGTCCTCATACGTCTGCCGAACGACTAAGGCATGGAATTCTCTGCCAAGTCACGTGTTTACTTCTTCCTTCAATCCTGGGTCCTTTAATCGGGGCGTGAAAAAGCACCTTCTCAGGCCGTCAAAGTAGACCTCAACATCGCCTCGGCTGCTATGAGGGCGGTGTGGAGGCCACTGCTCTTAGACCACACGACTGCTTACCATCAGGTGGAGTGTGGTCATTTTGACGAGCAAAATAAAAAAATAAAAGGCCTATTTGTTTCCCGAGCAGTTTGCCAAACTCCATGATCACTTATTGCTTAATAGAAACACCCTTTTTTGCCCGAAACGGCACTAGATCTCGGGACCTTTCTATCTGCCATAAATATAGCTTTAGTTCGTTCCACAGGACTAACGACGTAATCAAGGAAAAATGTACAGTATTTTATGTTTACTTAAATATACACGAACATTATTACAGCACACGAATTAATTACAAAAACATGAGTTTATTTAAATAACATACTTAATATCAAATATAATAATACAAACGTTTAGACAGCTGAGAGCTCTTCATAGATAAATACTACAAAACACGGCCACAGAAAAGTAATACTGAAATAAAAATATGAATTTTTCCAGAAAGAAAAGGATACGGGCTTCGACAGTCTAATCCGAAGATGATGCGTCCGCCGCAAAGTATATCATTTGAGGGGACGAACTCGCTACACTGAATAGCTCTCTGAAGGATGTCGTTCGTCTTACACTGAAAACTTTTTATTAAAAAACCTCTACGGTACCGCAATAGCGCTGCTTGAGTTCTTTCAAGTCTCTGCGGAACGTTAACGACATAATTTGTGAAAGGTTTGAAGTAATTGAGAATAAATTTTGTTTGATATATTTTGTACTAGATTTTGCGTGTAGCTTCGCTCGCGTAGATGTAGGTTTGGTTAGATTTGTAACGGTACTTTTTTCTGGATGAATGGTAACCTATGTCCTTTCCTGTACACGTGGCAACGTGTTTGCTAAATTTCATGATGGTCGGTCGAGTCATTAAGGCGTGAAAGAGTAACAAACAAACAATCAAACATGGAAACTCACATTCGCATTTATAATATTAGTTAGAATTAGGACATTGTAAGCGGTTAAATATTATATAGCCTTCTTGATGAATTAATTGCTTGACTTGCTATTAGACACTATCTTAATGGCGCAACTATGATGTATGTGACTGCTGCGTACGAGGTATCGGACTAGACGCTCGAGTCGGCCAAAGTATATTTCTGTTAAGAAAATCAAGTAAACTGGAATTATATCTATTACGTTAGATCTACAACCATAGCCAACGAAATAAGGAAGAGATGTATGTTAAAGGTTGGGCAAAATACGATTGATACATTTAGTTTTACCGACGTAAGTCTACGGTCTACGGTAATCTCATACCATCATGAGGGCCCTATGCTTGTTTATACTTAACTTCTATGACATGTAATTTATATTTGTACTAGCTAATGAAAGAATAATATTAATATATTTATATTTGCTCTTTAGTTTCTCTGCAATAGATCAACCGATTTAGATAGCCTTGCATGCCTCTAACGTATGATTGCCATGTGAATGTTTTACAGCCTCTTGTCTCTAAGCATAACCACAAACGCATAGACCAACTGTTAGATTCCTGATTCGATAACGGAACGGAAAATCTGCTATTGAATTGTAACGCCTCGACTGAATTCTGACCTTATATTTAGTCAGCCGCCAGATATTAAACAGGGTAAGAGATTTTCGGTTGTCTTGTGAACTCCGATACTAGTTTGCTTAACCAAAGAAATTTTGTGCGAGTTGCAATATAACGACACCTAGCATAGTTGTACCCGTGATATCCTACGCGCACATACTCTGTGGTGTATAATAACTTTTTATCAATCTTACTCTCATATTATCTCTTCTACATTCTGCTTTGGTATACTTATCAATATTTTATTGTCATCACTAAACTAGCAAAAGAGTATCACAAAACATTGAAAGTACAACGGAATAACTCCAGCCATTTTGGAAATAAATAAGTATAGCAAACAGATACAAATTCTGTTTACGATAGTATTATATTTATACAAAAAAGGTGTACCCGTATGTGTTCAAATGAATTTACTGAAATTGGATTTTACCCGTTTTACAGTACTGAATTTCACAGTAGTGTAGGAAAACATAGCACAAATATATCTGTAATATCAGGATTTATAAAGCCTCAGTGCAACACTAGAAATTATGATCCTATAGTACTAACGTCTTCTTTATGAAATAAAATTTTTAGGTTTATTTAGAACATTGCTATTAACTGTGTGTTACTATACGAGTGACCTTTAAGTGGTGGCTTCGCCATAGCCACAATGCCGAGTTTTGGGGGTTCGAATTCCAAACGAGACAAAAATTGTGTGACTAGCAAATGATCGTTCTATGTCTGGATGTTCTTTGTATCTGTTGTTTGAATATTTGTGAAGCCTCCCGCGATACAGGAGATATTGCTAGTGCCAGAGTTGCCTTACTAAAAAACGCATTTTATATTATTTTAAACTTTTATACTGACACTGTTCCCATAATTTTGACTGTACAATATGGTAGTATTCCTTTTAAAATAAATCGCGACAAAACCCAATTAGTTTTATTTCAATATGTAACGTTTACGTAAAATACCGTCTTCTGTTATCAATTCTTGAGCGATTAAACGATGATTACGGGAATAGCCTCTCGATATTGAATGTAGCCTTATTAAGGTGGGGTACAACTTAAGCGGACTAGTACAGAATTTTTCCACTAATTGGTTGACGTAAACGCTACGTTGATAAAGCTTGGTACTTACAGTATGGACGCGAAACTACCAATTTACTTTTAATAAAACTCCACTACACCTCCCACTAAGCTCGAGTGATCTTTAAACTAAAGAGACGAGTAGAGTGGAGAGTATAATTAATTATTGGCAAGCTGTCAGTCTCTTTTGTGCATTAGATGTTCAACCCACCCTTTCGATCCTATATAAACTTCTACATTAACCAACTTGGCCTTACCTCTGATAGAAAAACGTTTCTAGTACTTACATCCGTAGAATGCATACCGTGTGTGTATCATGTACTTGTAAAATATAGTTATCAATACTATAATAATTGGTTACTAGTTACTTATATAGGTATATTGTATTGTTATGACCGATGTTAACTGCTCTTGGTTTTCTGAATTATAAATAATTAAGTACGTTATATCTTTACAAGATTTCAATAAAGTTAGATTCCCAAGTCAACGAATACCTAAAAGAAATGCCTGCCTTTTATAATTATTTTTATATTTAGATATTAATTTATGGTTCATTTGTTGTAATTAATTTTGTCAATAAATGTATATATGTACATATAGCCAGCGATTCTCGTTTCATTCATATTATGACGAGTTTGATGATATTTCGTCTCGTTCGTATCCGTTTTAAAAGACTCTGACTGGCATTGATCTTATGTATGGTTTAAGTAGTTTAATAAGAGAGGTGATTGACAATGACTAATGAGTATGACCTTAAAATAGTGTACAAACTATAGTGATCTATTTCGAGTCTGGACGGTAAGTATTGGCAATATAATCCAGAACTTATCGGAGCGCGTTTCTTAGGCACATCCAAGTGTTCAGCTGCCATTTAACGCCTGAAAATTTTATAAGCGTGCGTTCACTTGTCATTTAACCTATTGAGTCGCAGCGGCACACCGGCGGCCAGTCACAATAGATTTTTAATTATGTTTTGCATTCTAAGACATGACAGGTTAAGACGTTCTCTAAATTCAGTGATTTATAAGTGTTTACTTTACATTTACCCTATCTTCAGCACCCGAGAAGAAAGGGTTTCGGAGGGCGAACTACGGGTCTCCCCTCGAAAGTCCCGAAACAAACAAACGAAAAAACCCCCGAAGGATCAGGGTACCTACTACGGGGTCAGGCTAGCCCACTGCGCCTCGAAAGGCGTGTTCTATCGGCCGCCGATTAGAGTGCGCGGTGCCCGTCATTGTGGTTGGACTCGTAGTAGCTATGTGGTTAGCCGCAGAGGACGACATGTTTGTTGCTTGGTAAGTACGTGGCGTTCGAGCGTCGGACTCATGCGCGGCTAGTGCGAACCAGTCGGTCGCGCGAGGCACGGAGTTGTCTTTAGCGAAGTGGCAGTGTGGTTTCACTGCCACAACGCGTTTCGGGCGCTTGCCTGATCAGCAAGTAAGAGTCATAGCTAGAGTGACTCGGGCAGTACCCGGCTTGTAGGTCAAAATGAATTGACGTATGGATGTAGGTACGTCGGTAAGTGAGCGTGCCTTATACAGCTCCGGCACCATACTGGAGATTTGGGAGGCGGCTTCTCCGTTGGCCTCAGTGAGGATATCGTTAGCTACTCCCAGAGTTTGCGAGTGGTGAGCGGCTTTATTGCTCCGGCACCTATCTGGACAATAGCAAGGTAGCTCGCTAACGAGAACCATATCTCAGGATTTGGGGACAAGACCTGTCTATAACAGGTCCCTGAAGGTGCCTTCGGGCACTGGAAGGTACAGCGGCTCTCACTTATATACCTAAACAGGTGGGAAAATGGGAACGCTATTTCATAAACTTGAGTAGTATGTAGAGGGAAGGGTCTGTTTACTTTACATCTTCTCCAATCCACAATTCAAAACTAGGCGTTGACTTCTTTCTTTTTGGGGTTCGCTTAAGGTGAGGATAGAAGAGATCATGATGCGATGCAAAATGAAGGCAACACCAAATGTATTACTTCCAATGCGTATCTGTTACTTTTTATACTTTGAACAATTAGATATATTTTTGATTCCATAGGCCACGTAAAGCAAAAATCAATAAATAAGCTTTTTACTTTTACCAATAACCGGAGAGCCGGATAAAGCAGCTGTTACGTTGAAGTTCTTTGTAAAACCACATTTTGACTGTACGGATAGCGTTGTGGTTTAAGCAGTCGCCTCGCCACTGCTAGTACGTCAAGTGTTGTGGGTTCGAATCCTACACAGATCAAAAATTCGTGTGATCCATAAAACATTGTCTCGAGTCTAGGTGTTCTTTGAGTCCGTTGTTTGAACATTTGTAAAGTCCCCTACGATATAGGAATTATTCCAACCAAGCAGATCCACATTCGGTTGCTGTCAAGAAGTAGCTATAATCATAAGTAAAGTGCTTTCTATCTCTACAAATTCTCCAAATGCAAGTGCAAAACTAGTTAGGTACTATACCGAACATCCCAGTTTATAGTTAGTACGAGATTAAACTTGAACGAACTTAATTATCATTTAGAAGTTCCCCAGGTGTAATCAAAGAACAAGGTGTGTATGCAAAACGTTCCATTCAAGTTCTAGTATGTACGTAAGAATTGGAGTTCGTTAATTGAAATCCCGGCTTAACTTTAAGCAGAATGAATTCGTCGGGGACTACTTTTCACATACTTTGAATAAAATTTAAATATAATTGAAATGTTAAATTTTTGTTTAAACTTTAATCTAATATAACTTGAATAAATTGAGATCCTGTGGTGTGGTGGGCGTTTGTTTGCGGTCTATAATGATGCTTGTTGTCTATTTAATGGACAAAATGTACGACGCGCAACAGCTTAGGTAAATGTCACATTAAATATATATATATATTAAGCGTGTTATTTAAGTATTAGGTATTATAAAAAAACATTTTAACGTTACAAAGTAGCATAATGTAGCATTTAACGACAACCAATAAAATGGCTGGATAATTTATAGCCCTGTTAAAAAGGATGGTTATCTGAAGTTAAAGCAAGTTGCGATGGGCCATTAACAGTTATCTTATCTTAGTTAGTTCTCTCGCCAATGTTAGACAGATTTTTTAATTCACCGTTTCCACGCTTTGGCACGTCCATGTAAATGAAGAACAAAGACTGCAATGTACTTCATTCTGCCTTTAAGTTAGATGGACGTGTATAAAATCCTCATATCGCTAGCTATATTTTAGCTTTCGCGTAAGGGTGCCTTTTCCATCAGAATTGTATGCAAGGATGAAATTGGTGTAAAATAGATTTCACAGACCTTCCGCTCCTTTTCAAAATCCTCAATAATAATATTTTATCACATACACACAGCATCATTTAGCCCAAACTAATCAGTGCTTGTACTATGAGTACTAGACAATGGATAAACATACATATATACGAGAACTGACAAGCTTGTTGCTGTCTACCTAGTGCATTTCCAGACTCCATACTTATATTTATTATTTTTTACCGCGATACTAGATTGGGCTTTAAATACATGACAGAAGTATGAGAACATTGCAAATAGCGAGAGAACGAGAGGCAATTTCTTTATGTAGCTGATTGTCTGTATTTTAGTAAGTGTTTTTGACACCCTCCCTCGGCGTGTTTATCAAGACGATAATCCTCTATATAACGGCTCCCAGGTGTTCTGGGGGAGGGCGTAATTAACTATTAAGCCAGCTTGTGACAACGGCTATGTTCATTTATAATATACTTATATTCAAAATGGACATTAGATACGTTTGAGAAGAGAAGATCACAAAAAGATATATCGTACACTTAGTCGATTTTTTTTTGTTGCTTTTTGCTAGACCGCTGCGTTCTATCGTTTAAATAAAATAAGTTTTAGGACAGCTTTAACCTCTTGAATCGCAGCGGCACGCCGGCGGCCATACAAAGTAAGATTTTCTTTATGTCTGGCATTCCACGTCTTGACAGGTTAAGAGTTTAGCAGAGTTTACTACATGTGTTTGGCTCGATACTTAATAAATAGGATAAAATAATTTCGAATTTTGAAAAACGTTTCTTGGAGATTTCTTCTCATAGACTCAACCCATTGCCTGAACCTAGCAACTAACCTAAATGTAGTTTCAGTAACATAGTAAACTTACTAACTATATATTTTGACATTCATAAGTGTTACTTTGTGACCTAAATGAATACCGCTGCTTGAAAATTTTTAATTACATTCGTGCAACTTCGATATTCCAATATTACTTGTTATGTTTTATTTCGTATTTATAACGAACCACATAGAAACTCGTTACTTTAATATACTTTCAACTTTTTAAAACACGACGTATAACTTTATAAATATTAAAAAAGAACGGAGCAAGTACTTTTACTTTTTTATTTTACTGTTTAAAGTTCTTAAGATACTTTTTACTAGAAACAGTTCTGTAAAGAAAATCTTTAAAAACTTTAAACATGAATTGCGAAACATGTAAAATGCAACAAACAAATTCTAATATTCTCTTTGAGCAAAGCATTTGCCGAGTAAATAAAGATCGTTCTCATTTCGAAACCCATAGTGTATAAATATACAGGGTGCCAATATAGAAACCTGCATTATTGAAAGAGGTAAATCAGACTTCGATGTGCTACCGATGCTTAAGTATTACCGGAGATTAAATCGGCACTCTGTATGTGGTCGATATTAGCATTCGACACGTGACTATGGTTTGCTAGCGTTTTTATCTCCATGGATAAGTATGCATTATATCTTTGGTTCTACTGATCAGGATCATATAAAACGTAGCTTCGAGGAATAGGCTCTTATTCTAAGAGGGATTCAAAGCTACTAAACTGCAAACGCTGCAATAAAATCAGTAATGCTTTTTGGTGTGTATGTGTGTTTGCTGAAACACACATACACACAATCCTAACTAATATTATAAATTCGAAAGTGTATTTGTTTGTTTGTAACGCTTTCACGCCTTAACTACTCGAGCGGTCATCATGAAATTTCGCATACAAGCTGACAGGCGTACAGAATAGGACTTAGGGCACCTTTCATGCAGAAAAAAGTAATGTTACAAATATAACCTAACCTACATTTACGCGAGAGAAGCCTCTGGCAAAATCTAGTATTAAATAATTATGATCATATTAACCATGCTGATTAAACTTTTAGTGCACTAAGGCCAAATAACAATACCAAGTGGCTTGTCTCATGAATCGAGTAGGTTTTTTTTATTAAACTAAGGTGGCAAAAAACAAGAATACGGCCCGGCCCACCAGATGGTAAGTGGTCATCGTAACCTATAGACGCCTGCAACACCAGAGGCATTACTTGCGCGTTGCCGATCCTTTAGGAAAGGAAGTGGGAAGGAGAAGGAGCAGGAAGGGGGAAAGAGGGTGATTGGGCCTCCGGCACTCTCACGCTCCGAACGAAACACAACAGTAGGAATACTGCTATTTCACGTCGATATTCTGTGAGAGGGTAGTCCTTCCCCGGTCAAGCCGGCCCATTCATGCATTGATTGATTGATTCAGGTATTGAATACAAATAAATATTTTATAATAATAATAATAAAACAGAACCATATTATAAATTTAAACCAAAAAACGTACTAAACAACGAACACGCTAAACTTTACTGGGATCGAGACATTATAACAGACAAAACAACTACAAATAATAGACCAGACATTACCCTTACACTCAAACAAGAAAAAATCACATACCTAATAGATATATCAATACCAAACTCTGAAAATATTAGAAAAAAATACACGGAGAAAATTCAAAAATATATACCATTAGCAGATGAAATAAGACAAATGTGGCATCAGCATACAGTTAAAATTATTCCAATCATAATTTCATCTACAAGACTCATTCCAAAGTCATTACATACATCACTAAAAGAATTAGACTTACATAAAAATTCATACATAAAACTACAGAAATCTGTTATCATCGACACTTGCTCTATAGTCCGGCGATTCCTAACATCCACTACTCAGACACCTACAACAATACTCAATGAACCGACCCACTTGGCATACGCCCGTGACAAGTTCACACCCACCAGCATCAAAACGGAGATTTGAAATATTTTATAACCCATGATAATAATAATATTCTACCACATACACACAACACCATCTAGCCCAAACTAAGCAGAGCTTGTACTATGGATACTAGATAATGGATAAACATACATATGTACTTTTTTTTTATAGTTACAGTTGCAAGTGAGTCGGTTACTAGAGAATAGGAAATCTATCTCGAGATCTGCTTTGCTCTGCAATTCACACTTCTGTGTTTATTGGTCAAAGCTTTTCATGGTCTGTGTACAATGCACATTGTCTTTGTACATCCCAAGTCAGTAGTACCTAGTACCGATTGCATCTCATAAGATTTACTTATAAACTACTCTAAGATATTTAAGAGGGTGGGTCTAAAGTATTTAAGTATCAACTAGCGGGTAATCGTAAATAATATTATAAATGCGCATGTAAGTAAGAAAATAATTACATTTCATACGTACATACAGTCGGCCTCGATAGCGTAGTGGTTAGTATAACCGACTGCCACGCCTGAGGTCGCGGGTTCGATTCCCACACAAGTCAAACATTTGTGTGCATGAACATGGGTGTTTGTCTTGGTCTGGCTGTTTCTATGTATAATATGTATGTATTTACGAAAAAAAAAACCAGTATATATGTATATTTATCCATTGTCTAGTACCCATAGTACAAGGTCTGCTTAGTTTGGGCTAGATGGTGTTGTGTGTATGTGATAGAATAGAATATTATTATTTAAACTATACTCAACATTGAGTTTCAGATGAATAATAGTTAAGTAACACAAGAAGGCCATTGATAAAAGCATTTAAGAGGTATTTAGTTAAGAAATAACTAAGAATCAGTAAAATATATTTTTATAAAAAGTTAAAGTTTAATGTTCGACATTACACACTTACGAACGTGAAGTTTAGTGTTCGGTGTTACTGTGTGACTTCAACGGAATATAAAGTAGTATTGTATTCATATAATACGACTTTCTTCTAGTATGTGTACTTTATTTATACCCTTACTCTTATCTCAAATCTCCATCTTTCTAAAGCTTGCTGAAAGAAAACTTAACGTTGACCTAAGCTAGCCTATTCACATAGAGTATATTCTTGTATTAAATACGCGTATACAATAAAGAAGTAGAGCTGGTTTATGTTAGTAATTGCTTGCGCTTTTTATTCGAATACTGGAATAAAAATTATTAATCCTAACTTAATATTATAAATGCGAATATGACTTTGTTTGTTACGCTTTCACATCTTAACTTCTCAACCAATCTGTATCAAATTTCGCAGACACGTAGTCAGGGGGACAGAAACTGACATACATCTACCTTTCATCCAGAAAAAGTAATATTACTAAACTAACCTAACCTTACCTATATTAACGCGAGCGAAACCGCAGGCAAAATCTAGTTTTATACAATGCCGTTCAATAGTTTAAGCAAGATTGAGTAACAAAAACAGACCAAACATTTTCACAAACTTTCGTATATCCTAACATTTTAGAATTAACTCTACGGGTTAGTATTGAGAATAGTTCTTTTACTGGTGGTGTAAGTCTAGAACTAAAACTGTTACTGCCTTTTTCTTCGTTTTTAACATACATACATAGATCCACGCCTGTTTCCAAGAGGGGTAGGCAGAGACTACGGATTTCCATTTGCTACGATCCTGACACACTTCTCTGGCTTCATTCACTTTCATCATATTCCTCATACACGCCCGTCGGTTCAAGGAGCTCTTAATCTGGCCTTTGTTCAGAACGCCTCCGATCTGATCGAGAAACGTTCGCCTAGGTTTTCCTCTTGAGAGTGTTACATTCACACTAGCTTTATAAACTTTCTTAGTCAGTCTTTCCTCGTGCATTCTTTCTACATGTCCAAACCAGTTCTATTCTGGTCACTATATCCACTTTCATGCCGCATCTCTCTCTAATCACACTATTCCTTATTCTATCTTTCAGAGTCACACCACATATGCTTCTCAGCGCTCTCATTTCTACAGCATTTATTCTGCTCTCATGCTTTTTTGCCATACCCAACTTTCACTTCCATACATAAGTGTGGGCACTAATAGTCCTCTATAAACAGCCAAACGTGCCTTTTCGGATACATTTCGACTGTTCATAAAAGCGCGTAGATCTCCATTCACTTTGTTGCCAGCAATCGTTCTCCTTTCAATATCTCCCTCATGTTTACCATCGATTGTAAACAAAATACCCAAATATATAAACTCTTTCACTTGCTCCACTTTTTCTCCATCAATCATAATATTACACATCGTCACGCACTCTTCCTTTTCACATACTATAACTTTAGTCTTGCTTACATTTATTTTCATTCCTTTACTCTCAAAAGCACCATGCATAATAGTTACCATCACCTGCAACTCTTCCGCTGATGACGCAAGTATTACTTGGTCATCGGCATAAAGAAGACATTTGACAAGTAACTCATTCATTCTTAATCCCCATTCACAATCTTTTAAATCTTTCCTTGTATAGGTTAAACAGCCAAGGTGACGCTACACATTCTTGTGTAACACCTTTTTCGATGCTAAACCATTCTGTGTAGGTCCCATTTATCCTAACACAAGCTCTGGAATCACCATAAGAAGATTTCAGAGCTCGCGTGAGGTTGCTATTCACTCCATATATGGACAATACCAACCAAAGTTCATTCCTCACCACTTTATCACAAGCCTTTTCCAGATCCACGAATACGCAATAGACCTTTTGACCTTTGGCTAAAACTCTCTCGGCTATGCTCCATAAGGAAAAGACCTGATCCGTACATCCCATACCCTTTTGAAATCCCGTTTGTGCATCCCATATTTTCTCGTTGGTTACTTTCACAAGCCTTTCAATTACCACTTTCGCATACAATACAATTTTCGTTCGTTTTTAACAGATACTAGTAATTATGTCATATAAACGAAGCACAAGTTTGTTAGGAAGATCTGCTTCTGAACTGCATGTTAACAAAAACCAAACATCTTTACAATCTTTCATACTTATAATAATAGTAGTATTTAAAAGTAACTTAACTTTGATACTATACTAACATAGTAATCTGTTACAGATATTCAGTCGCGTGATTGATCAATCGAACACAATCATCGCAATGAGCGATCTGCGCACAGCGTGATAATTGCAATGAGAATGTAATTAGTGAAACGATAGATGCCATTAACGCTCACATGCAGTGATTCACCGACGTTTGTAGCCGTGGCGCAGCGGTACTAAATGCACAGTAGTTCTTGGTTAAGTTAGTTTCTCTGGTTCGATTCTCAGGTGGGGTATATTGTTATTAGTATTCCCTGTCAAGGAATTCTCATTAAAATTAAATTAATATTTAAGAATTTTATCGCGGTTTATTTAAAAACACTACTTTTAGATAATTTGAACTTTAAATGTTTACTATTTAAATTTACACTTTTGCCGATGTTTCGGTTGATGTTGATAGTCTTCCCGTGACCACGGCTGCTTAAAAACAACCAAAACGACGCGAGAAGTGTAAATATGAATAGTTAATTTAAATAATAATAGTTGGGGTAATAATAATAGGAGTTTTAAAATAAATCGTGATAAAATTCCGAAAACGTAGTTTGTTTTGATGAAACATTTGCGTAAACGTAAGACAATGTTAAGAAATTCTCAGTAGCAGTATGGAATCTGGAACTGTGCCCAGTAACAATAGACTCGCCCCTTATTACGTGGTATGTAAACTCTAAGCTGGCGAAATGTGGGTATACACAGCTTATCCTTTAAAGAATATAGTTGAAAGACTATATGTGTATGTATGTAGTTGAGCTCCTGCATAATTAAATCAGAGGTCTCGGGTTAGAAAGACTACACTTTGACTTTTCGAAGTTGTAATATATGAACTTCGTCAACCTACATTTTGCACTTTACCCGTGAAACTGTGACAAGCGGCAGTAGACTCGCTCCTTATTACGTGGAAATTAAATTCTAAGTTAGCGACATGTACGCCTCTTATCCTTTTAAAAATATACTTGGAAGACTATATGTGTATGTGTACCAGTTGAGCGCCTGCATAGCTAAATCAAAGGTCTCGGGTTAAATCATCAGCCCTTTGACTTTTTGAAATTAAAATGTATGAACTCCTCTAACCCACATTTGCACTATACACGTGAACTATAACCTCTTCATGATGGGATGATACTCAGTCATGTAACGGTTTATAACTTAGCTGAAACTAATACTATCCCCTTAATATTATGAAAGAGAAAGTTTGCAAAAATATGTGTATGCTGACTAAATCACTTGAATAGCGTTGAACGAGACTTCTTGTTTTTGTATTTTGCACTTCAAAATGACCACACTCCGCCTGATGGTAAACCATCATGTGGTCCAAGAGCAGTGGCCTCTACACTATCCTCATAGCAACTGAGGCGATGTTGAGGTCCCTACTTTGACGGCCTGAGAGGGTGCTTATTTCTCCGCTCAAAGGACTCAGGATTGAAGGAAGAAGGAAACACGTGTCGGTAGGTATTTCATATTCTCTTTTATTATTATATTTAAGTTTGATATATGTATTAGGTAATTAACTAATTATAATTCACTATAGGTAAAGTAGGTTAGTTATTAATTTGAATTCTCTAGATTTTAATATTCGCAATATATAAGTACAAAATAGTTACCTACCAGGTAGTCTTAAATATTTCTTTTTTTTAATACGTTTATCGCGAGCGAAGCCGCGGGCAAAAGCTAGTAAAATATAATTCTGTACCATGTTACATTCTAAAATTATTTTTTATTACCTTTACTACGAAATATTTACGTTTAGTTTCGAACAAAATTATCTATATTTTTCCGCGAACGATTTAGGGTTGTCACATAAAATGATAAAATAATGTTTGTTACTAGAGGTTAATTGGAAGTGCTTGTCCAATTATAAGAGATTACGTAGACTAATTAAACAATTACGATTAGACTTATTTCAATGAATAATTATTTAAAAATGCGTCACTGCAAATGGACAATTCTGGAAGACTAGACTGCATAGCAGGGTAAATAGTAAGAGTCTATTTTCAATTCGTTTATTTTGTCCTAAGTGTAAAACATTGCGAATTGTTTAATTGAAATACACATAGACTTACAACGGTATGTTTCCCGATCCTAGCTCATATCTGTTGCTTCATTCACTACAGTTTATACATCTTACTTAGAGTTGATAAACCTAAAAGCTGACACCCATACACCAAAGAATACTCCTTTTTATTGTCCTCTAGAACTGCATGTACCAAAGACCAGCATGGTTATGATATAAAATAAGCATGGCAACTTTTTATTAGTGCGGTCACTCTTAATCACATAATATGGTAGCTATCATTCCATAATATCGACGGGATTTCAAACGAGTATAATGCTATTAAAAACATTTATACAGATTATATTGCGTTGTTTATTAACACTTTTAATACATAATTTACAAAATAATACTCTACGACTGAACTATAATACTAATTTAGCTATTTGAAATTATTAAAACTATTTAGATTTAAATTTACAATTTCCCCGACGTTTCGGTTGCTTTTCAGCAGCCATTTTCACGGATTCATTCGCGTAAACGTAAGACAATATTATGTATGAATATATTGCTAGTTTACGCTCACCAGTGTCTTTGAACTGCCTTTCTAATATTAACCACAACACATTTTTAGTAGTTAAAAGATGGATGCACTCGCCTTCGCAAAAAAATAAAATAGTTCTAATATGACGCATATGTTAGTATAAACCTCAGACTGGAAAAGTTCAACACACTTCCCCTATTAAAAGTTTCTGACAGTAAATAAAAAAACGCAAGCTTCGCATTTAGCTTTTATGTGTATTTCATTTTCCTCTAACGAAAAAATGGAGTTCTTTGAAAGTTTCTAACTATGTTAAATGCGTGTGGTGTTGTAAAAGGTGATGCTAGAAGTTATTATGTTTGTCTTTGAAGCAAGTCGACCAGTTCATCGGCAACGGTGTGATATATACGTAGTCTCTCTATTCCCCGAAGGGATAGGCAGAGAAGTATGAAATCCATATTTCTATTCTTTTTTAGTTTCAAGCTATAGGGAGGGAGCCCATTGACATAGAATCTACTACACACCGTTTAACCGAGAGTTACCTTACTTGCTTAGATTCGAGCCTGTATGTTACCGAATAGGTAGTAGTAGAGGTGTACTTCATCAACTATATTTTTAGGTCCATCCAGACTCCGTGTTGGCACAGCGATACTAAACAATGATATTTTGACTGACCCGTGACTTGACCTTGGGTACTCATACATAAGTGCAAACTAATACCACGGTATTAATATGGCAGCTATGTCATAAAAATTCCATAAATTTGACAATGTTTTCAGTTCGTCAAATGTCTCAGTATTGTTTTACTATAATAAATATATAGGTATGCATTATAGTTGGCGTATACGCAAGCCAATTATACCATAGTAAAACTACCATATTACTCAGAAACAGATATATTTCTTATAAAAAAATATTTTTTATTATTATCTAACCTATATTTATATTACTGGTAATTACTACTAAGACTTGTTGTTCCTCAGAAATTATTAGGTAGTGTCAGAATCGGTATATTCACTGTAAGATAAATACATTTAGTTGAAACATTGCAGTCGTATAAAAGGAGTGACGGTTTCAGAGTTTTCCTATTTGCGCTATAATAACTTACGTGTCAGTTCACTACGTTTTACTTTTACAATTTGCCAAGAAGAACGCAAGTGATGCATCATTTATATTTTCTTTACATTCCTCCATAAAGCTTTGAGAATGCGCTTAAATTGCAAGAAATATTAGGTTATTTTTAAATTTATATTCTAATAACAGCTTCCGCACAAGATCATCTTTCTTGTGCTGCGAAAGGTACATATGTCCATGATCTATCGTATCCATGAAAAATATGATCATGGAAAGAAACATCCAAATCCAGAGCTACCGTTTCAAAATCACATTGTTTTTTTACGTAGCCTTAATAATTGGGGTTCAAATATTACAAGTACAATTCCGATATGGACTGCAGACTGCAACCGCAGGCGACACTGTGGCTAGCGGCTGCGGTTGACCGCAGTGCTGCCTGCGGTCGTGGTTGCTTTTATACCAAGCGCGGCGGCATGCCGCGGCTGCACAATGCATAGAACCATGCCTCAGTAACTCCAGTACCTTCGTGCGAGACAGAATGTCGGACAACGCTACCGATAGTTTACTAATGTGTCTTTTGTTAGAAGAGGAAGATGATGACGACGTGTTGTTACTATATAGTATCTTTCCTATTGCTTTCCACACAATATCTTTGATAACATGATTACAGTAATTTAGATTGGATGTATCGTAAAGGACTGGATGACCAGCAACAAAGTCATTTAATTTATTTTCATCATCTTCCAAATAATCGTAATTTTTGTACGTGTGAACTTTTTGCGGTTCGCGACACCACTGGTACTGCAGTCTGCCGTCGCTGCGCGCCGCGGCTGCAGACCGCAGTGTTGCCGCGCTCGGAATCAATTTCATAGAGATTCATAGAAACAAGTGGTGTCGCTTGCAGGTTGCGGTTGCAGTTTGCGGTCTGCAGCCCATGTCGGAATTGTACCTTAAGTTGCCGCTTTGTATGAAGAAAATCGGTAATGCTTTCATACTAACTATTTCATCAATATTTTTTTAAGGACCAGTGTGAATTATATGTTATACTAGATGTGCCCGCGATTTTACTAGCGTTTACGGAGTAACCGTAAACGCCCCTCCCGTGGGTCGTAGCGTGATGTTATATAGCCTAAGGCCTTCCTCAATAAATAGGCTATCCAACACCAAAATAATTTTTCAATTCGAACCAGTATTTCCTGAGATTAGCGCGTTCAAACAAACAAACAAACTCTTCAGCTTTATAATATTAGTATAGATTTTCACGAAGCCATGTGTGTGTGGCCTAAATACAACAACTAGCTTGCCACATCAACCATCATGTAATTATGGCTAATTAATAAAAGCAACGAATACGGCAGATACTTAGCGATATAACTTTAAATACAAATTGTGTAAAAGACTATACATGTACATACATACATACATAGATTCACGCCTGTTTCCCAGAGGGGTAGGCAGAGACTACGGATTTCCATTTGCTACGATCCTGAAGACAAAGGATGGCATAAAATCACATGCTACGTATATTAAACAAATGAATATCTGTTCCTCAAAGTGACAGTTGCGCAAAGTTGCGGCCATACATTCGAGCGGATATACATGTATATTATTTTTAATAATATAATTGTATTTTTAATAATATATATGTATTGTTTATTCTCGAAACATATCTTATCTTATCTTATGTGGGGGCCAGTCAGTGCAGACCGGCGACACTTCGACCCAGTGGGATCTTTTGTGTCGACACTCTTCCAATAACGACTGCCATAGATGTTCATGGCAGCCGGGACCAACGGCTTAACGTGCTTTCCGAGGCACGGAGCAGGCGATAATTATCAATCAATACGCACATAATTTCGAAAAGTCATATAAATTCCGAAAATCAGAGGTGCGCGACGTGGGTTCGAATCCGAGACCCTCTGCATTGCAGTCTGTTGGTCTCCCCACTGAGCTATCGCTGCTCTTTCTCGAAACATAAATAAATTTTAAAATAACCATCGCATTCTGTACACATGTCATAAAATTTCATAGTTAAAGACCTAATATTATCATACAAAATTAATGAGATGTGTGATGTGTGAGTGTCATTGAGAGTAACATTATATAATAGAATCGATTTTTATACAGTATGATGTTACGACGTTTATACAGGGTGTGTCGTAAATAGTGGTCCAGAGTAAAGGAGTCGATACACCGTATTCTTATGTATCACATACCGAAATTTTAACCATTTTTTTTATGCCCCTAAAGTCATATGATTTGCTGAAGATGAGTATTGAAATTGGAAACAGATTAATTTCTTTAAGTACCTTTGACTTTAAAACATAAGACAGGGTTTGGATATGATAGTACACATATTCAAGAGTAATAATAAAAAAACAGAATAAAAAAATATTGATATTTGTTGAAATGATAGCCAAATTCGTGAAGCAAGGTGCAGAAATTTTAAAAAAGAACTTTTATTTTATGTTAGGAGACCCTTAACTGAAAATGGTTAAAATTTCGGTATGTGATACATAAGAATACAGTGTATCGATTCCTTTACTCTGGACCACTATTTACGACACACCCTGTATATTGTTACCTTCCGGTATAGATAGACGATTGGCCTTCTTGTTCTGCGCGTGCGTCAGTTAATTTCCAGAGAAGGAAATTGCTTTGAACGTCTAACTAAAGAAACATTTACATTTACAAACAGATTTGATTACATTATTATATAAAAGCCAGGTTAAGAGCTCCTTGAACCGACGGGCGTGTATGAGGAATGTGATGAAAGTGAATGAAGCCAGAGAAGTGTGTCAGGATCGTAGCAAATGGAAATCCGTAGTCTCTGCCTACCCCTCTGGGAAACAGGCGTGAATCTATGTATGTATGTATGTATGTTCACGTAAAAGTATTATAATAACACAAACAACAAGAAAATTTGTTGTGGAGTGTGCGAAGAATAGGAGGGAGAGAGAGTCATTGATGGTTAAGTATACAGCAAATAAATTTGATATATCACCATATTTAATCATTTTGGCTCAACCTACTATAGAAATAGCTGATTTACTTATTAAAATGTTTAGCTATCAATGATTATTGTTAGTTAGTTTTAATTGTGTGTAACTTAGGTTAAGGTGCGATGAGGCTGGCATGCCATTGTAGATAAAAGCCTCGATAAAAAAAAAGAATAAAAAAAATGAAAATTTATGGCTGCGATGGCATAGCGGCAGTAACTGCGACTGCTACACAGCACTCGTACTCACTTCTTCTAAACCTTGCAGCATTATACATATAAGGCTTCGAGTTAAATTCTCGGACCCAGCAAAATATTATCGGTCTTTCCTTTTCTTTTTTATCTCAAGGAAGTAGTACCTGGGGGGTTGACCCCTATTACGTGGTATTTAAAATCATATCTTACGAAATATATGAGAAATACACAACCATCCAGGGTAGGCAGAGGCCTACACTTTCAGGGCAGAGATACAGGCTTCAGACTGTGAGTGTACGAGTATATAATATGTATTAGAATTATCTTGGTTCAATACAAGCCGCATCGATTCAGCAATAAATCTAAAAAGTTTCTGCAGCTCAAATTGATAGCATAACGAATAAAGTTTCTACTAAGTTTTTTCTTTGTCGGTCGTATATATTTCGCCAAGTCCGATTTACGAATGCGCCATCCAAACAGGAATGTATGTTACTGTTGTTGGTGTTAAACGGTCAATGTAATTTAAAGCGCCTTTAAGCTTGGCAGTACAAGATGGGTCGCCGTCGTTTTAGCCGAAACAAAGAGAGTCGTACAAATAAACATAAATAGGGAGGAGATACAATAAAATGATACCTTTTCTTTATAAGTAGTTCTAATATCACTAATACCTTTAGAGAATAATAATTATTATGTATTTGTTAATTATCAGTGTACTTGTCGTGATGGCTAGTTGTTTAAGTGGTCATCCGGCCACTGCATTGCGTCTAGTGTTATGCATTTTGCTACACAGGACAACAATTTTTTAACAAAAATAACTTTCATAATCTCTTCTGCTTTGATCAAGAAAGACTTTCGACTATGTGTTTCACGTTATGTAATGGCATTACTGAAGATAATAGCGGTCTCTTTTACAGTATGTTAGTGTATGAGTGTCAGAACGCCCGCGTGTGCATGGTAACCATGACTTAAATCCCCTTGTGTAACATAAGGTGTAAATAATGTAATATAATTGAACCAAATGAAATAGAATAGAGCGATATAGATGTGTGAAAATAGTTGTCGTAGCTTCTGTAAAACAAGCACACTTCTTGTGTTAGATGTGTTTGATCGTAAGGTTGGCTGTTATTATAGTATATGTCAATGTTTTTGCTGTCTTTAGTACTATATAAGTATAGTATTTAAGATAGTGAGAAACATGATATTAAAAAAAATTATACACTCGGCGTCAAAAAAATCGCACCTTTGCAAAAATTTAATTCAATTCGGTTTATGTCGCGTTTAATCCTTTGTATGGTTGTTTTATGCTATTTATTTGAAAGGTTGGTAGGTGTAGTAACAGTAAAATACAGAAATATGCATTCAATTACAATCGTTTAATAAAAACAAGGTGCATGTGTCAAGTGAAAAAATTATCTTTATTAGGAAAAAATATTCAAACAAAAACAGGCATTAAAATTACAAAACAACAAAAGAAATTAATAAAAAATGCTACTTAAAACCTAGTGCAACCCCCTCTTGCTCTAATAACAGCTTCCATTCGTTCTTGCATGGACCCAATCAGCCGTACCACACTATCTTGAGGAATCCTATTCCATTCTTCAATTACAGCATCATGGAGGTCTTGTAGAGTTGCTGGGGCAGGATCACGTAACCGTACTCGTCGTTTTAGTTCATCCCAGAGATGCTCTATTGGATTCAGGTCTGGGCTTCTCGCTGGCCACTGCAAAACTGGAATCCCAACCTCGTGTAGATAATCCTGCACGATTACTGCGGTATGGGAACGAGCATTGTCGTGCATTAAAGTGAACCCATCCCCAACATATCCTGCATATGGGACTACATGCATGTCCAGCACCTCGGTTATGTACCGATGAGCGGTTAGTGATCCCTGACCACGAGCACCTCCAGTCCGGGATACGCAAACGAGTTCCGTCTTGCCGTCGACTGAAATTCCGCCCCAGAACATGCAAGATCCCCCTCCATATTCCACTGTCTCCTCCAAGCAAGCTTCAGAAAACCGTTCGTTTCGCCTTCTGTACACTCTCCTTCGCCTATCGTTAACGAAGAGACATACTCTCGTCTCATCTGAGAAGAATACGGTCCTCCATTGTTCAAGATCCCAGTTGAGATGTTCTCGAGCGAACTGTAATCGCTCTCTACGATGCTGTGGCGTTAATTTCGGGCCCTTGGCTGGTCTTCTGGCCGCAATACTCCTTTCTCGCAGCCTTCTTCTAATCGTAGATGTGCTTACTGCGGTTCTACGAGCCCCACGGAGCTGCTGTTGCAGCTCAACAGCATTGGAGAAACGGTTCCGCAATGACGTCGTCACAATCAAACGGTCATCTCTCTCAGATGTACAGCGCCGTCTTCCTAATCCTTGTCTCCGGGTGTAGCCCCCAGTCTCTTGAAACCGTTGGAGCACTCGACGAATGGCCAAAACGGCTCAAGTTCAGTTGTCGAGCAACATCACACTGTCGCATCCCTGTTTGCAGTAGTGCTATCACTTGAGCGGCTTGATCTGCAGTGGTATCCATTTTGTAGGGCTGTTTTCTTGTGTTCTCTATTTTCATGTGTTCTCTACAACGTCTGGATGTCAAATGACCTAATTTTGATGCTTACTGCCCTTTTTATAGCCCATGAAAGTGCGGCAAGTTGTGGTCTATGTAACGAGTATTTGGATATCATTTTCTTCAACATGCAGTACATGCGGTTGTTTAAGGAATTTATTCATTAGGTTGTTGTTTAATAAAAGCTAATTAAATGTACTTTCAATTAATATTAACATTGTTTGGGGTAAACGTACTGGTTTGCAAATTATTAGGCTTTATAACTTATTTTCAGAGAAGTGCGATTTTTTTGACGCCGAGTGTATATTGTATGACATGATTGCACATTAATATGTTTGGACTTGTGTCCAAATATGTCAATGTGCCATGAAAAAAACTTATTTAGGATAGTTGGAGAATCGTTACAACGACTTTTAAATATGGTACAACACCATTGAATTGTATGCATCAAAATGTTTGGCTCTACTGTAATCAGGACAGTTGGAGAAGAAGAAGATAGAGGAGAAGACCTTGATGAACTTTCTCTGACTACATTGGACAGATTAGGAATACTTTAAATCTTGCTTATCTTTTTGCAGCCCTTCGAGAATCATGCGTGACTGTATGTGATAAAGTTAATTATGCTGATATCATCAAAAAATAATATATAATTTAGATTTACTACTTAGAAAATTTATACAAATTAATAATTCCTTTATAATAAATATATAGATACAGTGAGGATTGCAGTATTAACGATTATGTCTGTTTTTAAACGACAAATTAAACAGTGATAATGTTGTTAAGATCTACCAACTTATGGTACTTGATTCAACAATATCTTACTTGCACAACCTGTAAGAAAGGGTCTCACAATCGGACTACGCTCCACCCTAAAATTTACCTTGGGCCGGAACTTATTATATTATCATCTTCACCATAATTTAGTTAACAGTTCACCGTTATACCTAAACCTAACACCGTTATTTCTATTTAACGCCACACCATCCTATGAACTATAAATGTTATTATTGATAATCTATGCCATACCGAATACGAAAAATATCCGTGGAATCTACAAAGCAAACCTGACCAAATTGAATATACAACACAATGAGATCGCACAGCCATAAATCAAACATTTAATTAAATAGATTATCATTTAACCACGGCTTATGAATATATCAATTGTATCTACTTATAATACTTGAGTTAATTATAGCTTGTTTACAGCCAACCAATGCATCCGATTTGGTTTGATTTAATTAACATATTAAATTGTACGGCATATTCTGCTAACCGCCTGCCGTAGCACTCATTAAATCCCTAAAGTGTATGTTTCAATTTATCAATTTTGTATTATGGAGATATTATTGGATATTGTTCTAGGTAATGATATTATTGGTTTTTGAACGTAAATTGCTATAAAATTTTAAATAATTTTATTATGTACTGTCGGGAATAATTGGCAATTATGAATGATTTAATCCGACATGTCAGAAAAGTATCGTGGAAAATTATCGAAATTCATAGATACATTTTAGTATAGCTTAAACTTTGAAATTCCATGAAACTTTTCAATTATTTTGTTTATTAAAACTATATTTGGATAATAACTAAAACGTAAAAGACATATCCAGGCTGCTGCAGCAGTTCTTAAATGATTTAACTAACTGCTGGTCGTTCCTAACCACCGAACAACATATAATTTTCTTTATGTAGGTGTTAGACAACATGGTATTTTCAAGACAAATTCTACCTTCCTTTACAGAGGATTTTATAAAAGTTTAAACTAACAAACGGTACAAATATAATTATGCCCTATGTCAGGAACTACTTGGCGCACTAATGGTGCCGAGGATACCACCTGCACAGCATCATCTGTGTATCCGTGCGTAAAATATCGACGTTATAAACTTTAAATATAATAGACTAGAGTTTGCCCGCAGCTTCGCTCGCTTTTATGTTGATTTTGTCAATAAAATTCTATCTCTCGGGCACAATCCTTTCTGGATGAAAGGTATCCTATGTCCTTTTCTGAATTCTTAACAATGTATGCAATTTAATGACGATTGGTCGAGTAGTTAAGGCGCGAAAACGTAACAAACAAACAAACACACATTCGCATTTATAATATTAGTTGGGATAGTCAGAATACATTCATTACGTGCGGTAGATACATATATGACTAAGTCAACTATTTATATAAAAGAAGCTGTAGTTTTTGACGCTGTACCAGAGTGTAGAACAAAGACTAATATACTGCCTGGTCAAAAGCGATTTAGAAAGTAAACAAACCTATAGAGATTTCTCATGCGGATATCCTCACGATCCTCACGAAATTATGTTAATAAAATCGCAAATTCATTGCAGTCAAATCAGTATCCTCTGTTTTAAACTCACAATCTCTTCTTTTCGTATCAAAGATTTATTACACTGCGTACTCTGTTGCTTGAATGTTCTATTTTGGGTCTCTTAATAACCGTGTCATGAATATAATTCTGTTTTACCACGCAGTACGGTGAACCCATGACGAAACATTGCTTACTGTTTTGTGAAAAGTATTTTCCATTTGAAATAATATCTTTATACTCAAAGTAAAGTAAAAGTTTTTCACTTCACGGTTTTACATTTAGATGGGTCTAATTTGAACTGGAGTAGGTACTCCTAGCTCCTTTCAATTTAAGTCTAGCAGAGCAGGTTTCATTATTAATTGCCTTGTTAAACATTTTAAGAAATATTTTATTATCCTGTATCTTGTAAATGGATGAAATGCTAGTAAAGGTATCAAAATCTGGTCGTGAAGGTATCAAAACGACGCCATTATAAGTAAAACGTAATAAATCATAATTAGGAGGTACCAAGTCCCGAAACTTGAGGACATAAATTAACCCTCAACCCATTAGGTACTTAAATATTAAAATGGCTAAACCACTGGCTTATATTCATAATGCCTGCTTGGAGAATTCTTAATGATTTCGCAGAATAGAACATTACTTTCTGACAGTGGAGTTATATATTTAATGGGAAGGCTTTCGGATATTTTTATGGATTAACAACACCTTGGTATTAATTCCTTAACAAATAGTAGAAGATATTAATGACGCAATGTTTTCTGTGAAAATCCTCAAGCAGCAAATTGACTGTCCTCAGTTGTTGGCTCTTTTTAAGTTTTCGCGTTCCTGCTAGACTGCCACGCAACTCAATCACACCACTCTGTCCACCGTTAAGAAGAACAATTCTTGGTGCTAATTCTCCTTACGCAAGAATGTGTAAGATGGTGAATCGTTTGAGCGATCTAACGGATATGCATTCTTTTAGCACTAGGAAAATAAAGTCCATATTTCTTAGAATAACGGATTTAGAAACACAATAAATATAAATATATTATGTAAGCAGTGTATATACATATATTGATTTAATTATAAGTTTCAAACACTTTCTTGTGTGCTTGAGCGGTATTTACCTATAAGTCAATCTTTACGTATTAATGTAAACAATTGTTGGTGAACTATAATAAATAAATAAATAAAACTAATACCAACATTACTTATAGGTATTACGGACTCGTATGAAATATTTTTCGGCAAACCTAAGTTCCAGTGTGATTACATTGACTGTCTCGGGACGATACGCCACCCTCGCTGGAATCCCAGGAAGGAGGCTTCTGGCGGGGTGATTTTTTTATAATTGAAGGTATATCTCCGACTTTTGCTCTTGTCAATTTTACCTAGAGAAGACTGAAAGATTACTTAGAATGTAAGAACTAACACTAAAAACACCTAGGTTCGGCATTACTTCTAACATTATATCGGAATATCGGATCTGGAATTGTTAATACAGACCGACTCGACATTCTTAAAAAACTGTACTAACTGGGCTAACGAAAATGTTAATACATTTTTCCTGCGCATTTTTCCTTTAACGTCTTTGGCTTTTACAGACAAATTGATAGAATTACAAACGTTTCGACCAAACTTGTGCTACAATATATTTTTAGGGTGTAATCCGACAGCTTTCACCGAATAGCAAAACGTATTTTATTTCTGAATACATAAGAACGTGCGTTATTATTCCAAAAGATTCTCAGTAAAATGTTTAACTTACAAAATTGTGGGTAGAATAGATTGCTGATCGGTACAAATCCTCGCGATATCTTTCAATTTCAACCCTTTGAGGGAAATTCGGATATGATCAACTTTCATGCGAAGGATGGAGCTACCTTTGTTAAATAAATGTAAGGGACTGTGGGCCCTTAGATCGTGCAACGTTGCCCATAAATATGTTAGTAAGCGAATAATTGCTGGCACACTCTCCGTACAATGTGGCCACATGTGCTCGAATGAGGTTTTGGCGCAGTATCTGAACATATAGCCCAGTAATTCTACCAAGCAATATGTACTACATGTTTTATTACCGGTTGTATTATTGTTTTTTCGTTCTTTATGTTATTTTCATGAAGTTTTTATGTGTGCTCTTTTATGATGTTTTGCATTGTTTTCTTTTACTATGCCGAGTATATTAGCAAATAAATACAAATATTGACGTTTAACTTTAAGCAGTTCAATCACATAAACATGTATTGTCTTGTTTTTGACGTCGTCAATAAAATATTGGTTGTTTTTTCCGTTCAATCAATAACAATACTTATATTAAAAATAAATGTTCCTTATACATATATAGATTCAAGCCTGTGAATCGCAGAAGGGATGGGCAGCTGTGTATAAGCCCCTTATTTGTTAAGCTTTGTGATAGGGTGTTGCGTAATATAGGACTAGTCTTTTGCCGTCTACCGAGCACATTTCTAGCTTCTGAGATTTTATTGAGACTTTCTTAACTCTCATGGCGGCTGTACACACTCGCCGAGACACCCCGAGACAGGCCGAGAGCGAGAATGTACATGGTGCTCTCGTCTTGTCTCGCTCTCTCGCGCCTCGCCTCGGTCGGCCTCGGTCGCTTGTTGGTTTTTTGCACCCGAGTCAAAGGATCTCGTTGGAGTACTATCAAATTTTCCATGGTGTTTCTGAAATATACAATTACTAGTAATATAGGTATACACACATTAACTTACCGAGTTTGTTCTTAAGTTTTAAATATATGTCTAGGTACCTGTTTCTATTGCGGTGCATAGTAACCATCCACCATCTTCTTCTTCGCCATGTGTTAAGAATTTTGTTTTTGTAGTAAATAAGAAATTATAAAAGCTCACAACACAAAGACAAACAGCAGCAGCAATTTCTACGTCCATTACTGCGGGAATCTTCAGTACGAATGAAAAAACGAGTGTGTACAGAGCCTCGGGCGATGAGGCTCTCGGCGAGACATTCTCGACGAGTATGTACAGCCGCCATCGATAACGCTCTCATATAGAAACCGGGACCCCGCGATCGCATACAAACATAACCGGAAACTTATCCCATTGAACCATATTTAGACACTTAATAATTAATGAATATAGGTATAATATAAATGGTGTATTTATGTATTATTTGAATTCCTAAGTCTACATTCAGACGACCTGAGGCGTCCATTTTCCATTTTATCTCGATATGGTATATTAACTCCTTTGTGCCAATTTAGGCGTTATTTAGACAATAACAATATTTCAATTCGAATAATTTCTCTGAACCACTTCTTATTGTTTAAGACAGTAGTGTAATCATTTTAAATTTGGTAAGTATTTAAAATTATTATTTTCCCATCAGGATGGTTTCCGAGTTAGAGTTGCTACTACCTACTACTTCCGATATGAACTAGTTGAACTACTAGACCTTTTTTAAGCTATCCGCACTAAATTTCCATTACCTTAATTAAACGGTAATGTGTACAACGGTATCTGGAACTATTCCAAATCAAAAACGAAGTTAAGAAGTCTGTTAAAAAATATTTTAATGTAGAAAGACAAGGACCAGAGACATGACTGCATGGATGGCGTAGTTGTTTAAGTGGTCGCCTCGCTTCTGCCACTGCGCCGAGTGTTGTGGGTTCGATTCCCACACGGACAAACATTTGTGTAAACCACAAATGGTTGTTTCGAGTTACGTTATTTGAATGTTTGTCAAGTTTCCCGTGGCACAGAATTTATTCCTCGAGCGGGAGCTGTCTTTTTAAAAACCAATAAAGTTTTTTTGAATAATATCATTAGTTGTAATGCTATCTTGTAGCAGGCATCGGTTGGCGCATCACGGAGACGCGGCCGAGAGGTACGACAGAGAACCTTTAGAGTGAACTCTGCACGCAGACATCATTGAGCTTCTGACGAATGTGTCGAGGCATCGAAATATCATTAGTTGATAATATAATTTTTGTAAACAACTTTTTACATAAATACAAATTCACTTTGATTCACAGTTCACTTAGTTCTAGACTGTTTCCTTGGTCACTTAGCGCTTATATCTATGCTGATTGTAAAGTTCCGTGTTTGATTCCTAAGCGAGCAAAGTGTTATTGAATTTTTTACAGAGAATGGAATACCGCGTGCCGCAATGTCATGTTTTGTATGAACTGTAACAAGCTGGGCGTTTCTGGTAAGAGATGAACTTGCCCAGTGATTTTTAAATTTTCTGTAAGAGTATTCCAGGAGTTAGTACGCGATCAAAAGGTGTACCCAAAGAACAATAGGCTTCCTATTATGTAAAACTTAGAACATAAATCGCTGGCTAAAATGTGGTTGTAAAACATCTCTACTTACTTCTTTAGCTATATGCACGCGTGAGTCTATCCATGTTTATATACACTTAATTAATTATCCATAACTTAAAGACTAACTAACCCTTATTTTATTCCATTACTATGTTTTGTTATGCAGCCTCATTTGATTTTATTACAACAATACCTGCGCTCACCACAAACAATTATTCTCTTTTGTTCCCTATTCGTTGCCTTTGTTAGTGTACTCTTGATGCATTATGTGAATAGTACACAAAACGAAATGCTTGCACTACCACTTAAATATTAATATGGTCGTGTATTTTTTCAGTATGTTAGGTTTTATGATATGTGAGGGCAATATTACTAACTCGCAGCTATGATATACATTTTCCATGTGACGTATTATTCTAAAACTAAGGGAATATTACTCTTTGCTAATTTGCTGTCTATCAAATAGAAATAACCTTTGATACCAGATGACACTTCAAAAGGACCAAGATATATTAGTAAATATTTATTTCATATGATACCAGACTCACCTCCCCATCATTTAGATGGTTGACAGTCCACAACTGTGCGTTTATCCAGAAATGTTTTGCCTCGCACAACAAAATTGTGGAATTACCTTCAAAATTTCAAGAAAAGAGCGTACAACTTTTTAAAAGGCCGGCAACGCACTTGTGACTCCTCTGGTGTTGCGGACGTCCATGGGTGGCAGTCATAACTTACCATGGCGATCCGTCTGCTCGTTTGGCCCCTGATCAATAAAAAATACCTCACCAAGAATTTTCTCTCGCTATTTACACTTCTTATCTTGGACCATTGCTTTTGCTTCATTTATTCTTAATATGTTCGTCAAGAATCTTATAACTGGCCCTTTTCCAGAATGTTTTCCAACTCCTAGTTCTCAGGTGTTCTAATATATTAAATCAAAATGTTTTCTTTCATCGGCAATTTGCTTTGCTCATCTTTACTCATGATTCTCTCCACTGGACATAATTTGTCTTAGCTGACCTGAAAGTTTTTGAACATATTCCAGATTCAAGCTGGCCGAGGCGAAGATAAACTACTCATGAGGGATTTACGGAACACCCTAATCTGGAGTGCAAATATAGTGCTGTTCCGCAAACAATTGTTCACCTTAGACAGCACGAATGACGTAGTGGTTTAAGTATTCGCCTCGACACTGCCTCTGCGCCGAGTGTTGTGGATTCGAATCCCACACGGGACAAAATTATGTGATATGTGTGATCCAAAAATGCTTGTACTGAGTCAGGGTGTTCTTTGTCTCCGTTGTTTGAATATTTGTAAAATCTCCCACGACACAGGATTTATTCCTTCCTTATTTCGTGCTCTGTGTGCTCTATGACCTGCATATTGAAGTAATGTACTCACGCGTTACATTTTGGACTAAAACAATTTAGATTAGCGTTGTGTAAAATTTCATTCGAATAATATTCAGGTGCTGTTAATAAACCAATACGCCATCCGTGCAGTAAAAAGTAAAATGTGACCACACCTCTCTGTTAGACGCTGTATATGCACATCATCATCATCATATAATTTAATTTGCAGGTTTAAAAGAAAAAATAATTATTTTGCCAAGAAAAAGGTACGTGTGTTATGAACGTCATTTTTATAACGCTGAGTAAGCCAAGCAATAGCAGCTAGAACAAAAAGTAGCAATAACGCTCTCATACAAAATGATTGCTCAGCTATATCAGCCAGGAGCTTTTTAATAACTAAAATATGATTTATATTTTATTAGTATCGTTACTAGGTGTTCGCCGATATTTTGTTTTGTCGTTCATTAAGTAAAATGATGACACAATGGGATAAGTGGTCTTCTGGCCAACCAAGTGTGGTTCGAACTCAATAGTGACAAAATATGTATGATTTGCAAATAATTATGTGGTGTAGGTAAAAGGAGCTTATTCCATATATTATATATGGGACCGCCCCATTTACCTTAACACCACAGCATTGTGCCTACTATCAAAAGGTCAATGACCGAGTCTATTCATTATTTTTTCGTCATTTCCATATCTGTAAAGACTCGTCATAGGGATTATTTCTACATAGTATGTACGAGATGCACATTTAAAAGGCAGATTACAGTCTATAAGCTCAAACTCTATCGGTGCCAAATGCACTGATATAGTTTGAGCTTATAGAAGTGGCTGATCGTGAGACTGCCCACCAAAAAACATTTTTTATTATACATGCGGAAATCAAACCCTTCTGGGTTAGATGAATGGTTATATGAATTTTCTGTTCGAAAATGATTAGTAGGAGGGTGAAGTCTGAAAATATATGTTCGGTAAATGCCAATACGTTCGCTTTCTACTATGTGAGATTTAAAACATAGCTGTTTATATGTAGTATGCCTCTATATTCTATATACCGTGGGAGAGCCACGCTTCGGCACGAATGGGCCGGCTCGACCGAAGTGATACCTCGGCCTCACAGAACACAAGCGTAAAATAGCGCTTGCGTTGAGTTTCATCGTGTGAGTGAGGGTACCGGAGGACCAACCCTCCCCCCTCCTGAGGGTGGGAGGGAAATTTAAATGGCTGGCAACGCACCTGTGACTCCTTTGGTATTGCAGGTGTCCATGGGCGGCGGTAATCGCTTACCATCAGGCGATTCGCCTGCTCGTTTGCCTCCTATACCACAAAAATATATATATGTAAATATATAAGTATGCATAATTTTATGTACTTCTACATATACCTACATATAGTATTGTATATAGATCTGCTTGTTTTCAAATTACATACATGTTCCGATACTAGGCATAAATACTATGTCGCGGGGAGCTTTACAAATATTCAAATAACGGATATAATGGACACTCAGATTCGGCACATCTATATATGGATCACACAATATTGACGGCCTCGATGGCGTAGTGGTTAGTGTATCCGACTGCCACGCCTGAGGTCGCGGGTTTGACTCACGCACAAGTTAAACATTTGTATGCATGAACATGGATGTTTGTCTTGGTCTGGGTGTTTCTATGTATGTAATATGTATGTATTTACAAAAAAAAGAGTAAAGTATATGTGTATGTTTATCCATTGTCTAGTACCCATAGTACGAGCTCTGCTTAGTTTGGGCTAGATAGTGTTGAGTGTATGCGATAGAATATTATTATATTATTATTATTATAATATTATGCCCTTTTTGTGGATCAAACCCACAGCACTAACGGTGGCAATGGCGAGGCGACCATCTAAACCACTACGTCATCCGTGCAGTCGAATTATTTAGAAACGTCGTATTTTACGTTGTTAATGCTTTAACTACATATGTTTTAAAACTTCGAAAGTCAAATCTTCCTTCTCCTTTATTGTGAACTAGATTTGAACCGTAATTTTGCTCGCGTAAATGTAGGTTAGATTAGTAACAGTCCTATTTTTGTATGATAGGTACCCTATGTAATTTTCTGTTCCCCTGACAAAGCATATGCGAAAATTATCCATGATCGGTCGAGTAGTCAAGGATTGAAACGTAACAAACAAACTCACATTTTCATTTATAATATAAGTTAGAATGTCATATTTACATCAACTAAGTGTTATGTATCTTCATCTTTTGCCACATTATTTAATATTACAGCGTATTTATTGTGTGAAGAACAAAAAATCAATGCAATAGATATACAAAACCTACCGATCAAATAATCCGTGAAGCAGCAATATATTTAAGTATGAGATGTTATAGTTCTTGTGACATAAAAAATTTAATGTAAATAAATAATGCATGCGTAACTTTATGTAGATTTATGTAAAGATTACAAGACAATTTAAAAGAAAAATAAGGAAAGCTGACCCCACCACCATGTGGGATACATAGCTAGGAAGAGAGATTACAAGACAATTTATAAGATGTCTCTAACTAACATAGTTTTCAAGAAACCTACAAATACTAATTAAAAACAATTTTCGTAATGCGGTCAGGTTTCAAGCGGTATGTATATATACTATAACTGAATAAATTTTGTTCTAAGGTACGGAAGCATCGGTTTACGTGTCCGACTCGCACTTGACCAGCGTTTTTCGTTTTATTTACAGATATTTGCTTTTGTAACCGGTTGGTTCGTGTACAACGCGAACGTAAATTGGAAACGGAATATTGAAATTTTCTTTCTGTTACTACAGTCAAAACATAGAATTTAACTATTATTGCTTTTGCGATATCGGCTGTTTGATTTTTAACGATTCCTTGCCACTATGTACAGGACTGTGGGTTCTAGTCTCACTCAGAAAACCGGTGTAGTCCATATATCATGTTTCATGTCTTGGTGTCCTTTTGATCCGTTGTTTAAATGATAAGTAGTCCTTAACATAAATGTAAACAACAGATGCAGGAATGATGCCTGGTATGAAAAAGCGAAAAGTGATGTGTTAAAAAAACCATGTACATCGTGAGATGGTGAATATTTTATGGGAATACTTAATTCCCATAAAATATTTAGAGAAATGTACAGCACCACACTATCTTTCATCTCGCCTATGGCGATGTTGTATGTTTCTTTTTTAGATTTACTTTTTCAATAAGTTTAAATTCTTTATATCAATGTAAATATAAGATCATTTCTGAAATACGGCAATCAATTTAATTAAGTATATACATATTACTATAAAAGGGAATAAAAATAGTTGTATTGTAAATAAGCCTATTCAAAGAGTCCCATAAGAAGACTCCGGCAAAAAGTTTATGACCAATTTTTTAGTCGCCTATGGTTTACAACGGTTCTAAGTAAACAATTATTTTTCTATTATAGCCTAGAATGTGTGTTATCAAATTAATTAGTTACAACAATAGCCCTGTATATGTACTGTTCTATTGCTGGGCATAGTCCACCACGCTGGCCTATTGCCGATTACCAGACTTAACGAATGTTCGAGTATACTATTTGCATGTCTAAGAGTTCTCCATAATGTTTAGGAGGACTCTCAGACGTGCTGGTTTTCCTCACAATGATATCCTATATCATTAAAGTACCTTAGCTATTAAATACGCACATAACTTCGAAAATCCAGAGGTTCATGGGATGGAATATGTGGGATTTAATTCGAGACCTCTGGGTGACAATCCAACGGTCTCTCACTAGGCTATCGCTGCATTCTAATTTCAATCTTTTAATAACTGGTTAACGATTGAAATAAAACTGCAAATGTACATAATATTGTCTTCTGTTTACGCGAATGTTATTCATTGAAATTAAAATACTATATACGGATTTTATCGCGTTGTTTATTTAACACTTGTACCACCAGCTTGGGATCCAGTAATTCAAATAGTCAAACCCAAGAAGAAGCAAACCACAGCTAGACTTCATGATACTTTGAGCTCATTCTGCGTAAATAGAAACACCCATGATTAAATTATGTTCGGGTACTTTGAAATAACTACACTGGAACATTGAGACAACTACCATCTTAGTCTCCCCGTGACCATGGCTGCTGAAAAGCAACCGAAACGTCGGGGAAAGTGTAAACATAAATATAAATAGTATAATAGTATATAGTAATAGTATAAATAGTTCCAATAGTTTCAATAATTTAATTAGCTTAAAAATTAGTAAAGTTTAATAGTAATTATAGTAGTGTAACAGTTTTTCAAAATGTTGTAATAAAGTGTTAAATAAACACCGCGATAAAATCCGTATATAGTAGTTTAATTTCAATGAAACTGCAAATGTGTTGATTTTCATAGTATTATTGTAGGATCATAATTCATTATAGTTTGTATATAATATAAAAGCCAATACAAAGATATTCACATTATAAACTAAGGCTCTGTTTACCAGGTACGTGTAGGACGCGATTATGAAGAAGGACTTACCATCGACTCCCTTGTGTGTTGTTATAACCAAATTACCGCTACCAGGGGAGTACCTATATATTAACGTACCATTGTTTAGTTACTAACTTGACATCATATACATACCTACCAAACCTATAACTTGGATGTACATATGTACGTGTGGTTAGACTTGACTGATAAGACAATGGCTGTCTTCTTTACAGCTTGGCTTGGCAGCTTTTTTTTTGATATTTGAATTAGCAGAAGTGTTTACTGTATCTTTCTTGCCCATATTATATGGTTAACATTTCTTTTTTTACTTTTACAAATATAAGTCCCGCTAAGGGTATCAAGCCTTGTGTCTCGGATTACTTTACAAACATACAGTTATAATATAAGCCCTGTATTTAACTGACCCACTGCTGGGCATGGGCCTCTTCTCAGTGTGAGAAGGGTTAGGCCTTAGTCCACCACGCTGGCCCAGTGCGGGTTGGCAGACACACATAGACGCACATATCATCGAGAACATTATTGAGAACTCTTAGGGCGCGTTCCCACTATGTCGTGACGATTAATTTATCGTTGGACGATTGTCGTCTCTAGCTGTTCTCATTATATCGACTGTTTATCGTCACTGTGTCGTCGAAATATTTTATCGTTGAACGTGTAAACGACGAGACGATATTTATATCGTAGCTACGATGGATAGTTGCAACAACTACACACGATTTGCCGTCATGATTAGTCGTGACGTTTTTTTATCGTTTTACGACTGTCGTGCTAGCAGTTTCCATTGACTTGACAATCTGTCGTCACTGCAAAAAAAATCGTGGACGATAGTTAATCGTGTCGTCCTTTATCTGAACACCTCTATTTAAATACACGAGCCACGACGCTTGAAACGACACAATTATCTATCGCCACGACATAGTGGGAACGCGCCCTTAAACATGCAGGTTTCCTCACGATGTTTTCCTTCACCATTAAAGCAAGCAATAATTAACAATTTAATACGCACATAAGTTCGAAGAGTCAGAGATGCGTGCCTTGGGATCGAACTCGAGACCTCGGGGTGGCAGTCCAGCGGTGTCCCACTAGGCTAATGGGCGCTTTTTAACAATACAAACATACAGTTAACGGACAAAAATTACCCCCAAACTGAAAACAATTACAATAAATAACAATTATTTGTTACATTAATAATTAATTATACTGTGTGATATTTAAAACCATAACACTGGTGTAGCGAGAAGATAGCCATAGTTTACAAAAATAAAACCGTTTTATATAAGTAGTTTCTACACAATGTCGTAGCAAATATCAAAAACATAAATATAGCCTTTTGTCAGATATATAAAATACAATACACAATGAATTTTCAATATACATAACTAGATTTTGCCCGCGGCTTCGCTCGGTATAGGTAGGTTAAGTTTGGTTAGGTTAGTAAAAGTGCTTTCTACTGGATGGAAGGTACCCTATGTCTTTTTATGTTCCCCTGGCAAAGTATACCTATGCGAAATTTCATGATGTCCGGTCGAGTAGTTAAGACGTGAGAGCGTAACAAACGGACTTATCTATTAATGGAACTAATAAACAAATATAACTAAACAGCACAGCAAAGAATACAAAACAGGCTACAATTTTACATACCTAATATGAAATCTATTCTTACCCAAAGTCTGGTATTTGTCCCTTTTGTAGACACTACTTTTATATTTATTATGGTGATAATATAATTATTTTGTACTCGCGCGGCCCAACGTCCGTATTTCCTACGATCATCTTACAAAATTAAATATATCCTAACTAATCCTTACTATCCTTATCCTTACTAATATTATAAACTCGAAAGTAACTCTGTCTGTCTATCTGTCTGTCTGTCTGTTACCTTTTCACGGCTAAACCACTCAACCGATTTAGGTGAAATTTGGTACAGATATAGTTTAAAACCTGGGAAAGGACATAGGCTACTTTTTATTGATGTAGGTACCACGCGGGCGGAGCCGCGCGCAAAAGCTAGTATTATATATGCTAATGTGAGTTTGTTTGTTACGCTTTCACACCTTAACTACTTGACCGACCACCATGAAATTTGACATACGCGTTGTCAGGGGTACAGAAGATGACATTGGGTACCTTTCATCTAGAACAAAGAACTGTTCCCGAAGGATAGAAAATTTGTATAACCTACATTTACGCGAGCGAAGACGCTGGCATATCTAGTATATAATAAATGTATCACCTCGCCCATTTTCATAAAACCACCTAAACAGGATCTATTAGGGCTATAAATACATAATTATATTCGATTAGTCGGAAAATAGTCTGAATAGACGCGATTAGCTTACTAATGACCCGAACTAGTGTCCTCCTCATGATTTATTATGGCGATAAAGTTTTGCCGCATCCCATTGCAATAATTTGTTCTAGCGCGGCCCAACGTCCATATTTTTTCACATAAAATAAATGATTGTCCTACGAGGAACTAAGATACATCGTTTATCTTCGAAGTGTTTTATTCGAGATTCGAATTCGGGGCAAACTTACGGCCGCTTCGAGGGATGTACTTTAAAAAAAAAGAGTCTGTTCCAGCCAGTTATATCGAATATTGCGTGGAATATTAAAAATAAAACTTGAAACATAAAACCTAACATATGAAACAAAAAGTAAAAAAGAGTATGTTTACATCTCAGTCTGCTTTTGGTGATGTCTGAAGACTATTTATTGCAGTGATATAAAAACTAACTATACCCGCGACGTTTTACCTTATTCTATACAAAGGGCTTTTACCTTTTCTAGCCTACTTTCTTAATGCCAAATTTAATTGAATATCACACAACGCCTTAGAGGTAAAAACTTGACAAACAGACAAAACTAAGTACCTACGTTCCTTGGCTTTAATAATGATATTACATGTTGTCTAGAGAAAGATTAAATACATACACCAAACGAACTATTATATATAAATCGTGAGTTTAGTTTTATTACGAATAAAAGTTAAACGTTTATTTATTAGAATTAGCACGCTTTTTATACTTTCTACTCCAAGAACTATAACGCAATTTATTACAAAACCAAAACAATTCGTGGTTTTAAAGTTGATATGTACAATCACTTCAGCCAGTATTATTAAAAAATAATAATATTGAAGTCTATAATCGTTTTAACAATAGCCCTAATATCCATCTATTAATGACTTGGTTCCATATTCATATACAAATGTAATAAGACTCAATACTTCACTGTCAATTCGGAAGTGAGGGTAGTAGGTAATGAGGTTTTACAGCATTGGACATAATAGCACTCATGAGGAAATCAACAAGAGAGTTTTAATATCGACTTATTAATTGCGTGCCCTTAAAAATATTTCTATAGTTACAAAATAAAATGACACTATAAAAAATTTCATCCTTACCTTAATACCTAATACCTTAGAAACAAAATTAGAACGAATTGCAAATAAATCTTATCAAATTAAGACAGGTACGAAGTGAAATATTGAACGGCCAAATGTTTGAATTACGTAATATTAATTATAGACATTAGTCAGTTATTCAAGTGTTGGGTATATACGGACACTCTAATTGATGAAGTTCCATTTCAGCGCTATTTATTTAATGCGATCAGCATCAGTGATGCTTTCAGAACAAAACTCGAGAGAAAGGGGAAACGGAAGGCAAATTAGAGATGCGCCCCCATCAGAATAAAGTTTGTTTCGTTCAGCAACGTGATTAACGATATTTAAGAACTTGAAATACTTGTTTAAATTCCGATGCATTCGAATTGCGAACGGTATATTTTAATTGTTGGTGTCGATTACCAACACCATGAGCAAATCTATAAATCGATCAAGTGAAAAAGTTTATATAGTAGCTTTTCATAAGATTATGGCACACAATAAACTTCTCATGTATTTTAAGCAATCTTAATACCTAATTTAATTTATGGATTATTTATCTTATATTGAATACAAAACCACGGCATTTTGTTCATTTGGTGACATAGTCATGTTTTGCATTAAGGACAATTTTTGAACATTAAAAATACATACATGTTCATTCATTTACAAACAGCTATTAATTTGTTTATAACTAAACCAGTTTCATTCGCTTTATCTAACCGTTAAATGGATAAGCCTATAAATGATTAAAAATTTAATTCGGCATTCGCGCCCGGCGGTGTTTGTGTAGCGAGCTCTAACTTTGCTTAATTTATGATACGCCGAGGCTACCATCTGCGGCAGTCGAAATGTCGATACGGTACTTATTTATAATAAAATACGTCGATACGGATTTTCTTTATTCGGCCAGTATTCTTATGAGACTCTAAAGCATTGTTCTAGCTGAGTCAAAGCCACGCGACAATTCGAAGTGTTGATTGATACATAAGTGATGATACATTACACAATATTCTCCGCGGCAAATTGTTATTATTATACGATGTAATAATAATGTTGTCTGTCTTTCCTAAACTTCTGAGAACAGCGACCTCATATGATGTAATGCGGTACAATCCTAATCCTAACTAATATTATAAATACGAAGGTTTGTGTGTTTGTTACGCTTTAACGCCTTAACGACTCAAAGTCACATTAGCATATAGCTTGGTGCCTTAATAACCTAACTAAGGTTATTAAGGCAACATGTTTTCTGCAGAGGTTTCTGTGGACAAGAATCCCGAGTATCATTTTCAGGTAAAAACATAAAAGATTTTTTGATGGCAATGAAACTCTTTGGGCAGGGTGATAATACGCTACTGATTCTTATTATTACAACCAACCATAACCAATTATCATTGATGTATGCCACTAGTAACGCACAAAAGTAACAAAACACATGTTCTTGTTTACCTAAAATAACTATTAGGAACATTAATTACCTAACAATTGTCTTAAAGACAAATGTGATAATCTAGCCAGCGTAAATTTAAACCGTTTCTAGTCTTTAAATTGCAGGTTTTATGTGAAGGCCTATTACACGAATAAATTTAGGTGCCCGTTTATTTTGAAGATGGAAATACTTTTCGTATGTGCTCCTTTGTTCAGTTTTCAGTCTGAATCATACACACAAAAGAACTGTGGCAATCTGAAACAAAACTACACATCTGCCGAACAATAGAGATAAAATAGTTTTGTTTGTTTTCTTGGGCATTTAGCTTGCGTTCTTTAGTAAAACGGAACTATTTAGTTCTCTTGAAAATTAGTTACTAGTAAATCAAAATAAAAATCAATCACAAAATCAGATGGACAATCTAAACAAAAAAAATTATAGCGATTTCAAGACTCGCAACATGTAATTATATTATGTGAAAGTTTTGGTAACTTCGTACAAGAAAAAGTAAATTATATTTCTAGATTCCGAGCGAATGCTGATTTCAACGAAGATGCAAGCAAAAAAACAAAACAGAATTGAAATAGATAGTTTATCTAACTAATTCAAAAGAAGTCTAATAAGATATGTATATAAGTTACATTTCTTATAAATTACTTTAAAAAGACTTGGATAGTTTTTTTTAGGTTTCTTTGTTATTTTTTCTTAGGTGTTACACATCATCTTTGGTAAACGGTATTTGTGCACAGCATGTTACTTTATAATTAAATTAAATTGGTAATATTCCGACAGTAAAAAATTAAATGATTAAATATAAAAGAAAATTGATTGATACTTTTATAATTTAATGATATTCAAATATTTCTATGGCTTTTCTAAGTGGTTAAGAGGTTCGCTCGCGTAAATGCAGATTATGTCAATTTTGTATCCTTTGAAGGGTCTCTATACCTATACTTTTCAGCAGCCTTGACAACGGGTATGCGAAATTTCATGATGATCCGTCAAGTAGTTAAGGCGTGACAAACAAAAAAACTCGCATTTGCTATTATAATATTAGTTAGGGCTTAGTTGTAATTGTATTAGTCTCAATGATGGCAATGATGATTATAAGTGATATTACGTAGTAGAGAACACATTTGCATTGTATCTATACATTATTTATACACAAACGTTTACGAAACTTGATAACCTATGTATGTAGCGCATGCCAATTACAGGCTATGCTAATTAATTCATTTAACCGTAACCAACATTCAGCTAAATTAGTCATGTGAAACTTTGAGGCTAATAGTGCGAATGGTATATAGTTCACAAAACCATAAAAACGCACTACTAACAAAACAAACTGTAATGATTTGAAAATTAACGAACCTGCATTCGAATTTTAGTTAACTATAAAAATCTCTTAATAAAACATGTTGGATAGACGTCAAATGTGAACTGAATTGCAATTTAAGTTCACATTTTAAATAAACAGTCTTACATTTATGCGAATGGTACACATTGAAATTAAACATCTTTATACGGATTTTATCGCGTTTTTTATTTTTAAAACACTATTATTACATAATTTTAAAACTTTAAACTACTATTGTTAAAGACTTTTACTAAATACTATTTACTTATATTTAAACTATTTAAATTATAAAAACTATTCAGATTTAATTTTACGCTTTCTCCGACGTTTTTGTTGCTTTTCAAGCCATGTTCACGAGGAGACTAAGATGGTGGTTGTCTGATTCTTCTGAAGTGTAGTTATTTCACATTTTACATTTATTTTGATTTAGATATTTACATTTGATGATTATACCATTTTTTATAATAATAATATTCTCTCACATACACACAACACCATCTACCCTAAACTAAGCAGAGCTTGAACTATGGGTGCTAGACAATGCGTAAACATACATATATACTTTTTTTTGTAAATACATACATATTATATATAGAAACACCCAGACCAAGACAAACATTCATGTCCATGCACACAAATGTTTGACTTGTATGGGAATCGAACCCGCGACCTCAGGCGTGGCAGTCGGTTACACTACAAGGGAATACGACGAATAGAAAGGGTAATGAAAGTGATTAAAGCAAAAAAGTCTAAATTGTCAGTATGAAAGCAAAGGAATCTAATAATATTGTAAATGCCAGTAAAAGTTAATATGTAAAAATCAAACGCTCCATCAAATAAAAACTAAGCGATGAAAGATTATACGAGTATATCTACTAATATTATAAAGCTGAACAGTTTTTTTGTTTGTTTGAACGCGCTAATCTCAGGAACTGCTGGTTCGAATAGAAAAATTATTTTAGTGTTGGATAGCCTATTTATTGAGGAAGGCTATAGGCTATATAACATCACGCACGGGGGCGGCGCAGTAACGATAAACGTGGGTGAAAGCGCGGAAACATCTAGTTGATTAATAAACCTTCATATAAAAAGCTCGGCCTTTTTCAAAGCTTTTATTTTTTGCTCATTAAATCCTCGTTTAGATCGTTTGTATAGGACCAAATACGTAATTAACGTGTCAAATCAAAATCTTGATTTCGTCGCCTTTTTGATAAATATTTTGGAAACTTTTATATTCTAAGGAAAATAAATGAATAAACGTCATATTCAGATAACGATATTAGACGTGGGCCTTTTGAGTGAAATCCTGTGAGATGTGGGGAACTGGTTGTAGTATTAGCTCAAGGTGTTAAGTCACGCTTGCATTTGAATTGTTAGTAATAAAGCTAACTCAGTTCAAGTAGTACAGTCAGCAAAATAATTAGAATATTTAACATAAAAGTAGGTATTTAATTAATTATTCTGTATTTTAAATTGTGATTGTATATATTATCTTTTTGTTTTTTATTTTGCAATATAGAGGCAATCGAAGTTTTGCAAGTTTGTATCAACTTATGTTGCTAACTGTACATACACGTCTCGCTAAAGTGTTATACTATGTGTTAAAAACACATAAAATATAAACACACCCGACTACAAAATATAGTCTTACGTTCACGCTATTGAAATTAAACTACTTTATACGTGTTTCTTTAAGGACAGCAATCGCACAATGTATATCTTCTATATCGCTAGGGTCTTTAGAAAAGTATTTCAGTACAACAATTTGTGAACCATACAAATACCCTGTGGGGAACGAAACCAAAACACTTGTCCCAGTGGCCCGTTTATTTAACCCCGTCAATCGGCAACAAAAGCAACGCACCATGTTTTGTAATCGCTTCTTTTGCTTCCTTGGTGGCCACCTTTATAATGAAGTAAACAGGACACTTTCAATATACCACCTCACAAAAATAAAGTGCAAAATGAAGGTAAGCTGTTGGCTGCAGGGCTTGAGCTATGAGGATACGGAAAATATATTATCTGTACTGGCATAACTCATACAAATTCGTGACCATATAAAATATGTATGTATGTATACACATACAAACACACACACACACACTACTAACACGCACGCGCACGCGCACACAAACACACACACACACACACACCCTCACACACATTCACACACACACCCTCTCACACAACTTGTGCACACCAAATAATATTCATACTAACAATATATATAATACAATTATAATTAAAATGTAAAACATTAAAAAAAAGAAAAAATGTATACCGCACCAGTAACTTGTATTTGTTCGTATTTTTTGATTATTAATTTTTTATGCAACTTGTCCGTGAGGTGGGGACCTGGTGTCCTGAAACACAGACTCTCCGTCTACTTTAGGCACCAGTCTCCCACAGTACTTCTACGTCAACTAAATTTATGTATGATATCAAATGTACCTACTTCAATTGTATTGTGGTGTGAAAATAAATTATTTTTATTATTATTATTATTAGTGGCGATCAAGAGGCGACCAGTTAAACCACTGCGCCATCCAAGCAGTCAGTGTTTTACTAAATAATGTCCTCCAGACCGAATTTCGGTCACGGCGGCCAATCTTAAAGAGGACTGACCATTTGCGCAGGAGATATTATAGTACACAAGTGTGTGCGCAAAGACAAGTGCACTCTCATGATCCAACGGGACGGTAATCTGACACGACCGGAGAGAAATCAGTCTACTAAATACACGGTACACGACTATATACCAATAATATCAAATAATTAGACAGGTATTGCTAGGTCTCAAATTGATCAAATTATGTAATAAATTTAAAAGGTATTGACCACAACCAATTGCCAGTTAAAATGAAGTAAATAAAAACACATACAGAATATACATACCTACCTATATAAATAATACGAGTACAGAGCTATAAAAACTTCACTGACAAAGTGAAAGTAGAATAATCCCAGTAAGTCATTCAAATTGCTGCTTTATGGCTTAATTTTTTCTTTGTCGATAATTTACGGTTAATGCTTCGCAATTCAGACAATCAAAGTCCAATAAAGATTTACAAAAATTGCTATGGGAAGTCAAAATAAAAGTTTAATACAGTAATTTCAATTTCAACCAATTATTTTTTTTAACACCAATTTGAGAAGCTGTTTACTGTTCCTCTCGAAACATATTTGCGCACGAACATAGACGCAAAATCAACAAAATGGAAGCTAACGCTTCTGCGTTAGCTTCCATTTTGTTGATTCTCTATTTTCTAATAGAGAATAACATTTGGACAATATGAAGTAACATCAGTGCGGTTCAGACCTTTAACATTGGCAAAGCCGGTAGTGAACTACTAGTTTGTTGGGAAAATATCTAAGAATTTATCCTGCGTACCTACGTCCAATAAATTGGCCACATCCGGCCTCTTAGGGCTTAATTCTATCATTGGCAATTTGCTCCATATCACGTCCCGCCGTCAACTACGGAAGCTCAGTTATTTTATTTACAGAGAAAATCATGTTTAAAAAGAAATTGCCACAGACTATTTAGGTATATATACAGAGGAATATTAATAAGAAAATGTATATAAAGTTTCTGTAGCTCCTTTTTTATAAATGACAACGTGGCACTAGGAATTAATCCTGTGTCGCTGGGGACTTTACAAACATTCAAACAACGGACAAAAGTAACTTAGAGTCGCTACAACTATTTGTGAACCACGCGAATGTTGGTACTACGTGGTAGGGGCGACGTGAAAACTTAAACCACTACGTCATCTAAGCAGAAACAACTAAATTATGTAATGATTATTTGTTTCTATTCACGAAAAGTATTTGAGATCGTAATATTTCTTTAACAAGATGTGACACGATCATTTAGATACATATCTTTGAAGATTGATGAAGTCGCGGTATCCGTTTTAATATATAATATAGCTTTTACCCGCGAAGGCGTTCCGTTGGTTCTAAATAGCAATCCTACAGGAACAGTGTTACAAATATTTTATTGTGAACAATGCCACGTTCCTGTGATATAGAAATTTGAGTTAAAGGGCAATATAGACTTCTTACTCTTGACCTCCGGCTCACAAAGTATCTTCATACGAAAAAAATTACTCTGATCCGTTGCTGTCATATAGCGAAATATCAACAATCATACCTTCATCTTTATAATATTAAGTAAGAAAGAATGTGTACCTATATAAAATGTGCAAAGAGTGGCCATATATCGCGGTAGTTTACAGGGCCCAAGCCCGTGACTAATGGTAAATACATTTTTTATGGAAAATCACATTTTTAATCTAGTTTTTCTTATTTTGGACATACGTATGACAAAATGTATTTAAATAGTTATTTATACAGCATATTTCTCATCAGACAGATGAGATGGCTAGCAATGACTGTACATAATGACTCTCGATGGTATGTCTGAATATTTTCAGAATTTTTGAGTGAAATTGTTAAATTACTGATATTAACTTAAACCGAGATCAGAAACATGTATCTATGAAGTAAAGAAATATATGTTTTCGTGAATATTCAGAAATACATTTCTTAGGCGTTTTTTATTTATTATAACCAATAAGTTTACGATTCTAATATATTGTTTGCACCTTACTATTACACGTTATTTATTTGAACAACTACTAACTTTGCGTAACAAGAAAATCATAACTTTTTATTCATTGGCGTTATTTGCGGCGGTTTTCAAATGAAACTGAAAATATAAACAACATCATCGTAATATCAGTATTCTTTTTAGTTCAAACTCCTTTTTACGGCACTATTAGAGTTCATATTGTTATTCAATGCACCGAGAGCTCTTCCTATTACTTATTTTTATGCACTTTATCTCAAACAACTCATCTTGTCGTATTAAATTATCAATAAACGTTCTTCTCCTATTTTCTCACAAGACATGTACAAGACCAAGAAATTGCTTTTTCTGTTTATTAAAAAGGCAAACATTCAAATTTAGAACAGCGGTTCCCTTTTCCTGGTTCGGTGAAGACACACCCTTAAAACGAAAACTTAAAAACCGTGTCATGCCTACAACTCCGGGTTTAAGAGACGATCGTAAACTAAACACAAGTTAAATAAAATAACTCTAAAAGTGTGTAGGTAGTTTTATCGGATAAAATATCTACAGAACATAGACGGGGAAATAGTACTTTGTCGTTTACAACACGGAAAGAAAAAGTTCGATTGCCATTGAACGTGATCGGGCACGACATTTGGATTAATGGATTGCTGCGGACAGACAGATAGAATGCTGTTCCATCGCTCAGTACAAAAATTAACTGCAATGAAAGCTCTTTCGGGTGTATGTGTGTCTATTCCTTTAACGGCTTGATCGATTTTAATAAATTAGGTATCGTTAGATGCTAAGTGTGACGGAGGCTATACTGTTTATAGGAAATATGAAATGGATATCGTCAGCGGTATTTTATGTCAGTAGCAGCCTAGTATTAATGAGGTCGGGTATCTGCTATAGTTTTAATAATTTGTAATTTGTTTCATTCTGTGTGACTTGTTTGATGTTTTATTTCAATTGGTTGATATTTGGTTCAGTATTTCACTTTAAAACTAATAGCAATATTATTGACATTTAAAAATAAATACACCATACTAATTTGATAAATAGCAATAAAATCATTAAGAAATATAATCACAATGACTATGGGCTCAGATGTCATCCTTACACGGTAGAGTCGATTAAATCACGCACCAACAAGTTTGAGTCTTCCTACCTCTGCCGAACGATCAAGGCATGGAATTCTCTGCCAAGGCACGTGCTTCCGTCTTCCTTCTATACTAGGTCCTTTAAGCGCGGCGGGAAAAAGCACCTTCTCAGGCCGTCAAAGTAGAGACCTCAAAATCACCTCAGGTGCTATGAGGACGGTGTGGAGATCACTGCTCTTAGACCACATGGCTGCTTACATCAGGCGGAGCGTGGTCATTTTGACGAGCAAAATACAAAATAAATAAAAAAATGCCCCATCTAAAATTTGGATATCAAACAAGAGATGTAATCAAGATATAATCAAGAGAAATCAAAGACATTAAAATAGGCCGAAACTTCGGCACCATTTCACGTGAGAATGTGGTGTGAAGGACTCGTTCGTGGATTACACGACTGCTCACCATCAGGCGGAGTGTACTCATTTTGCCTGGCTAGAACAAAAGGGGTAGTCATTGAATACTCATAGCATTGCAAACATCATTAAAGTTCAATGTACTGAAATGAATGTATGTCCTCAAAATGTCTCTTGAAATCATTAGATTAACAAAATAGTTTTCTAGGTTAACTAGCAATAATACTAATATAAGATATAAGCACAAATTGCTACTAATTCGTTAGTAACAACGACTTATGGACATCATTATGCGTCTGCAACAAATACAATTTATTATATTTATCACTAGTGTAGAAATTGTTTAGCAAGCTATTTTTTCGCCAGTTAGGGATGAAATGTATTTTTTAATAACAGTGCATGCAGAATGTCGCATCTCTCTTTCACATGACGTTGTCGAGGCGTGAGTAGGCAGTAGAAACAAATTGGGCGCATGTTTTTATTAAAAATAAAATTTATTCGAAGTGACTTTTGTGGAAAAATGACAAACTTATTCGTTAACATTATTTATTCGAATGTCACCTAATGGGTGGAACAAGTAGCTTACATTATATTACTTAAGAACAACCTTCGCAGCCATTTCTGAAGAAATATAAGTAACAATGTAACGCCCAGACATTTACAAAAAGCGTACTGCCTTGTAGATATAGCTCATTAAGATTATTACTTAGAGTTGTATTTAACTTTTTCTGCCGACAAAATATTTTACTTTTATACACTCTTGAAAATGAACGAAGGACATTGTAAATGAGGACAATTACTAAATAAGTATTAAAATGTGTTCGTAATTGCGATTATTAATAATTTTGTAACCATATTAATATTATAAATGCGAAGGTGCGTTTGTTTGTTTGTGACGCTTTATCGCCTTAACTATTCGACCGATCATCATGAAATTTCGCATATACGTTGTCATAAAATATACCATAAGTCGTTATGTGTACTCTACACATAAGGACATAGAGTACCTTTCATCCAGAAAAACACGAGGGAAGCCACGGGCAAAAGCTAGTCACTACATATTATAAAACAAAGTAGCCCGCCGCGTCTGTCTGTCTGTTCGCGATAATCTCAAAAACTAGTAAACAGATTTTCATGCGGTTTTCCTTAATAGATAGAGTGATTCATGAGGAAGGTTTAAGTGTATTATTTGTTAAGGTTTTATACTACCCATGCGAAGCCGGGGTGGATCGCTAGTATTCTTATGAAATAAGCTCAACTAAAAGCCGCATAGCACGTAAACGATATAACACATTTATAATAAGAGTAATAGGGCTTCATAGAGCCTTCTACAAGACTGTACGTTATAGTCATATGAGAGTCGCGAGTTTATATAGCATTCTAAGGCCATCATCTTTTAAAGCATTGTCATCACATGCGAGGGACTGAGAGAGCACGTTACAAAGAGTATAACTTTGTCTCGTTTTAACAATACCCTGGCCTGATACAGAAAGCATTATACTTCATACGAACATTAGCTTTCACACATAATACCGTTTTACATACACCAACATTACCGCAAGCTTAATAACATTCAATTAATATCTTTGTAACAGTATCAGAGTCTAAAGCAGCAGAATATATTATGTATATATGTATATATATATACAACTGTATTCTTGTTCCCCTCATAACACACATTTGCAACTGCGCCATCAATACAGGCACTTTTCCGCAAGCTTTTGAAAAAGCCATTGTGCATCCGATTCATAAGGGTGGTGACAGGGACTGTGTCAACAACTACCGACCAATAGCAGTATTACCTGCTCTATCAAAGGTTCTAGAGAGAGTCTTAAATAATGCTCTAAAAAAAATTCTAAGAACTTATAACATCTTGGCCCGAAATCAATACGGTTTTCGTTCGGGAATCTCAACTGAAGACGCCGTGATGGACCTAACGGACAAAATAATTAACAACTTAGACAGCAAAAATAGATGCCTGTGCATATTTCTGGACCTCTCAAAAGCGTTTGACACGGTCTCTGTCCCTATCCTCCTGACTAAGATGGAAAAACAGGGTATTCGGGGCGTTCCCTATGACATACTCAAGGACTACCTATCATGCAGGCAGCTATGTGTAAAAATAGGGAATTATCTAAGCAAAGAAGAAACTATTACATACGGCGTCCCACAAGGAAGTATCTTATCTCCTACACTCTTTCAGCTGTACATAAATGACCTCTGCACGATGTCTCTTCCAAGCACTAGCATTTTCACATATGCAGACGACACCGCAATTTTGGTCTGGGGACCAAACTGGCAGGTCGTCAAGGAGAGGGCTGAAGACTCCTTGGGTAAAATCATACACTGGCTGGATTCAAACTTACTAACGCTGAATTTATCTAAGACGGTCTACGTGCCTTTCTCCATAAATAAAATAAATAATTCTCCCAGTGACTACGGTATTAAAATACACACCTGTCTCTCGAAGGATAACTGTAGCTGCCAAGCACTCACACGAGCCGAAAGCACCAAATACTTGGGTGTCAAAATTGACAGTGGTCTAAGATGGGACAAGCAGATTCTTTCTGTGACGACCAGAGTGCGACGTCTAATACACACCTTCAAACTTTTAAGAGAATGTGCAGCACCCGACAAACTTAAATTAGTATACTTAGCCCTGTGCCAATCTGTTATCCAGTACTGCGTCACTGTATGGGGAGGAGCAGCTAAAACGCACCTACTAGCCCTAGAGAGAGCACAAAGAGCTGTCCTAAAGGTGATGAGCAAAAAACCCTACAGGCACCCAACGGAAAAACTATACACTGAATGCCAAGTCCTAACAGTCCGACAGTTGTTTGTGCTCAAATCTACGATGAGGAAACATCTATGTGTCACCCAATCCAAATAAACGCACTGAAATGCAAGTTTGTCCCAGGGTTCTTGGAAAACCTCTTTTGCCCAGAGACAATTTAACAGCATCAGTCGCAAACTGTACAATACATTAAATAAAGCGCTGAACGTAGCCGGTATAAATAGGCATGACGCCAAACGGAAAGTTACCGCTTGGCTTTACCAATTAAATTATAAGCAGACTGAAGACTTACTGTCATACATAACTTTTAATACACGTACAACTCACATACATACATACATAACACACACAAATACATCCTCACACACACACACACACACGCACACAAGAATATATATCTGACCTATTATATTATTATATGAATTTTTGTGCTATTTACATGGGAAATGAATTTTAAATCTAACTTTAATTTAATGTTAATTTATTTTTATTGATTAATATGTAATTTTATTTTGTTCCAACTTTAATTTAAATGTAAAATCTGTAATGTTGCTCTTCTCTTGTTATGATCTATTTATTTATTTGTTTTAACTATAAGTTTGGTCGTTAAATTTAACTAAATTCCTTTTAATTATTTTTAAACTATTTATCAATAATCATACAATACAAAAATTAAAAAAATATCTTACACCGAAATTAGAGCAAAATTATCAAATATATTATGCAAAGTAAAACATGTTTTTGTATTAAGCTGCATTTTTTTAGGGCTGAACACTGACCCCCAAAATACAGGCAATTGCCTAGTTTGGAGGACCAGTATCAGTATGTTTAAATAAAATACAACAACAGTGTTCTAGCAAATCAAAATTGTAATGTGTAACACGCTTGTATTTATCAGAATTAATAAAGATATTATTATTATTATTATTGCACGGAAAATTGAATCAGTCAAGGAAGTGAAAACCGTCAATTCTACATTTTCTTAAAACACTGCCAAACTATTTGTCTAGTTTTGGCAAAAACATCCATGTTGATGTCAAACATAGTACGCAGGAGATCTGTATTTCATTTGCTACTTTTTTTTAATGCAGGGCTAAATATGTACGGACAGATTGCAAAGATTTCAGTTGAAATACTGTGAAAAAAGTAAGACTGTGTTAAATACTGTTGTCTTAATATTGGAATAAAAATCTCTTAGAATATATTTACTTTGGTTTGTACGTAGACTAATTATGATGAGCTCCTTAACTCTTTAAAGAATCAATTAGCCGGCAATCAGACCTAATGAAGAAAACATTGAGTCTATACGAACTTGGCCAAAAGATTAACGCGACGTCCTGCGTGAGCGATCTAGACGCGAACGCTAAGCGGCGCGGCGCGGCGCGAAAACAACAAACAGTCGATACCTATTGAAGTGGCCTACGTGACCAAACGCACGTGGGGTGCGGTGCGGAGCGGCGCGAAATGAAGCGAACGCGATCAGTTGGCTTGATATTTTCGCGCGAACTGGATGCGGTGCTGCCGTGTTTTGCACAGTGCCCACTGAACGGCGGCGTCGGTGGCGGCTGTGCGAGACGATTCGCGTGCACGTAGGACATAGCCGCCGCGTCGCACCGCATCGCATTGAATTCGCGTGTCACCGCTTCATAATCGCGTTCACTTTGAACCGCCTACCTAGGACGTAGCGTTACTCTGAAAATATGTCTCAAAGAGTATGAGAGAGTTCTAAAACAAGTATTATAAACTACTGCCATTTAATTTTATTTTCAAATTTGGAATGATATCTAGCCTCTAGTGCAGTATAATATTCTCAAAAGCGAATACTTTTAATATAAATGCCGATTCACCGTGATTTGTTGAGATGCTTACTTTTGGCTTTGCTTGTATCTGGCAACCGTTAAATATGAATAAATTTAAAGTTGACAATCTAAGAGTTGCTGTATGACCTGGATACGTAGAACTATTAACACGAATGTACGATTGTATAACTTTAGTCGACCATTAAGCTATAAAATATATATCCATAGACACGTAAAGACAAAATAGTTCAGTACCTTTTTCTCCTCTGTTTGCTTGTGAGCTTCAGTTCTATAATATACTAGCTTTTGCCCGTGGCTTTACTAGCGTAAAAATAGGTAAGGTTAGATACGTAAATTTGTTTTAAAATAAAATATAGCCTATGTTACTCGGTGATAATATAGTTTTATAATGTTGAATGAATTTTTATAATTGATTAAGTGGTTTATAATTTAAATCCATACAAACAAACAAACAAAAAATCGTTTTTGTCCTCTTTGTAATATTAGTATAGCTAATTAGAAGTAGATTGTTTTTTTAAAAAGACAAATCGGTGGAATTTCGATCACTAGTACATTAATAATTATAAATGACTAGAGTACTACTAATTTTTAAAATGCGTGTAGCACTGATCATTTATTTACAAAAATATCGATGTAGCTGTTTAAGAACTTCTATATTACAGAAATAGACATAACATGAAAATATACATCTAAAATTTAATAACACTTCCGTTCCGGGAATGAAAGCCGAGACTATTCATGCAAGCAAGTATTTACTGCCTCTACGCCATCGATGCAGTTTTTAGGTTGTGCGACATAAATTATAACTACACGACAACAACTATTTAGCTCTTCTTGTACAAAAGCATTTCTTAGTCATTATTTTTTTAGGAGTTGTCCACTCATAGAGTCTGCTTATGTGTCTGCGACGGTGTAGGCAGCTTTATCCACACTTCAGAAGCAATGTATTTAGAACTCACATAGGTCGCCCCTATAGTCGTCTGCCGGCCATCATCCAAATTTCGAGTTACTGGTGTTAACTGTTAAAACTAAAACATATTTCAGGTAAGTACTCGCTCGCTCCTATCGCAAGCCTTAATTCAAAGCAGATTTCTATAAGGAGTATGTCAGAATTACAGCCATTATTTACGTTCTGCATATGCAATGTGTTAAGTTAACCGAGACCGCTAAAGATCAGCTATATAAGTTGAAGCTCAGTTAATGGTTTCATATAAGAGTATTAAATTATATCGTATGTTTATGCAATGCCATTAGCTGTTCCTTTGAATTTCCATACCTATTGATGTGTCTCGCTTTGATTTTGGTCCTTGTTGGTACAACAAGTCGCAATCGCAAGTGACACGAATATATGTAGTATTTGACAATATACAGATGGTTTAGTATGGTAGCGTCCGTCGTTGAAAATTATTCGGTGACTTATCACCTATTCTATAAATAATTGCCAACGACGGGCGCGTGCTATGGTACGCACCCGTACTAATGAGCTTGTTTTACATGGTTGTTGGTGGCTGGTTTTACGTTGGTAGTTTTACATGAAATCAACCTAAGAAGAGTAACACTGTAACCGCTTTTTATCTGGTAATTAGGAGCTGTAGATACTTACATTCCTAGGACTCCTGCTTTCTTTCATGTTATCTTTAATAACATTTAGTTAAAAAATCCAAAGAGAGGATTCTTTTTATCGGATTTACTACACCCCAAATATAACAATAGGAAAATTAAGATAATACTGAACTCCACTGATGATAGACAATCGCGTTGTGGGATCCGAGAGTACTCCGGGGGTGAGACTAACAATATTTTGCTTTATACCAAAGCAGGATTCTACCTGTTGGAACTTTGTCTCCAGGATATAGTTTGATATAAATCAGATTAGATTTTGCCCGCGGCTTCACTCGCGTAAGTGTAAGTTATGGCAATTTTCTATCCTTCGGGAATAGTATCCTATGTCCTTTTCTGTACCCCTGACATGTGTGCGAAATTTCATGATGATCGGTCGAGTAGTTGAGGCATGAAAGCGTCACAAACAAACAAACTCACATTCGCATTTATAATCTTAGTAAGGACTAGTTTTAAAAACTTTCATCTGACTATGACATGTTCTTGATACTACAAAGGTGACAAGCAAGCTCCTAGCCCGGCTGGCTCGCCCGTGCCGTCACCAAGTAATTAGAATCTGCGAGCTTTTTCACTCATTAATACATTTTTTATTTCCTTCCAGTGGACAAAGTTACCTGTAGCAATTGCGCGATATAAATATATAATTTGTAACGGGTTAATACGCGATTTCACATAATGTTATGATGTATATCTTATTGATGATTGTCTTCTAGCGTCACTACAACTTGTCTTGTCACGATTTATTTACCTAGAGTAGGAATCGCGCCCCCAGCATTCGACATATTGGTGTACCAAAATGACTTCTCAATTTAGAAGTCAATATCCACCACTTTAAAGATATAACCTGAAATGCTGCTAATATTTTGTTTTTAATAATACACAATATTGTACAAGTCAACTTGACTCGGGATCGAACGCGAATACGAAATCTCATACTCCATAGTGTCGTCTATGCATGTAGGTACAGTCACCTGTAATAGTGCATGGATACCTTAAGGTCCAAAATCCTGTGAATACTCGAATTAGAATAGATATGAATGAACTAGATAGTATGGTGTACTGATTATAGCAAATAGGTGGAATTTATGAGAAATTATAATCTCAACCGAAAAGGCTGAAAACTCAAACACAGGGAAAAATAATGTTTGCATACGAACAGAATAGCGAGTCATCGAAAGTATCTATAAAATAAGCTACCCACTATAAATTCATTTGTAATTCTTTGCTTCTTGTTTCACCATGAAATGTTTTCTTTTTTTAAATAAACTATTGTGAATAGAGATTAAAAAATTGTTTAAAGTAAATTTATCCAAATTGAGTTATTAAGAAATTTACTTCTTTTTATTTTATAGCAGTGTACCACCATCTATTATGATATAAATACACTACTTAACAGTTCTTGTATCGATTTCCGTTAGATGGCATCATTTACCGGCTCATAACATTTTAGTTTTAAAATGGAATTAATTCTAGTTCAACGGATTTTATCGCGGTTTATTTTCAAAAACACATTTTAAATCCGTAACAAATTATTAAAATGTATATTTACATTGCGATGAATTTGAATTCGTATAAAGTAGTTAAATTTCAATATACAACATTTGCATAAACGTAAGACAATATTACCTAAAATAAACTTATACAATAGCAGAACGTATCGTGATCCTTCGAGCGTGTATATTGTTTGCAAGAGAGAACCATACATGTTTCACATTTATACTGAATATAAATCCAAATGATAAATATTATTGCTAGCTAAATCTGTTCTTTTGTTCATATAATTCATAAAATATTAATCACATTTTGAACAATGTAGGCGAGCAAAATGTTTCGTTGACTCGCGACTCAGATCTGAATGACGAGTGTCGACAATATGATGAGCAATTTACATTTTATTATCTTTTCAGGCAAACCGTAATTGGCTTTCTGCCCTTTTACCGTGATTAAACCTATACGAACACTTGTTTGTTTATGTGGAAGAAATAACCTCGAAAAACTTTACGTAATAATGAGTTAATCAAAAGTCACAAGTTACGCTGGCTGACCGACTATTTTGAATCAACGAATGATAAAACTGTTGATAGACTTAAACCAGTGAGAAGAATGCAAAAAACTAGGTCATGATCTGTAATGATATATAATGATACAGAATATATACATAGTCTCACGTCTCTACCAAAGGGGGTAGGAAAAGGTATATCATACCCACCGGGGTATGATATACTTTTTCCTACCCCCTTTGGTAGATGATATCGATCACAAACTAGTGGCCACGTTTCCAGACATTGCGTTGCCGCTAAGAGTTTAGTAAAAGAATTTTCAAAGCACAGCTCGACCTGGGACCTTAGCACGTAAAATTAAATCAAACTTATGCCTCGGCACTATCGAGCAAACTTACAAATATGGAACACATGAGAACACCTATGAATAATAACGCTAAGTCCTAGTTTTAAGTGCTTAAGTTTAATTAAACTAAGGCTATAACTAAGAAGTTCTATCAAGCCATAGAACTTACACGTTTCAAAGGAAAATAGTAATGAACCTTTATGGAAGATATAGACTATAAAGTAGAGCTTTTATGCAGGCAAGCGGACTTTTCCTTGGGAAAACGAATAAAATAACAAATGTATCTTGTACTCAATCACAATTTTATAACAAAAATATCTGCCTACTTCTTTATTTTGTGAAGTAGCATGACTGCATGACCGATAAAGCTGTCTCGAATTTGTTTCATATAGTAAAAACAATTAGGTACTGGATGGTTATAAAATATTTTACTATAATATGTTATATATTATAATAAAACATTTGCAAACGCACAATGGACCAATTGTGAGGCTAAGTGCGGATAACACTCGTCCAACTAACTAACTAAAACATTTGCAAACAAACAAATAAAAATATTCTCTTGTGATTAATGACATGGACGGACACACATTAATTCTTGCTTTCTTTTTTACACGTTATATCATAGTAATAATAAATCAACTTGCAAACTATATATCTTTGGTATCAATGGAAATGTAAGAATGTGCAAAATGTGATGAACTTCAGCATTCGCTTATCAACGATATTGTCTACGGTATAAAATTGCGAAAGTCGCTCAAATGAACTTATCTATTTTTGTGGAAAGATAAGCTCGACTTAAAACGAATTTCTTGGGACACCATCCGCTGAATCGGTTGAAATCGGTGAACCGATATTCGACCAAGAAAACATAATTAAAAAAGTTTGCCTCCACGGAAACTTCACTCCTAGTTATCATTGGGATACCTACGTAAACTTAAAATTGCATTCTTAGTTTAAACATACTGCGCTCTTCTTCAAAACATCAACGTTCTAATTTCTAAGTAAGATGAATACGAAGCATATTGAAAATTCAAACTTAACTTTCTTACGTAGAAGAGAATTTTAATAAAATATTTCAACTTTTACCACTCCAACTTTGCGTAGAACGGAGCAAACATCAGCCTTTATTTATGTTGCTAATAACTTTATGGGCCTAATTAAATAAAATATCCACGACCTACATAACATAAGTAAATAAATATGCGTGAAGCCTTTGGAATGTGTCCATCAAATGTATCTCTATTTTCGTGTTGTTGGGCGGGCGTATCCGGGGTTGCGACATATGTCCATTATGTTGACATGGGCACACAAACTACGAAAGTATACTAATCTCGGCGGATAGTGTTGTGATTTTTGTTTGGTCGCTGGACACTGTAAGTCTCTAGAGACTGAAATAGTTCAGAGTACCTACTTCTCCAAACCGTTTCATTTAGGTAAGCAATATAAATGGAACAAACACATGTCTTCAAGATTGAAATATGTTGAATTTAACCTTTTGTGTATTGCGGCCTGTTATCGTGAGCTACTCTCACAGGAATATTGATATTGATTTATCGTTGTCTAAAAATATGAGACCCTTTGTTAAAGAAATTTTATCATTACATAAATGCATGAATCATAGCCTTTATCGTCACATTTAGATTCTATGGTTTTATGGCCCCATAATAAGGGACTACATTTTTGTCGTTTACCACGCACATTTCCAGACTTCGTTCCTATTGGGCATTTCTTGATAAAAATTGAAAATACTCACGTTACTTGGAATTCGAACCTGAGACCTTATTCAAGGCAGTCTGAATACTACTGCTCTTTCACTATTTTTTTATTTATATTTATATTTATTTACTATTCGCCGTGCTTATATTTATTCAAATCAATATTTAAAGGGGCTTGCCAGTATTAGGCCCAGAGATGCACAATAAATTGTCTATACTAAAAATGTATTAATATTTATCCTAGTTCTTTCTTGTATTTATTATTCTGTACAAGTCAGTAATATTTTTGCTAATTAATTATTGGTATTGCTTACTATTATTATCGTTAGCCTTTATAGGTGTGCACTGTGGGCCCGAATTACTATGCCTGTGGCGTCTTGGCATGTCCCAGAGCATTTTAAATGCTATTACAATTATAAAATTTGACTTTGTAAAGGTACACATAAATACAAAATCCAATTTTGCTTTTTTATTTGTGGGCTCTGAGGGATATGAGTGTAAATCGTAGTTAGTTGCAAATTACTGATATCTTTTGCAGATAGTTTGTTATTAATTTGCTAACATTTTTATCTTTTCTAGAATAATATTATAGATAAAAATGTATGCATGAATATCAAAAACAGCCATGGGATAGAAGTAATAATGCTTTGATAAATAATTATGATTATAAATTGTTTATATATCGGATAAGTCGTTATTTGATGCATAGAAGCCCGTCCAGCCTATTAAATACTTGTGTCACTGATACGCATAAATTTATTAAGGACTATCGCTTTTATTTATTTTACACCAACTATGTCTGCGGTTTCACTCATATAGAATACTGTTTATTGTAATAACTTCCTAATTACATGTAGTTTACTCTTCTATTGAAATGCTATCGTAATTATACAAATTTATATTTAGATTGCCACCTGTGGAGCAGTGGCACATTGTGTTCACATTTTCGCGGCTATACTTTTAGGTACTTCACTACATATTATAAAACAAATTCCTCCGCCGCGTCTGTCTGTCTGTCTGTATGTTCGCGATAAACTCAAATACTACAGCACCGATTTTCATGCTGTTTTCACTAATGGATAGAGTGGTTCTCGAGGAAGGTTTTAGTATATAATTTGTTAAGTTTTTGTATACATTGACTAAAATATAACGATATTTGTTGGTGGTGTCGGAAAAATAAGCCATCTGGGAGCTTTCAACGAAAACGCTGCCTAAACCCTTTGAGATATAACAAAATAATGTAAGGTGGAAATGTGTATCTTATATAGGTCTACAGAAAAGTTTGCAATAGCATATGTCTATCTCTTAAGGATAACATACTATATCCATTTTAATACTCTAAAAATGGGCAATTATAAAGAGGCAATTGGAAAGCTATTTACACAAATACGGTATTAATCCTTATCATTTTAAATACGTTAGTTGGCTGGAGCTTTTCATGAAGATTAATTTTTCCCTTTACACCATGCAAATTAAATGAATATCTTAGGAGATATAATAAAATCAAAAAGATTTTATTCAAACTATTTTTGATCAAGCTTTATTTGAATTGAATAAAGACGTGGAATCTCTGTCAGGAAAATCTATAAAAAAATTTGGATTCATCTTGCCATTAAATTTAAATTTAAATGCAATAATCAATACAGAGTATTTACGAGAAACTAACTATAACCATTCGAGACTTTTACAAGTCATTCAAGATGAATGTCGCTTGAATGCTGAACAAAAAAATCTTTATGACCTAATATTGTCCTCAATTAATAATAGTAATGAAGGTAAAATGTTTTTTTTAGATGCCCCTGGATTCACAGGTAAAACATTTTTAGTAAATTTATTATTAGCAAAAGTACGACCCGACAGAAAAATTGTCCTAGCTGTGGCATCGTCCGGCATAGCAGCCACACTTTTGGAAGGTGGGCGAACCGCCCATTCCACATTCAAACTGCCATTAAAAATATGTAGTGATGACGTCACTAGCATTTGCAATATTTCTAAACAGAGTAATGCCGGAAAATTAATGAGAGATTGCAGTTTGATTATTTGGGACGAGGCTTCTATGTCTCATAAAGCATCAGTTGAGAATGTTAGACAGGACAATGCGAGATCTGCGCAACAGTAACTGCCCAATGGGTAGCTGTACTGTTTTATTCTCTGGAGATTTCCGTCAAATTTTGCCAGTTATAACTAGGGGAACGAGAGCAGATGAAGTCAATGCATCGCTCAAAAGATCGCATCTTTGCCCACATATAACGAAATGTGAACTTAAAACCAACATGAAGATTTTATCGTCTAGCGAAGATAATAGGAAATTTTCTAACGACTTGCTCCAAATAGGAAATGGTGAATTTCAAGCAGGAAATGTATATATAAATCTTAACAATATTTGTGTTTTAGTACAAAATGTGGAAGAAATTATTGAAAAAGTTTATCCCGATATTAGTAACATATCCACTAAGACCCTAAATTGGTTTCAAGAAAGAGCTGTACTATCACCCACTAATGAGCAAGTGGATAAAATAAAGGAATTTATTATTTCCAAGTTCGAAGTATCATCGCAAACCTACTACTCAGTTGACACAGTTGTGGATAGAGAAGAGGCAGTACATTATGTAATAGAAGTTTTGAATTCTTTGACTCCTCCTGGAATCCCGTCACACAAATTAATATAAGAAGTAGGTGCCCCAATAGGGGCAATAATATTACTAAGAAATTTGAGTCCACCGAAACTGTGCAACGGTACAAGACTCAAAGTAGACAATAAAAAATTTTTTTTGATCGAATGTATCATATTAACTGGCAACGCAACTGGTGAAACTGTTTTTATACCAAGAATTCCCATGATACCCTCAGAATTGCCTTTCCAATTTAAACGGCTACAATTTCCTATAAAATAGCGTTTGGTATGACAATAAATAAAGTGCAGGGTCAAACATTAAAAGTTGCGGGAGTAGACTTAAGCACACAGTGCTTTTCATACGGGCAATTGTATGTTTCGGCATGTCCTATCACGTGTTACTTCGAAACAAAATTTGTTCGTTTTTACACATGATCAGGTTATTAATGTCGTATACAAAGAAATATATATTTTTTTTTTTTTTAAATAATATACTTAAACTAATCTAAATGTTTTCTGTTTTGTTTACCTCATAATAAATAATTGCCACTCAAAAAATAATCTAAATTAATATTATGTATAACGAGGAAAGATAATTGATTTTTTGTTTGTTATGATTTAACTCAAAATATACTCAACCAATTTCACCGAAAGCTACATCTCCTCGGAGTAACAAAGGACTTTTTATATTTTCTGTAAAGAACCCGTGCGAAGCCGGGGCAGGTTGCTAGTATGTAATAAAGAACAAGTTACATTCCTGGTATCCTGATGTTTTAGACGTCACCCTCTACGGGGAATAGGATAGCTATTAAGCATATTCTAAAAAGCTTGATAGTAAAAATCTGCCCTAGCAATCTAGTAATACTACAGGACTAATAAGTAATAGTATCTGGATACAGCACCCTTACATACGTTGTTATGTAAATCCAAAACAAAAATAAAACATTTATGGACCATAAGAATCCACCACCATATTTCGTTTATTTATTTATCATTTACTTGGCAAAAAAAATATTACGTGTTACGAAGTTGAGCTTAGTCAGAATAAAATGCTCAATACAGATTTATAAATACACAGACAAGAAAAACCTAAAATTGCATTTATGTCATCACTAACGATCCTAGCATACGCAGCAATTATTTATTAAAAAATATTCAGAGCACATTTTTCTAGTTCCTTACGTTTTTGTACTTAAATCGCTTTTGGTAATATACTATATTTACGTGTAGGATTTTTGTACATACTACTTTCTTTTTCAATATGAACTTGTTTTCCACAATATTTTAATTAGTTTATTATTGCTCCATTGGCATTTTGGGTCAATAAATATAGGGATCGATCCTTTATTCTCTTTAATGAAGTCTGCAGGAGTATCTCCTGACATCGTTTTTAGCAATACTTTCGAAATTGTAAAATTGTTTATGTAAAATTTTATTAAGTAACAATGTTTAGCGACCTCTTGTGTAAAAAGACCTACATCAATTCTTTTTTAGTAAATTTATAAATGCGATAGTATCTTTGTATGCTTGTTACATTTTAAAGTCTAAACCGCTGAACCAAATGTTTATTGAATTTGATATAGAGATAGGTTGAAAGCGAAGGGTGATACTGAACTATTTTAAAGGAATATGGGTGAAGATGTTTTTTGTTTTGATATTCCTATATTTACAAGTAATTACCTATCCATAAAATCAACGAGAATACGACCAAGAATATATTTATAAGTTTATTACAGTTTCATTTACAAAATTATTATATGCTTTCGCTTATATTCGGCCTAAAATAAATTTTTGTAATAGTTAGATAGTTAACTGTTAACTTGAGACTAATTTAAATAGTACCAGGTGTTTAGCCGAGTGTTAAAATCAACAATTTTAATACTGGGAATTTAAGCAACAACTGATTCCATATAAATAAATATCGTTAAAGTTCCAAATTAACACATCACAGATTAAAACAAGAACCAATTTAATTTTTGAATTCAGAATATTAGCTTGTTATTCACAAAGGTCTAATTTCTATTCTGGTTGGAACACTCTTGGCAACCCAATTTGTAGATAACATAGTTTTAAGGTAAACTTGGGTTATTATGTGAACCTTTTTGTAAGAAAAAGTATGGTGTTTCATTGTAGAGTTCCTCCTTGTATCCCCTTGTGAGATAACGCGTGCAGTTCTTCTGTGGGTATCTCTGAAAGGCTATTGGCTTAAGCTCATTGACAGACGGAAACCCAATTCGAGATAGGAAAGGGTACAAATGCTATACAAATACATATATAGATACGTATGTATTTACGGAATATTGGAATTATGATACCTTCTGAATTAAATGTTCGCCGAATTTGTATAAATCGTTTATGCGTAAATTTGATTGGATTGCTTCGTATTTAGCGGTATCTCGGAACAGATTTTGTATCACGTATTTATTTAGGCTTTTGATAAAAAATCACGCTGTCGCGCTTGATATTTATTTGTTTTCCCTCTAAATTAATTGGTTTTATTCGTTTCTATTGCAAAAGGATAGACAGAGTCGATGGATTTTTATTTGCTACGGACTCAGATACGCCTGCCTGATTTACACTCTAAAAAGTCAACAGTAAAGGACATTTCATGTACTATTTACGTTGCCTTTATCCAAAATACTGCAAAATGAAATCTGTACATAGATGATAAAAGTAGAGTAAAAATGAAATTATTAATTAGGTTCAAACACAACAACAATTAAAACTATAAAATCCTTACATCCTCATGAAAAAAGTTGGCTCTGTGGAAAGTTTCCAATTATATTTATATAAGAACTATAACTTGTTGATGTTATGTAAAGGTAATAAGCCTCTGTCTGTTCCTTCAGGGATATATGTATGTATGGATCATAAATAATAGGGGTTAAAGTATGAAGTTGCCATTGTATAGTAATAGATTGATTATAACAGTTTGCAAATGGTGTATTTTGCACTATGCCAGTCCTTGTTGACATATTGCATCACAGCATGGGGTGGGGCCCATAAGACACATTTTCTGCAATTGGAACGAGCACAAAGAGCTGTCTTGAAGGTTATGACATTTAAGCCTTTTAGATATCCCACAGCAGTCCTCTACAATGATTGTCAAGTCCTTACGGTAAGACAACTTTTTGTTCTCCAAACAACTCTCCGAAAACACCGCTCCCTCCCTTTTGATGCAAGTGTTATCAATAGACGTACATCTTACAGAGTATGTCCTTCTCTCAATTTTAGAACAACTCTAGCTCATCGACATTTTCGGATTATTAGTGGTCACATTTACAATATGATTAATAAACATTGCAAAATTTATTCCCTCACTTTAAAAGAATGCAAGGCAAAAGTTTTAAAATGGTTACAGACACAAAATTATGATGAGACAGAAAGTTTAATAAAATAAAAGATATATGTATGTACTGATATATATGCACACGCTAAACACTTCACAACATATACGCACCACACACACGCACATACACACACACACCCTCACACACACACACCTTTGTCATTGCCAATTGAATATGCCATATTGTATGACGTGTTACTGAAGAGCGCTGGTACCCATAACACAAGTTAGATCTTACATTGGGTACCAAAGTTCAACAAAAACACTTACTTTTATTGTTTATAAAATATTATCGTTTCACCAATATCATTTGTAAGTGTACTAAATTGTAATTTTTTGGTAAATAAATTATTATTATTATTATTATTATTTATTAGATACTTTGAATTGACATAAAACCTTCATGGTTTGAGATTTGCGAGTGAAATTTTTTTCACATGATACTTATAAGTTTCTTCTTTTAAAAAATGTGCATCATTCGATTTTCGACTTCCAATTCATCTTAGACGGAAAAGAAGGATATTTCTAAAATCCGAGTCATTTTTTAATATGAGTTCCGACGCGGAACTAACGCGCCAGAAACGGCTCGCAATATGAACGCTGCGTTTGGAGAGGAGACTGCTAATGAACGCACCGTCCGTTTTTGGTTTAAACGCTTTCGTAATGAAAACTTTGACTTGAAGAACGAACCACGTGGAAAACCGCCCACACAGGTGAATAAAGCTGAATTGAAGAAGATGGTGGAAGCCGATCCGAGACAAACTACCCAGGCATTAGCGGCATAGTTTAACGTTACCCTACCTACAATATTGGCACATTTTTATCAAATCAATAAGATAAAAAAATATAAAATTGGGTGCCTCATGATTTGACTGATCTGCAGAAAGAAATGCGTGTTGAAACTTGTGTTGCCTTGTTGAATCGGTACAGAAATGAAGGAATATTGGATTGCATTGTGACATGTGACGAAAAGTAGATTCTTTAAGTTAAGCGAAAAATGCAATGGCTGATCCCAGGTCCAAAGCCGCAACAGTGCCCTAAAGCAAAGCTTACCTATAAAAAGGTAATGATAACTGTTTGGTGGTCTCTTCATGGTGTTATTCACTATAGCTTTCTCAGGTCTGGTCAAGCAATAACAGCAGATGTTTACTGTGCTGAACTTCGTACAATGATGGCGAAACTGACAGTGAATCAGTCCCGTCTTGTGAATCGATCTTCATCACCATTATTGCTCCATGATAACGCAAGACCTCACACTGCAAGAGAAACCGCTATGGCTCTACAGGAGCTGCAGTTAGAAACCATACGTCATCCTCCGTACTCGCCAGATTTTGCTCCAACGGACTACTATTTTTTCGGGATTTGGACAATTTTCTACGTTATAAAAAATTTTCTTCCCAGGAGGCAGGACACAGTTTGTCGAATCTATGTAGATCCACGGAGTTCTATCGTAAAGGCATAAATGAACTTCCATTTAGATGGCAGCAATGTATAAATAAAAAGGGTAAATATTTCGATTAAATAAATATGGTACATCTTAGAAAAAAACGAGTTTCAATTTTTCAGTACAAATCGGCAATTTCATACTTTAACCCCTAATATATGTTTAAAATAATGTGATATGCCTACATGTTTATGTATGTATGTAAAAATGATACTAAATTTAGAAAACATGAATAGGTACTTATTGAATTAAACATAATTCATGAAGATTTTAAACGCGTAACGCACAAAGTTTACTAAAATACCAGTATTTCAATCAACGCGAAGGTATACTTTTGAGGGAAAAATAAGACATAACATTTTTTAACATTATAACACTATTCTAAATAAAAAGCAGATTTTTAATAAACTATCAGTAATTGACAAATAGTAAGTACTCGCTAACAGAACGAAGAATGTAATTGCTTATTATGAAATGTCTGTCACTTAATATTTAACGACTACGCTCGAGCTGAAGGATAAGAGGCTGTTTGCGAGGCTGTCTTTGCGCGTAGGCTTGCTGAAAACGTAGAGCGAGCACGGGCGCGGGCGATCTGGGGGCGGCGAGCCCAGCCCGAGCTAGTATCGCTTCGGCCGCCGAGTCGAACGCAGCTTCCATATTCGGAGTCTATGCCCGCAACTTTTCCGTACTTTTCCACGCACGCACTAGTGACTCTGTACGGGTTGTTTGTGACCGATGCACCGCGTTTGTTTGTGTGACGCTGTTGTTTGTGAATGGATGTGAAGTAGTGTCGCCTTTATTACTGTTCCTGAATTTTATGGCCGAGTAAATGCGACGCTTAGTGAGTAGTAAATTACTTTATACAATCATTTTTATTGAATTATATGCGATACTAATTTAATTGTGTGATTGAGAAATGTTTTTATTAATTGTGTAATATACGAGATACTAGGACTAGATAGCTATTATCCAATGAGATAAAGATCAATTGTATGTCAATAGTATTTTAAGACAATTGCATTTTGAAATGAAAATAATGTATATAAAAATTGCTATATTAAAATTATTTAAGCAATATAAATTATTTTAATTATGCAAGCCTATTTGGTGCTAGGTATGACAAATACAATAGAAACCAACATTTAGCAGGGGAAGTAACAAAGGTAATAAATATATTCACAAACATCACATACTCAAATCAACATAAATTTAATTTGTTCTCTCATACATTCCACCACATAATTGAAATAAGGAGCCGTTCTGGTGTACATTTATTCATAAGCACCGGTGCGTGCGAGAATAATTTCACAAAAGATAATGAACCACTCTGTCAACACTAGGCGAGTGCCTTGAGCACACAGGCATTACTTAGCAGCTGAATGAAATTGAAGACACCTCATAACTACTACCTTTTGTTACGTTTACACCCACTCATTACAAAGCATCTCGCGTTTACTTTACGTGAAAAATACCATCTTTTGAGCTTGTGGTAGGGCTTCACTGGGTACCAAAAAAAAAAAGGGCTTCACGCTGTGCGAACGCGTGACGCCATTCCACCCTCGCACTGAAATGCTCAGCGTGTTTTCACATAAATTTTTATCGCGTAACTCAGTTAATATTAAGGTACAATTAGAAGGAAATGTATATTTTACTCGTCCTTAAAACGTGTGGATTCGAGCTTATCTCTGTCTGCATTAAGAAAAGTAGGTACTTTTATTCGCTCATATAGCTACGTGTGTACGTAAAACATGATGTAAAGCAGGTGAGAAAATAAACTGCGTGTGTTAAACTAGATTTGCGTTCAACTTCAAACGTAAATGTTTCAACAAACGATGATTGCACAGTGCGCATTATTAGGTAATTAGATCATTTATTTGTGTGCGTTGTGGATGCTACATAGTATATTATTGTAGGCTATTTACTACTGAACTAGTTCGTATCTGATAAATGGATTGATTTTTAATAAGAAAAAAAATATTATCCTTTTCTTGATGACTAATGTTTTCCTGGCCAAAAATATTGAATTATTCAAAAATGGAATTTTTTTATTTCTTTTTGTTAAACTTATAAAGCTTTTTTTTAATACGTGATATTGGTGTGTTTATCAGAAATGACTTAAGTTTAAATATACTATTATTTTCGTGGTGCAAAATTTATGTTCGTTATGTAAGACTTCAACGATGAAGTGAATTAGCTGTATATGTTTATTACCTTGCAATATCTTTTTAGAAAAATGCGTGATCACTTTATTTTTATTGCTAATATAAAATCAACAACAGATTGACAAACAAAACTGAGAGCACAATGATTAATTAGTATTAGCGTAGAGCCTGTAAATCAATAGAGGCGTGGTGCATTACTTTATACCCAGCGTTTACGTGGATTTAAACTCGTATTTTCAATAACTAAATCCGTTCAAAATACAATCCTGATTAGCCAAATTAAAGGCAAGTAACTAAACAAAATCATTGTCAATGTTTGTTTGATTCTCGGTTGATTTATTAACAGGCTAATCTCATTGCTGGGCACAAATAAAGCCTCTTTGAATAAAATTAAAGACTGCATTTGAACTCATTTGACCAAATTTGATAAACCTCTCTAATTCGTATTTTGAATTTCACAAAGACATCGTAATCGTATTACCGTGGTATTACGCTTGGTTACAGCGCGCCCAGTACATTTCGTTATTTTATTACATTTGACTTAGTTATAATAATTCAGTTATTATACGCAGGTTTTCATCCTAAAATCTAAATCTATTCGTCTTTACATTAGCTTTACAAAGACATTCTTTGTGGCTATATTTTCAAGGATGAGCGCATTAAACGATTTTTCCAACTCATCGGTCATTTAATAAAAACTGTTCGTGAAATAAAGATTAAGGGAGGTGGTTTTTAAAAAAGGAACGACTATTAAGCTTTCTTATTCTTTTTATCTTTTAAATATCTAATTAAAATAGAATGCCGATTCAAATTTATTTTAAATGGTTATAATCATGGAATTCTTAAGTGATCTTTTATTTTATGCTTAAAATAGATTCAGCATTTAAGACCAGTAATATCAATCATAGAAAGTTCTGTCTAGGGATCGTGATATCATTCATAGTAGAGTTTAAACTTCTGTCATCGCTCATTTAAAAGTCGTTGATAAAGTCTCTTCGACGTTACCACTTATTTGAATAGGAATATAATTAAAAATTGAATCCATTGATTTAGGAATTATTGAAACCTAATATTTATATTTATTAGGTATTATCAACGGTATACTGTAACAAATAAGTCTACATTATAATATATTCTTAAAGGGTTCTGAAAACCTTCCTCATTGGAATAAATTATATCAAAGGTAATTTGGCTTTATTCTAACATAGAATAGATATACTACTTCTATAAGTCTAGTCCAGCTACTTCAGGTTTATCATCGCTGTCTCTACATTTGCCAAAGACCTATGGATATATTTTACAAATTTATATATTGTCTCAGGCCTATTTACCCAAAAAAATTGACAAATGTTCCAGCCATGGTATTAGTTTGAGAACTAAAACTATAGCTAGACATATATATATAACTTTAGAAATATCCAATAACACTTTAATTAAACTGAAGACCTTATGCACATGGCTACGAGTTTGATTCCCGAGTCTTTTTCGAGATCTTTTGTATAGCGGCACGGAATCTGAAAATTCAGCCGGCAAATGGTAATAGACATGTCCCCTATTATACAGGTTCTGAAAAAGAAAACTAGCCAAAATGTAGGTGTGATAAACTTCAACCTACCTCTTCAACGATATTCAAGCGAGTTTATGTTGTTTTGGCACTTAGTACAGCTCGCTTATGATGAAGCCTGCGAGACCCAAATTAAAATAATTTTAATTGAAGTAAGATTACAACTTGTCTTATAACATCAACAAAATGGTGTAATCTAAAATCTACGCAGTTATTTACGTATTGTTAATTATATACGGCTAGCGTCGTTATTTCATAAAGTATCGGTTTACAATTAATTTCATGGAGAATCGCCCACAATACCCATAAGCCGTTGTAATAAATATCGGGGAGAATATTGGTGTTATTGTACGAAGTACTATTTTTTATTAGACTTTCGCGATTTATACACATACTTAATATAATATCAGAGAGCGGATTTTAATCGCGATTAAGTATTCTTGTGACTGACTTGCATCGATCGTGGTCACGGGTGGATTCAGTCAACCTGTGACCACGATCGATGCAAGTCGGTCGAAACGTCGGGGAATCAATAGGCATTTATCCTTACTATATAATATTATAAATTCGAAAGTAACTCTGTCTATATGCCGGTCTGTCTTTCTGTCTGTTACCTATTCACGGCTAAACCACTTAACCGATATGGATGAAATTTGATACAGATGTAGTTTAAGACCTGGAAAAGGACATAGGTGTGCAAAAGCTAGTTACCTATAAATACTTAATTGTGATCAAGACCTGTCGTCTAATAATGTTTTATAATATTTAAGGTTTAAGTTTTAAGCTTGGTCACTAATTAGATTAATGACGTCAATATTCAAAATCAAATTAACCTTTTTGTATTTCACTTAAAAAGCTACAAAGTATTTGATATTTAAATTAAGGTTAATTTTGTTTTAACCATCATTTAATTTGTTTGTTTCTTACCATCAGGTGGAGTGTGGTCATTTTGACGAGCACGATAAAAAAAATAAAAATAAAAATTTAACCGAATCCGCAAACAACTATATTTATGAAAATATATTCACTACATACCTCAAGTAGCTGAAATGTCCAGTTATGTCTGCCGATGTCCATGTGCCTAGAATAACAGAAAGCAAATTAAAACCACATTAAACACTATATTCAGTTTTGATATCGTTTAACGGGATCAAAGACTTCTTTACTGAGACATTTGATAACGACTAACGTATACACCAAATGCTACTAAAAGTCTTTTGAATTTAAAATGATCTCACAATTGAAAGTCGTGGATTTAATAACTCTATTGAACCTTAATAAAATTGTCTTAGTCGAAGACACTCTTTGATGATTTTAGACTATGACAATACTATGATGACTATGATAATACTTTCAGTTATATTTAGTCCGAGGTATACATAGCTACTGCAAATTTATGACATTATGTTATCGCGTACGTAAGTTATTTAACATCACACCTACATAGAGTACATAAGGAGCAGTTTTAGTTCCATATTTTTTATAAATTACATCTGTGGTCGTCCGCATAATGGCTTCAGCTCTTTGCGCTCGTAATGTGATAAAGCTGTTCATGAGATTTTCTAATCACTACATCTTAAAAACAAAGTCCCCCATAGCGTCTGTCTGTTTGTCTGTTCGCGATAAACTTAAAAACTATTGAACGGATTTTCATGCGGTTTTCACCTATAGACAGAATGATTCATGGTTTAGATGTATATTTGTTCAGGTTTTGTACGATCCGTGCGAAACCGGTACAAGTCGCTAGTTACTTATATTTTCGTGTTCATGCATTTAAAATTAAGCTTACAAATTAATAAAAAAGATGTTGTTAACTCCAGAGATGAATACACAATGATATATAATGATAATTGGCCAATTCTTTCTTTGATAGTGGGTAGCGGAACTCAAACTATAAAGCTGTAATAACTGTAATTAAACTGTGTTTGCTATTTGTTATTGATTATTATTTTTCTTTTCTTTGTTGTTTTAACATTCATATGTGGAGGCTTGTTATTAGCAACATGTGTACCCAGTAAATGTATACTTTTCAGAATTATGTTAGTCTGTAAGCCTTCCTAAGATTAAATAAATAAAATGATGCTGAAATCTTTCGTCATGAAATCACAATCGGATTTAAGCTTTAATATTCTGTAACTTATTAGCGAGTTATTCGCGATGACCAAACTGTGAATTGTTGAAGTCCATTCATTAAAAGCTGCGGCGTTAATATCGCAAAGCTTTTATACGAAATTATGCTATGAATCTTTTTATTATACACAGCAGTGAACAGCCGTCATTCGTTATAACGTAAGGTACAACCTGACTTTTTGTTGGATAATAAATGATCGTGAAGATATTATTAATACTTTTTTACTGTAAATATTGCGTAAATTGCAGTGACAGTGTTAACCACTGTTACTTACGATATAGTGATTAGTGGGAGTGTTTGCTCACTGATATTACTTACTAGTTTAGAAAAGGTAAGTGCTTAATTGGAAATTGTATTCAAACCTTCTATTGACTCTGGTTTGTATAATCTTGTATAATCTAATATCTGTATAAAAATTAACATTCTCTTATTTTCTTGAATTGATTATCTTTTTAGACATTGTAAATATAAAGTCTGATATCCAGTCAAATCTGGTTAGACTAGAAAGCCGACCCCAAGTGACTTGAGAATAATAAAGGCTAGGGAGAAGAGAAGAGAGAGATAAAATATATGTATTTTAATAAATACAAAGACACATATGGCGTAGTAGGTAGTGTAACCAACTGCGACGCCTAAGGTCGCGGGTTCGATTCCCGCACAAGTCAAACATTTATGTGCATGAACATGGATGTTTGTCTTGGTCTGGGTGTTTCTATGTATAAAATGTATGTATATACAAAAAAAAGTATATATGTATGTTTATCCATTGTCTAGTACCCATAGTACAAGCTCTGCTTAGTTTGGGCTGGATGGTGTTGTGTGTATGTGATAGAATATTATTATTATTATTATTATTATAATCTCAAATGTGTAGGCAAAGCTATCTTACAACTACATATCCCTAGTTACGATTTTAATACCTACGTAACGAGCATAGCCAGTTGCACTTACTGATCGGTAAACGATTAGCGAGGTTAAGCAACGTTGGGTGCGGTCAGTCTATAGATGGGTGACCGCTTAGTGGTATTTCATCTGAGCGTCTCCGTGCTTCCGAGGGCACGTAAAAAGTCAATTCGATTGCCAAATTGACAGCATGTCAGAGGCCTACGGGCGGCTTGAACAACTCTTGACAATAGGTTGGCCACTAACCACACGAAAAGAAAGAAGAAGAAAGAACGAGCATATGACCGTCTAACAGGAGCTGTACCTGGAAGACGGTATACAGATCCTGTACTGCTCTGAGAATTTCTTTACAAAAACCCAATATCATTTTGCACGATAAGAGACTTGAATCCGAAGCCAAAACTCAATATCACTTTGCCCAGCATGGGATTTGAACCCGAGACTTTAATACTACAGCCGCATCACTACCGCTGTGCCACAGAAGTATCCAGTCAGTATTTTCACGCAAGCTTTAGAAAATTTTATGCCACTAAAGTACACCTGCTCAGTCGCACTTAGAACGTATATTACCAGAATAATTACCATAATTTTTAAGCGCGACATGGCAGATCATAATGCTTTTACACTTAATAATATTTAATTTTTTATAACTTGGTTGTTCTAGTTTTGCCTTCTTCTAAAGCAAAATAACTCTTGTCTTGTATTCTTGTTTTTATTTTCAATAATATAATATTCTACCACATACACACAACACCATCTAGCCCAAACTAACTAACAGAGTACTTGTACTATGGGTACTAGACAATAGATAAACATACATATATACTATTTTTTTGTAAATACTGACATAAACATAGAAACACCCAGACCAAGACAAACATCCATGTCCAATTGGACAATTGTCCATGCACACAAAATTTGACTTGTGCGATAACACTAACCACTACGCCATCGAGGCCGCTAAAATAATAATAGCATAACACTTGCTAATGTTTAAGGAGAAGAGCGGAGTCACCTAATGCATGCAACTCCATGCTTAAAAGGTGATCTCCTAACAATTGAATTTAAATATATTGTGTAATTGAAATAAAGATTTTTATTATTTTTTATTATTCGTCTGGACTATTCCTAATTAAGTAAATGTATCAGTATGTTTCAAATCCTAATCAACCGATCATCATGAACGTTGTCAGGGGAACAAAAATAAAATAGGGCACCTTTCATCCAGAAGAAAAGTAGTGTTACTAAGTTAACCTAATCTAAACCTAAACTACATTTACGCGAGCAAAGACGCGGGCAAAATCTAGTCATCTATAACTGCAGTGTTCTTGTTCTACGTCTGGGTTTTAATAACAATTGGGGAAATTTTATTTAAATTATTTGTTAGCTACATACTACTTTCATTAATAATTGTCTTTAAATTCCATCTAAATAATATTGAATATCACATTAAAACTTCTCGAAGTTGTTTTTGTTATAAAACGAACTTTCGTACTTACTTTTTATAGCTTTTAGAGGCCAACTATATTAACTTTTATTTACTCTAAGCATATAATATGAAAATCTTGGTGATAAACATTAAGATATGTATATAGGACACTTTGTATAGTCCTAGGAAGCAAATATTTAGTACGCAGGTCTGAAATGGTGCGAAATAATAAAATTACCGTCCATCGGATAACATGGGCTATATTTTATTTAAAAATAGTAAAGCTACTAACATAACCTAACATATCACAGTATACTGTGATATTGTGTAACACCTTTATATAACATATGGAGTGCAATAAAGTTATTGAGTATAATCTACTTTTACGCGAGTAAAGCCGCGGAAAAAGGTAGTTTAAATATAACCAATTGTCCGTACCAATATAAAGGAAAAATTAGAATATATTTCTGTTTGTATTGTCTAAACTCAAAAACTACTACAATGATTAAAAAATTTTTTTCACCATTAGAAAGCTAATTTATTCAGAGTTAACAAAGGCAGGAATAAACATAACCAGTTATAAATAATGTTTATTTCTAGAATGATACTATAGATTCCAGTATTAATATAGTATACACCTATTATAGTACTATTATGACCTGTGTTTTCAAAACCACCCCCAGGTGATACTGCGGAAAAATTCGAAATTTGACAACGAAAAATGTTTTCATTTTGCATCGCAACAACACGACAATGTTAAAACATTGTCAGGGTTGATAAACCAAGCTGATAGAAAAAACCTTTTATCACAATTTGTTTCAATGAAATTCACATTGCTAAAGCAATACCTATTTTAAAACATTTTAAATTTGTTATTAATACAATTAAATAAAAAGCACAGGCTCTTTGCACTAGTAACGTGATCAGTGCCACGCGGATATAATAGCTCTGTGTAGTTAAGTAACTTTGTCATTATCGTGTTCGCGACATACTTATAGGTGACCATTTACAAAAAGTTCCATTTCTTTATCAGTACTCTCAAATATTCGGTGTGGCCTAACTTTAGAGCAGAGGTCAAAAGGCTGCACACAGCGTATGTTACATGCGAGCAATACGAAGCATACGCGGCATCGATGCCGTGTTCTGCGAAAATTCATCAAAATCTGGTTACAATAAAAAGCATCTCCAATATAATAGGAAACATAAGGCTAGGATAATGATGAAGATGAATGAGTACTTGTATATCTAGCGATATGCAGTTGTAGCAGACACTATAGTAATTCTGACTCGAAAAGTTCTTCAGAAGAGTGATGATATTGTTGCATGTTCAATCAACTATTACCATTGATTTACTATTTCGTACACGATCGAATAATTCATCAGTATTCGAATAATTGTCAATATTACAAATTATTGATTAAAACTGGAATCATTTTATTTTTTTACCAATACATTATCGCAGGACGAAATGAGGTCATCGATTTACTTCACAAATAGAGCCATAAACCAATATCAGCTAAAACCAAGGGAGCATATTTTATGATCACCATCATTCCATTTTACCATTTCAATCAAACCTATAAAAGCCAATCACCAGAAGATAAAAAACATCTTATCAAAATAATTTAAATCTCAACAAAACCAATTCTTACAAAAACTCAGTAACTTTTGAATTTGACTTTGATTTTGACTTCCACTTTTGTTTGACAGAGTCTGGTAAATATCAAAAGGCTTCTATTATGCAGGGTCTGAAACATAGTTGACGGAATGTGGATGCGTGCTTACAATTTAACGTATATGTAGTCAAGAGTGTACGCATGTGACCCTAAAACAGTAAACAATGAGTATGATCCATGGCAAGCTAAGGTGTCTTTTACTGCTTTTTTATATATATCTTTATTCCACTTTTACATTACCAGCCCGCATGACTTGCTTACCTAAAACTACGTTTCTTTTAAACTTCCTTGATCTAAATAAAGCCAAGTTTGGTTTATAGTAATACAAATTATATCATTCATCTCAAAGGATTTAACAACAATTTGGTTGGCCAGAACTTTCTGAGGTGACTGACATAAGTACAAATATGACCCCATCGACATTCAACTTGGTTTAACTTTTGAATGTTAAAAGTACACAAAATTTGGCTTTATTTTTCACGAAAATACATTTGCCGAAAAATCAATAATGCCAACTGTATTTGGCTTGGTTTCAAAGCTTGAAACAATATCTGACTTTCTTTTTAAATGTTATAAATGTGAAAGTAACTCTAAATCCTTGTTACGTATTCGCGTAAACATAAAGCATAAACTGCGCATAATCATAGTAAAACTTTTGCTGTTCATAGTATTGATACATCAGCTAGTCATTACATAATACTATAGTAGTTTAAGGCAAACTGGGAATTACGATTCACATAAAATGTGAGAGTAGATAATATAGGATTTGCCAGTCGGTCAACGTAACAAATCCTTATTTTATCTAAAAAGAAAACCATAAAATGAAGAGGGCCTTCCTTTGTCCAACATCACAGTCCTTTTATGTCTCAGATATTTTATATAATTAATTATAATCAGTCTTAAAATTACGAACGTTTACAAAGGTTAAAACATAAAACAGCTGAAACGTGTCCTACAAAAAAGATTTCACATAAACGCATCTTGCAGTGTTTCTAATATACAGTTAGATTTCTGTTTATTATTTTTTGTGTTATAACTTATAACCGTTTGAAGAGCTCCCTGATAAAAATCTATCGTGATTTTATCATTGCTTTGTGGTGACAATATTGTGAATTTAAAATCAATATACAAAATTCTATGTCGATATGTAATGTTAATCGCTCAGGAGTTCCTTTTTAAGAAACTACATATATTGGCTGCAACGTCAGTTTACGATAATCATGAAAATGGCGACGATTTTTAACAAATTCAAAGATGTATTTAAATTTAGCCTAATTAGTTGGGACCAACTTGTAGAGAGAGCTAAAATGCAGTTGAAAATTTAACGCAAACATCCTAGTTGAACAAAGAAAATATAGGTCAAAAATATGTGTTATTCTCAAAATTTAAGCTTGCAATATTAAAAATTATATTTTAGGTTAAATAAGTAAGGTATTTTTGTGGAATATTTCATATCGGATTATATTGTTGCCGGAAGGGATTTACGCAATATATTATACGGTTCTTTGTATCTATACTTATAATATTATAAAGCTGAAGAGTTTGTTTGTTTGTTTGTTTGTTTGTTTGTTTGTTTACTTGAACGCGCTAATCTCAGGAACTACTGGTCCGATTTGAAAAATTCTTTCAGTGTTAGATAGCCTATTTATCGAGGAAGGCTATAGGCTATATATCATCACGCTAAGATCAATAGGAACTGAGCACCAATGAAGAATGTTTCAAAATCGGAGAGTATTTTTTCCTTTTCAGAGCTTCCGCTGCGTGCGCTGCGTAAACAGTTAAAGTTTCGCAAAAATCATGTATGACAGAATTGTTTCCCTTTAAAAGTTCTAAAAAAAAGTCCGCGACAGCATATGTCTATCTTTTAAGGTTGGCTCACTATAACCATTTTTATGCTAACGAAATTTGTTCTAAAATAATGCATTATTTGCGAAGGTATTTTTATAAACACGATATTAATCCTTATCCAAATAAATACGTTATTCATCACAAGTATTTAATTTAAAACAAAATTGCCCTTTACATCATTCGATTTCAATGAATATCTTAGGAGATATAGCAGTTTTAAAATAACATCGCAGCAAAATAATTACCCATTACAGACATAGTACAAACGATGTTTCTCCTGGTTTATTCTGCGTGATTACTACTGGTTCGATTTGAAAAATTCTTTTAGTGTTGGATAGCCTATTTATCGAGGAAGGCTAAATAGGATTTATCGAGGAAGGCTACATAACATCACGCTACGACCCACGGGGGCGGCGCAGTAACGATAAACGCGGGTGAAACCGCGGGAACATCTAGTTATTAATATGTGTACTTATAAAAATCGAGTTTAAATGACATTAATCAAATGAAATAGGCTCATGACTGCCTATCAAAGCCTTGACCAAAAGAGCTTGTCTTCGTGTTACCATCTGTGTTCAGATTTCATGTAAAAGGGATTGAGCAAGTTTTTAGTGTCATCATGGATCAGTGCCCAAACGAACCCAATAAAAATTTACAAGATCGAGAAATTTAACTGAGAATCTTAAATTTGTGACGCGTAATACAATATATATCATAAATCAACTTAATAATTTTTAGGATATATTAATTTGTTACCAATTTTTGCTATATTAGTGTTTGCAATCGAAATATGCCAATATTTTTGGGTACAATAAGGTAAAAAAAAAACTTAAACGTGCGGCAATCTCCCCGGACGTAAGGATAATGAATTAATCCACTCGACTAGGATAGAAAAATTTAGTGGCACGTGGACGTGTCGGTTTCGGTACCTAGTGGTGTTTAAATATACTATTTAAGCTATTTACTAACGTTTAGAAAATACCTATACAAAATTCAGATTTTATGGCAACTGGAGGAACGCGGTAAATTGTTTGCAGAATGGATTTGGGCAATATATTATTCGGTTCTTTGTACTTAAAATATATTTTAAATTGGTATTCCTTTTTGTTTCCCTAGCGCAGAAATATTATAATTATCTTTTTAAGAATTATGCTATGGTAAATGCTTTAGCTGTATATTATAACTTAGCGTTAGATGCTGATATATTACCCTCTTTTGTCTATAAGTGTTCCCTAGATTATCCTATATTCTATTACATTACAGTTTGTAACCCTTTGGTGTGATCATAATAAAAGGCGACCACGTTCGAAAATATTATAAGCTATTTATCGATTATCTATAATTATAACAATCGGTAACGTTGACCCTGAATATATTTTTATATCACCTGCATTGTCTACATTGCCTAGATGTTGAAAATATGGTAAAATACAAATGGCCTGTTTGTCATTATTTAATCCAGCAATAAATCGAGATGCACCCTTATATTATTATACAAGAGTACATCTTGACTTATTGCTGGATTAAATAGTCAGTACCATCATAGAAAAAGTTGACACTACTTTAGATTCTTAACAAATGGCAAATTTAAGGTAACAATTCCTGTTAACCACTCTAGCTTAACTAATATGCTTGTGTTAGGAGTGGTTTCAGGCTCAGTTCCAGCAACTCACCCGCAGTAGCAAGTTAGCACACCGTAGTAGGTTTAGTCGTATTACCTGGGACCTGCCATCTTTCCCGGGTGAGCCCGACATAACCTTTCCGCTCCTCTTTTCCTCGGTGAGGTATACACATCAATGCATTCCCCATATTAAAAACAAAAAAAGGAGTGGTTTCATGTCGGTAGTGCAATGGGTAGAAGTCGAACCCACGTTCTCTCAATCACAAGTATATATTGAGCATACCTGATACTTACTTATAATTTCTATATTCTAATTTCCAATTATTCATCTTTATTTTGCGTGTTATCTATAATATAAACCGCTATTTCCTCTTTGTGTTTATGCCAGTTTAATTTGCCAATTTCTGTTTCACCACACACCCAACCGTCCTTTCAATCCTTATACCTACCGCAGAATTGTGTAGTTAGAGAAACTATTAAAATTGTTACGGTTTCGGTTCACATTTAGAGTATAACTATTAAACTAAACAAGAGAATTTTGTACCAACGATAAACGTTGTATTTAGGACACATAAATCAAGTATTGAAATAAATAATTAGGTAAGTTTCAGTGCTCGAACTGACTAAAGTGTACCTCTGTTCTGGCTGCAGTACGCTTAGTTCCGACGCGAGCAATGAAAACTACAACTGCAATTCCAATAACAATATGTTGTGGATCGCATTGTAACAATAGGCTATGTTCTCTATTTCACTTTAGAATTAACTTAGTTAGCGGCAGTATTCATGCCAAATGTATTTTAAACATTTTCAACAATGGTAAATCGATAACTCCATGTCAACATGTTGGCTATAACATAAGCTTGCTATTTTCTATTTATCTGGCCACGTATTAAAGTTGGCTTATAGTCTAACTGAATATTAGTTTTACGCGTAGGTTACCCATCTAAATACTTGACTGCGAATCATTGCTCAATGTTATAAACCGATCGATCTGCGCGGTCACCATTGCGTCACAGGCCTCTCCTTGCTCTTTTTCCACATCATTAAATATAATTTGACAGCCAATTGCACTCAGTGATTGGTCATCAATTAGAGGTTTAGCTATCTCCGTTGCGGTAGGCTTCTGTATTGATGTCCGCATAGTATTCAGATACGTATCTCTCAGTACTATTTAGGCAGAATCTGATACTTCATTTAGGGGAGTATTGTTCCCACAAGACGCTAAGTAATTTTGGAGAAAATTGTTCTCACAAGCCGGTAATAAGTCTAATAATTTAATGTTTAATTTCTCTCATATAGTTTAACACCGACAATACGAAAGATGAACTAGGTAAATAAAGGAGTCCAATAACTTCACTAATTGTAAAATTATCACTTATTTTATTCACGTCACACAACTGACATAATATGATCTTATAATAATATCTCAAATAATTTCCGTCCAATTACCAAGTAGAAGTTTCTCTTTGTGTAAGAAAACTCCCTCAAGAAACGTCACGGGAAAGTTGCAAGAAACATCGCGTGAAGTTTCCAACAGTTACTTGTAAGTAAATAGTTTCTTCAGCATTGGCATTGGGTGTCAGATGGCCGATATAATAATATTATGACGGTAAATGAACTATGCAAACTACGATGCAGGGGTAAGTTATCACGACTGTATATAGTTCTATTTGTCTACAGTTTGTATTTGGATGTAATCATAGCTTTACATACCTATATTATAATAATATCAGCTCTGTATTAAACTGTCCCACTGCTGGGCACGGGCCTCTTCTCACTGTGAGAAGGGTTAGCACATAGTCCACCACGCTGGCCTAGTGCGGGTTGGCAGACTTTACATATCTACGAAAATATTATGGAGAACTCTCAGTCATGCAGGTTTCCTCACGATGTTTTCCTTCACCGTTAAAGCAAGCAATAATTAAGTATTTAATACGCATATAACTTCGAAAAGTCAGAGATGCGCGCGCGCCTTAGGTTCGAAATCGAGACCTCTGCGTGGCAGTCCAACGGTTTCCAACTAGGCTATACATACCTATATTACCTTAACTTTATACCCTGTAGCTATCTGACTTTTGATTTATACGGCGAACAGTATCGAGATTTGAACTGTATGAAACATAAATACCGCTTTTATACAGGATTGTACATTAACATGCCAACACGTCGGGCCTTTGTCAAAAGTGACGCAGGTAAAAAATACAATTCTTTTGAATCAACCTTGAATGTTATTCTGTCCAATTTAAACCCGGAATAAACCTTTGTCAACTTAATAACGTTTGCAAAACCTAATGATTCATTAAATCGTGTGCTTCTTTTATTAAAGTTTAAGATGCGAGCCTGTTTATATTTATATAGCTACATTTTGACGTGGCTATTCACTGCGTATTTACAGTATACGTGCAAAAATGCTAAGTATATACTCTGCTGGCATATTTTCCCGTATACATATGTTATGTTCTCGTATAAAGTGTTCATGTTGATGTCTAAATCACACGCGACTTTATACAGGTCATGCATATAAATGTAGGTATAGGTATATTTAGCGTCAAACTTTGTTAGCGCAAACACGAGCTTGTACTAAATATGTAATATTCATTGGAGTGTAGTTTTCTTCTACTCTATATTATTGTACTTACCCTGCCCGCACGTTTGGCATTATAAATCAACCAACCAGTGGCATAGCATAGCGTTTACATTGTTGAATAGCTTAGTACAATTTTAACGCGCAGGTGTACGAGTGAACACAATAAAATGAGAACTATTTCACGACAGAGCTTATCCGATACTGAAAATAGTAGCAAAATATACGTTTTTGTTTGCGTCTGAACAAAAAGAGGAATGTCGATTTTTCAAGCCAGTACACAATAGTCTAGAAGAATAATATCAGATATAGGTTGTATGTTCTCTCAGACATGTAGACATTGTTGCGTCCTAAACCCCGCGGCCATAATAAAAGAAACCATCACTATTTTCCTAAGATAGAATATTCTACGTGGTGCTATCTGTAGGATGATCGGGTGATATACATAAAATGCCCGAGGCTAGACAACCCTCCCCGATTTTTATATCTAAGTATAATGTTACTTACCTAAATACCAGTTTTAAGTATGTCCCTACAAAATGTCTTACCTATTCCTGGAGTTTTGTATATCAAAATTAGTAACATACTTTTCTTTATAAATATTTCCATTCAGCCTTCACAAGACCATTTTCCAAATATTTTTCTATATTAAGCGAGGTTTATTGCTTACGTCGTTTTGGCCGTGACGTAATGGAGCCTGACATCATCTCCCCAAGCTCCTGACTCGCGTACGGTAGAATTAGCAGGACCCTTATATACGCGGGTAAAAGACCAATACCTGTTATCGACATGACCGTAACCGCAACTGAACGTGACCATTAAATAGATTATACTAAAGATAGAAGAAATATAGGGGTATAAAATAAGTGAAAGTTTATATTTACGTTCTTAGTTACAATATATTGGACGATAACACGTCATATTAATATTACAGATAACGATTGTGTCGTAAACCTAATCTTTATTAGTATGATAAGTATATAGCGAGATTAGATTAATGGGAATGGCGTCCAGGTGTGTGATGGACATAGAAAATACTCAGCTGACAAAAATATTGGTAAAAATGCATGAGCATATTATTATTGTAGATATACCGTGTAGATTTGATTTACTTAATATGTCAAAATGAATAGCAAGAATTTGACATATTAAGTAAATTAAATATAGGTACTTACTTAATATGTCAACATTTATAGCAAGAATTTGACATATTAAGTAAATTAAATATAGGTACTTACTTAATATGTCAAATTCTATAGCTTCAGATCATAAGAACAGAGTAAGTATTATAATCACCCAGTCCTAGTAATGTGTAGTAATTAATTATTTGATATATCAATCGTTGATACTGATTGATTGATACTAGCAGTTCGTAAATAAATATATACACTAGTGATTGGAGCACAGAATGCATCAATACAATCCAAATAAAGCGTGTTAATTAATGCAACGTTTCCCTTCCAACTGGCAATACTATAGTATACATATGTATGTAAGCTATAGTATAAAGAAATATTTTCACCTAAAACAAAAATATTTTTACGTCATGAATGTTTAAAAATATCTATTAAAAATAAAAACGAATACGTAAAAAATAATCCTTTCATGCGGACGTTACTTTCTTAGCTTAACTACGCTACTTACTATTTTGCTTATAAATAGAGCGTATCAATGTTTTATTTACATTTAATTTATTTTGTCATTTAGATTATTTATATAAATACTTATTTTTCTCGAACCTCTAATATTACATTTACACTATTCAATTTTATATTTGTTAAATAAAATATTATATATATATATGTGACATCAATCTATCTAGCAGTATTTCGATTATTCAATTATGATTCCAATAAGAATTACTGACAACTAATTGATCAATATTCGAATGTGTGATACTGCAATATAGTACGTAATGAACAATAATTTATGTCTGCTATTGTAAAAGACTCCTGTACTATGTATGTGTATAAACCAAACAATAAGATGACTGCCGTAATATTATGTTCATATTGGTATATTCCATTCAGGCATAGATCATCGAAACAAATATCCCGCAAAAATCTCAGGTGACTCGATCTGGGGTGGGCTTCAAACGATAAAATGGCGGCCATAAATATAAGTTATTGTTGCGTCACCGACACGCACAAAGATCGGGAAAGTGTGAATGATATAGTTGGTGCGCTATTGTTTCCGTACACACTTATTTTTTATGAACATTCTTTATATAGATTTATTTAAATGTATTTTTAGGATACCGTGCAATTTCGAAAATGTTGACGGAAATACGAGTAAGTACATACAAACATCGCTGTCGTGTAAGAAAGAGATAAAATAGACTCAATTATATATATACACACACACACGTGTGTGCTACTTAGATAAACTATTAGATGTAATTACTTTCAACGACAATAAATATGAATACAATATGTTGTGTAGATTTGAGATACCTGTGGGATATTTACAGTTCCATGATAAATAATTTTTATACAGATTTAGGAATTATTACGAAATGAAATCTTGTTTTTGCTACCGATAAAATAACGTGTGGAATTTGGAAGTAGGTATACCTACCTATATTTTTTTTGCATATAAGTAGATGCTAATCCACACTCATAGTACTGGCCTTTCAGGTGGTATAGCAAGATGAAACATGAACCAGATTTAAAGTTAGGTATTGATTTTTTGCATGATACGCGTACAGCATAGCATACAGGCAAACAAGCATTCTAATCCTCATCACCTGATGTTTTTCCTTAAATATGTTCTATGTACAAGATTAGTTACAATTTCATTATATGTATAGATTAACATTGAATTTTAGGCGTGAATTTTAATGTGTAAAAATGTATTGCTCGGACAGCGTAGTGCTTAAGTGGTATACCTACAGCGGAGGATTACAAACTAAAATAAAAAGAAAAATGAATGTTATGTCCTACTGTGAAATATATTCACTGTAAGTAACTCAATACGCACTTGACCACATTTTTGTTATTTGGTTTTGCAAAACACTAATTTAATATTAATTACATGTCTGTGTAAATAATTAAGTAGTAACCTACTGATGTGTAACGCTAGGCACCAATGATAATCGTAATTAATGTATGAGGCCATTTCCCGTTTGATGTCAAACTACAATACTGAGTACATTGGGCATGTCCTGAGCGGATTGCCGCATTTTGGTGGAAGAAACTACGACTCGGAGTTGAAATTGCTTATACATTTCAATTTCGACGGGAAGTGATCTCGCAACCAAACTTGGATCACAGATACAAAACGAACAAATTAAATAAGAAATCGTGACAAATACGTAGGTATACATATCGGCATAACACTAAAAAACTTTCAACGAGATATTTATTAAGAAAAATCAAGGAAAATGTAAAAACAAGGCAAAGGAAAATCTAATTATCAAAATGAGTAAATAGAAAGTATTTCAAAACCATGATTATGAATTGTAATAAAGAAAGCTATTGAAGGAATCATCAAAGTAAAAAGGGATCTTATAATATTGACTTACGGTTACGTGAATGTTAAAAATTGAAAATAAACTATTTTATACGGACTTTATCATGTTATCGTTTATTTTTAAAACACTATTATTACATAATATTGAAACTCTTAAACTATTACTGTTAAACACAGTCACTAATAACTGTTTACTACTATTTAAACTATTTAGATTTAAATTGACACTTTCCCCGACGTATTAGTTACTTTTTAGCAGCCATATTCACGTAGAGACTCCCCGTGAACATGGCTGCTGAACAACAACGCGATAAAAGTCGTATAAAGTAGTAGTAGATCTTATAGCTATGCCTATATATATATATACTTACTAATTACATATATTCGGTTATGATAGTTTATACGTCATGGTTACTGCCAACGGCCTTATCCTCGCAGATAACCAGAAGCAGTGGTTTTTCAAGAGTAGCTATATTATTTGTGTTTAAGTTATGAATATATGTATACCAAATGTTATGGGTTCAAATATAACATGGGTGAAAGATTTCTGTGATCCACTAATGATTGTTTCGAGTCCGAAGGAGTTCTATATGTTGGTTGTTAGAATATTTGTAAAGTCCTACGCGACACAGCATTCAAATAAGGGCTAAAGGCCGTCCCTTTGTAAAATTAAATGTAAATTAATATCTAAATATTAACCTACTCGCATTTGAAACGTCCAACTAATAAATTATGTGTAAGAAAACAGGTACTTACATTTATATAAACTGCTGACTGTTCGCATTGTCAGTAAAAACTCCTTTATAAGTTTTGTAGTACCAATAAGAGCTATTAGAGAAACACTTGCTCAGTGACGCTTCTTGACAAATAAAACGCTTAATGAAAGATGCCTACCTATGCCGTTCAACTGTTTTACACAAGATTGATGGGATTTTATGAACTTTTTGTCCAGAAATCCCCATTGTCAACTCGATGCCAACGCAATGGGGATTCATTGATAAAACTACTAAATCACAAATCCCCATTGATGAGACAAATCAATGGGAATTAATGAACTTTATATCCATAAATCTCCATTACAAAGTTGATGATCGTTTGTAGAAAAATAGTTGACAGATCCCAATTGATGGGGCAAATCAATGGGAATATGTGGAATAATCCCAAAGTTGTGTCTTTTAACGTGTATGTGTATTGTATTGTCCAATCACTTGCATACCCAATTCAAGTGATTGAACAGTTGGTGACGAACCAGCTTATTGGCCAGCGACAATACTATCTTAGCTACACATACATTTCTAGTTGCTCGGTAATAAATACTGGAGTTTAGCTCCACTCATATCTCTCTCATTCTAGCCAGTGGGACAATAGCCTTAGGGAAATAAGGCAAAACGTTTTTCCACGCAAAGAAAAGTAAATTGAACTACCATTTAAAATATTACTCAGTTTAAATATGCTTCCCCAGCTTTTGAAGTAAGTGCAATTGTTACATTTTTATTAAATTGACCTAGTAAAGGCAAGAAAAATCGTATTTAGATTATTCGTGTATTGTATAAAATATTTTCCACCGTCAGCTATTTTCCAATTGTAACGTCATCGAAGGTTTTCCTGTGAGGGGAGTCAAAGGTGTGCTATTGTACGCTCAGATCGGCAATGATGGCGATGACGGTATAAAATCCTAATGTAATAGGGGATCAGGCCATCGTCATTTATGGGGCACATCCCTTGTCCTGTAGTTATACTTGAATTGAATCGCCGAAAAGAGTAAGGAGTAAACAGGGCTATTCGAAAGCTTGTTATCACTCCGGCAGAAAACACTATCCGATTGTAGTTATGCGTCGGTTTTATTTAGGTCAAAGAGGGCTCTATTGTTAATACATAATTCATATAAATAGGTTCACACCTATCTAAACCTAGAAGAGTGAGTAGAGGTGAATTACATCCACATTAAGTCAGTTCTGTTTTTAAGCATAAAGTAGGGGCTAGTCTGTCATCAACATTTCTAGTAAGCCGTTATACGAGTTTCTTAATAGAAAACCCAATAATTCTTTGATCAATCCAATCAATCCAAATGAAAATATAAGAATATATAAAGTAAATATAAAATTTAACAAAAACTAGATTGTACTCAATGCTCAGTTGCCTAGACCCATTTACATCTCTCAAAAATGACTATATTTTAAGATTACGGTTTTAGTCTGGCGTTATATTTTTAGGCTCATGTAGACTAGACGTGAGTTAATGAATACCACTATGTTTATTTTTATTCTTACACACAAATTTTATTGGTAGTATAAAATAAAGTTTAATAAATAAAGATATAAAGTCCAATAAAGTTCAATTAAGGAATACTAAAGAAATTACAGCACAGTATTTTATATTATATTACAGCACAGTCTTTTATATCATCAACATTAATTTGAAACTCGAATTCTAATCTATTTAATACAAATTTTATAACAGTAAAGTAAAGCCAGTAGAGTCCCACGCGGCAGTTAGTCAAGTTAGTTGTTTTAAGCAAGTTAAACAAAATGCAAAGCTACTAAACGCTAAACTGTACACTCAAATTGCTCCAGAAACCGATTCTGTTACAATCCTAAAGAAAAATACATTGTTTCCTTATCTTCTTTCTTAAAATATCAGTGTGGAGGAACATGAAAGCAAATTGATTTTATTAATAGCAAACCTTAGGATGAAGGTTCGCCCACACACCCCCGGGGAATTTGAGACATGTGACAATATCAGACTTCACAAATAAATGATTAAATTGCTTTCTCTCGACACTGTACTTTGTCGTAAATAAAATAAAATAAGCATAAATTATATTAGTATCTGCTACTATTGACAAGTAATGTTGCGTACTTATATTCGAACAATATGATATATATCAAATACATTACCGAGCCAGGCTTAAAATTCTATACGAGTATTTAAACATGGCTTACATATACATCAGACAGACACAACAGGCTACGCCGACAATAAACAATTATTATCTCTTGGTTAAATGATAGCTAAACACATACACAACACCTAAAGTTATGTTAGACGTTTTCATTACAGAGGTTCTAAGAAGGCAGCGAATAATTCTCGCTATAAATTTTAATTATGATTTATAATGAAATACCGTGTTCTGTTATTCATAAGGTTACTATAGTCTTCTGGATGTTAAATGTATTGCATAATACTAGATACTTTTTTATTCTACCAATACTTTTCGGACTTACAGCGGTAACGCTTTTGATTTGTAGAGTTTAAAGTAGCCACGTAAAATAGCACTCCTGTTACTACAGATATTTACTTTTTAATTACATAATACATAACAAAAACAAAAAATTCATAAAGCAAATATCTGTAATAACAGGAGTGAAAAGTCACAAGGTGTAGATTCTTTATATATATTTTTTTAAATGCCTATTATTTTTAAAATACGTAACTTAAATTTTTGTGTATATTTTTCTGATAGCTTATATAGAACTTAGCCTGTTACCTGATTCCGGCTTGACGTCGACTTCTGGGACACTCTGATATATATTAATATATATTATGTCGTAACGGCTTACGAGTACCTCGAACGTTCCTTGAAACCGTGACCGCAAGCCACAACAGACTACCGTTTTGTAAGGTCATTGGTACAAATTTAGATATAAATTTCCCACGTAATAGTAGAGTCGCTATATAACAACATACTGAATAGCTATTTGAAGCGAATAAATTCTCATAATAAGCATTAATTATTATCCTTGCCCGTGCTTTGTTTGCGTCGACTGCAGTTCACAACGTCATTTACGCAGCACACTATGTACCATACATCGCGTACTATTAAACTAAATTAGATGAAATGTAGCTTAGTTTATAAGTTGACCTACCATATTGTAAAAACTGCATACAAATCTGTTCAACAGTTTTTATGTAATGTTGGCAAAAACAGATAATAATTCTTAATACTATTGTTTGTGCCGTTTAATCCTAACTAATATTATAAATGTGAATGTGAGTTTGTTTGTTTTCACACCTTAATTACTCGACCGACTATCATGAAATTATGCACACAAGTTGTCAGGGGAATAGAAAAGGACAAAGGGTACCTTGCAACCAGAAAAAGTACTGTTACTAATCCAATCTAACCTACATTTACGCAAACGAAGCGACGAGTAAAATCTAGTAGTCTATAAGAAAAAAGAAAGCTACTAAATTCTCACAAATATTTTAACCATAGTGCCTCAACAGAACAGGCAGAGAAAACTACTGACCACATATATAACAACGCGAACCATGATAAACAGAACGGCTTATAAAGCAATTACTTGCCGTCTGCAATAAATGCAAGCAAATATGCGAGGTATTTAAATTGCACCCAGCGCCTTACTTAATCATGTGCAATTTTTGAGACGTTTGCTCGTTCGTTTAAATTATTGTATGTTTGCATTAAATATCTATGTTGTGTATATTTTATAATATAAGTATTAAAAACAACATATTACAATAATTCTTTGTAATCCTATACTTGAAACTCCGCGTCTTATTGAGCCGTACTCCCTACTGACTATCATCATCATCATCATCATCATCAGGCTATAATAGTCCACTGCTGGACATAGCCCTCCCCCAAAGAGCGCCATAGCGCCCTGTCAGACTACTGACTATATACCTACAAATTTATCTCTATATCAAATTATAGTAGTACCAGTATAACAAACAGACAAAGTAACTTGTGTCTATAATAAGTAATTAAAAGAGTTTGAAAACAATAACAGTTACATGTACCTATTTCAGAAATCTATTTAACCAGTAAGCTTAGCAACAACCTTAGAAGAGGACCAATATTTTTTTTAACAGCCATTTGACTTTCTGCAGTTCTACCAACATGAGCATAATTAGTTATTCATGGAACTATCACCAGTAGACTAAGCGAGCACAGTAGCCTATAGAAAAGCAAACAACTTATACCACCCTAACTCTATAAAACACAAAAAAGCGTTTCACAAATGCCAGACAAAAACGGAGCTTTCGTTTAGACCAAAAGCCTGACTACATAACACTAGACAGATGACTTGCAAAGTAAATAAAATGTTAGAGGTGTACAAAGGATGTCCACGTTTTGTTTAATGTTTCGGACACAAAAAGGCCGCACGTGTTTTCACGGCGCCGGTGTCTGCAGGGCTTTTGACTTTGCAACATCCCATTTGATACACAGACAGTTGAATTTTTCAAATTAAATGAGTTCTGTATTTGTGCGGCGAAGAAATTGTTTGTGCTTTGATGAATGCGTTTTTTATGCAGTTTTAGCATAGACCTAAAATGGGACAGAAAGTCTGTTTGCTTCTGACCTGTATGGAGTAAAGGTAATGTTTTTGGGATATTTGTATGTCTGATTATTTCTTGTATAGCATAACTGGCTTGATGCTGTTTCTAGAAATAAGTTTGCGTTATATTTATCTTTATACTGTTAATGAAGTTGGAATTCTTCTTTTTATCATTTATAGTGTATTAAATCCGTACAAAAAAGTTTCACAACCAAAACAGGGCCCTTGATTATTAAAATTACTTTAATTTTGGTTGACCACGTAAATATATAGATTTATTTCAGACACAAAATGCAATAAGAACTACTACTACTGGTTATACTAGACAACATGGATTCTGACATAGCCTAAGCGCTCTGTCTGCCACTACCACCAATTTGCTGTGTTTTAGGTTACTCACAATAGTTAGTCACTCTAAAATAACACGTAAACCACCAAGTCTAAAGACAGCATACAGAAAGCTTTCATTTTTTAACGTGTAAGATCTGAACCGACGAAGAATTCGCCGGCAGCATTTGCTGATGAGGACTTACGCGTGATGAAGCTTTAGTCACATTTCACCACTCACAGCTATTGTAAAGTACAATTCTGATGTAAGATTTGGATATCTCGAGAACACAAGCTTACAAATACAATAACAAAAACAAACAGAAACAAACGTGATTTGATTTTAATTTCATTTAAAAACATTGTAAATATAAAAGACCACAGTACAATAACTAATCAACTTCAAAGCTAACGACGCGTAAAGTGCTTCGTAAAACAACATAATTTCCCGAATAAACAAGGAAATATTTGTGTTCCAACGTGTGCCAGTGTTATATAGCGCCCTCTCGGGAACCGCTAGGTCCGTCGACGAATGCGGTAGGAAGGCCAACATGTAAATAGCTTACTTACATTAAATTTACAGCCGCAAGAAAAACCTAGAAATATTCTATAGTGATGTTCCATTCAGATTTCCCTTGAGATCTGTAATCCTCTTACCCGGTTTCAATTTAAAATTTATTCTCAATTCCAACACGTTTCAAATCACGGATATCATGATACTGCTCTACATTTGTACGTTCGGTTTGCATTTCTCTGTAAAATGAAATATAGTATTAACATAATGTGAGCCCGTCTCGTGTCGGCTGCACTTTTCATGTTAGCGATATGAAAGTTGACCCTCAGGGAAAATGGAAAACATATTACTGTGTATCTGTATTTGAAAGCTGATTTTACACTCTACCCAACCTCTATTGTTGACAATACTAATGAACTATTAGAAATTTCATTAAATTCACTACTCGCTTTCGCAGAATCGAAGCTGAAAAATACCGGGTATTTTTTGACTGTCAAATTTCATAAAAGTTCCGAATAGTCATACACACGCCCAACTAGGAGCTAAAACTTTGTAATGAAAAGACCCGAAGCATCCACCGGAACGTTATTGGTATTGCAAATATATAAACGATATGTCTGTAGTTCCCGCCTGAACAATTCCGTAGTTATCGATATAAACTTGAAACGAACAATAAAGTGCAATGAGCGAGGTTTGCTTTTACAAAAATATGAACTCCCACATTTGTTACGACTGTACACTTTACAAATTTTCAAAGCTAGGGAGCTAGATATTTCGAAGGACATAAATAAGGTTTTATGTCCGACATGTAATGGCTACACGTGCCTTGCACTCCTTGTGGCCGCATCATTTAAAGCCCCACTGCTCCAAACTAACTCTAAGCCTGCAACTGGAAAGTCAAACTACAGATTTAACGAATAAAACTCAAATTCGTTTAATACAAGTCGCAGTAATATTCACGAAGAAATAAACGGAAGGTCGCCATCATACATATATGTAGCGTAGCTTTGAGCGTACACAGTCTAAGATAACGATGGCGCCCTAGGAGCCTATAAAAATGTTAATCCGAGAAGAAGGGTGACGCATTTGAGAAGTACTTTTATACGTAGCACATTGAAATGTTCATAAATTGTTGATTCTTTGAACCACATATTTTGTACGATTTCGATTCAAACGTTTTGGTATAAATAAAGTGTTTCCAGTAAGAAAATGATATTTTTGTAGCTCCCCCGTCACAACCTGATTCTGAAATAATGTTTGGGTTGTTTTATGAAACATTTTGAGGCCTTTTTTACGGGCACACGATGATTTGCACCACACGGTGTGTTCCACGGTAAGTTGAGTGTGCCGAGCTCTAACAAAGGAAATTGAAACGTATCCATGAGCTTCACAGATGACTGAATCAAATGGAAATTGTAAACTTTAATCAACAAAGATACACCGCAACACACACTTCAATTTCAATTAATTATCTTTGTGTATGGTATACCTAACTATCTGTCTTCTCTTCGTATTGTCTATAGACAGTTAGAATATGTCACTGCTAGGCAATGTTCGTCATCTTGAGCCAATCGGTGTTCGTGCTGATTCGATTTGCTCTCAATGCCCAGCGGCAACAGCTAGCGGTGATACTCAAGCACAACGGCGTTCTTATGGCATGGATATACGTTTAGATGCATGCAGTGAACCCAATCCACAGATATAATATCCACATAAACTATGCTCGTTTAGACCTCAATGTGCTGTATTCCGCACATGATTAGATTAGATAGATTATTAAAGCGAACATGAAAAAGCATTTGGTATACCCACGAACATTTTGAGATTAATTTAAACAAACTAAGTCGTAAATACTATTTTAGTATTCAAAATACAAAATATTTATTAAAATATTCCAAAATTAATTAAATAAACTTTTACGAACCTTCTTTGAATATAGCGAAGCCAATTTTAATTTTGTGTTAAGTTAATAAAATATTTACTGTACAAAGATAATGGAAATTATTTTCCATTATCTTTATACTCAATTAATTTGGATGAATCTATTTCATCTTTTATTGGTGGCTTGACTGACTTTTATACTTTTGAATTTCTTGATCAGTAAGTGGTTCAAATACTTTTCTGTCCATTATATATAGCAATCACTGCACTAGGAATAAATACTGTAGAGACTTTATAAATATTCAAAAACCACTTAATTTTTGTGAACACAATTGAACCTGAAAAGGCGGCACAACTACTTAACCCGTCAACTGTCGAGCGGACATACGCTGTCCGCAAAAATGAGTCATAAAAAAAAAAAACGACAAATGTAAGTCCGCTGCACACTTGACTCGTTAATGAGTCAAGTGTCGAGCGCACTTACATTTGTCCGTTTGTGTATTGTTTGCACAATAAATTTTTAATTATTTTTTACGAATTTCTCCTAGACGTTCAAGAAGTTAAACCACTAAGCCAACCGTGCAGTCAGTGTTATCCCACATTCATGTATACTATACACACACCTAGAGCTAGACACCTATAACTTGATGTAAAAAGCTACAAAATATTAAATAAAAAAGCCCCTTTCTTCGAAACATAATGCAATATCAGGGGCCACCTAAATGGTAAGTATCTTTTTCCAGAAAGCAAACGCGTTCTTTCATTGCATGCCACTCATCAGAATTTACTTCTCGTTGACCTAGAAATTTGGCATCATCAGCAAGATTCATCAGGAAATTTGCCGTTCACATAGCATAAATGGAAGGAAAAATCCGAAAATAATGCTTTTATTGTAGAGGGCAACATAAAGTGAACGGCACGAAAGCTTTTTCCTTAAAGGAGCAACTGTTTTTTGTTCACGAGATTAGCTAATTAATATACGGAAACATTTTTCATCAACCCTTGTAGCCGTTAATATGCAGCCCTTGTCTTTGATGGATAAGGGCTCGAGGGAAGCCCTTTAGGAACATAATTTTAACACTCCATATTCGCTTACCTTATTAGAATATAATACATTATGGGCCCATATGTTCGAAAGGTTATACTGGGGCTTATAAACTTGCACACATTAATCTCGATAGCTTTGTTTTAGTTTTTATATTTAGGTGATGAAAGGTCTCATTTCTATCCAGTTAAACTAGAAAGCAGACCCAAATATTTAAAGAGAAATAACTCTATGAAGAAGAAATTGCTATGGTCACAGAATATTCAATTAACACTATTCAATTAGAATCCTATCAAAAATTCCTATCTAACTGTCGGCAATAGTACAATCACTCACAATTCTGCCACTGCACAAACAGCCAATCTGCAATAATCAATTAATAAGACATAATTTGTACATAACAGTGCAGTACCTTAGATACCTGACTACGTATTTTAGTAGAAGCTCCTTGCGGACTTGTATAATCGCTTAGAACACCGATTATTATTCATCTAACTGGCAAGCTGCCAGATATGCATGAATGACTTGAATAATATTGAATAAAGAAATGAATTCTGCACTTCCTAGCATATTTAATCGAATACGTAGGTAAAGCAGGCTTTTGAGCTTTAGTTAGAAAACTTAACTAGTTATTTAAAGTATAGGATTGAGTTGATAATTGTATTTTTGCTCCTGCTAAAACATGGATATAGACTAACTCACGGCTATTTCCCGGGGGACTATGCAGAGACTACGGATACAATAGAGCACGGAACTAAATTACACCACCTTTGTCGTACTCTATACAATACAAGCATGTCAGTGACACATACGACTACAAATATGTCACATATCGACTGTGAACTGGCAATATATGACATCGCGATTATTTGAGAATTTCAATTTTATACGTACGAAATAACGTTATATGAAATAAGTGCACGGATGGCGTAGTTGTTTACGTGGGTGCCTCACGATTGCCACTACGCCGAGTGTTCTTGGTACGATCACCATACAGGACAATTTGGGTGATCCAGAAATAGTTGTTCCAGGTCAGGGTATATTTTGTGTCCGTTGTTCGATAGTTGTAAAGTCCCCGGAGACACAGAATATAATCCTAGAGACGGCGGCATCTTTAAAAAAAAAACAAATGATCTGATATATTTTAGATATATTTATTGTATCTGAGCTTCTAAACGTAATATAAAATGAGAAATATTATAAATTGGATAGTTCAATACTTCATAATTTCGATTTAAATATAAATATAAGATAAAAATATATTGGATAGTTCAATACTTCAAAATTTCGGTTCGGTAGATCAGTTCACATACGATATGCCAAACTGAAGCGCCGAGTCCGTCACTCGAATTGGATATTGGATACTTTCATCTCTAGTTCTACAATATACTTTCAAGTTGGAAAAGCCCTTGGATTATTGACATGCCTTAAGGTTGTGAACAGGTAACTCCCAACGCGTAATAAAACTATTTTGGTAAAAATATTATATGTAGAAAATGTCACGCACGGTATCATATGTAGAAAATGTCACGCACGGTATCATAAATATCACGGTATCATATATCTAAACTAAAGTGGCTGACATAGTTGTCTAGACCACCAAGCGGACGTGGGAGTGTCCAGGACACATAGCGCGCAGAACAGATGTCTGTTGGGGCAGAAAGGATCTGGAGTGATGGCCACGTACTGGAAAACACAGCAGGGTAAAACTGCCCACAAGGTGACCGACGACCTGGTAAGAGTCGCAGAAAGCGGTTAGATGCGGGTAGACCGGTCGGTGTGGCACTCTTGGGGGATCCCTATGTCCAGCAGAGTCTTTAGGCTGAGATGATGATAATGAATACATGATACAATTTAGTATGAAATCTCAATCTATATCAATACTAATATTATAAAGCTGAAAAGTTTGTTTGGTTGAACGCGCTAATCTCAGGAACTACTGGATCGAATTGAAAAAGCATGCGTAGGCACGCATGAGTATTTGCCACCTTCATAAAAATACATGTATTTATGTTTTGATATGTATCTAACTAATATATTTTATTTTATCCCGATTGGTAATTTATATGTATTATGTGTGAAAGGTATTTTAATAAGTACCTACATCATCAGATTTTAAAATATATTTTAAGCCTTTCTAAAAAGACGGTGTGATTTACAAAAAATCTAAATTACCCAATAAAATAAATGGACTAAGGCGTTTAACAAATTTATTCTGCGAGTGAATTCGGTTTAGGTAGCCAACTGGAAATGCGAGATAACGTAATATCTACACGCATTTGTTAAATTGATATGTAATAATAATAGTTTATTTTTTCTCATACATTGATTTTGTTTACAGAATTTGAGGTTGCCCCAGTAAGTTATACAGATACTTGTGTTGGGGCTACCTCGCAACTTCCCTTAGTTTTTATTTTACAATTAATATAATTATGTATGTAGCTTATTTTGTTTGATTAATTCTAAGCAGCCGTATATTATAGATAGTAGTATTTATTTAGTATAATTAAGCACTAGTACGAAATAGCGATAGGTAATTGCAACGAAAAAATAATTCGAATATTTAAGAATTGTATGACCGTCTATATTCGATTGTTAATCAATTCGTTTTATTTGATTATAATTCGAATCGTTACTGATTATTCGAAACTTTTTTTGATGACGGTACACATAGTTACCTTCTATAACATCTCTGTACTCTCGGTAATTATACTGCATAAGTTATCGCAACGAGCTTTATTTTTAAAGTCATTTTACTAATATGCCCTATACTACCAAGTGAATATTGAATTGCAATAACCACACAATTTAGTAATTAATTTCGACTTCATATATTATAATTTATGCATATCGATTATGATATTTATGTATATTCATTTAAAAGCTGTGTTGTTTGTTATCGACAATACAAGGAATTGAAATTTATATTTCATTCATTGCAAAAATAGCACGCTTGAGTAACATTATGATAATATCGACAACAGCTTAAGTTCCCGTTCCGTTACAACCGCTTGCTCATACTCCAGCGAAACCTTCCCAACTCAAGCGAAAGGATAACATTTCACGTTCTATGTTTGCATACCAATATAATTTCAAAATACGAACCCAATTCCGAACACATTTGAAATTAAAATACTCTAGAGCATCACTAATTTCATTAAGCGAATGAATTTCAATAATGTAAAATGAATTACAAAATCATATTTACGAAATTGGCTAGCCGCTACCGCAATGTAGATGAAAAGAATATCTCTTATTTAATTTGAATATTTATGAGACCGCCATATTTTTATTCTAACCTGGTCCCGATATTAAACATCGCGAACACCTGTTGAGTTAAACTTTCAGAATCTAATTGATACTAATGTTATACAAGTGAATTATAAAGTACCCTATTTAGTATAAAATCAACTTCCCTAATACACTTTTCAATTGATTAGCATATAAAGAATTTGTATAGATATATTCCATACGTAAATGATGTAATAGAGAGATAAGAACAACTTGTTATCAATTGAATACTGTGTAATACATACAATCATTCTTAAATGCGGTATTCGTAGGAGTATAAAAATGATTTTTGATGTGAGATATAAAAGGGGAATTGCTAATAATCTGTGACGGCACGTAGCCATTTAAATGGCAAAATAGCTCGAGGACTCGCGTAAAAGTAAATCTGCAGTACGTCTTCAGTCACACGTCCTCTTTTTATTATGCTTCATTTTATTTTCACTCGTCAGTTTTCCTAAATGAAATGACGAGCGTGAACGATGTGTGTTGAATGATGAGCTTTTAGTCATGGCTGTCAAAAAGCTACAAATATCTGGAAACAATGTCGTCAATGCTTTCATTTCAACGACTTTTACTTAATCCATATCAACAGTTCACGTTCGAATTAATACGTATATTTTGAAGTACGTTATCTTTTATTCAAACGTCAATGTAATTTGCAAAATACTTATGACAAATACGACTTTGTCCTACACGTATACTATATTATATGTAGTCCATTGCGAATACTAAATATAAATAATTCGAAAGTAAAGCGTCGGTGAGAGGATGAAATACCATCTTGAACGTAGAGAAATAATTGATGTGAGACATTCCAACTCGTACGTTTACGCCAGCGCTATGTAACACGTTTAGATCTAAGCAATTACTTCTGTTTTTTATTCCTTCGCCGGCGTTTTTATCAAAACGGTGTTCCACAACAGCGATTGCGTTTTAAAAACAGAACTTAGTTTGCCAACGAGTGTAGCACAATTTTCTCCGAAAACTGTTTTGAACAAAGATGGAATGGAAACGAAATTCCGTGCAAACACAATAAAGACCTTTCACGAACTTTCACTTGCAAGTCGCTGAAACTCTGGCTAACTTTCCTATCTGTATGCATGGGAATATCCAATTCAAACCTAATCTAGTTTCATTAAGACTACAAAAATTGGATAAAGTGTACTAAATGGAACTTGGAAACTTTGTTAAGCACCTGTGGTTTTACGGCTAACGGAAGATACGAGAATCTTATATACCTTCTATACAGTAACTGACGCCTGTTGCCCAGAGCATTGGGTAGAGATTATGAATTCTCGCTTGTCACGCTCTAGACATCGATGTATTTATTAATTTACTAGGGGTCGCCAAGTGGTCAACATTCGACCATAATTGATTTAAATTTTAAATCTTTAATTTTTGTAGCTTATTCGTATAGATAAACTTTTAAAATTTAATGGCCAATACCGCGAAAATGGAATAGGTACTTAAGGTATGTAACCATAGTTACGAAGAATTCTATGACATCAAACGAACAATGCCGAAATACTACGAACGCGATTCGACTGCGTGTGTCAAATGCATGGTTGTGTGCGTGTAGTGTTTTTTCATTAATTTAACCCGGGGTCATTGGGGCGTTGCGGTGGGTCTCACAGACTCGTTCATTATAATCAAAATTATTCCAATACTTTATAAATAATAAAGTGAATATTTATTCGTGTTTAGTATTTATGTAAATAAATGAAACACAAATATCATTTTATATTATGTTTTAATCATATTTATTAGAGCTTTAAAAAAAAGAACGACAAATGTAACAAAATCTTTCTCTTCTACTTAAAGGTAATTCTAATATTAATTAACAATCAGTCTTAATGTTTAATGGCACTTTTATGTAGGAAACTAAATTATATTTAGAAGAAAAAACAATTAATAACTCTGAATCATTATCTTTGGTACAGTCAAATCTCTTGTAAAATCGAAAAAATACGCCGTCCTTCTGCCTCTTCTCGATCCATTTTTTTACTAAGTACCTAAGAAAAACATAAATAAAATACCTTAAACTATATATCAGCAACTTTATTTGTAAACAACAACAAAAATACAAATATAAAGGGATAAATACTTAAAATAATATGTATACATAATTAAAATAATATCTATACAAAATGGCGAGAAATTGTGACACTAACTGCGGGGATGGGTCTCACATACCTTATTCAATTTTGTGCACGTGTAACTCCCACTGTGGCTGTCGCACGACTAACATGTTACCTGGGATGCATAGAACAACTCAACAGCTCCAGCTATTGAGAAGAACGTCAACGTCACACGCATAGTAGCCGTACTAGAAGCGAAATATAATGTGACGGGTCTCACAGACCCAATCCCCATGAGGCCGGGTTAATGTATTTCTAATGCATATTTTATAAAAATATTAGGATTCGCTCCTCCTTCTCCATATAAACTTTACCCGTGCCAAATTTCATACTCCTCCGTCCGCGCAATTTTCGTAAAAAGGGGTACAAAGATTTTGCTTCACGTATTAATATACATACATATAGATGCTGATTATCAGCATTATTTAAACACATAAATCTATTTAGGATAATTTTTAATCTAACGGTCGCAGTCACAGAGCAGAGTAAAATAATACATATTTGACTGTTCAGTATTTGTAATTTGTTTCACACCTTCCCTCTACGTGAAACTAAACTAGACTAGACTAACTAAACTAGGATGAATATTTATATCTCCACAATATCAATATTCATGCAATACAAGGTCGTTATTATTATAGTTTCTGAACAATGCTACTATTTTGTATATATTATATTATAGTATGGAAATTCCTAAATTCACTCAGTGTCCTAACACTAGTATCGAAGTAGCATTACTTCTATACTAGTGCCCGTAATATCATCGCCAATATTAAATATTCTAAAGATACCACAACCATAAAAACTCATTTGAAACTAGTATTATCTACCGAACAGAAAGCGTTTGACCCCAAAATAAGAATAATGCATACATACTTGCCCACCTAATTCCATTAAGCTTATTACTTGTTATACAAAACAATAGCAGCATCGACATGAGCTTACACAAAGTAACTTGTTACATTATGTCCTATTCACGGAACGTATAGGAGCCATTTAGAGCACAATGTTCTCGGTGGATGCGGAAATCCACTCACGATATGACTGCAAGCCGAAGCAAGCGGCAAAACGAAATGTAGGCACCTATTGTCCGCCGGTAGACAGCAAAGCATTACATTAGACAAATGGATTTATTATGTGGTTTGTTACTTTGTTTAAACGCCATTTGAATATTAAATAAAATTGCCGACAAGATGATGCGCATCTGAAGGGTCAATAACCTTACTTTGTAAATGTTTTGTATTGGAACTATTTGGCAATTCAAAAGAGTGTCTGAGAATGTGTCTGCAAATAAAATAAAAATAGCATGATCTGATATGAAAGTTAAAACATAACCTACAATTTAAATGATCACATTAAACAGTTTGTCTAGTTAAAATATATAACTATAATTGAAATTAAACTACTATATACGGATTTTATCGCGTTGTTTATTTGAAACTGTTACAAAATTTTTTGAAAAAACTGTTACACTACTATAATCACTATTAAACTTTACAAATTTTTAAGCTAATTAAATTATTGAAACTATTAAAACTATTTATACTATTACTATACTATTATACTATTTAGATTTATTTTTACACTTTCCCCGACGTTTCGGTTGCTTTTCAGCAGCCATGGTCACGGGGAGACTAAGATGGTAGTTGTCTCAATGTTCCAGTGTAGTTATTTCAAAGTACCCGAACATAATTTAATCATGGGTGTTTCTATTTACGCAGAATGAGCTCAAAGTATCATGAAGTCTAGCTGTGGTTTGCTTCTTCTTGGGTTTGACTATTTGAATTACTGGATCCCAAGCTGGTGGTACACTCCAACCATCTTCTCTATTGAAATTAGGATGTTTCTTGATTTCAATAGCCTCGCGAAGCATCCTTGGTAGGAATCGGTGTTCTTTAGCGAGCATCTGTGGTTTGTCAAATCTCAGGTAGTGGTTGGTCCCCTGTTGCACATGTTCACACACAGCAGACTTCAACGAGCGTTGGTGTTTTACATCAGCTATGTGTTCTTTTATGCGGGTGCCTATGCTTCTCTTGGTTTGACCAATGTATGAGAGTCCGCAGTCACAATCTATTTTATAGACCCCTGCATCTGGTAAAGGTAGTTGGCACTTGACAGATGGTAAAAATTGACTTATCTTCGTTGGCGGCTTGAAGTATGTATTGATTGAAGCTCGCTTCAAGATGTAGCCAATCTTGTCAGTGACACCCTTCACATAAGGTAGTATAGCAGGCTGGCGCTCGACTGTGGCTGGCTTTTCTCGGGATCTGTGACAGCGGCGCGGCTGTTGGAGCTTGTTGTCTTGCAGTACTTGCTTGACATGTTGAAGCTCGGCGTCCAGGTGTTTCTTGTCACAGATCCCGTGGGCTCTCTGAAACAAAGACATTCCCACGGTAGCTAACTGTTTAGGATGGTGGTGAGATTCACCGTTTAAGTACCTATTTGTATGGGTCTTTTTCCTATATACAGTGTGGCTCAAAGTATGATCAGAATTCCTGATGACAAGGACATCTAAGAAAGCTAATGAATTATTATTTGCCTCTAATTCCATAGTAAATTGTATGTTGTTATTAAGGGAATTAAGATTTTCTAGGAATACACTTACACTATCTGTTGGTAATATTGTAAAAGTATCATCTACAAACCTCTTATAAATCCTGGGTGTGATGGGGGCAGTCTGCAAAGCTCGAGCCTATAATATATTTTGCCTTGATTGTCCTGGCTCTATGGACTGTAAAACGTAGCCAAGGCTTGTGGTCAACGGCTCTCATGATCTGGAACGAAGTCACACAAAAAATGATATAAAATTTATTCTCTTTTTTATCATATCATCCTTAATGTATACGAAAGAAAGACCTGGTAACGCAATATTATGGGCTTTTTTACAACGTGTCCATACGTGTGACAAAATAAACGAATCCACCTAAATAGATCACAAAACAACTTGGCCTCCTTCCAGAACCATACATGTAGTTATATTGGAATAAAAACGTCGAAGTAAGCTTTGTTGGCATACAAAGCCGTGAGTGTAAATGTTTTTGCGTATGTCCTTTGGATGCCAATTTAGTTAAGATTGTAGCAAATGGATATCTGCAGTCTTCTTACCCCTCCAGAAAATAGACGTTAGTGTAATGCGTAAGTAAGAATAGTTAATTTTTTACGCACTTTAGAACGATATTTTGGCGCGAAAGAGTGAGGATATGCGACTCTAATTTTTTTCTACTGTGAAATGTTTAGTAATATGTTAGTTATTATTTTTGGAGCATTGCAAAATAGGTTCAGATCAGGTCGCCCCTGAAAATTTTCTTTCACAGGGCTCCAAACTTTAAACAGTGAAAACCAATACCGCAAATAGGTTGGTTCTGGTAGATACAAAAAGATTATAATATATAACGCTGTATTAAACTGTCCCACTGCTGAACAAGAGACTCTTCCTAGAAAGGTGAAATACATAGTCCACCACGCTGGCCTAGTGCGCGATAGCAGACTTCACACATCTTTGAGAACGTTATGGTGAACCCTCAGACATGCAGATTTCGTCACGATGTTTTCCTTCACCGTTTAAGCAAGCGATAATAAACTATTTAATTCGCACAAATCTTTAAAACTTAGAAATGCGCGCCTTGGGTTCAAACTAGAAACCTTTGGCAGTCCAACGATCTCCCATTATGCTATCGCTGCAGGTAGGTAGGTACTACATAATCTAAAACACCGTCAAGTATGAGGACTTGCGCTCCTAGAGTATTGAACCTTAGAAGTAAATATATAGAAAGATACGTATGCCCATAGTCTCTAAGCCCAATATGGGATAAGTGTATTACATCCTCATTTTATCAGCTATGGTTTTAAGTACTATATTGCCTTTGGCGCAACGTTCTAATTTCTGTGCTCCCACTGAAGTGTATCTGAAAGGGATGCTTTTTGTCGACATAATTTTACTTATCTTTGTCATTTGCAATAATGTTGACAGCATGATTTAGAATCATCCCAAATTTTAAGTCAATAGCATTAATAGTAATTGGGACAGACAAATAAGTCAAGATTCTGTTTTTACCATATTTGTACGAAACCCCAGAAATGGTTATCTTGGACAGTCGCGACCAATAGTGATACTCGCCTCATAGTTTGAGAACTACACTTACAAACCCCAACATCGACTTAATTACTTATTTCAAACTAAGCTTCGGGAATCAGTTTAAGATATAATATTTCACTGGACACTTTCAAGGCAACTTCTGGGCTCATCTTTCATAAGTAATCCAATCATGCGGTAGACATGCTTGTATTCCAAAAAAATTGTAATCTATACCAAGAGGGAAAGTTTAGGTAACAAGATTATATTTAATATAACATACTAGGTCAGGTTAGGTGTTATCTGCAGCGCTATTCGTGAGGAATTTGCTTTACCCATTCCTTAGCTTGTTCTAATTTAGAACTTGGACTATCAACCCCTCGTGCCTTAACCGTTTAGTGGTTTCAGCTTTATTAACTAATAGACCTTTGCATTAATAAAGATATAGGCGTTGACTGAATAAGGGATCCATGATGGAGTAATGGACATGCAGATCAATGATCGCAGTAAATTGTTCAGATGGGTGGCCAAAATATGAAAAACGCTCGCTAGTGTTCTTGTTGATCGGTATTACGCCTTGTATATCAAGAAAAACTATCCAATGATCTAATAAATATACACTAATTACACACAGACTTAGAACAATGTTTAGTCGATCACAGTAGGTAATTTGACCGTTTTCTGGAAACCATCTCACATTATAAATTCTCAAAGAAATAATGTTTATTTTTAATTATTATAAGTATTTCTAAAAACAAATTACACTTATTATTTAAACTGTCACATCGCTTGCGCCGGCAATATGGCATCGAATTGTCAAATGACGTAACACGTTTGTAAATAAATAGTGAACGGCAAGCAATGACAAAAGACGTTTACAAACGTGTGACGAAGAATCAAAACAGTTTACGCTCACATGGGTCCAACTAAAAATAAATTAAGTTTATTGGGGTTTTTGTTAAAAATAATTTATTTTTTGTATTATTTTACTGCAAGAATAAGTCATTATTTTTAATACTGTCAAATACTCTATTGATACCTTTGCGGGATTCGAACCGACAATTCTATACTTGTGTGCTATGTTTTCAATCATCGCGTAGTCATATTATGCTTAAACGTATAATAATTTCAGCTTTATTTAACAAATAGGTTAATGGTATGAACATTGTTCATGAAAATGAATTAATTACTTATTTAATTGAGCATAATTTTCATTAAACAGAGTGTTCATTATGCAATATTATGAGTGTTTATAAATTAAATTAGTTTTAATTATAAAATACATACGGCATGAGAAAACAACCACGCTTAATATTTTTAATGTCACATGTTAGTTGTATTTATAGTTATCACGTAATATGTACAACTTAATAACTTTATTTAATATACGAGATTTTGTCCGCAGCTTCGCCCGTGGTAATGAAAATTTTATCAATAAATTTTTAACCCTTGGGCAAATTTCTTTTGGATGTAAGGCACTTTTCTGTATCCTTGACAATGTGTATGCGAAATTTTATGATGCTCGGTGGAGTGGTTAAGGCGTGTAAGAGTAACAAATAAATTTACATGCGCATTCATAGTATTCGTTAGGACTAGGATAATGAAGAAGTAAGCTGTCATGTAGTACACCCAGATTTTGCCGACTGCTATATTTTAGTCACCTAATAGTGGGTGAGCGTATTACCGACTACCGAGTGTAGTTTCAGACTCCGTGTTGCTATTGTAAATATCTTGATAGAAAACCCCATAACAATTTATCTGATCCGGGAATTAAACCCGAGACCTTATGGATAGCATCCACTACCATTGTGATATCTTGATTATTCGGTATACCCTGCGTCAGTACAGGCGTACAGGGTATACCTCCAATGTGCATTTCATTATTTTGGAGTTTTATATAGCTTTACCAAAGTCCTTGATCACATATTATAATAATAAATAAATAATCTAAAACATTGATTTTCGCTCAAGTCTAGTTGTAGTAAAGACTTAAAACTTTTATAAACGTACCATACGTTTATAAAAGTTTTAAGTTTTAGCGGCAATACAAAATAATAGCAAGCCTGAAACACAGGTCTATAACCTAGTTCAGTTAATATAATGTAAAAAACAGACAGTTTTTTGTGTCCAATATTCTAATTGTTAATCTTATCGTTTAGGTCAAATATAGTTGATTTTAATAATACGTTTTACTCAATAGAAGAGACGAAAGTCTATTGACCGAGACATATGTAGGAGATTGACATGTACCAAGCTGAACCACCCACTAGTGAAATTCTCAACTACTACTCGAACAATAGACTTCATTGATGTGTTTGGATACGCATTTTTATTACTCATGGTGTTTAAATAATGCTGACATTATATAAACATTTTATAATAGAGAGGTGATTTCACGATGGGAAATGAGTAATAGATAAAAGAATTAAGTGTATTTTTATTTTTACTTGGCTATAGGTGGGGTTAAGAATCTCACTGGCTATACATATAAGTAAGTGAGCAAGTGTGCAGCAAATGCTACACGAAACATAACTGTAAAACTAAAGCTTAAACTATGTATGTATATTAATTCGGCCTCTACATTATTATACTTTCGGTTTTCGGTATTTATATTGTTATTATTTGTGTTAGTTAAAATTAGTCTTATTCGTTTAGCTTGGTTTCCGAGGTCCAGCGATGAAGCCGAGTGGGTAATGAAACCATGAATAACGTACGACTCACAGAGCACTGTAATTATATGCCATGCTTAGCTAATAAAGAAAAACGTGATAATAATATTTATTTCGACAATATAAACGGCGATTACTAAGCAGATCTACACAACACGTATTTAACAGACGGTCAAACGCATTCCAACTGCGATTAACTAAATAAACTGAAAACAGTCAATCACATTACTTGACACGAGTTAAAGTTTGTCACCTCGTTGATAATTAGCCGTTCCGAAACCTGTGTAAATGTCATTTTGGTATTGCTTGTATAGTTGCCATTGACATAATATCATGGATAGCAAACAAAGCAACTGGTGTCTCTAGTTGAAAACGTGGTCCGTGGTCCGTGATCCGTGATCTGTGATAAGACTAGAACATGTATTGTTCAAATATCTGTTACTAGGTACCATTTGCCAGAATCAATCAATAAGTGATTATTAATTTGCATACTTACCAAAAATTATTAATGTCTATTTCGATATAGCTAGATATTAAAATAACTACAGTTTAGAAACTCATTAGTAACTCCGCTACCCTTCTAATACATATGATAGGGTTGCCACACAACCATATTGTGTTTGTATTAGAGTCCCATTAGATTCTTCAGTAATGAATAGTTTGTGGATAGTTTATAGTAACGCCTACCCAAGTGAAATCACGCGAGTCGAAGGCAAACACAAAATTAGTTTACACCCACGCTATTCGGCGTATTCTAATTTAAGCGCGCATACTTAAGGGCTGTTAGTTAACAGATTTCAATTTCAAAGATTGTGCTTTTTTTGTCATTATGAAATATATACCTATTACTAGATTATGCCCTCGGCTTGCTCGCGTAAATATAGGTTAGCTTAAATTTGTAACAGTACTTTTTTATAATACCTAATATATGCGTGTGCTTATGTTACACTGTGATAATATATAGCTATCTAATGGTATAAGGTTTTTTTAAATCAGTTGAATTTTTAAATAACAATTTTCTAGAACACCTGTTTATTTGACACATACCTATAAAGATATTGGTACAAAAGATCCCAGACCCACACCAAGATTAAGACGCAATTGCAATAATGATGATCTACAGGAATTATGATCAGCTCATCAATTTATATTGACAGTGTATAACAGTTCGCTTTGTTTTGTTTAATTTTTCATTTCGATTATGGCAGCTATATGCAATTCATTGTTCGGCTCTATGCCAATATTTATAAGTGATTGGTCAGTGCAGCTTTACAGCGATTTATTACGTAAATGAAGGTTGCTAACTACTCACACACTAGTCGAATTTATATATACCATCATATTTATTTCAATTCAATTAATTCTGCTAACAAATTATTAATAGTACTGTTTGTTTTTACAAAATATTTGTCACGATTTTTAACATCGGTACTACAAATAGAGCTTTCTCTTCGTTTTCACTGTTCTCTTTCTGCGTAGAACTTAGATATTGATTGACTCAATGGAGTTTAAACAAAATTTTAAACAATCAGGGTTTCATTGTACTGCATTTGGTATCGTATTATGTCGAATATATACTTATTTAAACAAAAGCAATAATAAAAACCAAATAAAATCCTGATGATGCTAATCCTCTATTACGCGATGATTACCTTATCATAAATGTCCTAATCTAAGTAGAATACACCGCTGCCAAAAATTTATGCTACGTACGTTAATATTACACTAGTAAAAATGTTTGAAACACACCTACTATCTACACTTACGGCGTGCTTGCAAAAGATGCAAGTAGCAGACGCGAGGTAGCACAGCAGGCTTACCATGAAAAGTAAATGCCGAAGTTTCGGGGCTACAGTTCGTATCGTGAAACACATATTATATTATTAAAGTTCGGCATGAATTACCGTCCATAAGCTCTTGTTTGTACTGAACTCTTTCATGAAGTAGCCAGAACATCGGATTAATGTAATTATTAAAGAACGAAATCCGAAAAAACATTCTTTTATATTTTTTTCCTTCGGCCCGAAGTTTCGGATAACCGTGTTTATGGTAGACGTTCAGGCTCCATGTGCGAGTTCATCCTGCGGGTAACTAGTGTGATGCATACAACCGCGCAAGTGCCTTAACTTGCGCCTTTAACCGCGTCGTATACAACAGCCATTAGTTTACAGAAATTACAGATGTTGTAAATCATTACATGTTTATTAATGTTGCCGTTATGAGAACCAGGGATCGTGTGATTACCAAATATATTTTATGAGTTGCCATTTATTGTCGTTTTTATTGCCCAATACTTCCCTACTGTGGCTTTTATGTGCTGTATGAAGAGTTAGAGATTACTTTTTATTAAATATTGATTTCAATAATATACAATCTTACCAAAGAATCTAAATAGGTGGTGTATAGTCAAAGAGTACCAACAATTACTTATTTAAGTTAATTAATGTTTAAATGGACATTTAATTTTCTGTTATTTAGACAAGAATCGTCAGAAAGATATAATCATAAAAGCTTGAAGTTTCAAAATATTGTAGAATATTACTCTCACTTTTTAAATTATCTGCGATACACACTGAAAACACGACTTGTGTGTTATATATTGAAATTAAACTACCGTAATCGGATTTTATCGCATAGAATATAAGCATAGACTTATTTGAAACTATATAAATTAATTATTAAACCATTTCATTTATTAAAATATTTTAGTTAAAGATAAAATATTTAAATTATTGAAACAACCGAAACATCAGGTAAAGTGTAAATCTATTGATACGTTTCCCAACGTTTCGATAGCTTGTCACGGGTAGACTTAATTAAAATGATTTTCCAAACACTAGCATAGTCTAAGGTTCAAATAAGTATATATATATATATATATATATATATATATATATATATATATTTATTGAGTACATACTAACTAAAAGCATCTGTGATTCAGGGAACTGGGTTAATCAGAATTGATTTCGTCTTATTACCTAAATGATTTATTTTGTGAAACCACACTTTATGAGAAACAAAGCATTTAAGAGATGTTTTATTTATGTGACAGGAGATAATTATAGTAATTTAAAAGCATTAAAATATCGCAGTGCCATATTAATGTCATTCACACCTCGTGAGTTCACGAATTTACGCGTCACGAATATGCAATAATACCTTAGAAACAAATCATACAGCGCAACATTAGATTATTATCCTCAACACCTTACACTAATCACATTATAATCATAATTCAGCATCTCAACTCATTGTCTCTCTCAGTCGTCTCAACGCAACCTTGACTTCAAATAATATCAGCTTAATTGCTTTTTAATGTCACTTATCTCTGTACCTAACGCCCCATTACAATTCAGAAGATAAAAATCGACGACTGCAAAAAATATTTCAACAAGGTTTCAAAGACAGAAAACCGTTTTAAGGTTATGCCTTCGTAAGCAATTTATTTGTTTCCATCGTAGCGTAGCCCTATCTTAACTACGTCGCCGGTCTGTGTCACAATGATCAATCATACCCGAGGCGCTTTCAAGCATTGTGTTCGAACTTCAGACCCTCATGAATAATCAGCGGTTAGTCTCTTTATTACAGTATTACTGTAGCCCTTTAGCTGCGTCATTATCATAATATGATACAGAATGATCGTGTCAGCAGACCAAATAATGCCACTAAGCGTGACATTGTCTCTAAATATTAGTTATATTATATCCGTTGCTGTATTCGCACAACTCCCTGAAAGGTTTTAATCTGTTTCTACGGTTTTATTGTGTGAAAAGGGGATGGCTAATGGGCGTAATGTGTACTCCTTTATTATACTAACATAGACAATTATTATGCGGAATGGCGACCGTTATTATAATATTCACAAATATTTACATATTGTTTTCTATTAATATATCATTTTAACCTATTTTGAAACGAAGCGGGCGATGTCTAGTTCGCATTTACTCGCCAGTGTACCTAAATTTGTATAAAACGATTCTTCTAGGTAAATATTGTACAATTGGTTAATTTTTAGTTTAATTTCTTTACCTTATTTTCTCTGTTTTTTTAAATACAAAGTATAGTATATAATATTAAAAATTATTTCTAAGTATTATCATAATGATAAAGGTAAGCAGGCCCTTGGAATTACCGACAGTGACACACATTACTTAACTTTAATGAATGTTATTGACCTTAGTGACTTAATGTTGTATAATACGATAAATTTAAACTCAAAAGTAAATTTAAAGGATTCAAGTGCGCGTTCACTTTCATTTATAAGACGTATTACGATTGTTTTGCACTTAGGTAATGAAAGAATAGGTAAGAGCTACATTCTATTGATCGATAATAATTGTCTTGTTTTGTTCCAGATATCCAAATGGTCTGTATCCAGGGACATTGTAGGTAATAACTAAAGTAACTTAAGTAATTTTACAAGTAATACGTGGTTCTCTTAATAACTGTTACCGAAAACTTTGCTCTTCGAAACAAAGAATCAGGGGACCCACTGCACGCACTGGTTTACTAACTAGCATAGCGGACATTATATACGCGAGTAAACTACTTTAAAGACGTGTTACATTATGTAATGTAATTTCACAAGATTTTATTAGTGTTATGTGTACTTCATACATACATACTGTCACTCTGCTTATATCCTCATTTCACCAGATCTAGTTTAAGATTCAACATTCTTCTACAGGGCATAGTCCTAGACGACGTATTACTACTGAAAATTTCTTAAAAGAAAATCTAATGACACTATGCCCGATACGGGAATCGAACCCAAAACGTCATGCAGAGCAACAGCACACACTACTGCAGCTCCACAGAGGCCCTCTACCGCCATCTAGTATGCATTAAATAACAATACCGTATATACGTACAATATATGGAATACCGGATAAATCGTAACTACTTCAACTTGTTCTAGCACATACTCTTCAATTTAAATTTTTCTCAAACGATTATGCCATCCGTGCGGTGCTAAATTTGATTTTGGTAAATTAAAATTTCGTATTCCTGTATTCTACGTTACTACGTAGACATTGAATTCTAATAAGCTCATAGAAATTGTCACACTCACCAATATCTATATACAAGTTATCCCAAAAGAAAGTTTATACATATGTAGTGGAATCATTACAAAAAAAACAAAATTTTAACAAAAAAGAAAACCGACTTCAATAAAGAATATTCTAAAACTTAAAATGCACTAAAAAGTTATTAAGTAATTGCATATTCTTGTGAATAATTAAATTATTGTTATTTTTGGAGTCGGTGTCAGCCGTCCGCGCCGCGTGTTGCGTCTATGTGTGCATGCCAATGTTACGTTATGATTATAGTAAGACATCTCATGTTTAATTAGTTACAAACCTACCTTGGCTGACACCGATTCCAATAATAACAATAATTTAATTATTCACAAGAATATGCAATTATTTATTAACTTTATAGTGCATTTTAAGTTTTAGAATATTCTTTATTGAGGTCGGTTTTCTTTTTTGTTAAAATTTTGTTTATTTCTCGGTTTTTAGTGAACCTTGCCAAATATGAGAACATCATCAATGTAGCCAAATACGCATTGTTAAGTATAACTCGAAAACGAATCGTCAAATCTTGATCAAAATTAAATGGGACCACACGGGAAGCACCAGCTTTCAAATAAAAAAGAATCATCAAAATCGGTTCATCCAGTCGAAAGTAACGAGGTAACAAACATAAAAAAACAAAAACAGACGAATTGAGTACCTCCTCCTTTTTTTGAAGTCGGTTAAAAAATTAACTATATAATAAAAATCTGTTTATTATTTATTAAAGTACACAATTTGGGAATTTATTTCTTAAAAATAATATCGTTCAAATGTAAACCCTGGTCACGGCACTCATTTATTCGAACACAAAAATTTCTTTTGACGAGCCGTCATAAGAAATTTCAGGCAGGTCGACTCTGTGATGGTTGTTATTTCGTGACGGATATTTTCATTCAAATGCGCCAGAGAGGTTGGTCTATTGGCGTAAACTTTAGATTTGAGATAACCCCACAGGAAAAGGTCCATAGGAGTTAGATCAGGACTGCGTGGAGGCCAATTTATGTCACCTCTCCTAGAGATCAATTTGTCAGGGAAAATTTTACGAACTCGTGGCAGAGACGTGTTGGACGTGTGTGAAGTTGCTACGTCCTCCTGGAACCAAGTTCTTCGATTATAGCCAGGAAAGATTTGCAATTCAAGCACCAAGAAATTGTCTAACATCTCCACATAACGCTCCGAATTGAATGTAACTGTACGTCCTCTTTCATCTTCAAAAAAATAAGGGCGGCCGATAATTCCTTGCGCCGACATCGCAGCCCATACGGTCACTTTAGGCAAATGTAAGGGTATCTGATGCTTGCGTTTCGAATTCGTTCCACTCCAGCAGCGGCAGTTCTGCTTATTCACATACCCCTTAAGATGAAAATGAGCTTCATCCGAAAACAAGATCTAACGTTGAAAAGCGCTCAATTGCCTGGTTTACGAAGTCAAGCCTTTGGCTGGTATCCTGGGGCATATAATTCTTGTACCAATTGAATTTTATAGGGGTGCAGCTTTAGTTCTTTGTGCATAATACGGTGTAATGAAGATCTAGGCACACTTAAAGCACTTGCGCGCTTCCGAATTAAAATGTTCGGATCGTTACGAACAGACTGGTTAACACTCTCCACGTTTTCTGCCGTTCATGCTGATCTTGGTCTCCCTAATTTTGGTTTTTCTAATGTTGTACCGGTCTCTTCAAACTTCTCCACCCATTTTTGAATAAGTTATACCTATGCTTGGCGCCTTATTTAAGTAGCGAAAACCTCGAATGTTACAAAATTTTCTACTTGCTGCAGTCGCCGAATCACAGTTTTTGTAAAACTCTCGCACGCACAACGCGCGGTCCGCTCCCGAGAAACGCTCCATAGCGACTAAATTCCCAAGAGCCAGGCTACCGTTTGACATATTTTCCGCGCCCCTCTGATTTGTTGCGTTCACGCAGGAATCTAAACAAATATCAACTTTCTTTTGGGATACAGGCAACTGTGGCCGAAATTTCATACGCACGAGTACCTAGCTATCATTGAGCATTTTTAAAATGACGTCTTTTTTGGCAACCTATGTATTGGTTTATGTTAAACCAAACTTATCTTAATACATTACTAAAAACAACATCCAAATTTAGCCGTTCAAAAGGTTAGCATGCACAAACAGTAAAAAACCTGTTTACGATTTTATTATATCTATGGAAAATCCACCTTCTTTATGTCTATACTTGAATGAATCCTATAAAAAGGAAGGTTTGTTCGGAACTATCCGAGCAAAATGAACAACTTTATTACACAACAACCTCGTAATAATATATCCTAAGGTTTTATAGCACTACTAGTTTTGCCCGCTGCTTCACACGCGTGAATTTCTCGGCAAGGTTATGCGTTTCCGGGCAATTCATACTGGTGAAGCCGCGTATAACAAAAAATAATAAAGGATAAAAAATATCTTATACGATAATCAAGATCATGTCATTATCTTATCTGGGTGCTGAGTTTTATTCAAATCCGTTCAACAGTTTACCGGTGATTCAGTACCAAATAAATATTTACAAATTTTCACATTTATAATAGGGACATATTACTATCTTTTGCCCGTGATTTTGTTCGCTCGAGAACAGTACTTTTTGTTGGGTGAACGTTTTTGACCTTTTCTATACTTCTGACCGATCATCATGAAATTTCGCATACATATTGTATGCGGCGAAATTTCACGATGATGGCAGCTGAATCTTATAAATAAACAAGCCAATAATAACCCAAACAAAACGAAGATATATACAGAATTATACATATTTATATTTAAAACTTTGTACTCAAATAGAAGCACTTGTCCACCAATCAATCATCAGATTCTTATCTGACGTTCAAACAACTGAACTCAGTTCACAGAACTGCAATAGTTATTAATCTTGTGACTGTGCATCTGCTTCGAACGATATATCAAAAATAGATAGATGTTTGTGAAACTTTGCCATCTGTACAACAGCATCGCATAGTATGAATATTTAATTCGTATTCACCGAACGGGTACTTTTATTTATTTGTACAATGTTTACATAAAAATGGATTATTTATTCCTGAGATGTGAGACATGATTTGTTGGGGGCTTAGGGCTAGATACATGGTGCCTATCTCCCTGAAATAGTACGTTCAGTTGTACTTCAATCAGTTTTAATGAATTATAGATAGCTCATTTTCGTCTACTAGGCGCAGTTCTTGGCACATCGCTAATATGGAAAATTTATGAACAGTAAAAACCCAATAACATTTTGCCCAATATACAGAAATGAAATTTAGAGCTCGAGCCCTAAATTTCATGTACATACCTACCTACAGTATTCACATTCACTATTGCTTCGCTACTGAGGCAGTCTTAGGTTTACCTGATTAGGTTTTGCATAACTTAGTCCGTTGACAAAAGTCCTGGTCCTTACTTTTTATTTTGTGCATATTAAGATTATATTCTTATTTAGCCATTATCCTAACTAATATTATAGATGTGAAAGTGTTTATTTGTTTGTTACGCTTTCACGCTTTAACTACTCAACCGATCATCATGAAATTTCGCATATACATACGTTATCAAGGGTACATACTAAGACATCGGGTACCTTTTATCCAGAAAAAGTATTGTTACGGACCTAACCTCACTTACTTTTACGCGAGCGAAGCCGAGGGCAAAACTAGTCTGTCTATATTTCATTCTTAGAAGTTAAGTAAACAAATTTGTTCTACAATACAATTTCATCGGTGTTTATAATCTGTCTAATAATAATTGTGTGCACGGTTCTCATCTCTCAATGAGAAGAGTAAGGTCATATGACACTACGCTGGCAAATGCAGGCTGACTTCGCATATCTTCGAGAACTTTCACGGAGAACTCTCAGATATGCAAGTTTCCTCACGATGTTTTCCGTCAACGTTAAAGCGAGCCATAATTAATTATTTAATACGCACATAACTCAGAAAACCACTCGGTGTCCCTACTAAGCTATCGCTGCTGTTACTTACGTGCGTGTTAAACTTATTGAAGGAATTAACCATAATGATATAGTAATATTAGTTTGCATTCGTTTGTTTTGATACAAACTGACTCAATTCAAAATATTTACATACATACATAGATTCAAGCCTGTTTCCCAGAGGGGTAGGCAGAGACTACGAATTTCCATTTGCTACGATCCTGACACCATTCTCTGCCTTCATTCACTTTCATCACATTCTTCATTCACGCTCGTCGGTTCAAGGTGCTTTTAACCTGGCCTTTGTCCAGAATGCCTCCGATCTGATCGAGAAACGTTCGCCTAGGTTTTCCTCTAGCGACTGTTCCATTCACACTAGTCTTAAAAAATAAAATATTTAAAAGAGCTATCACAACCGTGAAGTATAATAATAAATATAAAGTTAATATGAACAATTTTCAATATATTCTATTCTAATATTAGATTAAGGAAATATAAGTTACTTAAAATAAACGGTAGAAATTCTACATCGAAATTGTTTTGCTAAACATATAGAGCTTTTTTATTATATGTATGTGCATTTTTAGAGTAATTTTGTATAGGTACATAATATACGATTATTTAAAATGCATACAGGATACAAATATGTGTAACTTAATAATCATGCTCTAAATATCCACAGCAAACTTAAAAATAACAAAGTAGATATTGAAGACGAGTAGAATTCCAGGATGTCGTTATACTAGTCAAATGTACATAGTAGGTAGCTTTGTAGCTTTCTCGCTTTAAATTGCGAATCTAATTATATCTATGTACCAACAACAGAAGAGATTCCTGTATTAATATGCTGGTTTTTACTAGTGTTGACTGCATGGATAGCGTAGATGTTTAAGTGATCGCCTCGCCATAGTCACAGTGCTGAGTATTGTAGGTTCGATCACCAGTCGGCAGAAAATGTTGTGTGATCCACAAATTGTTGTTTCGACTTTAAGTGTTCTTTGTGTGCATTGTTGCAATGCTCTTAAATTCCTCTGTGACACAGAATTTATTTCTAGTGCGGGCAATGTCTTATTTTAAAGAAATAAATATAGAGAAAGTAAATTATTAATTATTTTCGTCACGCGTTCAAGTTTCTACATGGATTGTGTTTTTCCTCGTATAAAATGTTTTATTTTATTATTTATCACTAGATTCTGCCGGCAGCTTCGTCCGTGTTAGTCCCACGAGGACGCATCACCAGGATAAAAACACTACAAAGGTTTAATCGTGTATTGACTAACAATCATCCAAAGACTTTTAAAACCTTTTACATTTATTATACTAGCTGGGTATCTATTATATCAATGACCAAAGCTATCTCATAAAAGGTACGGTACGGTTGTACCTTTTATGATATCTAAAAGCTGATTTTCAAGGAATCTTTTCTATTCAAGTCAAACATTGACAAGCCAAGTTTGTTCGCTATCAGAAAACTAATGACGTGCTACTTCGATGACCTCTTTTCTAGAATAAGCACTTAAACGGTTGCCTAAAGAAAGCTTTTGTGTGATCGAGGCCTTGAAACCGCACTAGTTACGAGAACTTGGCAACGAACCACTCTCACATCTGTTATAACAACCCTAATAGTGCCAACCTCGTTTTCTTTATAAAGAATATCAAAACGTTATAGAATATTTTGCCTCTATTGTGCAACATCATTAGCGGTACCTGACTGAGACCTTTTTATAATGGCATTGGGTTAAAAAGATGCTGGCATAAATCGTTTAATAGATATTAAAGGTACGCTTATTTTACAAAACTGTTAGTGCTAATTCAAGTGAAATGTCATAAGTCAAAGTGTCATCAAATGTAAGTGTCGCGTTATAACACCGATTGCCATGGAAATCTAAGAAGTTTATCGTTAGTGTAATAGAGAGAATTCGAGCTGACGTCATCTCGATCGTATTATAGGACGATTCCTATGCCTTAAAGATTGCATTACTGACTTACTAAGCTTATATATAAAGCCATAACCTAGAAACTGTCCTAAATTAATGTGTAAAACTAAAATAGGTAAAGTTTATACAATCTAATGTTATGAAAACACATTACTTGACTACAATCCATTATATAATAATGGCTAAAAACGGGCAGGAAACAATACAATAACATTGTTGGCAATGTCGTATGGTGCCGAACTTTTCTGTGCTTGGACAGAAACGTAATGGCCACCGAGGGTTAACCAATTTGCAGTATTCCGCTATGAAAACAAAGTAATGCTCCTAATATTTGTCATAAATGTACGCCTATTTAATTTTAGACATTACAACAACACATTGTATTATTTTTGCAAAGGATTATAAGATAATAAGCAAAGCATATTGTTACAAATTCTTATCTGTATTAAATATTGACAATCGAGCCTTGTACTGGAATAAATAAATACGCAAGTAAAACAAAGTAACATTGAAAGGGAGGGATCGGAGCGCGCAAGCACAAATCCTGTAACCAGGAATTAAATCTGATAAGCTTATAAATCTTTGGAGCGCTTCCTATGCAGAATCGCTAGGTATCTTTACCATAATAAATCTCTTTGATAAAGCGTCAAAGGATGACAAAAAGAAACAAGGCGACAAAAATAGAGAGTAATAATGGCTGTCTGAACCGGGGTCGACAGAAAGTGCCTGGGATACGTTGTCCCGTGGAAAACGTTACATTACCTGCACTCAACGCCTCGACCATCTAAGGCAGCATCCACAGTTACGCTCCCCAATATGTCCTGTAAAAAAATACAATATGAGCGGCTTGCAAATAATTAAAGACAAAAACGCAAAATATGTATATTACGAATGTGTATGACCACTACATGTTCGGCTTTATATATTTTGAGTCGTTGTGTGTATTACAATTCAATATATATTGGACTATTCTAATTTCAATCCACTTCGATAAAGAAAAAGCACAATTTGTCGCACAACTACGAGTTCATATATGTTGAGTATTTTCTGTCCAATCTTGATTTCATACAGGAACATTCAGCGCATATATTATGTAGATCAACTTAAACATACTTAAACAGCAGCTCAAGTAACTCAAATCTATGACTTTAAAATAGGAATCAGAAGACTGTGTAATGTCTTATGGTCTAATCATTATCATATAGAGCAATTAATCAACAGCCACCACTAAATATATTCAAACCAGTGAATATCCAATATTCATAAATAATTTCGCGCCGATGTAATTTAACCAGAGCTATGTGCAAACTATTGCGAGAAACGCAACGACGTGTGAAAATTTGCTGAATTTAAACCGCGTCAAAGTGGAACAATGTTTCATAAATGTAGAAATAGGAATCCTGCGGAACTCCATTCTGTTAGATCAAATTTACTCGGTTGTAAATTGAGACTATTTACTAATGGGAGTTTCATAATTATAAGTGATACGATAGCTTTAAGCTTAGATCCTTGGCGGACGAGAGGCAAAAACATAAACACTAAAACAGCTAAACTCGGTTTTTGGTTTATTAAGTAGGTAAAGGTTTTTCTGACAGCACGTTCTCAATAATTGTAGACCGAAGTACGGAGGAATGCCTCGTACTCTTATCCCTTGTTATGTGGGATCTGAATTCATTTTCCAAAAGGTGATCTTGTGCACAGACGCGATCGTAGTATTTTGTTATAATGTTGTAATATATTTAACCATAATAAAATTGAATTGTAGCAGTATACTTCCATCTTACAAATAAGATACCCACTTTATTTAAAGCTATACCGAATCTAATTTCGAACTAAAAATAGGCAGTATTATTAAAACGTTGTCTAGACAAGTAAAATAATTTTCACCGAACGACGCAAGGTCAGAGAGCTATAAATACACAGTTTTAATGTTCCGCGTTTATATTATTATTAAAATTATCATTGTTTCAATTGGCCTACAATGTTTAGCTATTATAAATCACCTGGCATGGCTCTGCGCTAAAATATAATAACTATTCATTGCAGCGTAAATCTACATTACAATTACTGACACAGAAAACAGTTTTCACCACAGGAATTTGCAGAAACATTCCTTCATATAATATACATTTCGTTCGGATCATTTGTGCTTTATTAAGTGGAAAGGAAGTTCGATGGTGCGGCATCGGGCATCAGAATCAGAGATTCTATCTGGCCGTTTATGTGGCGAAAGATTACAGTGAACGCTCCAAGGCGTCGGCATTGGCAAATGTTCGTTATTGGTCGACATTGGTCAGGCTATTTTACTCTTCACCTGTTTGCTCGGACGAAGGTCAATCGTCCTGTCAATACTTGTCTGGCCAATCTATAAATATCGCCTTTTTGGTATTTATTGTAGAGTTTTATTATACACATATCGTTTGCCTTACCAAAAATAGATAATTGAGATACTAAGGAGTCTCCACCAAAAGACAATATTTTTATAGTGATCTTTCTTTTAGTTATAGGTCAAAGAATCGGAGAACGTCATTAATTTTAGCCACTAGACGTGAATTGTTTAAACTCCGCTTCTGATTTTGAACGAGAGCAAGCCTGTGATTAAATTTAGTACGTTAAACTATTAACTGGTGTAAACTCATTACTGAGCCAGGCATGTGTTAGCTTAGTTGGGACAGTTTAATATTAATTTGGGCCTGAGTGTTGTCCTGTTTAATACATTCCAAAAGGGTAAGAGATTGGTAATTCGGCAAATAATTGCCTGACTGTTTCGTTGGATCCACTATATAGGAATAGACTTATGTATGGGACAGGTCTTTAGTTTTAATTAAAATTAGATGTTACACACTCTTATTAGCATTAATAATTCTGGCATGTTCCTTGTAGACGTTATTATATCTGTGCCCACAGAGCTATCTGGAAAACTAAGGCTGAAATGTAATGACACTTGTAGCGCATTTATATATAACTAGCTTTTGCGCGCGGCTCCGCCCGTGTGGTACATACATGAATAAAAAGCAGCCTATGTCCTTCCCCAGGTTTTAAAATATATCGGTACCAAATTTTATCTACATCGGTTGAGTGGTTTAGCCGTGAAAAGGTTACAGACAGACAGACAGACAGACAGATAGACAGACAGAGTTACTTTCAAATTTATAATATTAGTAAGGATTTTTGTAATGAAAAATTATATAATAACGTAGTACTGGTACATCATGTGACATCTTAACTGTGAGCATTATGTGCTTAAAAACATTAAGCATTTAATTACTTTTGCTAGATTAAGAATTACTGCAAAAGCTTCTAGATGCCTAACAATATAATATAATAATATTAGCCCTGTATTAAACTGTCCCACTGCTGAGCACGAGACTCGTCCCAGTATGAGATGTGTATGTTAATAAATAAATACAGCTTTCTAACATTTCGGAATAACAAATTTCTTAACTCTATTATCATACCATTGTATTACAGATATCGCTGTTCTCCGTTATCAATAAATTTGTTTATTGTCATAACGGCCAAATAAACCTACACAGTCTACTGAACAGCTTAAATAGTAATCACTGTTCGCCGATTAATTCACACTTACATATCTTTTGACACGATAATCCAGTGATTATCCGTGTAGCCAAAGACTTTGGAACGGTGCCCACTGTACATCGTCCATTTGTACAAAAACATATACGAATAAATGTTATTGCTCATTGTGTCTGACCTAAAGTAATTTATAAAGTAGTGACCTACTAATGTAGGTGCTGATGTTTCGATGAATAGGTGGACGTTTGTTACTGAATTACAACAAATAATCTGGTACGATTTAGAAATATCTATATAATAGTGTCCAAACATGTGTAAATTATGAGCCTCACACTATAGAGCTGAGATAATAGTTTCAAAGGGGTTTTATTTGTTCGACACTTAGGTTGTAGAATGACGTCATGATCGAAAACGAAAGGCAGAACTTTGACTGATAGCGGTGATGCACGGATGGCGTAGTGGTTTAAGTGGTCGCCTCACGACTGCCGCCGCGCCGAATGTTGGGGGTCCACACGGGACAATAATTTGTGTGATCCACAAATGATTGTTCTAAGTCTAAGTGTTCTTTGTGTCCATTGTATGAATATTAGTAAAGCCCCCCGCCACAAAGGAATTATTCCTAGAGCGAGAGTTGTCCGTTTAAATCCTAATCCTAACTAATATTATAAAAGCGAAAATGAGTTTGTTTGTTTGTTACCTTTTTATGCCTAAACCACTGAACCGATCATCCTGAAAATTTGCATACACGTTGTCAGGTGTACAAAAACGGACATGGGCTACCTCTGATCCCGAAAAAAATTACTGTTCCCGAGGAAAACAACAATAACGCTCTTATAATAATAGATGGCGCCACGTGTCTTTCGAATCATAATTGAATTATATTATTACAAATTCGAAATGATTGCTAAATTCTAAATTAACGCGAGCGAAGCCGCGGGCAAAAGCTAGTAAGAAATAAAGAAAAAACAGTCGCACTATCAACAATAAGCGTATGCGGGTGCTTATGAGACATGACTGAAGCGGAAGACCAAAACGAAACAAAAATCCATCACTATAAATTTTTCGTCGAATGCGTAATTTGATCTACAGTGTTCTTAAATTAACTGACCGCATTTTGATTTGTAAAATAACATACAATAAGCACTTGTCACTGTCAGAACGTAGCTTTGAAAGCAATTAGTCAGTCAATACCCCATGACCATAAATTTGTGGGCACCATTAATTATATCGGTACAATCGAATAGTACCTAAAATTTCTACAGTGATTTAACGTTCTGTTGATGACTGTTTAGAATTGCTCTTGTAAGGACTCAAGTGCTAGCATTGATCGATGTGCAGTAATGACTTGGTACGGAAATAGAAACAAGTTAATACTGCCATGTACCACGTAAAGTATTTTGAAACGCCAATTTGAGTTGATGTTGGCTCAATGGTTATGCTATGTATCGTATTATACCGCATGTATTTTTGGGTAAAATTTGGCAAAACCATAGTTCACTCAATGCCAGCAATTGTAAAATGTTTCAATGGCCACCGCACTATTGCCAGTGCAGCGAGTATTAGGTACTCGGAACAGAGTGTTACTGTTGTGGATTGGATACCCATATAGAACAAAAAAGTGTCATATGCAAACAATTGCACCGATTCTAGGAGTTCTTTAAGCACGTTGTTAGAATGTTCGTAAAATTTTAAAGGATTTTATGAACATTCTAACAACGTACTTAAAGAACTCTTAGAATCGGTGCAATTATTTTTATATCACACTTATTTTGTGCTATGTGGGTATTTAATCCACAACAGTAACACTCTGCTGCGAGTACCTAATACTCGGTGCACTGGCTATGGTGAGGTGTCTATTAAACCATTGCAAGCATACAAATAAGGTTATTTGCTAGTGGAGCAAATACCTATAAAATAAATTGCCGCCTGTAAGTGTAATCTCAGGTTAACTCTACAGGACGATCTGCCAGAGAGTTTCTTGCCCTAGTGTTAACAAAATAACTAAAGAAATTTCCTAAAATACAGGGATATATAATACTAATAAATACAGGGATTCTTACTGTTCCATTGATAAAGACAAAACATATTTTAATATTGAAAACAGGCTTTTAATTATTAAAATAAAAAACACTATAAGATTTTTCTAATATTAAATACGGATTAACCATATTTTACATAATCAGACGGTATTATTTAAATTATATAAGTTTTCAGTGGTTTTGCTAGAAAAAAATATATTTTTAAAATTTTGTTAGCTATGAAATTTTAGCAATTTATTTTCCAATCAAAACCGCTCACGGTATTTTTACTTTAAGTTTATGCTATTTATTTATTTTTCAGGTAAATCAAATATATCCGCTTTGAAGTCGAATATTTTGAGTGCTTCATAGTTTAAATAGTTATGGCTATGATATTATGGCTAACGAATTGGAACAGGCGAACTCAGTTGAGAGCTTTTTTCGTGAGCTAGAGTGAATTACTGCAGTTTGTAGTCAGTGATTACTATCTCTCGGCAAAACCTCTTCAATAAATGGAATGATTTCAAGTGCGTAAGTTATTTCTTCAGATAAGTATGAGAAACTTTCTTAAATCATCATCTTATCAATCGATTATATTTTTTTATATTTCAGCCAAAAGTTGCTCCAAATAATTATAATTCATATATTTTAAGCCCATACTGACATTTATACAATAGTTTCCTTAATAAGTACCTAAAGAAAAAAGAAACGATAGCGTTCTTGCAAAACATGCCTTGGTTGATGGATTGGCTATAAACTCCTCTTTACTCAGACAGGACTACATAATTTTACTAAAAAATATATGTTAGGGTAGTTGACAGAAGCATTTTAATTAACGGTAAACTGAGACAGGCTGTATTTTTTTTCAAAATTCCTCTGGATAGGATGAATGCATTGGCCTTAAGTTATAAAGCTGAATATTAGCTTGTGTTAATATTGTTAGCTTTTAGGATATTTTTTTACTCGCTCGCGGTATGTAATTATTTATTCTCTGGTGCTCCCGTCATTTTTACTGGTAGACTACTTCTTTTGCATGAGCGTACGTACGACGCTGTATTACGTGGGCAGATACTCGTCGTCCTGACCTTCTTATCGTATTTACATGTAACAACCATAGGAAAGACATACATTACATGTCTTCATTACATTTGGCCAAAAAATTTCAAACGATATTTACCATATTGTAGCCAGTCTCTATCCTGAAGGTGAAAAAATTATGGTTATTTGACTCTCACCGAAATCATCTACAACTTAACGAGAATAACGCTTAACAAGTTATGTCTACCAGACGGAGGCATAGGCATAAACTAGTGTTTTTAAATCAGAATCAATTAATTTAATTGCAGCGTCCCAATAAAGTCTGTTTAAACAATAACAGGTTTTTAAGCAAACATTTACAGTTATAATAGGTATTCTTCTTATTGAAATTATTGGCTGCATACAATCATTACAATAAGGCCTCTTTTTATAGGTTTAGTGAACAAAAAGATGAAGTGAAGTTGAAATTCTGCAAAGAGGTCGCTTTACAAAGGGAGTGTTTTGAATCGTTTTGTCATTATGAGAAGTGGTCATTATGCGTTAGGTCCTTAGCAGGATATGCAAAGAAGGTCTGGCTGTATACTAATATCATAACTAATATTATAGAGTCCAATGTAAGTTTGTTTGTTACGCTATCACGCCTTAACTACTCGACCGATGATCATGATACCTTTCATCCAAAAGAATAGCCCTTTCCCGAAGAATAGAAATATATTGACAAAATCTATATCAACTCGAGCGAAGCCACGAGCAAAATCTAGTGACTATATAAAAAGCATTGGATACTTTATTCAAGGCATGTTTACCAAGCCTACGGTAATATTTCGTGCGCATTCTTCTTATAAGACACTACATTTAAATATAAAGGAATATACAGCGTGAAAGTCTACCTAAGTGTTAATGTTGATCTCGAAGAAATTTGAAAATCAGACGCACTAGAGTAGATGGCCAACTCGTGGTGGACTCATGAACGTTCTTTCACTCTGACGACGACGAAAGAACAACATTATAAAAACCAAACTACTAACATTAGAAAAATAAGGTTTCTCGTCCACGAACTTTCAAGCAATAAACAAGTATCCTCTTTCTGATAGCATAACGATGAATATGAATCAGTTCATATTTTCTACCGACTGTATTTTTTATTAAAATAAATATGTTAAATACATTAAAGAGAGTAAACAAATGCGCAAAAGTTCCTGCTACTGATTACAATGTTTCCCAAAGGAAATTCCACCTAGAATCGAGACAACATGACTAGATATTCCACAAAATAACTAAAACCTCCTCGTTCTACTTATTTACATCACAACTTGTATCAAATGTCGTCAGTTTCACTTGCTTAAGTTGTTAACTTTGATCAAAGCCTGTTTTTCGACAAACTTGGGTCGACTTTATGACATGTTTAGGTGTTTGGTTATTTTCTGGTTGGACTACCGAGCGCGCGTTCTCCCTTGGTACGTATTATGAAGGCAAAGTGTATGCAGATTTCACGAGGCTATTTGCTGCAGATATTTTGTCTGTAAGAGTGCTCAAACTTTACTCATAATTTTGCTACTGTTCATCTTCTCACACTGTCAACAGTGTCTGTAACTGCAGTTTCAACACATTTAAATTTGAATTCGTGTACTTAGCTATTGTATGTATTGCTAAAGAAATCATTAATGTAATAAAATGTAAATTACGCCACAATTTATCTTTAACAAAAACTTTTAATGTAAATAATTAATACATTTAGTACAAAACACCTAACTTATTTTAAGTCTTTTTGAGTGTAAAAAGGAAATAAAATATTTATATATCTCTGTAGTTATATATCTTTATAGTTATATAAACTCTTTCTATAGCTACGAAAATGATAGGATAGATTAAAAATGGATCCATCATTTCCACCGGAATCCGATATAAAGGATGTTGCAAATTGGATCACGGACATTGGTCTGTACACAGAGGATACTTGATACACATATATGCATATACAATTCCGCGGCCATGACACTCACATCCGTATGTCGACGTCCCTCCGCATCCGTCCGTACAGATTGTGGACTGTAAATGACACCATTTATTCCGCATAGAAACAACGCAAACTAGGTTTGCTGGGTTTTATTGTGTTATAAGTATCTTATTAAGGGAAATGACAATATTGTCTCCTGTAACGTCGTTTACTTAAGAATATGCTGGTTGTAATAATATTAAAGACGAGTTTTGCTAGCTCCGAAAAGTAGCCTGTCTTCTTAATTGCCATAGTTTAGCTAAGATACTACACTGGCTGTTAACGACTGTCAACCAAGTTGTTAGCTATGTGAAAACATCGGATAGCAAAACGGCTAGCCGGTATTTTCCCTGCTTCTCATGCGGTCTAGTACGATTTAGTACGATTGTTCACAGACTAATATTTTAAATAATAAATTCAAGGAGCCAGGTTGAATAAAATACATTCGTTAACTGCGTGCGATAAGAGATACACACACCAGTGTAATAAATAAAAATCTATTTTATAATTTACGAAGTACCTTCTTTATTTTTTTATGTTTCAGCTAAAGCACTTAAACAATTATAATATTTTTTTTTTTTGAGAAATCAGAGAAATACAAACACGCCAGAAAGACAAAGGCGTGTGAAGTGAATCATTGTAACAACATATAATATTATAAGCCTGTATTTTCGTGGTCTAGAGATGCTTCTATTATTGTGAAAATTCCATCTATTATGCACCGAATACACAGTGTACCCAAATTGTACCAATTCCAAGACAATTTAGGGGAGAACTCAATTAGCATAGCTTCTATTGGTCTTGGGATTGGCTTCTAATTACTAGAAACGATTTAACTGACTCCAAGCACAATCTAAATGCGTAAGGAAGAAAATATTTAAATATATTATCTATTCAATCTATCTCAAGCAACAAAATGAGTCTCATTCATTTAGAACTGTAATTTCTAAAGGAGGGATGTTTAATATTTCGCATTTTCCCTTAAATCTGAAGGGAGATAAGGAATAAAGACATTTGTCTAATTTTGTGTCAGAATTGGACGAACCAGAAAAGCTGCAAGGATTTTATTTATTGCCCAAAAATCGAGAATGTTAAATATCGTTTGAAATTAGGTGTCTTCGTAACGTAACGTAAAAGAAATAAAAAGTAATGGGAAATTACATTTTAGTTTAGTATATGACAGATTTCGCGTATGTTTAGGTGTGATCATAGCATTTTTATTGAAGGGGCATTTAAATTTTATAACGAAATTATTAGCAGCACTGAATCTACAAACGAGCCCGGTAGACGGCACGTGGGTGCTTAAATCTTTGCTGATGAAATATGTGTGTTATACAGCTCTGCTTACTATTTTAGGGATATAGGTATGTATAGACGCGAGTCAATGTATGTACACATATTTGTTATGTCCACGATAAAGCTCTTAAATATGACCGCAACTTGCCGTTAAACGCTGCGCCATATGGAAGCCAATATTCGTGGTATAAATTATTACTAACCACATAATTCAGCTGGTTTGGCTGGCTTACGTCTACAAGTACCCTGTAATATGTAGGTAAAAATTATGGAAATATAATCGTTGATTGGTTTCAAAACCGACTGTCTCTCACACATCGCGGCTCTCGTAAGTCTCGTGCAGTTGCTGAAACAATTCGCACGGAAAATCAACTCAACGTTAAACGAAATTCAATCAATCATCAAAAATATTTCCGTTACATCTGAATTCGTACATGTATCTTGTTAATTCAGTTGAAGAGATGCGATTTTATCTGCGTTAAAAGCTACCAAGAAATCATCGACTGAATAATTCAGATTCATCATTAATTGCGTTTTATACGGATGATCTCTTGAATGTAATATGATCACAACATATATGTACCTAACATGAGTATGTAACACAACATGTGACATGAGTAATAGAGCCTCGCTGATTTCAGCATGAATCGGCCGGTTCGACCGGGGAAGGACTACTCTCTCACAGAATATCGACGTGAAATAGCAGTATTCCTACTGTTGTGTTTCGTTCGGTGAGTGAGAGTGCCGGCGACCCCATCACCCTCTTTCCCCCTTCGCGCTCCTCCTTCCCACCTCTTTTCCTAAAGGGTCGGCAACGCGCAAGTGATGCCTCTGGTGTTGCAAGCGTCCATAGGCTACGGTAACCACTTATCATCAGGTGGGCTGTATGCTTGTTTGCGACCTTAGTTGTAAAAATAAAATAAAACAATAATATTAATATTTTTATTATTACTTTGTCTTTGTTAATACGTGTGTAAATATATATTATATTAGTTATAATGTAGGTATAATATAATATTGCAAATGTTATAAAAATAAATATATTAGACATGCTTACCATTTATTGCGTTTTATCTACATCATTACAAGTTCAATCTTAGCTTGGATGTCAGATGGTTACAACACTGTAATAACCTACAATTTGTAAAAATAACGTTTGTTTTAGCACATTGTACGTACAAAATTGTAAAACTGGTAATAAAGATTTATTATTATTTTTTATTATTACATATTATAAAACAAAGTGCCAAGTTGCATCTGCGCGATGAACTCAAAAAAAAAGAAATAATAATTAAATGAATGAAAATCCGTTCAATAGGGATTTTCATGCGGTTTCCACCAATATAATTTTTTTAGCAATTCATGAGGAAGGTTAAGGTGTATAATTTGTTAAGGTTTGACTACCTACCCGTATCAAGCCGGGTTGGGTCGCTAGTAGTATTTATATGCAAAACTAGCTGTTCGACTTAACGCCGTATTGGCTACTTAGAGCCACTTACTTACTCACCGCACGACCACAATATACCTTGTATTTTGGTATACGTTTGGGTTCGATCTTCTGTATAGTGGTGGCTTCCCCAGCTAAGCTACTCTAGTTTAAGTTAAATCCCAGGTATAAACGGTTATATCGCTTTATCCTATTTCTCTGAAACTCTCTGCTTGTAAATTAAAGATACATTTGGATGCAATGTCATTTTGTACAGCGTCTCAGTAGTTTATTTTCAGGAAATGTCAGAATTATTTTTCGTAGCTTATATGAACAAATTTACATCGAGAATTTTGTCTGTTTTTGGTAAAATTGTACTGCTGTTAAATTTACTAACAAACTCAGATCCGAGTCATTATAATTTGAGTTTGTCCACATTAGCCATAGCAATAACTTAACAAATTAATTAAGAAATAACAGTAACCAACTGGCGATTTAACAACGTTTATTTAAATAAATTCACAATATAATCACTAGCAATGTTTTTCGAACAAACACATCCACTCGGTGCGAGCTCCGATTATAGAATGCCCGCCCGCTCCAACGGTCGCGTCCAAGCATGACTCGGTAGTGACGTCACGCTTGCGTTCGGAAACGAATCTTGACTAGTCGACATATATATATTTTTTTATGGTATAAGAGGCAAAAGAGCAGAGGGATTGCCTGATGGTAAGCGATTACCGCCGCACATCGACACCCGCAACACCAGAGGAGTCACAAGTGAGTTGCCGACCTTTTAAATTTGTCCCCCCCACTCTCTCCTCCAGAAGGGAGGGGGATAGGGTTGGGCCTCCGATACCTTCACCCACTCGACAAAACACAACGCAAGCCCTATTTTACGCCGGTTTTCTGTGAGGCCGTGGTATCACTCCGGTCGAGCCGGCCCATTCGTGCCGAAGCGTGGCTCTCCCACGTGTATTTTAGCGTTCCTTCACTCAATCCTGGAAATTGTTAATTTTCCAGATGATTAACAGCGCTTACGCCATGTGGCCTGGTATGAGAAATAACGTCGCATTAAGTATCATAACTTGAGGTTTCTGTAATCGAGTAACTTGGGGTTTATATCTAAACCTTTTAATACATTCTGAACACTAAAGTAAAAACTGTATCATAGATAACAAATATGTTTGCTGTTTCTACTATGCGTATTTGCCATCTAAAATTCACGATCCATTATTTTCATAGTAAAAGGAGTACAAATAAAATTGTCTGTTATTTTACCTTAGTATTTACAAAGCATTAAAATTATTTTAAACTAGATGTTGCCGCGGATTCACCCGCGTTTATCGTTACTGCGCCGCCCCCGTGGGTCGTAGCGTGATCTTATATAACCTAAAGCCTTCCTCGATAAATAGGCTATCCAACACTAAAATAATTTTTCAAATCGAACCAGTAGTTCTTGAGATTAGCGCGTTCAAACAAACAAACAAACTCTTTAGCTTTATAATCTAATATATAAAATTCTCGTGTCACGGGGTTCGAACTTGAACTCCTCCGAAACGGCTCGACCGATTTTTGTGATCCTTAGCGTGATTGTCGGCCAGGGTGGAGAATCGGCCAACATCTATTTTTCATCCCCCTAAATGTTAAGGGTAGTCCACCCCTAAATTTTATTTTTTATTTTTTAGGCAAAATTTTGTGTTTTTATTTTTTTATGACACAGCATACAAAAATACATACAACCCTAAATTTTCACCCCGCTACGATCAACCCTTATATTTTATTTGTTAATTAAAAACTTTAATTTTTTTTGGTAAATTTTATTTTTTATTTTTTGATGACTTACAATAAAAAATCTCATATTACTCTCAATTTTTCACCCCTCTACGATCAACCCCTATTTTTTATTTGTTAATTATAAACTTTAATTTTTTGGCAAATCTTTTTTTTTATTTTATGATGACTTACAATAAAAAATCTCATATTACTCTCAATTTTTCACCCCTCTACGATCAACTCCTATTTTTTATTTGTTAATTATAAACTTTAATTTTTTGGCAAAATTTTTTTTTTAATTTTTTGATGACTTACAATAAAAAATCTCATATTACTTTCAATTTTTCACCCCTCTACAATCAACTCCTATTTTTTATTTGTTAATTATAAACTTTAATTTTTTGTCAAATTTTTTTTTTAATTTTTTGATGACTTACAATAAAAAAACTCATAATACTCTCAATTTTTCACCCCTTTACGATCAACCCCTATTTTTTATTTGTTAATTCCTATCCAGATATTATAATTTCAAGTTCCTTTAATTGTTTTTTTTTTAAATTCAATTTCATCTCCCGCCCTCACCGTTCGACTACTGATCAACTATAAATCGATCAGTTATCCCCGCCAAGTGTCACCACTTATCCAGCAAACATTACGTAGTAGGGATGAGGACGAAGCCGGTCTCCTGTCTTACTCACTATACATTTTTCAACCATGTTTTTTTAGTTTTATTTGTGTATCAATCGTAGCAGTGACTGTTATACCTATTATATTAATTTTACTGTCATCGTAAAATTATCATTAATTTCCAGTGCAATAATTTATTTACTATTTATTAATCTGACAGAGACAGTTTTAACTCTCAGTTAATTAAGTGATCTCATGTAAATAAACACATGTTGTAAGCTCCCGCCAACAGCGGCCATTACCGTACCTGTATATATTGTACTTAGCATTTTTTGGGAATTGTTTTAAATCAAAACGAAAACGTGTACGTGGTTAATAAATCAAAACGAAGACGTATACGTGGTTAATAAATATACCTGTTTTATTATTGTGAAAGGTAAGTCAAATAATAAGCAAATGAAAACTGTTTAAATTAAGTCACTGTTTTCTATCAATACACTGATAAAAGGATTTATTAACTATTAATAATTTATTTAATTTCTTAAATTTAAATAATATATTTTAACATTCAATAAATATTTATTTGGGAAGAAAGTACATTTATTAATTGTTGATAAGTCTTTATTAATAGTTAACAAATATTTATGTCACAAATTATTATATACAAGCAGAGTACAACCCGAATTGATTGTCAAATTCTAAATTAACGCGAGCGAAGCCGCGGGCAAAAGCTAGTATTAGTATAGATTTATTGTTGTTGTTGTTGATGTTTAATTACATTTGTAAACCTTTATAAAATGACACTAAATTGCGACGTTGCCATTAATGCTGTTAACTGCGACCTATATAATAATATATGCTCTGCTTAGTTTGGGCTAGATGGTGTTGCGTATAATTATGTGCTGGAATATCTATACTAGTATTATAAAGCTGAAGAGTTTGTTTGTTTGATTATTTATTTGTTTGTTTGTTTGTTTGCTTGAACGCGCTAATCTCAGGAACTACTGGTCCGATTTTAAAAATTCTTTCAGTGTTAGATAGCCCATTTATCGAAGAAGGCTATAGGCTATATATCATCACGCTGAGATCAATAGGAGCTGAGCACCAATGAAGAAAGTTTTAAAATCGGAGGGTATTTCTTCCTGTTGAGAGCTTCCGCTGCCTGCGCTGCGTAAACAGTTAAAGTTTCGCAAAAATCATGTATGACAGAATTGTTCCTCTTTAAAAGTTCTAAAAAAAGGGCCGCGATAGCATATGTCTATCTTTTAAGGTTGGCTCACTATAACCATTTTTATGCTAACCAAATTTGTTCTAAAATAATGCATTATTTGCGAAGGTATTATTATAAACATGATATTAATCCTTATCCAAATAAATACGTTATTCATCACAAGTATTTAATTTAAAACAAAATTGCCCTTTACATCATTCGATTTCAATGAATATCTTAGGAGATATCGCAGTTTTAAAATAACATTGCAGCAAAATAATTACCCATTACAGACATAGTACAAACGATGTTTCTCCTGGTTTATTCTGCGTGATTACTACTGATTCGATTTGAAAAATTCTTTTAGTGTTGGATAGCCTATTTATCGAGGAAGGCTATAGGCTATATAACATCACGCTACGACCCACGGGGGCGTCGCAGTAACGATAAACGCGGGTGAAACCGCGGGAACATCTAGTTATATAATATAATCTACGTCATTATAAACTAGGAAATTGTCTGGTGACTAAACGCGTCGTACTCACTGTGAGGTCTTGCTGATACTGACGCTATGTATCGGCTCATTGAGCTCCAGCTATATTATATCTCTGATATGGCGGATAAGGCACTGACATTATTCAAATTAATTCCATTAATATGAACTGCTATAGTCGATTCTATAACTGAATAATAATATTATAATTATTGAATAATATACTTAACGTTATTATGCCTGTGAATAGTGTAGTAATATTTAAATGCAAACATTTGAGTGGCGAATGGCTTTGGTAATTCAATTTAAACTCTGTGCATAAATTTTATGCATGATATTTATTGAATATCTACTTTAAGGCGACTGGTTTGTAGGTCATGTGACATATTTATGCGATCGATTGTGGATTTTATGCCCGAATCGCGACGAGTTATAAGATTTTCCTCTCTTCATTTGGAAAATTTCATTAGTGTCACGAATACTTGCAATGTGTCCAGTAGGAATAGACTTTAATAGATATCTGATAAAACGTGTAAGTAATACTACTTTGCCTGCCTGCTCTTCTAGGATTTAAAGGCATGTCAACTTTATCCTGTTAATAAAGTCTAGGTGTCTTTAATTTCAGGAGGTTGACATACATAACATTTTCTTAGCTATTTTGACTTTAATTGTCAAAGTTCTCAATATGAAACTAAGTAATTGTTTAGTAGTTGTACTGGTTAATAATCGTAATTGCCTTCTTTTCAATTAGGTAGGGATAGTTATTCATATACAGATGTATTTAAATGTTACCGGGACAATTCTTTGTCGGCCTCTATAGCGTAGTGGTTAGTGTAACCGACTGCCACGCCTGAGGTCGCGGGTTCGATTCCCGCACAAGACAAACATTTGTGTGCATGAACATGAATGTTTGTCTTGGTCTGGGTGTTTCTATGTATAATATGTATGTATTTACAAAAAAAAAAAGTATATATGTATGTTTATCCATTGTCTAGTATCCATAGTACAAGCTCTGCTTAGTTTGGGCTAGATGGTGTTGTGTGTATGTGGTAGAATATTATTATTATATTATTATTATATTATTATTATATTATTATTAATTATTAAGATCGTGTTCATCTTTAACAACAATTGCTACATTATTTAAATGTACTTGCTGATTGCATTGCTCTACACTATGCGCTAGATTGCGTTTAGCATTTTTAGATGCTTATATAGAAACAACAATCTATACTTATATTCTTAAAATATAAAAGAAAACATTTGAAAGCGAATTTAATTTAAGCTTTGACCTTGTTTTGACAAACTTTGAATTAAAGAATCCCTGAGCTTTCTAGACAAAAAAATGCTCGGATAAAATTTTTATAAGTCCAGATTGAAATAAACTATGATTGTCGTTGACATTTTTTCTAAATTAGCTAATGCTAATAATATAAGGGGATTAAAAGAACTAGTAGAGAGGTATTATATAACCGCAACCGTACTTTCGAGTCTATCTTTTCTGTTCTCTTTGTTATCGGGGTCAGGTTACTTTTGCCGTAGATAGAATATTACATTTTCTATTCTGTACCTACAATGCAAAGCCATAAATTACATTATAAAGATTAACTACGGTTAACACAATAGGCATGATGACAGGGTTAAAAATAAATGAGTCTAATTAGTCTATCTTTTAGATTATAAAAATAATTTTGGAGACCTAGTTTTTGTTTTAACAAACAATAAAAATTTACTAAGATATAACGCATTAAAGTGGTGGCTTGTGACTTCACTCTCTTGTAAAATTTGTACTGACAAGTGACGTGACACGAAATTTAAACGCGTTGTTCCCATACCACAAGTTCAATCTTAGCTTGGGTACCAGTGTCTAACAAGTGGACTGTAAAATTATTTGTATACTTTTTATGTGTTCAAATGACTGAATCTTTTTTTAATGTCAATAAACTTTATTATTATTATTAGTATGTTGTATCTTCGTTGTTATTAGTTTGTGGGACAGAAGAAAATCCCTTTTTTAGTCATCATGCCTATTTCATGGCTTTTCAAGCTATACATATTTAAGAATAGTAAAATTTGTTTCTTAATTTTTACAAGTTTTATAATTATGACGAGTATTAAACGCATATGTTTTATAATATTTTTTTACTTGCTATATGTTTCTCTGATACATAATCACGTTAGAGCGTGAGCATATCTGTACAGCTGTAGCTATCACTAGACGTTCCTTTAGCAACTGATTGCCTCGTTTGCGTAACCTAATGCAAAACAATGAAGCGTGATCACTTCCTCAGATGCTGATTACTATATTAGCACGCGACGCGATCTTTATAAAATTGATTACTTCTTATAATGGAATTATTTAGATACTTACAAAAAAGCGTTGTAAAGAGCATCCTAACAAAGATACTTACTAAATATGAATGTGAGTTTGTTTGTTTGTTACGCGTTCGAAAATTCATGGTGTTCCGTCAAGACTGATCACCATGAATTTTCGAATTCCGCTTATCAGGGGTCCCGAAAAGAAAAAAGGGTAAAAGCCAGAAAAGGTACTGTTCCCAAGAGATTGAAAATTATAAAGAAAATCTCTGTTAACGTGAGCGAAGCCGCAAGCAAAATCGAGATAGGTCTATTATATAAAAATAAATATAAAGTAGTGATAATTTTAGCTCTTGCATTGCACGAATTTTAAATGTATCATACATTTAAAATTCATAATGGCAATAAATAGTTAGTTTCTCGATATTGCGACCAGCAACAATATTTATCAAGTTTCAAGTTCATCCTTAAAAATTTTGATACCAAAGTAATTTCTGCCAAAAGCAAAATATATTTTTTTGTAATATTTTATCTGGGATTGGTATTCAGCCTATGAAACTCGAGCCTAAAGTCCTGTACTTGGAAAACACAGCGCCGTTTTACGCCAGATTGCCTGTTCACCCTATGGAAATTGACTTCGCAACAAACAGAAAAATGTTAATTAAAAAACGAGGGTTACCCATTCGTGAAAACAGTACTTAATTACCTATTACGCTTTTAAAAACACAATTTGAACGGCTGGAATTATAAATGTATTTTTAGAAAATAATTAAATTTTATCTTGTTGCTTGTTTTTATTTCCTTTTTGTGTTAAATATCTTGTTGATTGGGGTAATAAATATTTCCTTGACACACTGTCGAGGAAATATTTTACACAATCGAGTTTATTAGTAGGTAATCTCGCAGCTTCATAGCCGGTATATGCCGCTAAAATATGGGCAGTAGATATTAACTTTCCAGTGGGCACTATCTCATACCTACACATGTGAATGCCGCAAACTTTATTCGAGCAGTACGATCTACCATGAAAATGTCTATCCGAAAGTTCGGGCCGAACGAAAGGAGCTGACAAGGAACTCTCCGGGTTTATTTCTGTCAAAATGACATTTCTCGGTTTTTCGGACTGCTTTCAGAAAGGGTATATGACAATCAAGAGTTTATGTGCTAAAACTCAGGACGACTTTCGGAATAAACCCGTTTCACTGTACCAACAGTCATCCCGATACTTCGGCATTTCATAGTAGGCCTACAGAACATACACACATTGATTCATGTCTGTATATCCGCGAAGGTAGGGAGAAGTGTGCTTTCCCTTCATCAGCTATGTTTTGAGTCCCCAAATAACAAGGGATGAGCCTATAGCTATCTACCAAAAAATTGGTATAAGTCTGCGTGCGAACTTCAAATGACTCTAAAGTTGATTTCCAGGACAAGTAACTGTTGGAAAATTTAGATGTGCCTAGTTCACTTTCCGTATAACATGACAACTAAAAACATAGTTGACGAAATGTGGGTATAATACCTCTGCCTGCCCCTTCAGATGAAGGCCTATACATAACAAAACTTGATGCGCGTTGAAGTTTGCAAGGTAAATTACTATTTACACTCACGAGTAGATATCCCTATATCAATCGTCAAGGGCACGACCCGCCGGAGAAGGTCATCTAACCCGCACGAAGGATCCTTTGTGTTGAAGAAACATAACACCTTATTTCTCCACTTTGTGTCCAGAAAGTAGGAGTTGACTACACCTCTCACTGAAATCCAATCAACCTTTACCTTGGCGATTGAACGCATTCACAGCGTTATTCATCCTTTCATCCGTAATTTAATATTAGTCTGAAGGTAATAGATTGACTACAAGCTAGTGGTGAAAATAGACATTTAGAGTTATGAAGTACTAGATTCTGCCCGCAGCTTCGTTCGCATTAATGCATATTTATGTTAAGATAGATTTTTAGTCGCATATATGTTATTCTGATGTATAAACAATAATACTATAAAGTTTCATCAAAATCCGTTGAGTAGTTTTTGCGTGAGAGAGTAACAAATATCCATCCATCCATTCTCACAATCTTTCATATTTATAATATTAGTAGAATTTGTTACAAAAATCTGCATTAATATAATCTCTTTGAATTAATCACGAGATCCTAGACTCGATTTCTGAGTCGAAAAAATAATCGATGGATTTTCTAACGCGGCAATTTTTTGCAGCAGCACGGTGTAGGTATCGTAGTTTGCCAAATAGATGGCAATTGGTTTGACTACTATTACGCGTAAACGTTTAAGTAACAAATTACGAAGCCTAACCTTTACGCGACTCTCCAGAGATATAAAGGCATAATTTAATGTTATATTATTTATCATCATGTCACATGACGTCATGGTGTCTACTTAAATATTTTCAGATGTTATTCATGTTGTGTAGATATATGATATGAGTTGATTGGCTCCCTATCTTTCTATATTGCAGTGTAATCAGTTAGTCAATGTAGAATAGCGGTAGTAGAAATATACAGGCCAGATAAACGCATTTAGTAGAGAATATACTGACTGCATGAATGGCGTATCTGGCTAGCGGTTGCCTCGCCGCTGACGCCTCTTTGAGTGTACTAGTTCAAATCAACATAAACAGTAATTTGTGTTAAATAAAAATGATTGTTCAGAGCCTGGTTAATAAAAATGTACGGTACAACTTTGTACATAGAAAGTACAATTTAATAGCGATTTGAAATAGTGGCCGTGAGTTTCTTGCAGGTTCCTTCTCAATCTGTTGCCTGAATGTAATAACTTACACAAATGTAAAATCAGTATATTTAGTAAATTAATTATCACTATGACATTCATGAGTGTTACAATGCGACCTGAATGAATAAATATTTTTTTCTTTTACTTTATTGTGTTATTACGTTTGGCTCCCGTAACACAGCGTTTGAACTTAATTCAAAATAGTGTTTTTGAAAAGCCGAGTATCATTAGATACTGATCATTTATCATGTTTTATGCATTTTATTCCAGTAAAATTCCTATCCTATCCTTCGTAACTATATTTTATATAAAGATAAGCAATCGTTGTCAAAGAATATTTATTGGCCGGACATCGCCGAGTGTAAAATGTCCGAGTGACGTGGATATATTAGAGACAAGCTTTCACCACATTGACCCTCACTTGATGAAGTATCCCAGCTTTTATATGGTATACATATAAGTGTACTTTAGCATAATATATAGATACTTCGCTTTATCAATAATATCCTTGCTTCTAGAAGTAGCATGCCAGCATTGCTGGATCATGAAAAGTGTAATATACCGTTCCATTCCTGTTTCACTCCTCTTTAAACGGGACGCGAATAAGTATATTGTAAAGACAAAGTAAGGACTGGATAGATCTATTTCTAGACTTAAGTAGCTAATGCAAGGATGATACTGAGCTATAGTTATCAAGTTACATGCACGAGCGCTTGGTTCAAACATACCAAGTACCTTTATAAAAGTGTCGGCGTCACCACTTTTGTAAATCTGCCAATAATATTACGTATCAATGTATTTCTACTATATGAAGTTACAGCTATTACGTAATATACCAACCAATTGTGAAGCAGTAAATTAAAAATTGATTTTTAATTTACTGCTATTTTTGTATATCGATGAATTTGCGTTATTGGAGAATAACGCAAATTCATCGATATACAAAAAAATATCAAAAAGAATAAAAGCAATACGAGACTAGACTATTATCTAATAGAAAACTTGCCAGTTACTGTAAATTCTATACTAAGTGCACTTTATCAAGTGGTACATGCAACTCCATGAGCGTGACACATGGACCAGCCAACGTTTTAATCGAATGATATCGATTGTCGGACACGAAATGTAAACTATCGTATTGCCATAAACGGTTTAAAGGCATAAAAGTTCCAAAAATATGTAACATTTTATAATACTTCTTGTTGGTTTTCTGGCTTGCATTTATGGCTGATTTAGAGATCACGGGTTCGGTTTATGACCTGTTTTTAAACGTCGATTTACTTGCAAATAGCAAAATTACATACGAATTTAAATCTATCTTTATATCTAATATACATATTATAAAACTTTGACGAGTCTGTACCTGTTCGTATATTAAGAGATGTTTGAACCCAAAACTATGATACCAAGAATTATTGTCTATCTGTCGGTTTCTTGCATGTTTTTCTCTGTTCTAATACCATCTGGAAATCATTGAAATGATTTTCATGTGGATTGCACAGATTAGTACAATAAATGTTAACGTAAAATATTAGCCAAGTTGCATCTGAAAGGTGTTAAGTTGAAAATATGGCGCATGGTGCGATCCACGTAAATTAAATCGCGGGTGAACTGTAGTTTATGCGCACGAAGTTACAACCAAATTAGGATAAAGTGGATTACACCCTTATTTCGCTAGACATGGTTTTTGGTCACACGTAATAGGGGGCAAGCTTTTTGCCATCTAGCGGACACATTTCCAGACTTCGTTCTACTGATAGAAAATCCAATAATCTGCCTGTCCTAGGAATAAAATTTCGTGAAAATGCAATATCTCGTGCACAGCAGTTAGATTTATTACCGCTGTGTCACCGCGGCAATCTTAATTTAAACTTCTATCGCAAATACTTAGTTGTAACGATCTATCGTAGGGTATAATATATAGCTACTTCATACAGCGTATACTTAGTTATATGATAGAGGACCGTGAGCAATCGTCGAATGATAACGGCAGCGGACACCGGTGGGTGTAAAGTGTCAGCATGACGTGGATATATTAAGCCAAGCATTCGCCATGTGACGTGCACTCTATTAAGTATAGCTTCTGTTGCTTAGATACCTTTCACTAGATATTCAATTATTACTTCGAGAACAATGAATGATAAATATGCTTGATGGATTTCATATGGATTTTATATTGGATATTGGACATTTCGAAGATGACATCAAGTAATCTAATTACTTCTGTTATATAGTTTTATTGATTTTATCTGGGTTGTGTTCGTTTAAACAGGATAATAGTAGCAAGTGGGTAAGTACCTAAATAGGTCATGTTGATTAAGAATCTTTACTCTTAAAAGAGCTAAAGTTATCTCTCAAATACAACAAAAAAGCCTTGAAATCCGTTCATACATTTAAAAACTATATGTATGAACGGATTAAAGGTCGAAACACCTGTCACTTCTTCTAGATTGATATATTCTACAAAAATATAATATAAGACTGTGGCAAAACGATCTGAAATATTGGTAATCTAACTATTTCTATTGAATAAGGTACTTAATTTACAAACCTTTAGCGATCCATTAAAGTTTTAAAACCAAATATTCTAATATTCGTAGAACCCGAGAACTTTTGTTTGTGACACATTATGAAGAAAAGCTACGAGGCCAGCTTTAAATACGCCTATGATATTCATCGCACATAAATAATACTGTTAAACATATGAGAGAAAACGAAACGGGGAAGACGTAAGTAAGAAGAATGGTTCTTATACTGTCTTACAAAGATCCCGATATATTTATCGCATTGTAAAGGAGCTTTATTTTGAAGCATCAGTACATCCATACAATACGACGAGAAAAAAAGCTGGATTTTTATTCAGACGTATGCGAAACAAACGAAGCATACCCTGGGAATATTGAAGAACGATGTGAAAAAGTGCCTGAAAACGTACTGACGAGACTCACTATTGAACTAAACCAAGTGAACCATTTAGAGAAATACAACAAGTTGTCGGTAAGGCCAAGTTTTGCGACCTCAGTTTGCCATAGTACACGTATGCTACAAGTTCAAGACATTGTTTAAATTATTCATCTAAATTGTCAATGAAAACAATTTCAAGTGAGGTATAAAAATTAACGCTGCTATTTTCGGATAGTCTACTACACATGACTTGACGTTTAGGTATCCAAATTTAATTATGCCTTCAAGGACTTGAAAGAATGAAATTACAGCCTTTTATACCTTTCAAGCTTTAAACCTTTAGGAACACGAAGTTAAAAACTAAATGATTCACAAGTCTCGTAACCGACTGGTTGAAGGATTGGCAAACAGACGAAACGCGATGCACGTACCGTACCGTTTATGTAGACATACATATACATTTATTAATAATAACACAACGCTGTTGACAATTCCCTGCGGACTTGATGACATTCAGGCGGTGAGTATTCGGTCCAATTGGGCCTTGTTTCCACGATCCGTCACGGTGACACCACGGCATCACGTCGCATCCGTCGTGGTACGTGTTCCAATCAAACAAACAACTAGCTATATCATATTTGTTCTTCGCTTTTCATGGTGTAGATATGCATCCACATGTTCAGTAAACATGCGCAGTTTAACGCATTGAGTGATATACGCTGCGATACTGGTAGAGTTTGTAGGCAAACATTGGAATGTGGGGATAATTTGATTGCCATATTTGTTTAAGTATATGTCCACATGGTCCCTGTAACCGTAGGGAAGAAGGGTTCTTGATTGATGACAAAGGGCAAAAACACACCGTAAGATCCTCCGTCACTGGGTTTATAGTCAACATTGTTAACGGTCGAGAAAAGTATGCAGTATGGCAGTGGCATATATTCAGATTGCACGTTACACAATTGAGATGCTAAAGATTGATTTATTTAATAGATTACACAGAAATATTTCAAGTCGTAGCAGACATGTGCTGCCTTGCAAATATCTATGACATTTACATGATTTAGTTATACTATTATGCGTGGATAGTGTATAGTATACCTCATCATCATCATCATCATCATCAGGCTATAATAGTCCACTGCTGGACATAGACCTCCCATAGTATACCTACATATACTGAAATTCACAAAGTGCTGTTTTGAGTCCGGGTGTTCCTTGTGTCAGTTGTTTAAATGTTTGTCAAGTCGCCCGCCGACGCAGGAATTACTACTAAGGAATAGGACATTCTGCAAAAAAAAATAGTAACCTGATTTGTTTATCGATTGTTTTGTGTTTATACCTAAGAAAAAGTAATGATACTTAAAAGGAGGAAAGTAGCAGTTGCGGGTTACATGCGCAATTTATTTGGGCGGTTTATATGCACAATATTCTCACGCGGACTACCTATACGAGTTAATTATACGGTTGAAGCGCGCGCGGGTAGCTCGTTCGCTAACACGACGCATACAGCCCGCACAAGTGCCTTTACTAGCACATGTTATATATAGCGCATGTTCAAGTACTATAAGTGCAATCACAAATGCCTATTCCACAACCCCGAGCTTGATTTATGGGTTTATTATTTAATTAGCATATTAATAATAGCAGAACCACATTCACTCGACACATAACTACTATTAGTTGACACCTGAACTGACAAAATTTCGTTGCTATGCATTTCTGTTTAAACCTTCGTCCAACTAGAGAGTGCATGCATTTCCCTGAAGGGTAAGAAGGCATGTGATGTAATATGATTTTCAGTAATTGCGCCAAATATAGCTGAGTATGGTTGCATTTCACTCACATACGTACGTCTATACTAAACTAATCAAAGTGCAGTGGGACAGTCGTAAATTGAATAGACGTTCTGTGGCGGACAGTGATGTGGCGAGGAGTTAGTTAGTTGGGCAGGCAAGGGATCCGCATTTACAGTTAACTAAGCACTTTATGTGTTACGCCCGGAATTAGCGTCGAGTCAACAGGGATAAGCCCTGAACATAATTATGTAGGTACGTATAAGATACATATATGACTACAGAATACTGGACGTGGGTTGTGAGAAAATGTTGTTTGTATTACTCTATTATTTACACCAACGAAGTATATTTTTAATATTTGATACTATAGCTCGATAAGGATATTGCAGTACATCTAAAGCAGACTGGTTTAAGTGTTGGTATTCAAGCTAGGCCATTTCATTCCGGGACTACGTGTTTGAACCGATGCAGTTTTAAATTTAGGTGGCTCGATGGCATAGCCGACTGATACGCCTGAGGTCGCGGGTTCGATTCCCGCACAAGTCAAACATTTGTGTGCATGGACATGGATGTTTGTCTTGGTCTAGATGTTTCTATGTATAATATGTATGTATTTGGAAAAATAAGTACATATGTATGTTTATCTATTGCCTAGTACCCATAGTACAAGCTCTGCTTAGTTTGGGCTAGATGGTGTTGTGTGTATGTGATAGAATATAAGAATATTATTATTATATGACATCATCTAACTATTAATACATACATTATAGCATACGGTTTAAATATGGCAGTTTGGATGTTTATAATGAGCCTAATTCACTTGACTACGTGTCTTAACACTTCCACATTGGTAGCTATATCTATCAGAATATTTTGTGGCGTATGGTGAAGTGTAATTAGTAAAAGTAATTGAATATTACTTTTAGGTAACACTACAGTGACATACATTAATAATGCGCCTTATAATATGTTACGTGATCACAGACGCTTGCATTATATCGCATCACCTCCTTCCATGTCGGTTGCTTACGCACAAGGATCCAATTTTCAGCCTCAGTGCGGCTAACACACGTCTAACTAATTAACTAGGGGCTTCACCTGAATTGCATAGGAGTTATGATTGCCAGTGAAACGGACAAAAATAATCGTCTCCTGCTGAAAGCAAACAGAAGTAATAATAATAATAATAATTTGTCCATTGCATTGATGCTATAAAAGTATTCAGGGCAGACGCCGTTTTTCATCCATAGTTACCAATATACCGGTTCACCAAACACTCATGTCTATAGCCCATATATTAGAATCCATACGTAGCAATAGTCCTACGCCTGCTGCGGCTAATGCCGCTGTCGGTGTTCCATCCCACCTTTGATTAAAACTCTCGAAGGTCCTCTTCACGTTGGACCCATGTCTTCGTGAAAGCCTCCTAAAGGGCCAGGTATTTTCTAATATAGTATGTTAGTAAATACCTGTGATAAGAGAAACATAATAATAACCATTTATTTCGCGTGGCATAGACGCATAGATAAATACCTTATGGACTAACATACATACAATTTGTGTTAGTATTTATATAACTTATAGATGTTCCCGCGGTTTCACCCACGTTTATCGTTACTGCGCCGCCCCCGTGGGTTGTAGCGTGATGTTATATAGCCTATAGCCTTCCGCGATAAATAGGCTAAGAATTTTTTAAATCGAACTAGTAGTAATCACGCAGAATAAACCAGAAGAAACATCGTTTGTACTATGTCCTGTAATGGGTAATTATTTTGCTGCGATGTTATTTTAAAACTGCGATATCTTCTAAGATATTCATTGAAATCGAATGATGTAAAGGGCAATTTTGTTTTAAATTAAATACTTGTGATAACTAACGTATTTATTTGGATAAGGATTAATATCATGTTTATAGAAATACCTTCGCAAATAATGCATTATTTTAGAACAAATTTGGTTAGCATAAAAATGGTTATAGTGAGCCAACCTTAAAAGATAGACATATGCTGCCGCGAACTTTTTTTTAGAACTTTTAAGGGTAAATTTTCGGAGCGGGCTTTTTTATGTCATTGCGATGGCGAATTATTTTCCTCACATTTCATCCAAAACAAATGCTTTAGATAATTGATTATGATGCTGTGAATCTAATAATTTGTGAGGCGCCCTTTGAAACACAGTACTTTCGGAGAACTATCTTTTTAGAATTTTGCGCCACCGTAATGACTATGAAGGCACTGAAATGACTCTTAATGAATTAAGTAAGCAAATGCTCTTTCTTAAATATTCAAATAAAAGCACAGAAGTTTCCTGGGGTCTTCGCAGGCTTCGCGGAGTGACCTCGGGTTGTTGAGGATTTCCTTACGTTGTGCTGTTACTCCCACACATTCCAGGACTACACGGACAGTAGATTCTTTTTCGGTCAGACATCCCCTACAGAGTGGGCTGTCTGTTGCTCCGATATTGTACAGATGTTTGTTCAGGGGACAGTGTCCTATTAAGATCCCCGCGATGGTCCGAAGGTCCAATCTTTGTAGGTTGAGCAGGCGGTGTGTCAGACGTGTTGAGATGGCCGGTAGGGCTACTCTGGACTGTCTGCAGTCCGTTGTCCGTGCCCAGCATTTATTATGTTGGCTGTGAGTGCGAAGCCGCATCATGTTCTTAGTTGTGAGAATGGTAGAGGGAGGAATGGTCCACCACCTTCCGTGATGGTAGCCAACTCATACAAAATATGCTTAGGCTAGACTTTACATACACCATCATTTAGCCCCAAACTAAGTTACATATATTATACATAATTGTGTTCTAGGATAAAATAAATATTAAATATTGAAAATGTGTGTATTTAAAGTACATTAAGTATTGATTGTACAGGCATACATCATTACGGTGGCTCATTCGTAATTCCGGTGGCCCACTGCGCCACCGCATTTACGCCACCGTAATGACGACAAAATGGTTTTTTCGTGATAATTACCCAACTACCGAATTAATTTAGTAGATATTTACAGGTCCTAATATCGAGGCAATTATCTAAAACATACTAATTTGACGATACAATACATAACTCTATTCATTATTTAAAACATGCCACCGAACTGACCGCACACGGTTACCAAAACACATTTCATGGAAAACTTACTTCGGGAACATGTTAAAACTTTCGTAAACACCGTCCACTCTATACACAAGTTGGGGCCCGACTAACGCCATATTTTTGTATCGAAGCTGCGCTTCCGATACAAAAATATGGCGTGACATCGCTCGACAATAAGAAACAAGTAGTCAACTGCGAGCATCGGAAGCGCAGCTTTAAGCGGGACAAAGACATATTGGCGTCTCAGCTTTTTAATTTAATAATTAGTAAAGTTTTTGAGTTTCAAAATGTGAAATGGAGTAAATATCTTTAAAATGAGATATTTTGATAAAAGTTACGTTAAAATTTCGTGTAATAGTAAGTTGTTTTGTGAGCGCAATTTGAAGTGGGACAAGCCTCCCAGTGGTAGGCCGCCTATACAAGTCGGATATTCAACGTGGAATTTCTTGTAAGTTTGTAATATTAATTCTAATCTGGTTTTAATATATGTTTAAGGTACGAAATATATTTTCAAAAAAGCATGGCTTAGTCTGTTTTGAATTATAGTTTCTTTATAAAGGTCATAGGACGCCTAAAAACTTACGCTTAAAAATTTACCCTTAAAGGGGAACAATTCTGTCATACAAGATTTTTGCGAAACTTTAACTGTTTACGCAGCGCACGCAGCGGAAACTCTCAAAAGGAAAAAATACCCTCCGATTTTGAAATATTCTTCATTGGTGCTCCGCTCCTATTGATCTTAGCGTGATGATATATAGCCTATAGCCTTCCTCGATAAATGGGCTATCTAACACTGAAAGAATTTTTCAAATCGGACCAGTACTTCCTGAGATTAGCGCGTTCAAGCAAACAAACAAACAAACAAACTCTTCAGCTTTATAATATTAGTATAGATTAACTATGTTAGTAATGCTTCACTTGCACTCTATTGTTGTGCGTTCATGTGGCACTTGTCCGCGGAAGCGACGGAACACCACACCCTTCGGCCAAAAGTCCTCCTTCATGAATACATGCATAAAACAAGTCGGGACTCGCACCACGAACGCCTTGAAGATCACGTTGCGACGCGACTCCAGCAGCTGTAGGTACTCTTGGAATGTACTTAGACTTCTGGCGTACATATTTCGCGATGTCCTCAGCCTTAGTGGTGTAGTGCAGATGAGAGTAATAAGATATACTTGTAATTTTGAAACTATTATTGCATAGAAAACTCAAATTCTCGCACAGTTCAATCCATACATATATCATACTAGATGTTCCCGCGGTTTCACCCGCTTTTATCGTTACTGCGCCGCCCCCGTGGGTTGTAGCGTGATGTTATATAGCCTATAGCCTTCCTCGATAAATAGGCTATCCAACACTAAAAGATTTTTTCAAATCGAACCAGTAGTAATCACGCAGAATAAACCAGGAGAAACATCGTTTGTACTATGTCTGTAATGGGTAATTATTTTGCTGCAATGTTATTTTAAAACTGCGATATCTTCTAAGATATTCATTGAAATCGAATGATGTAAAGGGCAATTTTGTTTTAAATTAAATACTTGTGATGAATAACGTAGTTATTTGGATAAGGATTAATATCATGTTTATAATAATACCTTCGCAAATAATGCATTATTTTAGAACAAATTTTGTTAGCATAAAAATGGTTATAGTGAGCCAACTTTAAAAGATAGACATATACCGTCGCGGACTTTTTTTTAGAACTTTTAAAGGGGAACAATTCTGTCATACATGATTTTTGCGAAACTTTAACTGTTTACGCAGCGCACGCAGCGGAAGCTCTCAAAAGGAAAACATTCCCTACGATTTTGAAACATTCTTCATTGGTGCTCAGCTCCTATTGATCTTAGCGTGATGATATATAGCCTATAGCCTTCCTCGATAAATGGGCTATCTAACACTGAAAGAATTTTTCAAATCGGACCAGTAGTTCCTGAGATTAGCGCGTTCAAGCAAACAAACAAACAAACAAACAATCAAACAAACAAACTCTTCAGCTTTATAATATTAGTATAGATATCAAAATTTCGTGTCACGGTGTTTGTGATTTTGTGATCGCACTCCTCCGAAACGGCACGACCGATTTATATGATTTTTTTAATGTATATTTTGGAGAGATGAGAATAGGTCGTAAAATATATTTGATACCGCTAGATGATTAGGGTGTCCCTATCGAATGAATTTATATGGCAGAACAACGTTTAACGGGACAGCTAGTAATAAGAGAAAAATTAAATTTCAGTGAAAGTGTAAACTTAAGTCTCAATAGTTTAAATTGTTTTAATAATATAAATAGCCTAATAGTAGTTAAGTTTAACTGTAGTAGTTTAACAGTTTTAAAATTATGTAATCAATAATAATCATAGTATTAAAATAAACAACGGGATAGAATCCGTACAAACTAGATTAATTTTAACATTCACGTAAACCTAAGACAATATTATGCTTCTAGAACAAACTCATTTTAGATCTTTGTTTAATAAAACAATATTAAAATTATATTTATTCACATTTAAGGAAATAGCCTTGTCGGGTAAGCAATAAATGTTTTCCCTTCCTTCCTAATTCGGTAAGTTTTGAACAAGACGTAATAATAATAATTTTCTTTACATTCTCGTTATAAAAAACAAATTCATCGTTGTCGTTGTGAAATTGAATGCCAGGGTAATTTTATTTTTATTAAACTCTGTTAATATTTTGTTGCTAACTATGCTATGTGCATATATTTAATACCATGGTTTAGAAGAAACATGATTATAATCATGATTCTTATTTATTTATTTATCTATTTAAATCTAACTTCGTTTATTACAACTAAGTCTACATTACTATACTATATTCGGCTGTACCTATGGTCCATGATGAAATACACATATAATTCCATATACAATTTGACTAAGCAAATCTTAATATATACTAGCTTTTACCCGCAGCTTCACTCGCTCGAGCTAAATAACTTTTTAGATGAAAGGTACCTACCCTTTGTTCTTTTCCGTTCCCCTGACAACGTGTATGTGAAATTTCATGATGATCGGACAAGTAGTTAAGGCGTGAAAGTTTCACAAACTAACTCACATTCGCAGTTATAATATTAGCAAGGATTTTGAAACGAGCTGCAAAGCCCGCGCCGTCAAGTCAAATAAACAGTAGATGTGACAAACCTCCAAGGTATTTGTTTCAGCAACAATGTCGCCCGTTGCACGGCTTGGCGCTCTTGTTTATGTAAGTGCACTCAAATATGCGCTCGACTCATTTCGTTTGAATGTGTACACAACATTATTTGTAATGTTCGCATTTATTGATCCATATTTATTTTTCAACGTCCACTTTGTCATGTCGAAATTCTTGGCTCCGATTTAGTTGATTAGAGTTATGAAGGGCTTATGACATTCTGAATTCCTTTGAATATGTTTTGGGTCATTTTATTCAGTCTTCAATTTAATATAGTACCTAATAACGAGATTGTGGAATTCAATATTGTTATAGCTTCGCTTTATTACTTAAGCCTTAAGCGGCTTTCAACAGATTGCGATTACGCTGTAGTTGACTTTTATACATTAATATGATGAACTGGCTTATGATCAGCTTTTGAATTTTTGGAATATAAGGATAATCTTGAGCATTGCAGACCCTAAAAATGAAGGACAAGGACAAAGAACAGTGTAGTCCCTTATAACCGCGAAGTACTCACTAGGTTGCTAACATCTGTAAGACACACTCTCTTACAGGTGTTCAGGTGCTAGCAACTAAATGGGTACTAGTTGTCAGTCTAGTGGGGTATAATTAACGTTACACGGCCAGGATGGCGCAGTGGTTAGTGTAACCGACTGCCACGCCTGAGGTCGCGGGTTTGATTCCCGCACAAGTCAAACATTTGTGTGCATGAACATGGATGTTTGTCCTGGTCTGGGTGTTTCTATGTATAATATGTATGTATTTACAAAAAAAAAGGTATATATATATATATATATTTATCCATAGTCTAGTACCCATATTACAAGCTCTGCTTAGTTTGGGCTAGATGGTGTTGTGTGTATGTAGTAGAATATTATTATTATATTATTATTATTATTAGTATGAACCTTTAAATATCCCATTAAAGATATTTCCTTAAACGCAAATCCTTTGCTATTTAGTCTAGTCTTATTGGTAATGGCTAAGACCACAGAAATACTTATTTGGTTGCTATCATCTGTAATATGGTGGTACAAGCCAGTGCCGTTGGGTAAGGTTAAAGCTGGTATGAACCTTTTAATATCCCATTAAAATTATCCTCTGTAACACAAATCCCTTGCTGTTTAGTCTGGCTTTATCGACAATGGCGTACTCGGCAAGAATACCCATTTGTTTGCCTTCATATTTAATATAGAGGTACTTTCTAGCCTAGTTGGATAAGGTTAACGCTAGTATGAACCTTTAAATGTCTCCTAGAAATAATCCTCTTTAACGCAAATCTCTTGCTATGCTATCGAGTCTCCCTTTATTGATAATGGTGTACATGCCACGAGTAACCATTTGATTGCTATTATCTTTAAGATAGTACTACTTTCCAATCTGGTAGGTTTAGATCTAAGGTAGTATGAACCTACATATGTTTCATCAAAAATAATCCCTTTTAACGCTAATCTCTTGCTATCCAGCCATTCCTTATCGGTAATGGCTTACATAACAATTGATTACACAGGCCTGTAATCATGTTGATCAAGAGTATTGTCTGTCTAGTGTGCACAAACATACCATTTCTATGCATATTGAAATTACTAACTGCATTGTGACGATGATATATTGTTATAATTAAATTTAGAGATAGAAAAGTAACATATACCAATACTGGTTTTAATCATAGATATATTCAAGTAATAAAGATGTTTACATCTACAATTATAAACAAGTCCATTTTATATTATAACTAAACTTATAATAAGCAAGAATTCAATACAACTTTATGTAATAAACCCACAATGCGCCATATTAAAATTCCCAAGTTATAATGGATAATTCTATTTTCATATATCGGACAAGAAAATCTAAGTAGCAATATCAGGTCTCAGAATAAACACCTTACACTGCTACTTAAAATTTATTTACTGTAAACGCTCATACTATTATGCTCAGTATTAACCTCTTGTGAGACAGCTGGATGTTTACATTATCGCCCGTTATCGCCGCGTGCCACTTGAGATTTTGTTATTGTTAATTACCCGCCCACTCATAGCTCGTAGAATCAAAAAAATGGTACTACAGAATTTGTTATGATGTCAGCTACGTAGTAAAATATAAACAAGAGCTTTTTGCTGGCTCGCATGCGAGCCCCTGGCACACTAGAGGTTAACATACTAATTTACAATTACGCTTGCTGTTATGCAAATGTACCACCATGACAGTAGTCCGAAAAATAATAATGAATTGGCCATAATAACACGTTAACAAATTCAAGACTAGATAACATTTCCAATTGCCTAAAAGAGCTATAAAGTCGTATAAATTATACGTTATCAAACAGTAATTACTTCAAAATTTCTTTAAATAATGGCCATGTATATATGACATATGGCAATACTTAATTGTTTATTGAAATGTCAACACAAAACCAACACTGACATTCACGTTTCACGCACTTAAAGAAGATAAACGAATTAATTGATTCGAGGTATCCGAAATGTCAGATTAATTCGGAGAGAAAAACAACACGTTCAATACAATAATATTCTTTTTCTCACGGCACCTTAATTATCACTTGTCATCTCAATAATTACTGTGCATCAAGCACATAAATGTGTAATAGCTCACGTAATAATAAGGAAGAGATTTACTAAACTAATCACTTATCTATCATCCAGTTTCGATTGGATGTTTTGGAAGGTTTTCTTGCACCATATATTGGGAAAGAAGCTATTCTTTCGAAAATTATGTACATTTTAGCTCAACTTTCTTGCACCATTTACTAATACACAAGCTACCCTTTCTATAACTTTTGCATGTTTTAACCCAAATGGTCTTTAATTATAGAGAGAAACCTACCAAACGGTTTACGTTAACGCGAATGTTATGTAACGCTAAAATTAAATTTACTTTGTAAATATGATAGGTACAAACATAATGCCAATGTAGATATTGATAAAATAACTTAAACAACAGATAATATAATACTATACTCGTACTTAAACTAATGGAGCTAAAGCATAAAATCCATTAAGGTAATTCCAATTCATTGCTCTATAAAAATCACATCAAAAATTATTCAGTCATAAAACTGTTGGTGCTATGTATATTTTTAGCACAATGCTAAATATACCATAAATCTTATCAATTCAATTTTCTTTTTACTGGATACAGTAAAAAAATTACAGTCGAATTGAGAACCTCCTTCTTTTTTGAAGCCGGTTAAAAAGACAAACGACCTTACTTTTTATTTTGCAATTTTGATTATATATTTGAACAAGTTATATTTAGTTTATTTGTATATTAAAAAGGACGCACTATATGGTTATGGTGAGTAGTTTTGTTTATAACTAGCTTGTGCCCACGGATTCCCGTACTCGGCAATAGTCCTTTTTTTGGATAGTGTCCTATGCCTTTTTCTGTACCTGAACAACTTATATTCGAAATTTAATGATAATCGTTCGACTAGTTATGTTTTACAGAGTAACAAACAAACAAACCCATATTCACATTTATAATATTAATAACGACGAAAAAGTAAAGCTAGCTTTGTTTTAACTATTATTATCTAGTTATTCGTAGAACTGAGCAACTTAGTAATTTATATTAGTTATATTCCAAATATACAATATAGGTACGCTACGCAGTGGGCGGCTGCCACATTGTTTTAAATGCTACAAGTAGTCATATTTGTAGAACTATAATAACTAGCAGTCGCCTAGTGCTCGAAATTCGACCAAAGTTTGCCTGTAAGATATTGCTGATGTATATGTCATTATATATTGATATATGTAACCATAGTTACGCGCTTCGACTGCGTGTGTCAAATGCATGGTTGTGTGCGTGTAGTGTTTTTTCATTAATTTAATGTATTTCTAATGCATATTTTATATAAATATTAGGATTCGTCACTTCTTCTCTGTATAAAATATAAGTGTGCGAAATTTCATACTCCTCCGTCCGCCCAATTTTCGTAAAAAGGGATCCAAAGTTTTCGCTTCACGTATTAATATATTATAGATAATATTTATTCCTCTTCACATAAAACAGGCCTTAAATAATTACATAGTGTTTACTTATACCTCTTTACATATAGCTATGGTCATGGTCTGAAATATATGAGGAGCTGGTGTCTAAGTTAGGCATATGAATACCTGTATTACAGATCACCAGCTGCCCCACCTCTCATCCGAAACAAGGGCAATAACAGCTGAGTGATATTACTGATATCATGAGACTTTTAATATAAGTAACAAAGTATATTTAATATTGAAATAGGAGATAGGGTAGTGAGGTAGTGAGGACTAATAAAGAATAAACGCCATGTTCATGCTGCGTGAGTGCTTGTGTTGTGTATGTATGTATGTTTGTTTCTGTATATGCATGGGTGTGTGTTTATGTATGTGCTCGCTTGAGTGTGACTTTGTTTGTTTGTTAGTGTGTGTGCTACTGATTTTTGTTATTAAGTTTAATATTGTCACTGGATTAATTTAATTATGCAGTAAATTATCTGCACTAACCGACTTAGTCATTTATATTAGTTATATTCCAATTAGACTATAATATACGAGGTATAGTGGGCGTCTGCTTATGAATAAAGCACACAACTTTAAAGCTTCAGTATTTAAGAGATATAATGGCTCACCACTATTAAATTAAAAGCCACAACAGAAACTAACAAACAACTATCTAGGGAGCTTTCTGCTCATTAGACAAGGTCGAAGAACTCTGTAAAGACAGTAGATTTTTAACTGCAATTAGGATACCTGCTCGGTGATTTCGGTAAGTACATTTGACTAATAGGGTTGTAACTAGCCATATAAATAATATTAAAACTGTATTTACAATTTCATATATAGCTAAGTACCAACCTTGATATAGAATACGCATCACCTATACTAATATTATAAAGAGGAAAATTTAAATTTTTTGTTTGTTTGTAAGGATTTAACTCAAAAACTACTGAACCGATTTTAAAAATTCTTTCACCATTAACAGTTATATTCTCACGGATTAACATAGGCTATGCTTTATTTAAAAAAATGTATTGCTACTAACATAATCTAACCTAACCTACTTTTACGCAAGTGAATCCACGAGCTAAAGCTAGTGATAAATATAATCACTTAAATATCACTTCGTTAAATACAATCATTCCATAAATTTTTCAGTATTTGTGATATAATCATGGTGCCGAAATTAAATTAAAATTTACATTATCATAAGGTTACTAATAGCTATTCCCAAATATTGGCTAAACCCAAGCGTTACTCGGGAATTTATTAAAATAAATGGATCTTCTTTTATCGTGTAAACAACGTTTACCCTTAAATATTTTCTCCTAGCGATATTTTAAAAATATTATATCATAACATAATCTCGCCAGAACCCTTCAATGAATTTAATGGCTTATTACGTTATCCTCCTAAACTTCTAATCATAATTAATATTACCATGACAAATAATGGGCTTTTAGAATTAATTTGTTTGTGCAACAGACAATATTAAGTTGCTTTTGGAGGCGGAAAATTAAAATACTTTTTGAATTTAGGTTATGCGCATAACTCTTTTTGATAGCCAAAGTCTTCATTATAAGAGGCTATTTCGTTGGAAAAACAAAAAAATTGTGTGAAGGAAACTTTATAGAAGAAATATAAAGATCAGCCGACCGTGTGACATCCTTAGTAACAACAAACCGTGGTGTCCCTCAAAGTGTTTTTTATCTTTGTTTCTCGAAGTCGTTAATGAAGCCCATAGAAATAACGAGTTAATGAACTTTCACAGTGCATTAGCGGCGAAGTTTAATAACACCTCACCGGTAACCGACAGCCCGCCTTATAGAGCTTCAACTTTAGATATTATCAATTAACCTCTAGACTATTTTAATTTAAATTATTATAAAGTTGTATACTTCTGATAAATGTATTTAAGACTCGCAGAGAAAATGAAAGCATTCAATTGATTTTCCTTTTACTTAGAGCGCTTTCAATTTAGACGGTTGGTGCCGGACTGCTGCAGTCCGGGTATCGTACTGCGCACGGGCGGTTATGATTTTTCATACAAAATGACTCGACTCAAGGTCGTGCGAGAGCAGTGCGGCGCACGTCCGTTGGCGGAAAGGCAAAAATGTCGGTCATTTTGTATGAAAAATCATAACCGCCCGTGCGCAGTACGATACCCGGACTACAGCAGTCCGGCACCAACCGTCTAAATTGAAAGCGCCCTTGCATGAGTATATCCAAATCTCTGATTATTTTGATAAGTTATCATAAAATAGCCTTTCAAAACTTTATTATACAATTTTATATCTGTTTTTGCTTCTGTATATTTACATCACTCGTACATAAATTAAATTTAATGACAACGCGTAAAGTTATACGACAAATAATAAAAGAAAAACAACAACACAAGAGGTGTATTACGGTATGCAAACACTGTGATATAGTCTTGTATTACGAACGCCATTACCTTTTCCCGAATATGTCGACCAAAATGATATATACTTATTTGGAAGAGGTGAAGTGTAAACGTACTCGTATATACGAATAATACGATTTTGCTTCTATTTTATCTAGGACGGGAAGAAATAATAAAAAATATGAACGAGCTCGTACAAGGCTTTAACCTCACGTTAAGGAGCCGGGTTCGCTATTTATACAGATATACGTCTATGGGGTCTCTTATTATCTGGGGTTGTCATGATGTCATGTAATCTGAGGATTCCTCACTTTTTCTACGTCACACACAAATCTTTTACTTTCTTATTGTTGGTTATCAGAGCTTCCGTTTATTTAAGTTATTCATTATTTTAGTTTCATACATATATAATATCAAGGCCGTGTTCCAGAACGATAAATACAGATTACGTATTTTCACACTCATTTACTCTCATCACATTCTTCTTGCGCGCCCGTCGTTTTAAGTGCTCTTGACCTAGCCTTTCCACAGAACGTCTCGGATTTGGTCAGAGAACGTAATTGGTCAGAGAACGCTAAAATCTTTCCCTTTCATCTTCCAGATGAACAAAGAAAAGGTAAAAATTACTGTACGTTATATATGTACCTATTAAATAAGTATTTTTCTTAATTCATGGTTTCTTTGAAGCCTTCTGAGAGAATCTTAAGAGTTTATACAATACTTTATATGATTCGTCAAATCAACAGTTTATCTGTTTTTATGAACCACCATCTATAAACGTGCCATTTAATAACAAGTAATCTTAGAAGATCTTAAACAAGTAATCTTATTATAAGTTGGGTTAACTAACAAATAAAACTTTTACTTGTTCGTTAATTAAATTACTTTTTTATTAATTAATAATAATTATTATGCTGGGGTTGTTCTAAAATTTCTCTAGGAATGGATTAAAGTAATAACAGTTAATCAATACAAATGCAATGTAGCAAAAAAAGGTATCGCTTCTAATCGCATATGATTTCGTCCACGTATTCACAAGCACATAGAAAAATGCGTTCTTTTTATGGCTTAGTTTTTTAGCTTTCCGTATGCTCATTTCATATGCGTTGTTATTCAGTGCACAATCAAAAAGAAACTAGATCTGATGCATATAAGTCACGTACTGACATAAGTGCGTAGGAGTCAGTATCTGTCATTGTTTTTCGGGAGGCGTGTCTAGCCCCGCCTGTCATTCAAATAACACCTATTGTACACTTTTGTACAAGCCATCTTCGACTTGTTGTATTTAAGCCCTCCTACGTACATCTTGTATCAAAACTAGGTAGTAATATGTACACATCCGGGTGGGCTAGCTCACAAAATATTTTATCCACTACCTGTTACACGCAACTCTGCTGGAATTTTTTTAAAGAATCAAGAGTTCCTTTAAAAACCTTGCTCAGGAGTCCAGCTATTGGCAAACTAAAATTCCTTTAAGTTAGCTCACCGGCCTAGCCATGAAAATTTAACAAACGAACTGCATAAACATAAAATATAAATATTTTTGAAAAGCCTAGCTAATATTATAAAAGCGAAAATTAGTTGTTTGTTTGTTACCTTTTCACGCCAAAACCACTGAACCGATCATCCTGAAATTTTGCATATACATTGACAGGTGTACAGAAACGGACATATGCTACCTTTCATCCCGAAAAAAATTACTGTTCCCGAGGAAAACAATAATAACGTTCTTATGATAATAGATGGCGCCACGTGTCGTTCGAATCATGATTGAATTATATTATTACAAGCAGAGTGCAACTCGAATTGTTTGCCAAATTCTAAATTAACGCGAGCAAATCCGCGGGCAAAAGCTAGTATGAAATATTTTGGACACACAAATGCAGTTTAAAAATCTCTCTATGTATTATTTCTTCATGCCTCTCTGCACATTATGCATATGACTTTGATAATGAAAATATAAGTTGAAAATGGCCTATTGATAGGCTTATTTTACCATCAATAAACTAGGCATCGAACGTAACCTCACGATAACCATAAGCGCAAGTAATTGTGAGCTGAACTGGAGTAGTCAAATTATTTTTAAAGTTAAATATATAAGTAATAATTTTATTATGCTCTTAACCTTACATAAAGTCCAACAGAACCAGTCTTCGTAAAGCTTGCAGCGGTAAAGCTGAGCAATGTTTAAATCGTTTGACACTTATGTGGTTTGAATTATGCTAAACCGTACTTAGCGCTCAGCTAAGCACAAGAGAAATATTTTTAGTTGTCTCTAAGTTTGTGCATTATTTATCTGCTTAACTATATGGATAGCGCAATAGTTTAAACCGTCGCTACGCCACTGCGAGAACGCTACGCACGTTCAAGTTCGATACGTACGCAGGACAATATTTTTTGTGATTCACAAATAGTTATTCCAAGTCTTTTTGATTTTTGTGTTAGTAGTTAGTTAGCAATGGCCGATATCTACAGGAATAATATTGTCACAAAAATATCAACTTGAAACATATAAACTGGTCCCTATATTCGCTCAACTGTAATTAGCAAAGAAGTCGTTATTAGATCACAAAAGTGTTTACATTTACCTACATACTTGTCTGACAAAAAGTATGCGTAGTATAATAATTGATTTCTCCTTGTAAGTGATTTGTAATCTTAGAGAAACAAAGAATTTTTAAACCGTACAATAAATATGTACGCTCACTGTTCTATTTAAATAAAAGTGAGGGTACTGCATTATAAGATTAGGCAGGAACTCATTTACCTAAAAAAAGAATACGTTTTAACTTAGATACATTTTTTCGATACATTGCCCGGGCCGGACTTCACGCATAAAATTGGAAGTAGCGGATTTGAAAGTAACCACACCAAAGGAACACAAATATGTCATGCGTAACAGTAGAACGCAGCCTCAAATTAAAATGTGTCATGGCGTCATTTATTTTATATTCATGGAATATAAGCTTGAATACCCCTAAGAATATATTAGCAACTAATCTCCTCGAATATACATGTATGTACCCGTTTATTCCATAAAGGAGATTATTCAGAACAGTGTTACACAACCTAGCACTAGAGAGGATTTAGCGAACTGTAAAAGTGTTTGAGGAAACTCAAGATCTGTTTCTAAAGCTGAGACATAAACTTCAACAACTTTACTGTTGAAATCGTCATAATTATTTTACCTTCTCCACCGAAGTTCGGATAAATGCACTACCTACTTTACTTTGAACCATAGTTAGTATAAAATTCAGTACGGTGCAGTCATTTCGCAGACTTCGGCAAGCTCGAAAACTTTTCAAGTTTTATCATTTCCTTCTTTCGTGTTGATAGACATGCTTATGGGGCACGAGGAAAAGCAGTTGTAGACTCGTTTAGGTGTTGTAAGTTGACCTAAACCTTCGGATGGAGCATATTACTGATGTGTGACAATAACAGGATTTGTTGTAGTAGTATTAGTCGTATTTCAATCATAAAATTAATGCGTCAATCTTCATAACTAGCCACAAGTATTTTTTGTTTAATTCTACTATAACCAGGGTTTATCCCTCTACGAGAAGGTAATATTTGCCGGCTCATACTTTAATAAATTTCAGTTTACCGCACTCGACACATTAAGCTCATTGTTTTCTTTCTGTGTTTAATTAAATGATGAAATGAATGTTTGAAAACGGAATATCATATAGGGAGATATTCCATTTTCAAACATTAATTCATGATAGTTTATAAAAATGTAGCATTCTCATCTCTTTCTACATACACTGCCTTTCAATAAAGGCAAAAGAGTCATAAGTAAAATAAGGCCTAATATTTTGTTAAAAAATAATTGTGTGTCCCACAGATAGTAGTGCCGAGCTCTAGCTAGTGTTCCTTATTTCCGTTGTCGGTTGTCCATCGAGATACCTAACTTAACTTTCAAATGAAAATAGCGTAAATTATATTTTTTTAAATCAACGGGTTCCACTCCGGGGGTGCCGGCAGAAGTGAAAACTTGAATATTAACGTTGTGCATTTTTGATATTTAGGAATGGTTAGGGAATAATTTTGCACGAATTGCTTTAATTATCAGTATAAAAGTACTATCATTTATGTGGTAAAATACAATATTCATTTATTACGCTATCGTACATAAACATGACAATTCTCCCTCCGTCTTACGAATTTTCGATCAGGTCACGTGTCCTGACGCGAGTTTAACATTTTTTACCCATCACAAAAAAAGTGCACAACGCCGCTAAAGAACTTCAAAAATATATATTAAAAATATATTTTGTAACTTCATCATATCCTCGCTCATTGCTTAGCTAACTCGCACGTGTCTGGTGGAGAGGCAGCGCTAATTTGCCCACTTAGCTTTGTAATTACTTGAGCCATTACCATAAATTGACGATCATTATATATTCCCTTTTAATTATCACTATACTCATTGCCTTTGTTAATTGAAGAGAGCGTACTATAACTGCAGTAATGTTTCGGCTAAGTTTACCATTCCATAACAATGGTATATGAGGTAGTTCCTATAGTAAATATCTCTTTATATATTATTAATATATTCTTCCCACTGTTCATGACATGTTATATAGGTAATTGGGTATTATATTTAGGTAATTGTTCACTATTATTACTTTCTATAATTATTTCTTTATCTCTTCTGCTGCGATTGCTCACACAATGGCTTCAGGACATGTGCCGCTCAATATCTTATCTTATCTTATGTGGGATCTTTTGTGTCGACACTCTCCCAATAACGACTGCCGTAGATGTTCATGGCAGCCGGGACCGACGGCTTAACGTGCTCTCCGAGGCACGGAGTAGGCGATAATTGTATAATTTCGAAAAGTCATATAACTTCCGAAAGTCAGAGGTGCGCGACGTGGGTTCGACCCCGAGACCCTCTGCATTGCAGTCTGTTGGCCTCTCCACTGAGCTATCGCTGCTCTTCGCCGCTCAATAAGTTTGATTTGTGTTTTGATGGAAAACTAATTAACCAGACTGAGATCTACATAATTTTGAGAACACTGGAAGATGTCTGAATAATGGAATGTGTTGAATTAATGTTTGTTGGTAGAGAGTTATTAGAGACCTTAATCAAATGGGTAAGATATAGATAAATCCTGTGATTAATGGTCTTCACTTAACTATGTTTAGTATACGCATGTATACATATATTTAATAAATATAGAATATATTTTTTTACCAATGCTACCAGCTGGTAAAATGTCAAAAAATTGTACAATTCCCAAAAACCGACAAAGATTGTTTCATAAGCAAATACAAAACAGTAAAATTCATTGTCTTTAAAGTAACTTGTAAACTGACAATCTAAAGTACACAAAGTGACGAAACGTAAAATTTGCTTTGAAGCAATACCAGCAACTGCTAACAACGTCGTCCTAGTTTTAGTTTTACAAACAAAAGTTTGAATTTGTTCAAATTATATTTGAAATGTTACTTTCGAGTGATAAAATCTTAACTGTTGCTGGATTACTTATTATTTTAACTAGACTTTGCCCGTGGCTTCGCTTGCGTTAATGTAGATTTCATCAATAAACTTTTTCCCCTCAAGAACAGTATTTTTTTCTAAATAAAGGGACCATATATCCTTTTCTTTACCGCTGACAACGTTTTTGCAAAATTTTATGATTATCGGTCGAGTAGATAAGGTGTTGAAGCGTCACTAAGAAAAAACTCACACACATATTTATAATATTGGTCAGAATTCCTTTTCCCAAATTCATTTGTGTCCTAACTACTAATGTTTTTATCACAAAGAAAATTCGTAAGTACTGAAATACAATTTTGCATAGAAAGTGACTTGACCTGCTTTTCGGTTAACTCTTACTCTATAAATCTCTTGCCAGCCTCATGTTACCTTCGTGCACACATTCTACATAGGTAATTAGTAAGCAATCTTGAAACATACACGCTTGGCTTCCTGATAAATTGCACTAGTGCGCTAATTATTAACAAGACTAGCCGTTTTAACACCAAACACCAGTGTAGTAGCAATATTACTTTTTGTCGCAATATATAGTTACTAGATTTTGCCCGCGCATTCGCTCGCGTAAATGTAGATTAGATTAGATTAGTAACAGTACTTTTTTCTGGATGAAAATGTAGATTATGTCAATAAATTTCCATTTTTCGGAAACAATATTTTTTGCTGGATGAAATCCTACCCTATGTCCTTTTCTGTACCCCTGACAACGTGTAAGCGAAAAAGTGTAACAAACAAACTCACTTTTGCTTTATAATATTAACCTATTCGCTGTCCCGTGATAGACATAAAATCTATTGTTATTTATATGTGATTCATCGGACAGGGAATCTGTTAAGTTGGGATCGCACCATATATAACTTATGTGTGACGAAAACTATTTTATATAGGTGTTTATAAAATTATATTTCCGTAGGGGATAGGAAGAGGAGTACGTCCACATTTGCACGCTATAGTTTTATGTTCAACGTAATAGGGACTGAGCCTATTGCTGTTTATCAGGCTCACTTCCTCATTTGCCAATATTAGCTAGTAAAAATTACTCATGTATTAAATAAAAGCGCGATAATAATTTACTGGATATCTTTCAAATGCTATATATTATTATATAAACTATGTCATGTTTCTACTAAACAATAGCTGCACCCGCTGTCAACAGGAGGTCAACCTGACAAAGGCTTACAGCTATTAATCTGTGCATGACCCAAATGAATAGTAGCTTGGTGGTCGTAATATTTGAACAGATCAAAGCAATTACGTAATACCTCAAGTTATATCCTCAAAGATTTGTGCAGCGGTATATCATATTTACATTTATCCAGCTATATTTAAGTTTAAAGTAAATATTATGTAGGAATAGCCTTAAAGCCGTAATCAGATCCAGAGTTAAGTTTCTAGTGGATTTCGCGACCAAACGATTTTGCTGCAAACCAAGTTCAAGCCTTCGTCTTCATGTCAATATATTTCTCATATGCGTGCATGGTCACAGAGTTTCCATATCCGGGCATGGCATTTATTCTCCAATAGAACATGTTTCTATAGAACGCTTGTAGGGCTTTTCAGGTTGCGAAAATTGCCTTACTGCTGCGAGATCACGGATATCTTTTCTTGACTGTGTTCGTGAATCCATAAACATGAATTCAGTTTTATTATTATTAAATTTAATATTCTACTTAAAGCTAATTGCCGTCTACCGATCAGGGTTCCATTGCCATAGTTTATGTAGGTACGTATATACATAGTATCTATATTATAATTTCAGTAAATAACATATTTTAGTAAATCCTACGGGAAACCGTTTAAAATTCTGGGACGGAAATTATCCTTTAATTTGACCGAGAAAACAAACCATACAAAATTTGACCGAGACCCGACCCACGGTTGTTATGTGATGCGTAAAAAGACAAAGGGAAAAATCTTAAAAATGCTATTGTGCTGAACATTATGTCTACTTAAGTAGCTTAAATTATTTTATTTTCATGTGTTTTTTTTTGTTTAAAATATACCAGATATAATAACAGCTCTATCACAATTTTACTTAACATGTCAAAATCTAGCCTTTCCTCACTAGAAGTGTTAGGCACCAGGCAATACCAGTTATAGTATTTCACCAGTTATATTTTGAAGTCTCATTTAATGGGAGGCAAGTTCATACTTATCTACTGGCACTATTATAGATCCCTATTTTCTTTACAAATATTACGAGTCACTTTACTCAAGAATCGAATTTGATGCCATTAGACTAAGGAAGCACTCATGATAACTTTAATTATAAATTTAATAAATTATTTATTCATGTTATAATTTACTAACGGATCCAGCACGGATAAGAAATGCAACTACAGTGAAGCTATATAAGCTGCATAGAAGGCATATGATGTTTCCCATTACTTTATCAGTGTAGCCCCTGACCAGGAGACAGGATCTGAAAAAGATGGCCGGTTTGGTATGGACTGTGGAAGTTAAGCTGCCGTGGAGTTTTGAAAGCTTTTACACTAACCTCTCTCATTGTATACGTTTCATTCCATCTTTAATTCCTTTTCACTAACTACTACTACTAATGATACTCCTGGTATTGCAAGCGATAATATACTACGAAAGCCGTTTACTATCATCTAACATCTCGGGTTCTATTCGTATGCCACCGAGGCATTCATTAAGCTATGGTCCGGTAAAAACTGTCATTTTCTTAATTAAAAAAAATTAACTGTCCGTAAGTATAACGACTCGTTTCTTGATATAGGAGCCGAGCCTAAAAGAATTACTCCATCACTAAGCAACATTAATGTATGTCAAAGTTTAATCATTGGTGACTTTACTCGTGCTAGGTATGGGTCAAACGTTGCCGTTACTACGTCACATAAACGTTTGATAGTGTAACACATAAAGTGGGTTTATGAGCTTAATTTTGCTTTTAGTTGTCGACAGTTACACACAAATAAGCCTCTTTATGTCGTGGTTTTAGATTACAATAATATTACTGTGTTTAAAATCCTCGTGTTCATTCATAATGGTTACAATATTGTATGCAATCGTGCATTTGCAATCTGGATCTGGCTGAAGATAAAAAGAGGAGAGATGTTCCATTTACTATATGAAAGATTATGGTAGTGTCTATTATGCAGACTTTACCTACATAGTCGGCAACTTTTTGACATACAGGTTTTCCCACGATGCTATCCTTCAACGAAAAGCAAGTAATTTAAAATTTATTAACTATGTAATACGTCATTACTTTGGAACAGTTAGAAGTACTATATACCGTGAATCGAACAAAGTCATTGTTTCTTATAGATTTGCATAAGCAAAAGCAGATTGAATAAATAAAAGAGCCATTGCTAGCAAAATAACATGCTGAAAAACAATATAGTGATCAGGTGCCTGGCAATAAAATCAATGTTAATTGATCATTAACGTTGCAAGTTTCAAGAAATTGGACTAAAACTGGAACAGTTTCACCATTGCTTGCGCCTAACTATTAATTTGATTGTTATGTACTACAATTCCAAACTAAACACATAAATAGTTTAGATATAGTTTTAAATGTATATAGTTCATGTTTAATACATAAAGCCCGTAATTTATGTAATAAGTATACAATTTATTTAACTTTCATTACTATTATTTTAGGGTATGCTTTCACTAAACATAAAGTTTGTGGCAAAAAGGTTTCGGCCGAACAGATCCTATTTTCAATAAAATAGTAGTTCGTTTGTTCGAAGCTATATAATCCCCTAGGCCAATATTCTAAAATTGAATAATTTAAATTACAAAGAACGAAACCCATTTGTCCAATAATTAAAAATTCTAGCAATATTTACTATTTCAAGCAATTACTAAAACATTTGCCTAGTGGCAAGACCATAGCGAATCTTGCCACAAAGCAAATGTTTTAAAATTGTAAGGCGGCTTGCATATAACCTATTGAATTGCACTGTGTTCATATGTTTGACTAATATTTACCTATAATTGTAATTTTTGTATCTTTCTTATAAAAGATATAAAAATTACACGCGCACGAAATATAGAAGTACCTTTATCTTTAATTTTAATATACAATATCATTGCCACACTCGATATACCTAGAGGAAACAAATTAAAGTAGGTACATAACGTGGATAGCGTACCTATGCATGTCATGTAAACATGCATTTATTTTATTATGAGCTTACCTTTGTGGTTTGTGTTTGAATGTAATCCGGTAACAAAACTAAACTATGTATAAAAAGCGTCCTAATGCCCGCCCACATTATGCAAATCGCAATGATTACATAGTCATTCTCAAGATAGCTTTCTCGTACGAACTATTATTGTAATGCTACAGATACGCTGGATAAAATTAAGAATACATACTATCGTAGACTTCGTCCGCCAACCGCTACTATACGATTTAATTTTTACGTTCTAGATTTTGGAAAGTATTTCCCATAAATGTTTACATTATAGTTGTAATTGTTTTATTCATACATATACAAAAGTTTGTGTAAATAAGACTACCTTGACAAGAAAATCATCCTTTTTTTAGTTACTTTTGAGTAATAAGTTATTCGCGTTGCTGCAATCTACAATAAAATATATATCTATGCCACATGCACTGTTATAAACATTAATAATAAATCAATAAATTTAAAATGTAGCGGGTTGGCTTCAAAGCTTCAGACTTAGCCGTGTAATAGGGAATCTCACAAGAACTTACCTTACACATAATATAAGTACACCTTATAGTATTTTATAAATATTATGCAATCAACTATAATTACACTATTACCTACAAAATACGCGACAAAATAATCCAATAAATAAACATATCTATTTCCATAAGCATTCCTGCTAAGAAAATGGCACTATTCCTGTTTTGCTCACACGTAGAACGTAGAAATATTCACATTTTTGTATTATAATAATGTTAGACAGGATATCTAGCGTCAATCAAAATATAATGAAAGCGGCTTCTAGTCTAAACGACGGAATATCGAATTTTCTAGGCCTACGCAACCCAAAAGGAAATATTATGAAACCAGTACTAGGAATATTTTGGGGATATTCATAATAGCTAGGATGATGGACGCTTTACGTCCTTTTTAAGTCATGAAAACTTTCTAGGCACGTAAAAACTTTTGTTGTCTGTCTAAGACTTTGCCTCGACGAAATTTTTGTCATTCCATCTTCTAAACCTTCAAGTATTAACCAAGTTAGTTTTACACATTTAACAGTTAGCATTTTTTCTGTCACATCTTATTTTATAAACAAATAAACTATATATGTATTATAATATGTATTATAAATGTCTGTAACTGATGTTTAGGTGATTAAAAAGATAGAATAGTCTCTATGAATTCTTATTTTTATCATATCTATATATTAGATACCGAATATAGTCTAAGAACAGTAGCTGAATGTAATAAGCTATTTATTTGGCAAACAAGATAACTAAGAAATAGGCTTTACTTATTATTAAAGCTACTATTTGCGAAGGTTTAAAGCAGACCCTGTATTACACCCACATTTCATCATCCATAGTTTTAACTTCAAAGTTATAAAGGTCTAAATGTATACCCACGTAAAAAGTATACGTTACCCTTTTTTGTATTTTTTTTTATCTTGGGAAAATGCTCCTTATGCGTACCCCCTTACTACTTGTTACTTTTAATAGCCAATCTTAATGAAGACAGGCCATCTACGCTGGCGAAGTTAGTATACATATATGTGCGCGAACACAAGTACTATCTCTGTTTCCTAACTCTCATAATCCGTTGCGATTACAAACCGACACGCGGTTTTACGGTGTGTTACACCTGAGAATGTCTAGTCAGAAAAGCTTAGTAACTTTTTTGTTTGCCAGACCTGGGATTCGAATACCACATGCACAGCACACCGAGGCAGTTTGGTATGTATGGTTAATGACTGTCAACGTATCTTTGAGAAGTCCCAAATTGATTTAAGTTAATTTAATTTCCTTTATGCAAATTGAACTTTATACCAAAATTTTTCCCTCGCGGTGGAGGTATTTCAACGCTTGAAAAGTTCTCTTACATAAAGAAATATTTTCTACATACATACAATGTATGTAGAAAGTGTATGTTTCTGTGTTTTGCTTTTATGTAGTAGTAGTGTATTAACGTTGTGCTATTATGCATATCAGATGATCAGCTCAACACTAAAGTTAGTAAAGTTTCATAGAGCTGCTCGTCCCTAATACCAGGCTAAGACAGACGTCGAGAAGGAGACAATTTGAAGACCCAGTAGCTCGGACCATCTAAAATTTGCCACATTTGTAAAAGCGTGACACATGTACACGTGCGTACATTTACTTACGGTATGTCAGAAGTTGACACTACTTCATTTATCTACTATTTGTAAACTTTTTATCTGCTATATGTAACTACTTTACTTTTCTTACTAATTTGTCATATTTGATTAGTCTATAAGGACTAAAGTAAGCCTTTATTTCATAAATAAATAAATACCATCTGCAAATATACGGTATAAATATTTTTACCGTATATTTGCAGATCGCCTCAAAATAAAGATAATTTCTGTGTCAATTATAATTTTATTGGCAATTTATTATATTGCCGCTTATAGCTGATCATCCGATATGCATAAAAGTACTACAGTGATTAAAATAGTAAAATAATAAAGCAGCGTATCATGGGCTGTGTAAATAAAACTACCAACAGCGGCGCCAATACATTATCAAAATGGCTGTAAAATATTTCGCAATAAAATGAATGCCCTGATTATTTTCGGATCGTTTTATATCAGCTTTATGGTACGTACTTTTCGTCGAATTTAAATTCATCCCCACATTATATCTATGTATATAAAATATGTTCTCTAAGGTTTTATTCACATTTATGATTACCACACCGCTTCTGTGGCTCATAGCGTAATATTATAAAGGGTCTCCATAATAATGTCCTCCAGACCGAATTTCGGTCACGGCGGCCAATGTTAACGTAGACTAACCATCTGCGCAGTAGATATTATAGTGCACAAGTGTGTGCGCAAACACAAGAGCACTCTCTGTTTCCTAACTCTCATGATCCGATGGGACGATAATCCGACACGACCGGAAGGAGATAAGGCGCAGGACCAACGGCTTTACGTGCTTTTCGAGGCACGGGGGTGTCTAACACCGCCAACTTCCTACCTCCAGGCTGCTATTGAGAATTCTTAACAGAAATTCAGATAACTTTTTGTTGGCCCGACCCGGGATTCGAACCCAAGATCTCATGCACAGCAGTCGCATTCACAACCGGTGCGCCACGGAGGGTCTTCATAGACAGCATCCAACTGTACTTTTATTCAATCGCATGTATTTCCGTCCAAAATTAAAAAGCAAATTATGGATCGGCATTACTCTTTTTCTATATTTTATTGAGGAACACAAGACACGAAATATAAAAAACAGCTCTCAAATAAAAATAATAACCTCAAATTAAGCACGATGACATTTAACCGACTACAAAAATTTACATTACCATCGTGGGTAATGTCAATGTCGCTCACCAACGCCACCTGTCCTCAAAGACGGGTACTTATTGATCGACTCTCGTATATAACTATAATTATAGTCTATAACACTAACACACAACAAACAAACTCTTCAGCTTAATGAAACTGTTGATGGGTAGTTAATCTATACTAATAACTATATTAACAGGGATGTATAGTACCTCGACGTCCTTACTATGGACATCGTTTCCCAGTATTCATAATCATAAATCCGAATCTTAACGAGCAATATAAAGTATCTATGTGTAATACGGTCATTATATTGCGCATACGCACTCCTGGTGTTATTACTACGGTTTATGTGCGGAAAGCGCTTTTAATTAGAACACAAACACTGCAGAGAATATTAAATATTTATATCCATTAGCTTCTAAAGATTGTTTGTTTAACTGTGAGGCAACTGCTACCTAAAGGTATGCAATTCCTTTGAATACTTTACTTGATAGTTACAGTCCGCAATTTCATCTAAATTTTAATTTAAATTAAACGCTTAATACCCACCATAGAATCTAGCTTAGTTTAGTCAATATACGGACGTAACCAAAGTGATATCGGTTTGCATTTGCGAGAAGTTACTGCATTTTGTATACGCAAATACGGAACCTACTGCTACGTATTTGCGTAAATCGTTGACACGAAGCTGCATTTATACGAGTTACTAGCTTTTGCCCGCGGCTTCGCTCGCGTTAATTTAGAATTTGACAATCAATTCGGGTCGTACTCTGCTTGTAATAATATAATTCAATCATGATTCGAAAGACACGTGGCGCCATCTATTATCATAAAAACGTTATTGTTGTTTTCCTCGGGAACAGTAATTTTTTTCGGGATGAAAGGTAGCCTATGTCCGTTTTTGTACACCTGACAACGTATATGCAAAATTTCAGGATGATCGGTTCAGTGGTTTAGGCGTGAAAAGGTAACAAACAAACAAACTCATTTTCGCTTTTATAATATTAGTTAGGATTCATCGCTTATTTAATTAAGTATTTACACTTCTTCTTTGCGTTGTATTTTTTTTTTGTTTTTAAAAGACAACTACCGCTCTAGGAATAACTCCTGTGTCGCTGAGAAATTTACAATCATTCAAACATCGGTCACAAAGAATATGCAAACTCGGAACAATAATTTGTGGATCACGACGAGGAAAGTCTGACTAAGAAAGTTTATAAGGCTAGTGTGAATGGAACAGTCGCAAGAGGAAAACCTAGGCGAACGTTTCTCGATCAGATCGGAGGCGTTCTGGACAAAGGCCAGGTTAAGAGCTCCTTGAACCGACGGGCGTGTATGAGGAATGTGATGAAAGTGAATGAAGCCAGAGAAGTGTGTCAGGATCGTAGCAAATGGAAATCCGTAGTCTCTGCCTACCCCTCTGGGAAACAGGCGTGAATCTATGTATGTATGTATGTACAATTTTTTGTCTCATGTGGGATTTGAACCACCACTCGGCGCAGTGGCAGTAGTGTGGAGACCACTTAAACCACTGCGCCATCCGTGCAGTCACTTTGGACAGACACTAACTTTGGTGTTTGATCGTATTACATTGTAAATGCGTTGTTTTGCGTTTTAATTTAGAGGACAAATACCAAGCTATAAATGATATCTTGTTATTGGATAGTAATGCACCGGTCGCTCACTTTATACTCACTGCCCAACACATAACTTTCTGTACCTTCAACATTCGCAATTAAAGCAATACGTAGTTTGGTAACACTTCAATGTTAATGTAAATCTTTGCTAAGACAATAAACAAAACTTTACTGCCTGTGATCTAAAAGGAACATATGTACGTTGTTTTGTTACATAAATAATCGGCATTACATTTCATAATCCGAAAAACATTGCATCACATCTCTGAAAGCTTGCAGCATTACCGAATGGTGCCAGCTTTTCATAGACGTAACTTGTTAGCGATGTTGAAGAATTTTGCGACTTTAAACTAGTAATGTAAATATTTCGAACGAATATTATACCTAATATGATATTTCCATTTTCATAGGAGTATTATATACCTGCATCCAACCGCTTCCCGCGACCTTTACCAGGTCGTCGGTCCACCTTGTGGGAGGCCTACCCCTGCTGCGTGTTCCGGTGCGTGGCCGCCACTCTGGCCCAAACCGGTCTGTGTGGAAAACCTTGGGGGAGGCCTATGTCCAGCAGTGGACGTCTTTTGGCTGACATGATGATGATGATGATGATTATATACCTCTGAACTGAATATAATTGGCAATTTAGTACTAATAATTATGTAAATATTATATTGTCTTCTATTTACGCGAATGTTATTCATTGAAATTAAACTATTATATACGGATTTTAGTAAAGTTTAATAGTAATAGTAGTGTAACAGTTTTCAAAATTTTGTAATAATGTGTCAAATAAACAACGCGATAAAATCCGTATATAATAGTTTAATTTCAATATATAAATATTAGTTAAAAGTATACGTTTCCAATGTCATAAGAGAGCTGAATAAGTTTAAAATCTTATATAGTACAAAAATACCACAAAATTTTTCAGCTATTACAAAAAAGCTTTGGAAAACTCTTGCAAGCGTGAACGAAAACTACTGGCGACGAATGTACTTCAAATTGCGCTGTGATAGCCTGAAAAGGTAAAATAATAAAAAAAATATTTTCTACTGAGCATCTAGTAAGTTTGTTAAGAGAATTCGCGAAGTCCTTGTTCAACTCGCGCATCTAACTTTTTATTCACGTACCTACTCCTTTATGATGGGAAAAACTTTTTGCAAGATGAGCGTTAAGGGAGAAATCCTCACGCAAAAAGTGTTGCTACGAATAGCGGCACAAATGTCCCAGTTTTATCATAAAAAGTAATACTTCATCAAGGCGCTGTCTTGACATCAGCAATGTCTTTTGTCCTTGTCAGTTATATATGTTCATTTTAAGAATGCTACGTTTGTGGTTTTTGCGGACATCTGCAAATGTGTTTGCGAGTTTGTAAAAAAGAAGAAATGGCGAATGAATAGAGCTATATCAAAGTTTACAAAAAAATGGTATGGACATGGATATGAATTATCCAAAGTCTGGAGGTAATACTGTTAGTGTGCTTAATATACAAAATATGCAAGAATACAGCAGCAATGTTTAACTCCGAAGATGGTTGACAATTGGCGGCCTCGATGGCGTAGTGGTTAGTGTAACCGACGGCCACGCCTGAGGTCGCGGGTTCGATTCCCGCACAAGTCAAACATTTGTGTGCATGAACTTGGATGTTTGTCTTGGTCTGTGTGTTTCTATATATAATATGTATGTATTTACAAAAAAAAAGTATGTATGTATGTTTATCCATTGTCTAGTACCATAGTACAAGCTCTGCTTAGTTTGGGCTAGATGGTGTTGTGTGTATGTGGTGGAATATTATTAAAAAAAATATATATGAAAAATATATTCAGCTGTCGTCGTCGCCCACATCTGACTTCTACCTACATATCTTTAAATTCTTAACCGAATGTTGGTCGTCATTTTCGTGAAGATGAACTTACTTCTTTGGCTTATGAAGGTTGGATAGTAGTCTTCAATACTGGTTAGACAGCAAGCACTCACTTTAATAAATATACGAATGATTAGACTAGAAAAAATCTAGCTAGTCTAGTGTGTCCAGTCGTCCTCTGGCAATAATAAGAACACACGTAGGTATATCTGCGTCTGCAAGACTACGGAACGATTGCTGATCAAACCGCCGAATTAATTGATTACGCAAATATAATCGCGTAAAAGAAGGTTAGGTTAGAATATGTAATAGTACTTTTTTTATATAACATATAGCCTAGGTTACTCGATGATAATATAGCTTTCAAACGGTATTTTCTTTTTAAATAGTGTGAGTAGTTTTTGAGTTACATCCTTACAAACATAAAATCTAATCTTGCCTCTTTATAATATTAGTATAGATAGATTTCATTTCAAATCATTTTCATTTATTTCGGGAGGCATAGGCCCGTAGCTAAATACCTTAACCTAAATTTACATATTATAAAATTTTATAATACATACACACAACACTATCTAGCCCAAACTAAGCAGAGCTTGTACTATGGGTACTAGACAATGGATAAACATACATATATATACTTTTTTGTTTTGTAAATACATATATATTATACCTACATCGAAACATAGATGCATAGATAAATACCTTATAGACTAACATACAGTATAGATAAACGGACATCAAATACATATAAAATATCTGCTCGGTGATAATATAGCTTTCTACTAGTGAAAGAATGTTTAAAATCGGTTGAGTAGTTTTTGACGTAAACCCCTACAAACAAAAAACAAACAAATTCAAAATCAATTCTTTGCTCTTTATAATATAAGTACAGATAGATTAGCATATATATACGGATGCCAAATACATATCAAACATCTGCTGCAACACTAATGTATCTAACTATTCAGTAAATACTGGCCACAAATCATAAGAAATATTAAGTTTTACGCATGAAATATGTGTAATAGGGCTTTGGAAAAAGCTTAGCATACATTGGCATGGGTGACGTCACGGTGAGGCGCGCCGCCCGCGCCTGTTCCGTCCCCCACAGTGAATAATGGTTTCAATAAATTAAGCGTGCGTCCAGATGTCTCGGAATGAGACCTAAAGGCGTTCTGCGTAGATTAATTGTTTTAACATTGCATACAAACGCGACGTTTCTAATTCTGTGAGCTTTACATCTATTTGAACTCATATTACTTTGCGATTTTAATTAGCCAACGGGCATTGAAAATAGTACATGACGTCCAGCAGGCATCATTCTCTCACAGGGCTTATTAAAAACTTTATCGAGAGAAATTATTGTATTTTGCTTTTCTGAAGAAAATTTATAAATGTTTATTTTCTAGATTTATATATTGCAATTTATATATCGTAGCGATGCAAAATATAGAAATACAAAAAATATATATTTTTATTACGAACTTTAACAATTAATAGCTATTTATTTATAATAATCGAAATACCGCCCGAAGTGGTATGTCATTAAAATAGCTTAACTTGCTTGTTTATCCAGATATTATCTTCTACATCCAAATAAATAAAACATAATATTTCACTTCTGCTTAGTATTAGAGTAGGTTAGATAAAACTATACAATATAATCATGTATTTTTATTCGAATAACCCATTTTGTTCACGAACCTTTTAAATCACGTAGGTTTCTATGTTCCTTTTAAACGCAAATAAAATACTCAAACCAATCCAATATATCATTTATGTAGCTATGTACAAATATACGTGAATTAGGACTAGTTAAACTGACAACCTACCTATTCAGACATTTTTCATTTTGCCCTCAATTAGTAGCTTATAATTAATTATTCATGCTTACACTCATAAACAGTTAAGGATTATCCTTAAAAAATGCGCAATTAACAAAATAGATATGTTAGAACAACAAAATAAACCACAACTGTAAAATATTAGATGTTTGTCCACAAAATTTCCTTGTTTTCTCCCATTTAACAAGAAGGAAATGCGAACGATACTAATAATTATTCCTTTAGAACGAATTCTGCAGTATAAGGTTATTTAAATAAGCTCTTTAAGAATGCTTCCGTGCAATGATATTCATAAAATACGATACGAATGAAATTACTTTTACATTACTGTTCAATTCGACATCTGTTGCGTATCTACTTGTCATTTTGCTTTACACTCACATGTTCTTGTCACAAATTACAGTGACACCGATGGCCGATTCAATACAACGCAACGCACGTATTACACAGACCAGGGTAATGATTTTGTTTTATGCGATTAGGCAAATGCATTCATTAACGTTCGCCCAAATTGATTCGAAATCCAATGTGTGCTTTCGACGTCGCTAGTACAAATTATTGTTGTACATTTTTAAGATAAATATTATTTCACGTTTACCGGTTTGTCTATTTAGCACGCTAGCTTAAATAGCTCACTGCCAACGTGTTTCAACCATGGGTGGCTTCTTTGTTTGTATTTTCTGTGTCACACGGGGATGTTCTCCGCGTCACTTGTAGATATATATTTACTTAACTAATATTAACCTGAACAAAAAATAATGATACAATAAAATCCACACGTAAAACCTTGTTCTGGTTAATATTGCAAAACATACGACAATGCAGAAATCGGAAAATATTGTTGCCGTTTTACACGGACTATTGGAAAAGACTGCATTCGAGCGATGCATTCATGAATATCGGTCCACGGAATTTAGCATTGCGATGAGCTGTGGCCCACAGCACTCGTAATGTGTGCGCACCTTAAAATATTTCCGAGAGAAAATGGAGCTATATAATACTAGCTTTTGCCCGCGGCTTCGCTCGCTTTAATTTAGAATTTGACAATCAATTCGGGTTGTACTCTGCTTGGAATAATATAATTGAATCATGATTCGAAAGACACGTGGCGCCATCTATTATCATAAGAACGTTATTGTTGTTTTCCTCGGTAACAGTAATTTTTTTCAGGATGAAAGGTAGCCTATGTCCGTTTCTGTACACCTGACAACGTATAGGCAAAATTTCAGGATGATCGGTTCAGTGGTTTAGGCGTGAAAAGGTAACAAACAAACAAACTCATTTTCGCTTTTATAATATTAGTTAGGATTATGCTTTGTTTACCTATAAATGCTACTTACATATTTGTCTTATAGGTAAAGTGATAATCTAACTCTCTCTGTATATACATACATTACGTTTTTATTGCCTATCTACTTAGCCACTTTTTTAATATTTGGTACTAGATTTTGCCCGCGGCGTCGTAGATTTTACTCGCGTAAATGTAGGCTAGGCTAGGATAGGTTAGCAAGAACCAGGGAAATTCCATATTTTCCCGGGTGAGCCCGATATAACCTCTCCGCTACAGGTTAATAACAATACTTTTACTAGATACGAGGTACTCTATATCCTTATCTGTACCCCTGACAACGTATATGCGAAATATTAAGATGGTCAGTCGAGTATTTAAGGCGTGAAAGCGTAACCAATAAACAACCTCACATTCGTATTTATAATATTAGTTAGTGTGGCAATATCTCAGACCAGAGAATAAAGACTAGTTTAAAAACATTACAGTGACCGAGCGTTACAGTACTTAAAAAGCCTATATGACGTCAGTATTGTAAAATGTCTATCTAGTTTGTGTGAACTAATTCGTAGTATAGCTGTTATAACACCAATTAGTTTATACCGCCGCGTTTCGAAGAGTTCAATTCGACTGCGCGTACAAGTGACGTGACAGTTAAATGGTCATCTCACATTAGTGCTCTTCGGTGAATAAATTATTATGAATTGAGACTACTCTGTGCAGCGCACAGAGTAGTCTCAATTCATAATAATTTATTCACCGAAGAGCATCTTTTTCTCTATCTAAACATACTTTGTACTTTGTGTTTGAAAATGTCTTCTCTTGCTGTGATTACGTCTAAATGCATGCGACTAAGCCATACTTTTTATTGAAATATATGTACGTATGTAACTAGGAGGAATACTACTATAAGTACCAGAAAGCCACGTCACGTAATAAGAGCTATTCAAAAAAGTATATATATATAAATAGTATAATAATAAAGTTTCGATCTTGACCCATCGTCAATATCACAAGTGTTATCCGCCTAAATTTAAATAAAAGTTATATTTTAACATAAATTTCATTTGAGGCTTATTTGACTAAATCGAATTCCTATTTTGAACATATTTTATTATATAAAGTTATTTCGTCTTCATGTTAAAACACCAGGCTAGAAAATTTTATGATGGTTATGTCATATTATGTAATTTAACTATAACTTAAGGGACTACACCTACTAACAAGGATTTTGAATGTACCTATTAGTAAACTTTTCGTATGTAACAGATGATTATGCGCCAATAATGTCTCGCTAACAAATTTGCGAGTCTCGTACCGCGGTTACCAACACAGTCCATTTTCCCCGCGGCACATTGAATGCAAATTGTGCTTCAACTAACAACCGAAGCGACACTCCAGCTTGGGCACGTACACCAGGGCGCGCCATCACACATTAAATTCAAATTTTAGTCACACACGTCTTAAAATAAATGCTCAACCTAATACGAGATAACTCGAAAAATCCGATTTAGTAACTACGCCACTGTGAATAAGTCACAACTTTTGAATAATAAAACACCCCTTTACTGCTTCATAAAGTGTTAGATGAAAAACAGCTCCTCCTTACGGTTTTCATTTTAATCTAAATGGCACAACCCACTGACTCATTCATCACCGTATCTCACAAGCCTTGTGGAATTTTGTACGGCCGCCATTAGGGACGCAAGGGATAAAATGGGATTTCATGAAAATCAACAACGATCAAAGATGTTGGAGTAGCTACGTTAAGGACGCGTCTATTCTAAATTCATTTATGTTTATCTTTCCAACCAATGCACAATGTAACCGCTTATCTTTAAAGGAGGATAAACCGTTATTATATGGAATACAATACAGCATATTCAAATATCATTTTTGCTTGCCATTGTAATTCAGGTGTCCTTTCTTTCGCAGATAGCGTGATGCCGGAGGTGGTGGCCGCTTAGTATTGAACATTCCGTAGCGATAGCGACAGAGGATGCAGAAAGTGGTGCAGAGGACATAACACGCCAAGTGAATATAAAAGTATGCGAAAGTCAAAAAGCTGGATTGTTTTCGCGCGCATGCGTGTTGAGTGAATATAAAGGGTGTATTGTGTAGACAGAGTATGCAAAAGTCAAACGCATAGTGTGTGCGGGTGCGGCGGATGTAGGGGATGCGGGAGCGCGGCGTGTGACAGCGCCCGGCTACTAGCGGCGGATGCGGCGAGCCAGCGTGTACAGTGTGAGTGAGGGTCTGGAGCGGTGCGCCTGTGCTAGGTGCGTACCTCACACGTATTGCTACACCCCTTATTACACCGCAAAAGAACAGTGTGATTCTTCAAACAGTTTTTGGTTTCGTTGTTTATAGATCTAGAGACTAGTCAACGTGATATTATTTTTTTTATACAACTGTTGTCTAAGTAGTTGTTTTCGACGACTACAAATCACCGAAAGCAAGCATTTCTCTAATTACGTTAATACGAACCACAAATACATATTACGATTCAAGTAAATGACATCGCAAGCCAAGTCATGGCCTAAATTTGGTTAGTAGTAGAATATGACGTGAAATTGTCACCAGAGGTACAATTTACCCGTCAAGTGTCGAGTGGACATACGCTGTCCGCAAAAATGAGTCATCAAAAATAAAAAATAAAAATACGACAAATGTACGTCCGCTGCACACTTGATTCGTTAATGAGTCAAGTGTCGAGCGCACATACATTTGTCCGTTTGTGTATTGTTTGCACAATGAATTTTTAATTATTTTTTATGTATTTCCAGTCGACATTCAAGAAGTTAATCTATAACTATCATATTCAAATTGTTAGTAGTCTTGTTAAAAATATTTAGGATCATGTAGTCCATTTTTCTTATCTGTCTAAATAAAGTGAACAAAGATAGTGTAGCAGTAGGTAGAAACAAAACTTTAGACCTTGTCTGTCTTTTGCTTGTCATCTCTATTTATTAGAGAACGAATATAGTCTGAAAGCAGTAACTGAATGTTTACCAAATAAGACAAGAAAGAAAAATGGTCTATACATGTATGAATATATTTTACAACTATAAATAATATTACTGCCCGGATATTTTGGCGTAGTGGTTCAAGGGGTCGCCTTATCACTGCCACCGCGCGGAGTGTTGTTCGATTCCCACACGAGACATAAATTTGTGTGATCAACAAATAGCTGAACCAACTCTGGGTGCCCGTTGTTTCAAAGTTTGTAAAGTCTCCCACGACACAGGATTTATGTCTAGTGCGGAAGTTGTCTTTTTTAATAAACATTCAATTGCTTATTAAAAAGGACAACTCCCGCACGACAGAAACTGCCTGCTCTTTCCTATCTCTAAGATACATGTTCATGATTGAAGTGGTCAATTAGTACTTATCCGAAATTGTCTCTCAAGCGAAGCAAATCAATCCAAACGTACAAAATATCCAATGCTATTTATTTTTCTCAATAAACAAACTTTGTAATTAGGGAAATTTATTTTACTTCACGAGAAACCGGCGTCAAACACCACTGATAAGCCGTACTCCTATTTAATGAATCTTTAATCGTTACCGAGTGAACTGACGTTAAACGTTAAATACTTTTAAAACACGTTCGAAGCGGATAATTAGAGGGTTCGGCCCGGATAACTTGACAATTAAGATACGGATAACTGCGTACTAGCCGTTTTCCAATGGAACAGTCGAGATAGGACCTTATATGCGCTTCTCTATGGCTCAATAAAGGTAGCAATCACGTAAAGCTGGGCCTCATATAGAAAAAGTTCATTCGCCCACCGCGTTAATTAAAAACATGCCGAAAACTAAAATATTTTGAGTTTATCTTAGGATCAAAGGGTTTTATAACCATGCATTTATTTTAATGGATATGTTGCAGTGGTATGAGTATTACATTTAAGCACACACATATTCATTATACTAAATTACGGCGGTGCATTAAAATAAACACGTAACGTTGTCCGCCTCCGATGCAAATGCTAGAAATGTTGTTTGAAGTACTGTGAATTGTGAGGATTGTGAAATTAGAAATTGTTGCCAAAATACCTTGGAAATGTGACGTAATATTTTAATAAGGTAATGATGGATTTGGTTTATTTTACGTGTCTTTTCCAATATTTGGCCTTCTTTGTGAAGATGTTTCCAATGTGTCACTTGCATAATAATTATTATGTATGTGGAAATATACAACTTGACACGGTGGCACAGCGGTAGTGACAAATAATTACTATGTACAGCTTGTGGGTTCGATTCACAGTTATAATGATTTTCTGTCAAAAACTTTGCAGCAGCAGGCTTGTAGTTATACATTTATAATATATTCATTTAACCAGATATTTTTAGTGTAGTATACCTTTGGCATGCACCATGACTCATAAAAAAAACAGACGCTACCGTTGCGTGTCCGTAAACCCTACGGGGGAATCAGTAATACTCGTTGTGATTGGTCGTGAAAAAAATACCATAGATTTTTGACTTCCCCGTAGGGGTCACGGACGCGCAACGACGTTAACATCCATGACTCTACTGTACGATTCATGGACGTTTCAGATCTTGATAAGATTATACTATACTATACTATATTAACTCGATGTTTTGAAGATTAGGAAGATACATTTACAATTTACATAAATATAATACCTAAATGATATTCCGATCCTACCAAATAGCTTATTCTCTTTCAACTTTTTAAATTATCTTTCTACATTGATCAGCTCTCAGTTCATTTCGCTCCACTTTATCTCTAATGGCATTGACACCACCTTTAAGATAGCAACGTGGACACAATACAATATCTTTAGCATTGACTTTATCTGCAACAGAGTAAGCAGAACGACCTGTATTATCGTATACATTTTAGCCTTAAACCGCTCGAAGTATCTTTGTGAGACCGTAACTGCAGCATTAGATCCAAAAATGGCAACATTATTTGCTGTAGTGTGACGCAGCCACACTTTTTTATTCACCTTTTTTATTAATACCGAAATAGTTGTTTGGACAAACATTTCCGCGGAATTGGCAATGATAAAAAAATGGCGATAATATTTTCTCACGTATTGTTTTTAGCTGCCAATTTTTAACGATATAAAATCCAAAATATTTGATTACAACTCCATACGTTCAATATTATAAAACATATTAGCTAAACTTAGAAAGATATTTAAAATAGTTGGTAACAAAGAATTAAATTGTTTAAATAATTTGTAAAGTTATCATATAAATATGTGGATACTTACTAGAAGATATGTGCAGCTTTGCCCAAATTATATTTTGAAACAAGATTTACTTTTTTTTAACTTTCATTCAAATTATTTAATGTCTTGTGTTTTGTTTATCAAACCACGCCTACCTGCCTGTTAAAAAAGAATAAAGATCCGTGAAGAACACACTTTTCCATTAATAATAATAGCTATAGTAAAATTTCCCCAGTAATCGACGCTTTCCTATCTAAACAACCAGTAGCGACAAGTTTAATGATGCATTGCCCCGCATTGGAACGTTAGCCCGCAGTTATTATCCTACCCTCTTATTTTAGAACCTCACAGTTATGCTACTTACGTTAGTAAAATTGTTTTATTGAATATGAGCTACGTGATCTCACTGCAACTAACGAGCGAGAAGGGCATTATCAAAATTACTGCAATCGAACAGCTGCTGTGTTAGTGTTTGCAGTAACATTTTATTAGGGCACAGGTGGGCAGTACACCTCTACGTATTAATACTTTATGAATACTACGGTGATCGTGCGATGTAGATACTATATTTATGTCTCGTTTACACTAGCATTTGCTAAGTTTTACAAACGTCAGAATATGATTCACGAAGCTACTATCTACAAAGTGTAACAAAGAGATTGTGGCTATATTTGAGAGTAGTTATATATATATATATATATATATACTCACGCTTGTATAAATCTGGTGGGTAGACGTAGTTGTATTACACTAACATTTCGCTAGCTATAGTTTACTAGCTTTTGCCCGCGGCTTCGCTCGCGTTAATTTAGAATTTGATAATCAATTCGGGTTGTACTCTGCTTGTAATATAATTCAATCTTGATTTGAAAGACACGTGGCGCCATCTATTATCTTAAGAACGTTATTATTGTTTTACTTGGGAACAGTAATTTTTTTCGGGATGAATGGTAGCCTATGTCCGTTTCTGTACACCTGTCAACGTACATGCAAAATTTCAGGATGATCGGTTCAATGCTTTAGGCGCGAAAAGGTAACAAACAAACTCATTTTCTATTAGTTAGGATGTTCAAGGTAATAAAAAACAACTTAGTATTGCCTTGTGTGAGAATTGTAATAGAAAAACTTATAACATTTTGGCTCAGCCAAGTTCCCAATCAAAGAAGTAGAAGTAAGAGTAAGATCAAACTTTTGCGTCGGGATCAACGAAGCCGTCAGAGAAACCGTAAAAACGTAAATTACAAAAAATATCTCATTTTAATAAAGTCAACCTATTAATTCAATCTTAATAAGAAACCTTTTGTACGAGTATACAGCGTGTAACCGAAAAGTGTGGGTCATATTTTAGTATATCTGATAAACAGCCTAACTACGTGCCCAAATCGAGGATAAAAAAACAATTTCAAACTATTACATATATTAAATTATTTATTAATTAAACATCGAGACAAATGCATTACATAAGTATTAAAATTGCGCCTGGTCATTTTCATTACGTTCGTCGTAGATCACCGACTCAGATCTTAGTGTTGTTTAGGCATGGACTACAATGTGTGATATTAAAAGTCGATAGAAAAGAAAATGCTATATCTTAGTGAAAATTATGTCCACGGATTTATTTGTTGCCATTCCTTTCGGTTGCATGCTGTATATCTAACATGACTTGCTATCGAAATGTAATTTATCTCTCGAATCTTACTCTTGTCACTAAAATGTTTAACTTGTGTTGGAGCATCAGTCGAATATAAAATGAATAGTGCAAGTTATTATACCTCAGTACAATAGACAAGACTCGCAGTCAGACTGTGACAACTATAGATGGCTATTCAGCATAGCGACGTGCACAAATGCTTTGACAAAACTACTCATAAGTACGTTTGCTGCATTATGATTGATCATGGAGAATAGATGCTGTAAGATATTTTACAATTGTATTCTAATTTCATTACAAATTCTGTATCGTAAGCAAATTATACTCTGATATATTAATACCAGTGTGTTGAGTGAAAGAGTTGTAACAGTAACTCGTGACAAAATATAGAAGGAACAGGCGCGATTTTGAAGAGGATGAATCGCATCAGATCCTCCTACGATAACATTTTTGGCTAAAAGTCTATTGCGCTTTTGCGCATTTGTAAAAGACTTATAGGGAATGAACTGTAGTCAGTACTGTCGATGTATTGGATATACAGCAACCTCGTTTGAGCTTTGAAATCCCTTTATAGAGATGCCGGAGCTTGTGTCATATATCCGGATACTCGGGTCATACATTGAATGGCTTAGTATCGAAAATAGTCTTAGAGAGGGATGTGTAGTGCAGCCGTGGCTGTTAAATCTATTCATGAACTGTTGTTTCCAATATTAGAAAATAGTGATTGGGACTTACGAACGAATAAGTTAAATGCCGATCAGGTAAAATCTGCTTGGCAGGATACGGGTTCATACTTAAATTTTTAGAAATTACATTCGCCGTGGTCACGAGCAATCTACTTATTTGTTATTATTTGTAGTGTCATGCTACCAATCATTACTACAGTATTACACAAAGAGTCCAGTTATTTAAAGAGCATACTTTGATAGTTCATTTTAAAATCCGTATATAGTAGTTTAATTTCAATGAATAACATTCGCGTAAACAGAAGACAATATTAACTTCATTTTATTTTATTAAATTATATTTTTAGAAAATTACAGTAAATAATTCAATTTACATTGTACAATTAACAAAATGAATATTCTGTCGAACTGTAAAGGATAGAAACACGTAATTAATGAATTGTGGTCAGTAACATGATTTTATAATAGAAACCACAATTCCAGGATTATTAATACAGAGAGCAAATATTAAAGTTCATTATCATTAAAGTTCATTATAATTATGTCCTCAAAGTGTCCTTAAAATCATTTATATTGTTTGCTATTATTTGCATCACCTTGTAGAATTGAATATTCTAATCCTAATCCTAATCCTAACGGTATTATAAATGCGAAAATGAGTTTGTTTGTTTGTTACGGTTTCACGCCTTAACTACTCAACTAATCAACATGAAATTTTGCATACACGTTGTCTGGGGTATAGAATAGAACATAGGGTACCTTTCATCCAGAAAAAATAACTCTTACAAACCTAACCTAACCTACATTTACGCGAGCGAAGCCGCGGATGAAAACTAGTAGTATATAAACAAAAATGTCAAGGGAAACTAATTTGGCGACTAAATAATGTAGGAAAATCTTTACGAAGGCATATCAGACAAATTCAATTTAATAAAATGCTATATACATGAAATATTTTATTTGTCGCAGCTTGTCACTTTTTACTGTCAAATACATCACTCATTTCATTATATAGATGTGGATTACCGTCACGACCGACTCATACTTAAGCCACTTTTGATCAAATAGTGGCGTCAAAATGGCCGACTGATCCTCCGATGTCACTATGCACACGCGTTTTTGTGTTTATATGTTTTCACTCATTGTGATGTATTGCCTTCTATATATTTTGTATAATCAATCATAAATATCAGATGGAATAGACAGTTCGATTAAATAATTATTGAAGAGTTGTTATTAATTGACCACATACAATATGCATTTGTAGGAATAAACTACTAATTAGAGCAGTCGTGATGAATCTAGGCGGAACTAATAGATATGGAGCATATTGTATCACGATAATAGATAATACAATGTACTACTACAAGTTTTATTAATGTCGCAAACTAGGGTCACGATATAAATAATCTATACTAATATTATATAGCTGAAGAGTTTGTTTGTTTGCTTGAACGCGCTAATCTCAGGAACTACTGGTTCGATTTGAAAAATTATTTTAGTGTTGGATAGCCTATTTATCGAGGAACATCACGTTACGACCCACGGGGGCGGTGCAGTAATGATAAACGCGGATGAAACCGCGGGAACATCTAGTATAATAATAAAGATAAGACATGTAGCCTGTCCTTAAGACCCGCAGGGAAAGATTGGATAGAGCGTGGGGTAGCTACGGATCTCTTTCTTGGACCAGTGCGTTGCGGGGTCAGACGTTGGATATCACTCCAAAGGATGGGTGGTTGCGATGCATATTAGGTGCTTGCCTGCTCAGCAAATATAGTGATTTGAGCCTCGCCCAACTTTATAGCTAATTTTGGGGTAGATGGACTCAAGCAATCGAGAAGTGAACGCACCTTACAGCAGATTTAATTATAAAATATAGCCATACTAGATTTTGCCCGCGGTTTCGCTCGCGTAAATGTACATAGGTTAGGTTAGGATTGTAACAGTACTTTTTTCTGGATGAAAGGTACCCTATATCCTTTTTTGTTTGTACCCTATATCCTGACATCGTGTATGCGACAATTTCATGATGATCGGTCAAGTAGTTAAGGCGTGAAAGCGTAACAAACAAACTCACATTCGCATTTATAATATTAGATAAGATTAGGATTTGTGTGTGCAACCACTTACCAATAGCTGACCCGATGGCTCATCTGCAACCAAAGACAATAAAAATTCAAATTATACGTGCCATGGAGCGATGCGGTTGAGAATATATTCATACAGATCAGTAATCGTTATTAATTGATATCATTTAGCTTTATGAAAGTATCGGTAGAAAATTAAGTTAAATTTATTCTTTTCATTTTGGTTTTTATTCATGTCACTATAAAATATATCCCTACCCTTATAATAGAACTGTTATATAATAGGTTATTATAGTGACGGATCCATAGCGTTAGCGAAAATTTCTCGATATTTAAACTATAAACCTACTCAGATATACGGACCTAAACAACAAACATAGTTGACGAAATGGAAGTGTCCACCGCTGAATCCATAGAGTAAGACAGGTGTGATGCCTAATGTTATTTACACAGCCGTCCAACGAACACATCTAGGCAGAATAATGATGCGTGGTGGGCGGCGGAAGGTAGCGCTTCCGAGATGCCCAATATTTACTCGGGAGAAGTGTTCGAAGATTTCTACAGTTTAGTTTTCGTTTTTATTTGAACAGAATTTGGCTGCGGCTTCGCTTGCGTAAAGGTAGATTAGAAACAATACTTTTTCTGGATGAAAGGTACCCTACGTCGTTTTCTGTTCCCTGAGAACGTGTATGCGTATAATAAATTTCTAAAGTGTAATAAATTTCATGATTATCGGTCGAGTAGTTAAGGCGTGAAAGCGTAGCAAACATGCGCATTTATAATATTAGTTAGGATTTATATTTTTCCTGCTTTACATAATGTACAGTAAATTACTATTAGATATTACAAACTATGATACTAGTTGGCGAGAACATTTAATTCTATATTGAAATTAAACTACTATATACGAATTTTATCGCGTTGTTTATTTGACACTTTATTACAAAATTTTGAAAACTGTTACACTACTATTACTATTAAACTTTATTCATTTTTAAGCTAGGTAATTAAATTATTGAAACTATTAAAACTATTTATTCTATTACTATACTATTATACTATTTATATTTGTGTTTACACTTTCCCTGACGTTTCGGTTGCTTTTCAGCAGCCATGGTCACGGGGAGATTAAGATGGCAGTTGTCTCAATGTTCCAGTGTAGTTATTTCAAAGTACCCGAACATAATTTAATCATGGGTGTTTCTATTTACGCAGAATGAGCTCAAAGTATCATCAAGTCTAGCTGTGGTTTATATAGTAGTTTAGTAGTTTAATTTCAATTAATAACATTCGCGTAAACAGAAGACATTTATTTAATTCTATATTTAAATTTTCTAGCTAACTATTAGATTAGTATCACATTAATTCGTGTGTGTCAATATTGTCATAAAATTCAAAGACCAACAAAATGAAACGAAAAAATTCGATCACTGAAAATCTACAAAATATCGCAGAACATTCATAGGGATGATTCGAGTACCCCTAGGGCTACTCTTCCCCTGAACGTCCGCTGACTAAAATTTTTGGAACAACCTGTATAATAGACTGTTACTTACCTGCCTGGATATATAGTTGTTAAAATGCTGTGGTTGGAATAATACCAGCCATGCCTATATTCACTGTATATGTGGTCAGGTCAGCTCATACGTCGGGTGTCGGTGACTAATAGTAGCGTGTGGTGCGATATTGATTAAAGATTATTACGGTGCGGTATACGCAGATGAGAAGAGATGTGCGGTTCTATACGCAGATGAGATGCGCGTCGTTTCGTAGACGATTTAAAACCTACCAGAACTTGTAACATCATTGGCTTGAGTTCAAATGCGGCAGGTTGGCTTCGAAGCTTACTACTACTGCAATAGTATGTACTATTATTTCAGAGGTTACGCAATGATTTGTGTCACTAGCTTGGGTATAGGATTGGGTCAAAAGCGATAGTTTCGATCCTGGGGTAAAAAATGTTTCTTTGTTGTTTTTTCTGATGTTTTAATGTTTCTAGTGCCTCGCAGCATCAGTAATAAAAAAGTTGCGGGTTATTCATGCAACAAACTGAAATGTTTTACTGTCATAAAACTTAATTTGAAAGCTTATAAACATGACAATAGAGCATACATTTTTACGATTGAAGGAAAAATAAATCCTTTTCGTTAAAGAGATATTGAGTTATTTATCACAGATATAAAATATAAAGGAATTGATATCATTAAATTAAAAGCAAAACAAAAACACGCATTATTTTAGTTTATTGTTTCCATTCGAATTAACGCATTAATTATACAAAGATCGAGGACTAGTTATTGGCAAACAAAACTTATTCAATTATCGTAATTCAAAGCATTCTTCATTTATAGTTGTATTGTGTCTGGGTGGAGAAAAGTTTAATATGTTCGCTTATTACCGATTAGCGATTTATAATAATGAGTTTTGAGTGGTTTCGAATGAAATGAATTCGGTCAGCACTCAGACATTCCCTTGAATCTTCGTTCATAATGTCCACTGAAGTTGGACCGCACCCATTTTATGACATATACGGCGCATACATTGCGTTATTAAATTGCATAAATATTCGGAATCTGCAAATCGAATCATCAATCTACATCATCATTTGATATTTTATCATTCTCTATAGGTACTTATAAAACGAGCAATTGGCAAACTAAATTAATGATTACAACGCAGGAATTGGAAACATTAAAGTTTGCGGGCAAGTTCTTCAAATAACTTAGAATTTGTACATTCACTAAGAAAAGGTTTCTTGAATTTTTTCATGAAGGCACAATGTTAAATTTTCTCATAAAGGCGAAACTTTGTTGAAATACTCTAGAAATCAAATACTCATACTCATGAAGTATTTTTAATAAATATATTCTATTTAAAATGGGCGATGACATGGGGTTTGGAATTTCTTATATTGTAAAATCATTGTACAGTTCTATCACAAATTAAATAATAGTGTAGGTAATCTGTGGTCTTATTAGGTAACTATAAAATCACTTATGCTTCGCTTTATATATTGCTTTACAAATGAATAGAAGTACCTACAAAATAGATTTTATAGTCTTTTGATAACACGTAGAGTACTTTCATTTGAAATATTGTACATCCCCGTGCGAGCGAAGTACTGTACCTACAAACAAGTAGTAAAATTATCATGAAATAGATCTGTCTTTGCGACCAAATACCTACATCTATATCAAATGCTTCAAAAATTATAGTTAAATTAATTAGGTAATAACCTACTTAAAGCTATATATCCCGAAGCAATAGGCGTAGCAATATTACACTCACCTTACACACCAACTATTTTTTAAGTAACTTAACCAAGAAATCCAATAAAACAAACTGAAACTAGGACCTCATAATCGGCCACACACATAAGCGCATACTTACGGCACGAGCCTTCTTTCATTTCTAGTAATTTTAAATACGTTTTGTTTAACCCAAACTTATTATAATTAATTATCTAAAAGCCGCTCCTGGCAACTAGGAAATATACACTAATACTGTTTCATAAGAACTTATGAACACACAAATAAAAAATGATGAAAATGCTCTATTTTAATGTCACATAACACTCACTCTGTGTCGCAATTACACTGCATGCAGCTCTAAGGCAGTACTTACAACGTTTCAAATGTTAATCTGAAATTTAATAATGGACCGGACTTCAAATGACATAGTTGTTCAGCCACAGACCTATTAGATTCACTTCAAAAAACGCAGAGAGTAATCCGTTTTATGAATCCCAAGATCATGTCCCGCATTACAGCAAAAATCCTCTTTGCCTATAAATTTAGCCCGACCAGAATGTCCGTAATTGCACCCACGAGAGGGAATCCGATTGTGAATTTGAACGTCGAGCGCCGTGTAAAGTGCATAATTGTTTTTCATCATTTACGGGGCATTGTTCACACTGGGACATTACGTGTATTAAAGCCACATATTCAGGGTAGGTACTCTCGAAACACAGAAGACGAATGACATAAATTTATGTTCTGAATAATATAATTGGATAGAGTTTTTATCAGTATGTTTCCATATTACTGGCAATGAGTAGTACTAGTGACAATGCTATCCAAAACAGAAACTCATAAGACCACAACCACGTTTCTAAATTTAATACTTGTGATATCGTAGATATGTAGCATTAACCGTTACCTCTAAAACTTCATTCACTTAGAATTTGTAATTTTTCTATAGCGTACACAAAAGCCTATCCCTGACAGGATTTGAAGAATTTTTATACCAAATTTCACTGAAATCTGTTAAGCTGTTTAGCCCTGAAAACGAAACATACAGAGTTATGTTCTAATTTGTAATATAAAATATGGCTTTAAACAAAACATAAAATAAAAGCATCTAATAAAATAATCATATAAAATTTGTGAAAACCACCTGTGCTCTGTATGAACGTTACCGCCGAACAGTTTATACCTACAGCTGTTTATATAACACGTATGAAATTGTGGGGTCACTAATTAAGAGCATTATGTGATATTACTTTGGGACGTGACAAATATCCTAATTAACAAGGTTATTAGATACAAAAACCTCGTAAATGTTCGGTGTATACATCCAAATTTATACGTATATATAATTTATAACAGGAATTAACGCGATCATACGTTGAGCTGTCCGTAGTCACAAGCTTGTAACCACCAGTGCAATCTGGTCGAAACGCGAAGGGCGTGAACGTAAAGAATATGCATGATCGCTTTAATTCCCGTCGTGAATTTATATGTATATAAGACAAAACGAAAACCTTTACATTTGTACATTATTAGACTCAAAGATATTAAAACGTCAAACCAAATGACTTTATGGAAGCACTTTATAAAAAATCAAATGATTACTAGCAAATACCCTATATAATAATAAATAGCCCTCTAATTAAGCTAGAATGCTTTTGTTAGGGCAGGGTTCACGTTAGCAGTGCAATAGGTAGAATGAGAACCTCTCAACTACATTACGCTATCGACGCTGTATATTATTTTCATCCAAAAATATATACCTAGTATCTAAAACCACAATTCTGTGTGAAAGTGCAATGATTAGTTACGGATTCGTAGAAGTACCTGTGTGCTTGTAGTCAAGTTTAAGTAGAAATAGACAGGTCAAATGGTTTCAGGAACGGTACCAATGTAGGACGTGAAAGGTTCTCGAATGGCGGACTCAGCTGCCGCTAAATGAACATTAGTCAAAGTGGCGACGCGCCGTTCGATGCAAGCTACACAATATCAATCACGGCGGCAATTGGACCATAGATTTCGAACGTCATACGGCTCGGATGAATTACATTATATCGACAAAGGGAAAGACAAAGTGGTTCAAGTGCAATTTTGTGCAAAACAGCGAAATTAATAAGTAAATATAATTAGCTGCTCAATCATCATTGCAACGAAATATACATTTAAATTAAAATTTATGGCGTATAGCGTATTTCTTTGATTTGTCATCGACACTGCGAGTGCACCTAGTATTGCGAGTTCGTTCACCACACAGGGTAAAAATTTGTAGGATCCACAATTAGTATGCCTGCTTCTAGTAGTTTTATGTCTGTTGTTTTAATGTATATTATACCCATATTTCACCATTAACGTAAAAGAGAGCAAGTCCATAGCCGTCTAGTGGGTATAGCTCTATATCCCGTTCTGCTATTTCTTGACATATACTAACTGAAGCTATAACTTCATGCACAGCATTCATTACCACTTCACTACCGAGTTCTATTATTACTATTATTATTATATACGTAATATTTTAGTTTGACAAATATTCATGAATGCTGAATAAGTAACCAAGTATTCCGCTTGGAAGTTATAAAATCATATTTATTCAAGCCAGTTAGTGGGCAACTGCCGCACAGCCGCACCAGAAATATTCTCCGCGGTTTCACAAATATTGAAACAACGGACACAGTATTCGTGTACATTTGAAACAACTATGGCGGATCGCACAAATGTTTGTACAGTTGAAAGATCGAACTCGTAGCACTGACACACTAGTGACGAGATGACTACTTAAACCATTACCGTATTCGTACAGTTTATGTTATAGCACCTCTGCCTCTCTTTCTTAATGCTCAAAAGTGTAACAGTTGGTCAGAGGTACCAAATTTTGCTATATTATACCTACACAACGAATGGACTTGCAGCTACTGTAGCCCAATGGAGCTTATTTAAGGCATTGATTTGCAAGAAGTCTGAATTAACGACTTCTTGCAAATCAGCAGTTCCACCAATTTTCATCAATATAATTGGTGGAATTTGCACTTATGACTTCCTCTTTCCTGTTAAACTCTTCAGCTATTAAAGCTTTTGTCATAGGTGAAATACTAGTAATTTGTAACCAAAATTTGAGATAATATAAAAAATAAGAGTACTAGAAATACGTATTTGTATACTTTACAGTTTCACTCTCTATATGCCAATTTCTATTTGTATAGAAATCGGCAGAAGGAACTGTACATAGTATTAGACAAAGCTATCTACGTGAAAAGTATTTTTACCGACACCTGTCTATCTTTCATGCTGGTTTTCGAAATAAGAGTGACTGTTTCTATTTTAGTTACGAATTTTTTATCGTAATTTATATTCAAAAAGATTTCGACTTGCTGTTTTCTAAATTCTACGTTAACTTAATGTTAGACACGTATAAGACGATGGCTCTAAGAAACTCACGGCCACTCTTATCAAATTTTAATTTCCATATTTAACTCATTTATGTACAATGTGTTGCAGTCATTATATATTACCGTCCATATAAAACTAAAAAAACTGGAATGTAACTGTAATGTTTCATTTATAATATATATATTATGAACCATTACAGGTTCTTAGTAATACGTATTTATTAGTTCTCATTTAAAACAGTCAGTAGGTAGTATGGCATGAGGGCGGTATACTCCCTCACGCCTATATACAAATATAATTTTAAATGCAATTCTAAATCATTTTCATGAAAATATCCATTGTTTTTGGACAAATAAGAAAGATAAGTAAAACATAATGTATGTCATTTATACATAATTGCATATTATGTATACATAACTACATAATATGCAATTTTATGTTTTGGACATGCAATTTGGGCGTCTTCCATTTTTTATCGGACGATGCTTGTACGAATTTTCATATATGGCGGTTTCATATATGTAGGAGTGGCATGAAATGCCAAGAGTTAATTAATGGGATTACCATCAATTTCAGTTCAGGTGCAGCATTCGTATTTATTATTACATCATCAGAAAAGTATTCAACTCTATAGCATATACATATATTATGTATATGCCAAAAGCCGATATGAACGCACATATACATGTAATAATAATAGAAAACGTTAATAACCGGTTGGAATTATTATGTTAGACAGTACCACGTCCAGGCTAGGCAAACATTTTTACAGTGGAATACATATGGTAGGCCTAGTTCAGGATATTATTACGATCTAATGCGTACAGCGCGTAAAGACTTTAAAGCTGTTTTGAAATATGTTCAAAATAACCAGGAGAAGATTAAAATGAATATGTTAGCGCATCATGCTTCGTCTAAAAATTTGGCGGGTTTTTAGACGGAAGTTAAAAAGCTCAACCCAAAAACCAGCACACCAGTCAGTGTAGAGGGTGAATCTGACAAGAGAGCTAATCCAAATAACTTTGGTACGCATTTTAATGTAAAACAGACTTTAATTAATCCAGCAGTACCTGTGCCTTCGTCAAGTTGTTGTAAAAGTGTTGAGGAGGGGGCTTTCCAGGTGTCGACTGATGATGTTGTTGAGGTTCTCAGGACAATGAAGCGAGGGAAATCCCCAGGGCACGATGGCTTGAGTATTGAGCATCTGCTATACGCAGGAAAGTATATTGCTGATACCTTAACTTTACTGTTCAATCTTTGTGCACGGCACCAATACTTGCCTGAGGAACTTATACGTACATTGGTTGTACCTATAGTTAAGAATAAAACTGGGGATGCTACTAGCATGTCGAATTATAGACCCATTTCGCTGGCAACGGTAGTGGCCAAGGTGCTTGAACGCCTGCTACATAAGAAGTTAAGTCCCGCACTTAGCCTAAATGACGGGCAGTTCGGTTTTCGTCAAGAACTTTCAACAGACATGGCTATCTTCTCCCTGAAACAAGTTGTATCGCAATACGTGGAACAGGAGACAAGTGTTTACGCTTGTTTCCTTGATCTAAGCCGTGCTTTTGACACAATTAATCATGACTTGCTATGGGAGAAACTAGATAAAACTTATATCGCGCCTGGAGTTGTTGGACTGATTAGATATTGGTATTCTAATCAGGCGAACAATGTCAGGTGGGAATCAGCTAGGTCGGATAGCTATAAACTATCCTGTGGCGTTAGGCAGGGGGGGTTAACCTCTCCTGACCTATTTAATATCTATATGAATGACTTTGCTGGAGCTGATGGAGCTGAGTGGGACTGCGGTGGGGCTTAGGCTTGGAGACAGGTATGTCAACAACCTGAGCTACGCTGATGATATGGTCCTACTCAGCCCCTCAATTAAGGGTTTAAGGAAACTGATGGCAATTTGTGAGAGATACGCTAGAGAACATAACTTGGTGTATAATGCAAAGAAGACAGAATTGTTAATATTTAGGTCAGGAAGAGGTCCACAAAACGTCCCACCAGTTTGGATAGGAGGTCAGCGAGTCAAAGTAGTAGAGAGGTTTAAGTACCTTGGTCATATACTGACGTCAGACTTCAAAGACGATGCAGATATAGACAGGCAACGCAGAGCGCTGTCAGTAGTGGGCAATATGATAGCCAGGAGATTTTTTAAAGCCAACACTCAGACGAAGGTACATCTTTTTAGGACATATTGTCAGTGTTTCTACACTTGCCAACTCTGGACGCGTTACACGAAGAGGTCTCTGGATGGTATTCGTGTCCAGTACAATAACATCTTTAGACAGCTAATGGGTCTTGCGCCGCATTGTAGTGCGTCGGGTATGTTCGCAGAAGCTGGGCTGGATACGTTTAATGCCATCCAGAGAAAACGAATCGCTGGATTCATGTCGAGGGTTGGTTCGTGTACGAACAGTATTATCAAAGAGTTTTCTGAAAGACTGTATACTACCACAATGTACAATAAATGGTTACAGATTGCAGCGTAATAATTGTATCTAATAGCGTCATTTTTAGTAATAGCGTAGAGAGGTTATATATATTCATTTTGTTTGTTATGTAACTTCATTTATTTTCTTTTTAATACGGATATGTTATTCTTTTTTTGTTCCTTTTCTGTGTAAAATATGGAGTGTAAAGATTCCGAAATAAAGATTTATTATTATTATTATTATTATTATAATGAATAAAGTGACATTATTATATCTATCCATCAAAATCTTTATAATGTAATCTATACTATTAAATATTTGATAGCCATTGCGAGTGTACGTTACAAAAGCTATTCATCGTTACGTAGCAGGAGCTAAATTTAATATACTAACGACAAAAGTAAGTTTTAAGCATTTTTAGTATAACATAACCGAAACGTCGTGGCAAGTGTGAATTTCTATTTAAATAGTTTATTCATTTAAATAGTTACGACATAATCTTTTTCTTTTTTCATATAATTCGCGATAAAGTCTGTATAAAGTAAGACAATATTACATATAACATAATCGATTTAAGTTTGGATTAGGTTAAAATAGGGTTTAGAAATTACAATAAAAAAAGAAATTCGAATATTCGAAAATTGTATGACGTCGCATCCGAATGTTGATGAATTCGTTGTCTCTGGTTATAATTTAAATCATATGCGAATATTTGATGGATGCGTGGATGGCGTAGTTGTTTAAGTGGTCACCTCGCCATTCCGCTGCGCATTGCTGTGTTCAAACCCCACACGGGACTCAATCAAATAATTGTGTGATCCTCAAATAGTTGTTTCTATTGTAGGTGTTCTTTGTTTGAATGTTTGTAAAGACGACATAGGAATAATTCCTAGTGAGTAAGTTCTCTTTTTAAGAATAATAATACGAATATTCGGAACTTGATTTGATTAGATGGGTCGTTTTGAAGATGATTTGACGTTTGTCGACGATGTTTCGTATAGCTACAGATGACAGGCAATTATTTTACACCATCCTTGTAATATTTTTAAGCTTTATGCCTTACGCCACGTCAATAAGCGAAAAGCCGTATTTATATTGGTGCAATCAATATCAAAATTTGAATAAATCAATTTATTTCAAAACTAATTCGAATTTTTATCGTTAATCGCCCATCGCTTATGTCGTGTTCTCTATCGTCACAATGTAGGTGGGTCTGTTTTAATGGTGTGTATTACCGCAGGTAGCGCGGGCGCGGGTGCGGGTGCGGTTGCAGCCATGGCCGGCTGATGGACCCGGGCTGGTGGTCACCTTCGCCGTCGGCCTCGCCGCCGCCGCCGCCCCGCGCCCCGCCGCCGCGCTGCCGATGCCGACACCCATTCTCAACTAGCTACACTTGCTTGCCACACTATGGTTAGTACCCTTTGCTATTATTTAATTAGCTTCTGTATACGAAATAAATATATAATGTGTTGCCACGCAGGACATGAATTCGATCCCACGGAACGAATTACGTATTTCGAAATTTAGGCTTATTCAATTGTTAATTATCGCTCGCTTTAATGGTAAAGGGAAACATCGTGAGTATTTCTATATATTAGTGTTTTTCCTAATGTGTTCGAAGATATGTGAAGTCTGTCAACCCGTACTGGGCTAGCGTGATGGACTAAGGCCTTTTTATACTAAGAAGAAGGCCGTAACTGTTAGGCAGTTTATAAACTTGTTTGTTATGTATATGGTTCGTTGGTCACGAGTTTTAAGTTAAATTTGCGTGGGATGCTGATACCGGACTTGATGTTAATGAAGGGCAAAGTATAGTAAATAATTAACAGCACGGAAAATACATTTAGTAATATGCCCCATAAACACAATATGATCTGCTTAATCCTTTATTTTTAATATTTAAATATATACATAAAACACTGAAATAAATGCCACAAAATTTCCATAACTGCATAAGTTGTAAACGGAACTAGGGAAGCAGATAAGTTCATGGATCTGCCTACATCATAAAAATGTCACTTGTTGCTGATCGGCAGCCCGATAAAGCTACCCCTCACTCACAATCATAAATCATAAGTTTACGAAGAAATATTTTTCGTCCAGTAACGTACGCATCCATGCTTACGATATCGTAAGTTTGACTTCACGAATTCCGGATAGGGAAATTTAGATCTGGCTTTTTAAGAAGAAATTGTTACAAGCAGTACTTAATCTAATCTGAGCCACGAATAAAATCGCTATTATATATATATATAGTGTAAACGGCTGCGGATCATAAGGTTCGAATCCTAAAAGGCCCATAAAAGTATGTACTTAGATTTTCTATTAAGATATGCCCGTTGTTAGGGAGGTGACTATGTTTCATCCCCATGGCTTGAAAAGCACGTACTGCTGTTGGGCTTGCGCTTAATCTCTCTGGGACTTTGTCAGCTTACCGTCCCATCCAAATATGAGAGCAAGGGAATAGATAGTGTACCTAATTCTGCATTATAATAATTATCTCCTACACAGATAGCTAGTCACTGTTAAGATAGGCCGTCGTTAACGTAATTCAGTCTCAAACACGATAATCCATTGTTGTTATTGAGATACTGTATGTTTTCACGCATATAATACATAGTATATTTAAATTCCACCGCTTAATATCAAATATTATTTCTAACGTTCTTGTGAAACGAGAGATCTCTGAATATAGATAGAATTCCAAATGATAAGTACCCATACATAATTCTTGCTAACGTGGTAACATCACATTTGATATTTTTCCCGAGTAATATATTTTCCTGGTTTGTTATATAAAGGTTGGCATTTAATAAAAAGGTCAGGTGCCTTTGTAATTTAGACGTGGCAGTAGGAAATGCCTTGGCTTCCAAACGTAAAAAACCGAGCCCGAATTTATTTTCACAACAACGGTCAACACAATTTCTTCCTAACGAATGTATGTTCGTACTCCGGATGTGAAGCACTTAGTCGTTCGACCTTCTTCTTTGTACGCCTTACATTTAGAAGACCTTTTCCAACCGGTTTTGTCTAAGAGAGAGATTTATAGAGTCTGAAATTGTACCAAAATCTGTGATGTTAGAGCTACCTAGTAATAAATTTTCTTTTTTAAGCTGAAATGTTGCGAGGATAAATTATGTAGGTGTCTATTTGGATACTCTCAAAGCAATGGATTTTAAGACGATAATTTTAAGTTGTCTGTCCTTTAAAGTATTATATATAATACCAATCGAGTAAGTCAATTATGTTCGACTTGGATTTCAAGTGAAATACTATTATCCAATATTTTGATATAAGTAATTTAGATTTTCTTAATATATCTATATAGGAGCTAGTTCTGTTCGCAGACTGTTCATTGATCCATTGACGTAAGCATTTAAATTAGAATTAACCTATTCCTATTCCTATTCCCCGTAAAATGTTATTGAGTTCTTCTATCAGAATATTAGACTACCAGTACAGTTTCGTATTATGCACGACTGAGAGTAATATACTTGCCTCGATGTTACGGACAACTATAGACCCTAAATTGTGGATGTGCAGCTGCCTTGACTTGGCTATCAATTAAAGTAAATTGATTTATCAATCAAAGTACGTTACGTTTGGAGATTTTAAAATTTAGAGATGAATTTTGCGCTGTCCTATCTGTATATTGTTGTGCTAATTTATCATTATCATTTTAAGAGGCTGATGACGTATTTGAAAAAGTGCAGCACTTAAAAATTGAGTAAAGATCTATTTAATTAATTGTAATTGCTCTGCTAGGAGTAGCACTTCATCTTTCAAAGTGTGGTGATTCATACCAGACACGACCCAATATTTTATATAAATAAAAATAAACTCCGATAAATAAAGTACGCAGGCGCCATTTTGTAAGATTTATTAGTTATCTGTCTTATTTAGGAATTGGTCCGTCAGTGACGCCCAGCACATCTCTCACGGCCTATTTTAAGATGTCTTAATGGCCATTTCTCTAATTTATTACGAGCTTCTTTAACCACTTTATCTATCATTTCATACACATTTTATTTAATACGAATATTTTAAGACTATTAAGAAGCATAAAATATTACTAGCTGTGCACAAGATAGCAGAAAATAATGGACGATTTTAGTGATTCGGAAATCGTATCACGGAAACTGTAAGTGAAGATTGCTTAGGATAACAGTAATTGAATAACTTTTATTTCCCAATAACTAAAGCTCTATCTTTTGTGTTGATGCCTGAAACAATTGAACGGAAAACAATGGAAAACAATTCTTTCTTTTTGTTTCTTTATTTTATTATTCATTATTGTCTTAAAGATTTGAAGTCAAACACGAGACATGTCAAATATTTTATCTGCAAGCGTAAAAAGTAATCATCGTTTAGTAAAATATCAGTAATAATATTTTAAGTGTTCGAAATTCGTTTTTATTGACGTTAAACATTTCGGTTACAAAACAAGTGGGTACAAGTAAATCAATGTATTGTACAAGGTACGCATTGTGTGCCTCGGGCAATTCGGATCGGTTTGGACCAAAACATATTTTTGAGGGAGTTATTAGTCTAAAATCGGCTATCGCGTTAGTATGAATTTGGTTTACGCAGATATTAATTGCATTTTAACGGGTTTATCGAATTATCTTTCCCTTTCACTTTGACTACGTAACGTTAAGCAATCAATAGTATCTATAATTAGGTAAAGCGTATTTTGATAATGACCAATTATCGCAATTCTATTTAGAGAATCATGTAGATAATTACTGAGTAACAAGGATTAGTACTGCATTATAGGATTAATGTGTTAAGTCTTAGAATACCAAACATACCTACCTAATTTAAAAACTGTTGTGACTGACCTCCAGTGTGCCGCCGCGACATAATAGGTTAAACAGCAATGTCTTCAAACATTTACGCTGACATTTTGCGCAATATTTTTAAGTAGATAATACATAATTAGAGGCGAACGTATTGATGTCTACCAAGTACAGTTCCTAACTTTCTAAGTAGGTACACCTACTACTGAATATTTCTATGTATGCTGCCTTTCCTACGACAAGCATACCTAACGTGCTAACAATGCAGCGCGTTTGCAGAGTTCATCACACAACAACAAATCCCTTTAGCTTTACGTTGTGTTAGATGTCTGATTATTCTATTCCCTACAGCAACGCTTGGCCTTAACCAAACGGTCGTATTCGTAAGTCTATGTACTCGCAACCGATTGGCCAGCAAACTGTTACAGCTTTAATACTATTGTGAACTTTAACCGGACTTGCTGGCCGGAGTACGCCAAGATTACAAATGTTTGTGCCAGACGAAGTTTAACTAGAAATTGGTGAAATTGACTTTGTACCGGAACTATGAATCTCAAAGTTGTATACGCAGATAATTAAATTACTACCGGGAACGATCGAGATACATACTATAGTGTTTCAATCTTGCCGACTCAAAATATACGCAACTACATATATTGTATGAGTTAGTTTGTGAGGAGGTGCCACAAGACTGTTCACACTTGATAATTTATTAAAAATTACATAAATTACTTGCGCATATTTTGCTATTTATTTTTTATTGTTTTTACATAATCTTATTATTATTTTTTGCGAATGAAAGGTGTGTGTCCCCTATGTCCATTTCTGTACAAGACAAAATGTATGCGAAATTGCATGATGATCGGCCGAGTAGTTGAGGAGTGAAATCGTTACAAAAAATATTACAGTACTCAAGCTTTTATAGTTTATCAATCTCAAAATAAACAAAGTGAGACAGATGCCAAGAGACAGAGAGACACAGAGACAAGTCATAATGGCAAGTGTTCGCGTATGCTGTAAAGTAGGTATTACGTATACACACGTGCTATGCCACCACACAACTCATCTCCTTAGAAAACCTGAATGAGACACAATAATGACAATAGCATCGCTCGATACAGAGTGAATCAAACATGCTGTCCAAAAACTATAAGTGTTACCTGCTATTATTTTAGAATTTGTACACGGATGTCCCTAATTTGTCAAATATTTGTGGTGTGATAATTCCTTTAAAACGAATTAATTTGTATACAGACGGATGGCCAGACGGCGAGGAAGAGTCTTCGGGCGGTGCACTGCGCGAACGCGAGCTTCGTTCACTGCATCGCACTGTTCCCGCGCTGCGCCGTCGCGAACTTGACACGAGGGCTATCAAGCACCATTTCTATCCTGAAGGAGGATGGGGGTACGTACTGCAAGACTTAAATAAATCACTATAATTTTTTTAGTCCTCGATAATTTTGATCGATTTTGGTCAGCTTTTCTCCAATGTATTGCACCTATTTGGGGCAATTGTTAAGAGCACTTCACCACGTGTCATATTGTTCTATTTGCAAATATTGGCTTTTAGTATAACAGTGTTATCGTACATGACTACAAAGACATTCTACATGTATCAGCTGTGTGCTGATATAAAACTTTCCTTATCACCTTAGAGCTTGAATTTCGAAAAAAGATAGAATATTTTTCACTCGTAAGATATTGATGGTTTACCAAAGGGATAAAATCAGTCGAGTGGAATTGACTAGATCCTTTCAAAACCACACGAAAAAGCTAGTTCTCATATCTCATTTTCTCGTGGATTGCTTCGGTGTTTATAGTTAGTTGCGTGCAATACGAATGCAATTAGTAGTTTCTCATATTTCTCGTCCCTTGAGAACTAACTGAACGCAAACTTGTTATTAGCAAGTTGCTTCTTACCGATGGTGGTTAGTTAGTGCAGTCGGTTAGTTCTACTCAAACTAGCTTAAAGAGATTATCCTTCAACTACCTGAAACTCGTCTCAGAGATTTGAAGTTGTCTCAATGCAATTCCCAAGGCTTCATCATTGACGAACATCTGGCTTATATTGGATTTTAATAAGATAAGATTTCGATGTGACTATGCTCAGTAAAATTCAGTCTATTTAGACATGTGTGATTGCCAAAAACAAATCACGATTGTGAATGATTGCTTGTCGTTGTGTTTTAAGTGCCCGCTTCATTACTGCTACTGAGAATTCGAAAAACAATTTCTGTGATCCGCAAATTGTACTCCCAAATCTGGGTGTTCGTTGCGACCGTTGTTTGAATGTTTGTAATGCGCACCGCGACACAGAGATTATACCTAATACGACAGATTGCTTTAAAAAGTGGAATGTCTATAGCTTCAAAATCACTTCAAAAGTACTTTAGTTATAAATAAACGAGTTTTTAATAGACCCGTTATATAACATATGTACATACGCAAAGCGTGAACACAAAATAAGATCTTTTAGTATTTAAGTAAAATATACAAAAATACGTATTTCCATGTCAAAAGCATTCATTCCGTTTAGTTGATTGATGATTTGTTTTGGAGTGGAAATTTATTTTTACGTTATTTTAAAACTAGAACAAAAGCTTTTCACTATTTTGCGTAGTTTAAAACCTTTTGCGACTAACCTTTGAAATATAAACTATATATATTGAATTAAAAACACTCTAGGTTATTGAGTTAGTAATGTATTAAAAATATATAGTGCGAATAAAATGCTTATTCATTTGGAGGATGTGAAACAAAGTTTTCCTCCTTAAATTCTCCATAATAAAAGATACTCCTATGTATAACGCCTATCATAATAACACCCATTTGAGTGATGTACCCCTTTTGGACTTTTGATTGATATAGCCGCCGGCAAAGTCCCTTTCAATCTTACGCTCTAACATAACTATGTTTGCGAGTCAATGACTACGACCCATGTAAGGACAACCTTATATGTATTTTCTTTCAAAACCATTTAATTTAATTTTCCACCAAGTTTGACAAAAACGAAGCTTTTATTAGCTTATACTAGTGTTTGCTTCGCATTCTGGAGGGGTTTTGCTAAGGCCCCACCAATAGACGCAGGATATTTCTTACGTTGGTCAATATCAGACCCGGATTAACTATGTGCGTACGTTCAGTGAAGAGATGTCTACTTAAGCTATTAGTGTAAGGAATTCAGAGTTCAATTAATAAAAGGTATTCCTGATCACACTCCTGTTGTGTCGGACTGCCCTCTATTCGAGTAAGGGAAAAGAGACACAAGGACAACCTTGTGTTTCCGCATTTATCTCCAACGCAATTCGGTCTAAAGGACGGACTAAGATTAAATATTCTAGTATTTTCTATGCACAGTACCTGAAAACGGGTGACAAATGATCATGTGCCTATATAAAGGAAAATACGGGTACTTTCAGCTATAAAAGCAAACGACTAGCGGTAACCGTTTCATCAAACAAAACTTTTGAAATATCACGATACCGACCAACTTCTTTATTACTTTTTTCAGCTCGCCTGTAAAGTGCTGTCAAAGATCAATATTTTTTTATCGCGTCTCGACGAAATAAGTAACAAAGTGGCGTGTATCTATCTGAATTTATTCGCTAACTTTAATCGTGCCGCTGATAACTTCGTTCTCTTTTATACATCAAGTGTGTAATGAAATCAAAATTTTACTGCTTCGTAATAAACTTTATTTTTATCTGCATCATTTTGCACGTTGACATTAGATTTGAAGAAAACGTTCGAACTTAGATTGGTTGACTTTTTTATAGAAAAACAGATCCATAAGGGTAAACACACATATAATATGTAAAACAGTGAACGCAAATTAGACATATTTAAGAGCCCTAATCTGTGTCCCTAACGTATTTTTTTAATGTAGACTAATCACATGGTCTGTATTCCGTTTACCTCTTCAGCAATATATGCGTTAATACATGTCGGCAATTCGCCAAAGTTACAAGCGATGTAATTATTCTATAGATGCTATTTCTATAATGCAAATATGTCTTTTTCGAACTTTATTCTATAAATGCAATAAGGTTTAAAATGATCATACATATGTACATGCATGAAATACAATTCGCTATCATCACTATAATTACTAGAAGTAGCCGGCTGTAATAGATACACCCCTATAGACATTGATTACAAGTCACCTTTTAGTAATTTAGTATTTGTTGTATCATCATAAAATCATATGCAATTCTTCAAATCAAAGGTAAACTTAAACTTATTAAAAAATCAACGGGTTGCACTCCGGGAGTGCCGGCAGAAGTGAAAACTTGAATATTAACGTTGTCCATTTTTGATATTTAGGAATGGTTAGGGAATAATCTTGCACGAATTGCTTTAATTATCAGTATAAAAGTACTATCATTTATGTGGTAAAATACAATATTCATTTATTGCGCTATCGTACACAAACATGACAATTCTCCCTCCGTCTTAGGAATTTTCGATCAGGTCACGTGTCCTGACGCGCGTTTAACATTTTTTACCCATCACAAAAAAGTGCACAACGCCGGTAAAGAAGTTTTCACTTCATAAAATAAGAAAGCTCGTTTTCTAATAATCTTATGCCGACTTCATTCGTTTCATACACTACTTTGCATCACAGGATTTGACGGAGCACTAGATACAAGGCGTCATACGCCTTCTTCGTAAATGTTCAGACAAGCATTGTACCGTATGAACACGAATCTCGAATTTCCCCCGCGGTTCAATTCAAACGTGCCGTGACATAACACGAAGATATATAATATCATCATCAGTCGCGTTCAACTTAATTCCGAGTACAAGATAAATACGACACGAACAGAGGTACCTCAGCAGGGAATATATAAATCTGATAGGACATTATGCGGCGATCTCATCGCGGGATAAACGAATTTATGTTTCGGATATTGACTGCGTGCCGCAGTTATTAATGGCATTCACGTTCTGTTGATGCCGACGCGAACGCTCTTCATATGTAAATAACACTTCAATTTTAAATCCACGGAGATCACAAATGGAATTACGAATTTATTTAATGATTATTCGGTATAAATGTACAAACATGAATCTTATATGACTAGTAATATTCGGTTCTTTTTGTTGATGTCCCTGAGGTAATCTGAGTACTACAGAGTACCCGTCAGATAAAATTTCATGTCAATTCAATACGACATTTTTGTGCGAAAATGTTAAAAACTCCTTTTTATTTTGTAAATGGAGACGTTATCATTGTTTTGTCTGCTTATTATTCCAGTTATTCCTCAATCATTAAAAACGATACGAATTTTTCAGGTTAAAAGACTTCAAGATATTTCTTGCTGATGAAATCCTTATCCCTAAATCAAATCCCGTGAAAAAAAAAAGCTTTAATATATTTTTAAATTATAAATTATGACTATATATAATTCGTATGGATAAAATACAATAAATAAATAACCTTTTCCCACTATACGATACGTATCAAAGAATCTCACTGTAGATTTTTATGAGCATGGTCAAAGGTACGATAAAAATTGCAATATAGTTCCATACGTGTAAAATGAAAGCTGACATTTTTGGGACGACCATACGCTGAAGAATCTCTTTGCTCCACCTTCACATTCATCTTTGTGTCATTCAATAGCTCTTTCAAACTGTCTCACACAAAGTGAATAAGAATTTCATAAAATTAGCCGACAAATATTTCAATAGCAATGATTTAATGTTGCTAAAGTGGTCGTTTGTGTAAGTGTAGGTACATAATGTATGTGATGTAACTTAGGACGACTTATTCAGGCGCCGGAGCATATTATCCTCAAGGCAGGTACCGAGGGTACTTAATAATTCGTACTAGTAATTGCTGTAATAGACGTAAGTCTTACAATAAGGATAGAGCGCGCATTGCCGGGAATTTACGAAAACTTAGCGTCAGAATAATTGTGCGACGAAATAATCGCAGCGATTTAATTACATCAGGAGGAATAAAGATGTCTCATGTTACGGTTTCGTAATATTACGATTAAGACGTGATTTACATGCGCGGTCGCGATCAGGATCAATCGCACAACGCAACAACGCACAACTTAATAGATACTTGATTACCGTTTCACAGTCGAGTCTTTGGTGAGGTAGCGAGTGATCTTCGCTTAAATTTTACGGTGAAGTACGAAGGTATCTACAGTAGATTACCTGCAAACAACGTTAGATATGGTTTCTGCATGAGCTTTTCACGTTTCTGGAAAGGTGGTATGTGTGCTGTCAAAAGATCAATTTTCACTGCTCCGTGTGTTGGCAGCACAGCGATTCCTTGTTTCAAGGGTCGAAACACGCCTGTGAATGTCTGATCACACGAACGAACGCAAAATTACTGTAATTTTGTACAAAATCCTAACGTTATGCAATTTTAAAGTAGACCATTTCTTACGCTTGCGATCGATGCAAGTTAAATTGATGTTTTGCAGTTTTGATAATCACGTGACAAATAATATTCTGAGCATTACAACATGTCCCCATGAGACAAAACATGATAATGAGCGTACATTGTATGTCTGGTTTTATAATTTGTACAATTCTTTGCAGTACCAGGACTAACGCTTAAGTTACCTCCACAGGAACAACATGGCAACCATGATAGTGGATTCTAATTAAGAGAACTCGATAATATATTATATATATGTTGGAGAAGTATTGTTCCCTATGGCAACGTCATTAGTGGTTATGGGTTTACTGGGCGTCATCTGGGTAATATGCGAGCACAAAACACAACGATGCCGGTTTTACACTATTTTTATTTAGAATAAACAATATTTTCATTTCACAATAACGTCGAATGAAAAATAACAGTTAAGACCAAGCAGTAGGTTCAGGGCACTGATCTCACTTTTTTTACACAACTCACAACTCAACGTTCCGACTCGATCAGTCGCTATCGCTCAAATGTGTCTCAATAACTGTCGGCCTTCCTAAAGTAAAGATGGCGCCTCGACCCCACTCAAGCACGCGCTCTGCTTTGATTGGTCGTTACGTGAATTACAATATTTAAACTTTTATTAGATTAATAATGTTTTTGAGCTATATAATAATTTAACAAATCCAATTAAATTAAATTAAGAAATTTAAAAGTAATTAAACTGTAGACAAATTATATTATGAATTATACGTGCAAACAACAATCAACCCGACTCAATAGCTTCCTCCGACATATATTATACTTTTGCAGAGTTTCCTACAGTTTGTTATTTGTCCACAGGTGGATCGTGTGCGGTGCCGCGTTCCTCGCCCATCTGCTGTCTACTGGACTGCAGTTAGCCTACGGGGCGCTCCACGTATATGCCTTGAGACACCTCGGTCCTCACGGCGATCACGCCGGTACGTACCTCCAGTGCATACATTATATTTATTATTATATATCTTTCTCATCATCATTATCAGAGTTAATTATTCCATTGCTAAATATACGCGTATCGAACTTCACGCTCTACACTATTAGTATTACAATAATTGTTTTACATGCTTATACATGTTTCTGGAGGATGTCTCAGGTGATAAGATTCCTTTATAAAGCCAAAAAAGTCAGTAATTATAGTCAAACTGGTTTACACCACCCTGACTTTTCTTACTATCTGCTATCATCCATTACTTGTATTTTTACCATTAGTTACACTGATATATGTGTATATCGCTACATAAAAATAAACAATACCATTAATATAAAATCTAAAGGTTTTAACAACAAAAGGGAAAATTGATCAATAGGTATAACACCACTGGTGAAATAATATTGTCTTCTGTTTACGCGAATGTTATTCATTGAAATTAAACTACTATATACGGATTTTATCGCGTTGTTTATTTGAAACTTTATTACAAAATTTTGAAAACTGTTACACTACTATTACTATTAAACTTTACTAATTTTTAAGCTAATTAAATTATTGAAACTATTTATACTATTACTATACTATTATACTATTTATATTTGTGTTTACACTTTCCCCGACGTTTCGGTTGCTTTTCAGCAGCCATGGTCACGAAAACAACAAGCAACCGAAATGTCGGGGAAAGTGTAAACACAAATATAAATAGTATAATAGTATAGTAATAGTATAAATAGTTTTAATAGTTTCAATAATTTAATTAGCTTAAACATTAGTAAAGTTTAATAGTACGAGTAATAGTAGTGTAACAGTTTTCAAAATTTTGTAATAAAGTGTCAAATAAACAACGCGATAAAATCCGTATATAGTAGTTTAATACCACTGGTGAAAATCTTTTATTTTTAGTAAATACGTCAAACTTAAACACTCTTATACTCATGCCTTCATATCAACGAATGGGGTTGTAAGAATGGGAGGTACAGAGGCTTATTACGTCCACATGTCATAAACTATGTTTTTAATAACGCGTAATAGACACAAGTCTATTGCTGTTTGCCTAACGTATGCTCAGACTGCGCTGCTACTAATAATCTCAAGATAGAAAATGTATATTTTCTTACTTTTCCGATCCGGGAATCGACCACCTTGCAAATTTATGTTAAGGATTACAAGTCAGTCCAAGTCTCAAACTCAATATTTACAAAAATAAATAAGTCTGTTTAATAGTATTAGATACAACAAATAATAAATAAAGGACAACCGTTGTGACGACAATACCTCTTATATGTCATAAATGAATGTAAGATTGAGGAAAAAAAATGTTGAATGCGTAGCCAGTCCCGGCGAGGGACCGAGAGTAGAAAAGTAATCTATCAACAGGAACCCTCCGGATATAATACTTAAATAAACAGACAACGGCGAAGAAATATTTACAACGGAGAATGAAAGCGTTACATCAGAAATAAAGGAGTTCACCTTGACAACTTTCAATTACTATGATTTTGCAACTCGATTTAATACAGAGGCGTCTGCTAACTTGTTCAAATTTTCTATGGCTTTTTCCGTTCATCATATTTCTCATGATGTTTCTATTTATAGGGGTTTATATTTGTACCTGTCTTATCTGTTCTGTCTTAACTGCCTCCGTGGCGCAGCGGTAGTGAATGCGACTGCTGTGCTTGAGGTCTCGGGTTAGAATCCCGGGTCGGGCCAGCAAAAAGTTATTGGGTTTTCTATTAAGAAATCTCAATAACAGCCTGGAGTTAGGAAGTTGGCGGTGTTGTACACCCCCGTGCTTCGGCAAGCACGTAAAGGCGTTGGTCTTGCGCCTGATCTCTCTCCGGTCGTGTCGGATTACCGTCCCATCGGATCATGAGAGTTAGGGAACAGAGAGTGCACTTGTGTTTGCGCACACGTTTGTGAACTATAATATCTCCTGCGCAGATGGCCAGTCTCCGTTAAGATTGGCCGCCGTGACCGAAATCGGTCTGGAGGACATTATCTGTTCAGTGGCAATGCATGTGTGCATTTACTTGACAATAGCCAATAGTAACGTTAAATTAACAGATTGAGTAAAGGGTATCGAGTGTATCGACAACATTTAACATTAGGTGAGATCGTGGTCAAACACAATCCCATTCAGAGCTTAAAAATAGTTATTTAGAAGATAAATCCAATACTGGAAATTTAACATGATCAATGACAACGATTGCCATACATAATTACATAATTATGTTCATATTAAGTTCAACAATTCCTATTTAACAACAAAATCGATTTGAAGATACTGCATTTTTCCGGCTTACATTTAGTCCACACAATTGGCAAATCTGGATTGATATAACCCGATCGACGTAAGTTGAAAATTGACAGTTCATCTGATTGTAACAATTAATACTGACCCGAATACACCTATACATATTAGGGTAAACCTTACCGAATGGGCATGCCGATCAGTATTTTCCTCAAACAATGATATTCGATTCTACCTTAAAACAATTTGTACATTTGTATGCAAAGATGTGTCAACAAGAACCGTGATTGAAAGATATAGGCAGGCACAAAACGTGCTTCGAAGGTGGTAGACATTGTGTTCGACAACTAAAATGTATGATTAGTTATTAGTTAAATGAAGTTGCATAGTCACCGGTATTTGCGGAGAGGGCTGATTTATTGAATTAATTTTCCAAGATTCACGACTGGGGTTGAATATTAAGAGGTAGAAGTAATTTCGGTTATGAGCGCGGTCTTTGTTGTCAGTGGTGTGGGCGGGGCGGTCGCACATAACTCTGGCAGCGCAGCCATTTGCGCCCGCTTTCAAATTGGAATTTACCTACGTAACGAGTTGAGGTACCCTTTGAACGGACAAGGTTCCGGGAGGTGCTCTCACATATACTATCCTACATCACATCACGATGAGAACATCTATATTCATCAAACGAGATATATCTCTTTGAATATTTACTTTGTCGCGTCTAAACCAGTTTGTAACGTGTGATATAAAGATGTACCTACCAATATTTAAGGGCCGTAAGTCTGAACCGTAAAGAGTCCTGACAGATTAAAAACGTTCATAGTTTTATTTTTACGCATGATGGTTAACAAGGTGGCAACACCGTAATTCATAATGCCTATAATAAAAAATAAAAATAGGGACTATTTTTAATACAAACCCTTTATAACGAAACTGGACATGTCAGAACCTTCACCAAGATACTACAACAAGATACTTGTGGTTCACGTATGCCTTTCACGCCACGATCGTGGCGGTAAGTCCCGTTTTTGAAGAGTGGCTGGAGAGGCGGGATTGCGCCGTCATTCCGACTGACACAGGTAATGACTGCCCACGGTTGTTTTGGCCAGTTCCTGTGTCGCATAGTCCGGCAGGAGACGCCCGGATGTCGTCACTGCGGTGACTGCCGCGATGTTGTTGTGGATACGGCGCTGCACACTTTGGCGGATTGCCCCGCCTGGGCATCGCAAAACCGTGAGTTGATCGCGGCAGTCGGCATGGTTGCCCTCTCGTTCCCGGCCGTGGTTCAATATATGGTCTGGAGCGAGAGGTCGTGGAACGCCGTCGCCTCCTTCTGTAAGGAAGTCATATCCATCAAGGAGGCGGCGGACCGGGAGAGGGATCGCTTAAACCCACTCTGCAACCGCAGAACTGGGCGCCGGAGGGCGCGAAATGACCTCCAGCCACCCTGCGGTTTGACCTGGGGGTGGAGGGCTGCGTGGGCCTGCTCGCCACCCGATCAGCACCAGGTCCGAGAGGCGGCGTGCGTGTTCCCACGCGCGCCTCTGAGTCGTGTTTTTGTCCCCCCATAAGTGGACAGTAGAGGAAGTGTTTTATGTAGTGGCCTGCCGTTTCACAGCGCGGACAGACACCTCGGCGGGTCACGATTGCATGTGAAAGCGATTCGTGCGGCCCCGCCGTCTATGGTTATGTCGAGGATAACACCGTGATAGGTTTAGTTGGTATTACCAGGGTATCTTTCCTCCGGTGTGTCCGACATAACCTCTCCGTCGCCCCGCGGAGAGGTATGCGTCAAAGCATTCCGCCAAGTAGTTCTTTTTGCAAAGAAAGCTTTTCTTTTTAAAACATACAATTACTAAATCGCCATCGGTATAATAGGTATCAAATAAATAAATAACTCCAAGTCAATCCAATACCATAAATTTGTTAAAGATTTTTATGAAAGAAATCTCTGACGTCACGCCAATTTACCTTTTTCGTCGACTCCCACATCTAGCGAGCTACACGACCCTAAAGTATGACCCAATTTGTTTTTTCACGCTACATATAATTGTACAAAGCACCCATTAGTTTAAGTCCACCAACTTCCCCATTGTAACGACGCGGACGCCCAGTGTTTGAAATTCTATGGTAAAAATTCATATTCCATGTGGCACGTGAACTAATAACTTTTGCACTGTATGATATACATAAATATCATTCGTAACGGTAAATTTATAGAGCACCTAAATTGCTGTCATACATATTATGTGCTATGTTATAACTACATACATATACTACAAATCTTTTCCACCTCATTTAAAACATTCTGAAGTCACACTCAGAGTGTTAAGCTTAATAATAGAGTAATATGTGCCATGAGAGTGTCAATATTTGAGCAGTTGCTAACCAAAGAAAAATAAGAAGTATTAGAAGGTACGACAGCAGATTGACTAGGTATATGCATATACTACTGACATTTACGAAATCTATGAGTGGCAGTTACCACTTATCGTCAAGTCGTCCAGTTTCGCTCAAGTTCCACAAGTGGCAATAAAAAAAAACAGCTTACAAATCTTATAAAAATTATTCGAAAGTAAGGTAATAACCTCAATTACGAATTGCAATCTTAATGGAAGTCAAAAAATTTCGTCTTTCTTACCGTTTTAATTACAACAAGTAATAAAATGTGCAGTTACAGTCAATTTTATTGTCCAAATAAGCTAAAAGCATTTTTGGCACTATCACTTTTATATTGTTCCTCAAGACAGTGTTAATGCGTGTGACAATATTTATAACGGGACCTCTATCTGTGTTAATTGTGTTAAGGCTCTCCTTTTCGGTACTTTAATTGTTTAACTGCTAAAAATTTACTAAAATATGAAAGTACATTGTTGGTAAATCCCAGATTTTGTACTAGGTAAAATAAATTGTTGTTGGGTACAGCACAGAGTCTGAAAATCTGCCCAATAATTCCAACAGATTCACCCAATATTACTTGAGTCTAAAGCGAAATGTATACATGTCTGAACTTGATGGAATGGGAACTCTTAAGCTTTTGTCCCTTACTTACGAGTAGAGACGTTCTGGAAAACGGACTTGCGAGTACATTAAGCGAACCTTACTGAATAATGTTGCAAGAGTAAATAAAGTAAGAGAATCACATAAATGTCAGAATCATAGTAATTGGTAAGCGGTGGTCTTGTGTAGTTCGCGAACGAACTAGGTCGTAAGAGCGGTCCCACAGATAAACTACGCAAACTAGTTCCGTCATTCCGCGCTCCATAATTCGTTCATTCGTGACCGAATGACCAAGGGTGGCGTCAGTCAACCGAACTAAAGTCGTTACTCAACTCACTCACTGCACATCCGTGTCTCGTTCAGTTGTTCTGTCTGTCTGTCAGTGGGTGGAACTACATACTCTATGGTCTTTTAGCGGCAAGCAACATTGTTCGAACGAAAAGTTTTAATGCGGCAATTCACTAACTAAACTAAGGGGTGTATTTATTTATTGCACCAATAAGCCTAGGTATTGATAACAATAATGATATACTTTTTAAGAATATTCATTTAGAGGTTTTTGATGTTTATAGTGTAAAAATTGTAGGTAAAAGTACAGCAATCCATAATCTTGTCGCGTACCCGTGCAGGAGCAGTATCAAAACGAGCAAACGATCTGCCTTCCTCTGATTCGAGCTGAGGGCTGACGAACTAGAAGAGCGAACTAATTCGTTTAGGAGCGTCGACCTAAACTGAGCGATCTCCGTCGCGAACTACTATGCGTAAGACTAGTAATTCGTACTTTCTGATTGCCAGAGTGATAAACAGAAGTTTACCTCCAAGGCAAGAAAACTTACAAATAAAGGCGTATGTACTTTTTGTATAGAGATTAGAAATTTAAATAGTTTTAAGATATTAAAACTGAGGACATATAAAATTGAAGGCGATGGCCTCAGAAGCCTCCAAAACAAAAAACTACTCATAACTGAAATAAGGCGCAAGTTACTGATTTAGATATCGGTTTCTTAAAACTAAATTACCAATTTGCTAAGTTCTAAAAATGAATACCTACACTTAAAAGTATTCTATGTCATGAAAAGCAGAACGATCGCGTTGTAGCGTTTATATGTGAAAATGACTCGAGGAAGATCGAAGAATCTCGCCTTAAGTAAAACCTTCTAACTAAGTGTCCGTTGGCCAAATTACAACTGTTCCAAGTTATTTATTTTATGTCCAACCCTTTATTCTGCCCGGTAGCAATTAATTTAAAATAACATCTCGCCTGTAACCTCCGAAGGGTTAAGTAGAGGTACATCATGTGCACATTTCGTACAGCTACGTTAATATTCGACTAGATGTTCCCGCGGCTTCACCCGCGTTTATCGTTACTGTGCCGCCTCCGTTGGTCGTAGCGTGATGTTATATAGCATATAGCGTTCCTCGAGAAATAGGCTATCCAACACTAAAATAATTTTTTAAATCGAACTAGTAGTTCCTGAGATTAGCGCGTTCAAACAACCAGACAAACTCTTCAGCTTTATAATATTAGTATAGATATAATAGAGCAGAAAGTATTAACCGAGTACTAGACTCCGTGCTGCTACCGAAAATTTCTTTACAGAGAAGCCTGAGTACACATTTATCTGACACGGTACTCAAAACTATAAGCTCATTATTGTCCATTGAGCATTTACCGGCCGAATGCAATTTTAAGAGTTAGGCAATTTTTGAACACATTCAAGACGTGATCGTTCAAGTGGAGTGTAAATAATTCCTGTGTCTCACGCGACACATGAATTGTGCCTAGTGCCTAAAAAAATCTTAACTAATATTATATGTAGGTATATGCCAATATGAGTCTTTTTCTTTTTTTTTATACAACTAAGGTGGCAAACAAGCATACGACCCACCTGATGGTAAGTGGTCACCGTAGCCTATGGACACCTGCAACACCATAGGCACCACTAGCGCGTTGCTGATCCTTTAGGAAAGGAAGTGGGAAGGAGAAGGAGCAGGAAGGAGGTAAGTGGTTGATTGGGCCTACGGTAGTCTTCGAACGAAACAGTAGGAATACTGCTATTTCACGTCGATATTCTGTGAGAGGGTAGTCCTTCCCCGGTCGAGCCGCCCATTCATGCTGAAATCAGCGAGGCTTTCACGTCTCAAAAACTTGGCCGATCATCATAAAATTTCGCATACACTTTGTCAAGAGTATACAAAAGGAACCCTACATCCAGAAAAGTGTAGGACTGAAGAATACTGAATAAGAATGAATAATATATTATTGCAAATAAACTGATTTGATTTGATTTGAAGAACTGGAGGATAGTTTCACAAAATCTCATTGATAAAATCTAGATTAAGTTTCGCAAACTAAGCTGCGGGCAAAATCTAGCAAGTTATAATATAATTTATGTTCTAAGGGCAATTTTCCCAGTACCAATTAAAGCAGTCTAAGAATGTATCTTGTTCTTTATGTATGACTACATTGTGCGGGTAGCACAATGGTACCATTGTGTGACGTCATAATGGCCATCTGATAGCGTAATGACGTGCGGTAAGGAGATGAGATGATTAATTGCTAGTGACCATGTTCGCGCGTTTACTCAATGTCATACCGTGACGCGTTATCGTAATGACCAGCCGGTATCATACATAGCCTCGTGTAAACACATAGACCTAATATTGTCTCACGTTTACGCGAATGTTATACATTGGAATTAAACTACTTTTTACGGATTTTATCGCGTTGTTTATTGTTCATGGAAAGTAGGTATTATTAAATAATTTTGAAATTTTAAACTACATACTATTGACTGCTTAAAAGCAACCGAGGAAAGTGTAAAATTAAATCTAAATAGTTTTTATAATTTAACTAGCTTAAATAGAAGTAAACAGTAACTAGTAAACGTGTTTAACAATAGTACCTTAAAGTGTCGAAAGTGTGTTTGTTTTTTATAAAACACTATTATGTTTTATAAAAAACAAACAACGCGATAAAATCCATATAAAGTAGTTTAATTTCAACATAAACTTTAGATGTAAAGTGTTTGTTCTGTTTGACCTTTCTTAAGGTCAAAAAAGTGTTATAAATTAAACAAATTTATGGTTTTGATAGAATTAAAGGAACGATCTTTTGCTTTTTTATAGAAAGTTATTAGCAATTTGGGATAATGTTTACTAGAAATCTGTTATCCTATCGTACTAAGCTAGAATGCTTGTGTATCGAATCAATAGATTGGTTTTTTAGAGACAACTCCCGCAGTTGAAATAATTCATCTATCGCGGGAGACTTTAAAAACATTTGTCGGCCTCGATGGCGTAGTGGTTAGTGTAACCGACTGCCACGCCTGAGGTCGCGGGTTCGATTCTCGCACAAGTCAAACATTTGTGTGCATAAACATGGATGTTTGTCTTGGTCTGGGTGTTTCTATGTATAATATGTATGTATTTACAAAAAAAAGTAGTATATGTATGTTTATCCATTGTCTAGTACCCATAGTACAAGCTCTGCTTAGTTTGGGCTAGATGGTGTTGTGTGAATATGGTAGAATATTATTATTATTATGGGTTATAAAATATTTCAAATCTCAGCTTTGATGCTGGTGGGTGTGAACCTGTCACGGGCTTATGCCAAGTGGGTCGGTTCATTGAGTATTGTTGTAGGTGTCTGAGTAGTGGATGTTAGGAATCGCCGGACTATAGAGCAAGTGTCGATGATAACAGATTTCTGTAGTTTTATGTATGAATTTTTATGTAAGTCTAATTCTTTTAGTGATGTATGTAATGACTTTGGAATGAGTCTTGTAGATGAAATTATGATTGGAATAATTTTAACTGTATGCTGATGCCACATTTGTCTTATTTCATCTGCTAATGGTATATATTTTTGAATTTTCTCCGTGTATTTTTTTCTAATATTTTCAGAGTTTGGTATTGATATATCTATTAGGTATGTGATTTTTTCTTGTTTGAGTGTAAGAGTGATGTCTGGTCTATTATTTGTAGTTGTTTTGTCTGTTATAATGTCTCGATCCCAGTAAAGTTTAGCGTATTCGTTGTTTAGTACGTTTTTTGGTTTATATTTATAATATGGTTCTGTTTTATCTTCTAGTTTATATTTTATAGCTAAGAGTGAATTAATTTGTTTTGCAACATTATTGTGTCTTTCTGTGTATTGTTTGTTCGCTAAAAAGGGGCATCCTCCTGTAATGTGGTCTATTGTTTCTTGATTTGTGTTACATAGCCTGCACCTGTCTGGTACTACTGTAGGGTCTTTTATTATATATTTTTGATAGTTCTTTGTTTTTATGATTTGGTCTTGGATTGCTACCATAAATCCTTCTGTTTCTTTATATATGTTTCCTCTATATAGCCACGCGTTTGATGCTTCTTTATCTATATATTCCTGTTGTAGTTGGTTTGGGTATTTTCCATGTAAAGATTTTTGTTTCCAGCTTGTAATTTTCTGATCATCTGTTATGTGGTCTTGTATAATATTAAAATTGTTATCATTTAGTTTTAATGGTGTACCTGATGTGGGAATGTATGTGAGAGAGTTGTGAATGTGACTATCAGTGGCTTTGTTATGCATATATGTGCGAATGTCGTGTATCTGTTTATTATGTAAGTTTTTAATATCAACTAGTCCTCTGATTATTATTATTATTTAAACAACAGACACATAGAACACCCAGACTCGAAACAAATATTTGTTTCGTTAAAAAATCGAAAATATCAAATAAGTTCGAAAAAGAACGAAAAACGGAAAAATTGAAAAAATCTAAAAAATTTATCACAATTATTTTCCTATATGGGGATCGAACCCACAACACTCGGCGCGGCGGTAGTGGCGCCGCGACCACTTGAACCACTACGCTATCCGTGCAAGCGTTATCCATTGGGTACACCAAAATTAAGTTATTGTAATAGAAATTTAATGTATGTTTATAAGCTACTTAAAAAATATTTACCAAATATAAAATACTAACATTATTATTGCTGACGCCATGAAAAGCTTTTCCGATACACCACGTGAATGAAGCCGCAAGCTACAATTAATTATAATAACCTATAGGTATAATTAGTTAAATAGATTACGCCTCTTACCATAGCTTTCATGTTGTGGCGCTCAGGTAAGTTTTGAAAGATTTATGTAATAATACAAATCAGCGAATACGACTAGACTGGTATATACAAGTGTAATGTTCGATTCTCTGGTCAGGTTAAGTATTATTGGCTTTTTCTAACCAGTTATTCGTATTAGCAGCACGAGGTCTGCTACTACTTTTAGTTATTGTGGGGAGACTGGTATCTAAGCTAGGCTCGAGGCCTGTATTTCAGGATACCATGAAGTCTCGGATCCCATGCACAGCAATCGTATTCATGACCTGAGTGATGACAAACTCTAACAATTAGGTACCTAGTGAATGTGTCTGTAACTGAATGAAGCATTAACTACTTATGTGTTATTCGGTTTTTCTGTCAGATAATTCTCAGTAACAATACCGAATCTCTATGAAGCCAATTGAAGGTCCGATAGGTCTGTATTTCACTGTATTTCTATTTGTTTGCAACATTTAATAATAAAATTATAAGAAGATATACTGCTGTCTGATGTTTGGGTTATTGTCACAACACAATGGCAGTCTTATCACTTAATTTAATTAAAGTATCTACTCTAATATAATTCGTTGGACCACTCTCGCCGGCTTGTACGAATAGAAGAATGAGGCCTGGGCTCCATTACTCATTTCATTTTATTTTTACATTTTATTAATATTTACTTTTTACTAGTTTGTACATGTCGCCTCGCTTGCGTTAATAACTTTTATTCGTCGAGAGAAGGACTTTTTTCTGGATGTTATGTACCCTATGTCCTTTTTGTACTCCTGACAATATGTATGCGAAATTTCATGATGATCGATCGAGTAGTTATGGCGTGAAAGTATAACAAACAAACTCACATTCGCATTTATAATATTAGTTAGGACAAAATAATAGTATATGTATTTGGTAGACGTGATAGTCAGAGGTAAACAATTTTTCTCGTAACAATGGTCCGGTTTTATCTCTCCGATTTTATTGTTCGTCAATTTATATTGGAACAGAAACGCGACATCAATTATATAACTTTGGGCTGAGAAAGTAAGATCAGAGGGGAATACAATTTCACACCAAAAAAATAAAGAAAATGCAAGTAAGTTTTTAGCAAATGAGGCTGTCATTACAAAAAAGCATAAATAATACAACAGGAAGAAATGCCATTTCAATATTATAACAAGTTTGTCATTACCGCCCAACCCACTGGACGTGTGACTACGTTTATACGTATGTAAAATGTAGCCTAAAGTTATCAAATTGTCTAATGCGGAAAAGATATGTTACCCAAATGTTTGTCCCTATACGAGGCTCGGGCAACAAATTGAATTAAAATCCATCGTTCGAACATTAATATGAGTCACAGATGTGGCGTAAAAAAAATATTTTGCTACAATCTGGTAGAAAAATCGCATAAAAATGTTTGTCAAAACAATTCCTCCCGTTTAGTTCCCTCAAGGGGCTCGTAGGAAGATCGCTGAGCCATTAATCCTCTCGTTGAAAAGTGATTTGACAGTTTGGTCGGTAAATTTGATCAAACCGCTCCTCGACCAACAAGGAAAATATTAATACCATGTGCCTGAAATTGATCAATCCCACTTTGTAAAATTAAAGTACGTAAGTATGATAAGTTACCGAGTCAAGTTCTGTAATTGTTCACATTCATTAGTAAGAAACAAAAGGGGAAGCGGAGAATGTTAATTCGTCTTTATAACTTCTATTACTACAAGTATTAGAATCCTGTGAATTTCTACAAAGTGAGGGCGTTGTTCGTAACTCCTTTCTAATCACGCAATTAAGAACCCTCGGAGCTAAATCAATTTATATCTTTCCTTTTATACTAAAATTAAAAATGAACGTTTAATATAAACGTTTCTTTACTTAGGACTATTTCCATTATGGACGATTTTATTAACACTAAAACAACCGACGAATTTCATCTATATAGGACACTCAGGTACCGAACAACTAAATAGGTTTGCTATTTATATAACAGATTTTCTTAAAGATTGCTATCCATTTGGGCTAATAATGGCTAAAACTCTTGTTAGCACCTCCAGCTAAGCTTCTATAATGCTTGTGTTGAAATTGGTTTCACAGCGTTGGTCACTATCCACAACAATAGGTAGGATTTAAACATGGGTTCAAATAGCACCTATTGTAGAGGCATTAGACGTGCGATCGAGAGGTCTATTTTATTTAGGAGGGGCTACTGCTAAACTTAGTCGCAAACAGAATAGATTTTATAAAGAAACTATAGGGACGAAAATCGCAACAATACCTTCAAAGAAACTATCAAAATGACTATTGCGAATAAACGACAATTCACTCAATACTTTAAATGATAGAAGAAGCGATATTACCACTTAAATAGCTATGCCTACTGTCTAACCAAAATACTAATTAAATATAGTAACTTGTGTGCCCTCAAAATATTTATCTATGTGAATATTACCGGCCCTGCTACGTCCACCATGCAGCAGATTTCTATATCCCACACGATTAATATCACGCTATTTACGCTGATCCCCTATTAGTGGCCGTTTATGATGCCTACGGGAAATCATATGGTGGTCTATTTTTACTCGAGGCCGAGGTTACAGAGCTGTTTTGACCCATTTATTAATAAAATAACCTACATCTATTTTAATATAACATAAATATTCAAATTTATTTTACGATGTGTTGGTATAATTAAACATAAGGGCCCGATCCCACTGGCGTCTATCGTGTGTCTTCTCACTCGCGCCGCATCTACGAGACGGGAGCGCGGCGTTTTTTGTCGACTCGAGAGAGCGCAAAGCGTCTAAGTGACACGAGCCCGGCGTTTCTTGTTGGCTAGAAAGAGCGCAAAGAGTCTACGTGACGCAACCACGGCGTTTCTTGTAGACTAGAGACAGTGCGAAGCGTCTATGCGTAGCGAGCGTTGCGTCTATAATCGATTCGAGAGAACGCAATACGTCGGCACCCATCAAACGTTATAAACAATTGAGTATTGATTTAAAAAAACGCGCACGCACGACAATTGCCGATGCCCATGGGATCGCGTCCTAAGTTTGTGTTTTCTTCAGTTTGGGCAGGTGCGATATGCGTGGGTGTGTCCCGCGCTGCTGGGGCGCTTGTGGCGGGGCGCAGGAGGTCGCCGCGGCTCATCGCTCTGCTTGGCGGGCTACTGCTGCCCTTAGCCTGTCTCTTCACCTCGTTCGCTACGCAGCTTCATCAAACTTTACTTAGCTATGGTAAGTATTACGCAATTAGTTAAATTTTAATCTTAATTAATATAATTTAGGTAAATTGTAGCAACATAATATTTTATACACATAATAAAATCATAGCCAAGTCGAAGTTTGTATATATGACATATTGTGGATCGAAAAAAGAACAAGTTAGCATTTTAATTGTTTTTGTCCGTTTGTATACAATGGCTTCACGCGAAAGCTTTTGCACTGACTTTAAAAATATATTTCTAAGGTATGTCTTATAAAAATTGGTTTAGTACATAAATAATTTTATGTAGCATGCGAAAAAGGGTTTGTCCCTACCTTTAAGTCAAAGGCTTAAAGATGTCCTTTTAAGGATTAAATATAACACTGCCTCCATTAGAAAATGTCTTAAAATATAACATGAAAATAAGTAATGACTGTAGACGGTGTAGCATGCTCGTATTTTTTAGAATAACAGATTTTCAACGGCAGGATAAAATTAATAAGCGTCATAGGACTTCAGGCATCTTAAAACTGAAAGCGTTTAGTGTTTTCTTTTCTTGTACGTAGCAGCTTATTAGTCACAAGAAAGAAAAATAATAACTAGCGTTACACAGCACTAAGTTTAGTTACGATAAAATTATTATATTTGCAGTTGCGGTATCAGTCATGTTATACAAATTTTGCTTGAAAGGCAAGCGTATTCTGCTGTCTATTAGTAACAGTATGTTTGATACCCGGGAATATCTGTGTCTCATAAATGGAATCATAAAATACAAATATATGTAAAGGTAAGTTTACAAGTAATATTCAGTTGAATATGTTATCGTTAGCAAACAGCGCGTACTGCGGGGATATTGAATCAAGCGAGCTTGTTAGTTTTGCTTACTATTCCCGTTAAAACGGCCCTTACCCCGCGCTATCGTAATATATTTTTGGATAAAGGTTAAATATGGGGTTGGGTGTAGGTGTTTCAATTATTTTGTAAGCAGTTTTCTGTACGGGTTATTTTATACACGCACCAGTATTTCAGAAATATCGAACCTAAATTAACGGTGGAAATTATTTATATTTCGAATTTATTTCTAAATAAAATCAACAATACGACTTAGGTTGAAACTCAGCGTATACCAAAAATAAGGTTAATCGAAATTTGAATATTGGTACCGAGTACTTATTTGAATAGAGAATAATGTTTACTTTGCGCGTTCGGGCGTTCAATAATCGTGACTTTGAATACAAGTGTTAAAAACTTGCCTCAGTATAATCTTTATGAGATGGCCAGAGGGCAATAGTGACATTCTGAGAATAGTAAATTTACGTTACAAATAGACCCTGTACAAGTTGTCCGGCGCTATCTTTAGAAAATGTAATTATTTTCTTGGTTCAAATAACATAAAGTTTGCAGAATGCGGGCACAGCGTACTATCTCGAGCTCACATAAACCACTTAGTAACCATTCTTCAAGGCTGATATCGCGCTGCTGACTTTTAAACTGTTAAAACTATTTCAGCTAATCTCGGTTAAGTTACATCAAGTTTTCTTTGCTTTGCTTCTACAGATGTTTTTTGAAAATATTATCGTTAAATATGACGAATGCTGAATGCCAGATGTTCATTCCTTCAGTTCCTTCTTGATTGTTGCCACATAAATGTTATAAATAATATTACCTACTAGTTTAATTTTAGTTTTAAATCGTATAGGTGTAGTTCTCGGCGTTGGTTGCGGTTTAGTTCGAGAGGCCGCCGGTCTCGTCTTGGGTGCGTACTTCAGAAGAAGACGACAGTTCGTCGAGCTAGTGGCACACGCTGGTGGCGGTGTCGGCATCGCACTCTTCAGTGTAGCTTATAAAGAAGCTGTGGGGTATGTTTGTCTTCCTTTTTATAACCTCCTAATTATAATGAATGATCCGTGTATTACGAAGGGTATCTCAAATATTGATACAAGGCCAGAACGACTATCTACGGTTTATTCTGTGCGGTGTTTGGACCCACAACACGCTGTGCATCAATAAGTGGCAAGGCAACCACTTCAGACCTCTCCAATGATTAAATTACTTGTATTTGATAAAACTTTCAGGTCAAGTCAAGGCCTTTGTGTATTTTGAAGAACCATCTCCAAATTTCGAGCACTTAGTAAAACAGAATCAAATAAAAGTTTACGATTAGGCTCAAGTAACAATTGTACAAGTTACTTAGTTACGTAACATTGCTGTTAGATTTATACTAAGTAGTACTTACAGAACAACATTTTTGTAACTAATGAAGTAAAAGCGTTTCATAATTGAATATAGCGCCGAATATATTTCGAAGAAAAAATTATAGTTCTAATATGCGTAAAATGTACAATATTTTACTAAGAAATATTTTAAATTTACTCAAAACAGCAATTGTTATATTCTTGGCTGTTTTATTAGGAAATTAGGGTGGCGTCTGGGGCTTCAAGCAGTCACAGGAGTTCTCGTTTTGGCTTTCTTTCTCAGCGCGGTGTACAGAAGCGCCTCCCTTTATCATCCACAACGACGCGCTATTTTGCACCTAAAAAATCAACGACGCAAGGTAAGACCGGTAAGAAAAGTCGTTTTATTTTTGTTTTATTATTTTGTATTACTGCTTTACCTCGAAAATTATTTGATCTAATTTAAACCTAGACGGTGATTAACATTTTAGTTTATGATTTCATTTATTCTCTTAAGGTGAACTTCGGTTTTAATGGTGTAACCGACTGCCACGCCTGAGGTCGCGGGTTCGATTCCCGCACAAGTCAAACATTTGTGTGCATGGACATGGATGTTTGTCTTGGTCTGGGCGTTTCTATGTATAATATGTATGTATTTACTTAAAAAAAAGTATATATGTATGTTTATCCATTGTCTAGTACCCATAGTACAAGCTCTGCTTAGTTTGGGCTAGATGGTGTTGTGTGTATGTGGTAGAATATTATTATTATTATTATTATTATTATTAATTTAAATGTCAAGTTTTCAATTAGGCAAGTATCTCATTAGATTGTTTTTTTTAGGTTAAAGAAAAAAAAAGCATAAAAAGACCACCGTTCATCGATTTAAGCCCTCTTCAATCCCGGCCTGCGAAAGTTTTGTTACTGGCGGCCGGATTAGCTGCTTTTGGACTTTACACTCCCGTCTTTTTTTTGGTAAGTCTAAATGGCAAAGTTGTAATTGAAAATTTATCACGACTAATAAATTTTTGCCCTTTCTTAGGCTTTGCAAGGATTTCAAGAAGGATTAGAAGAAAGTGCTTTGGTGTTACTTCAAACTTTTCTTGGGTTCGCTGCGGTACTCGGTTGCGCTGGCTTTGGGCTCGTGCTGGTACGACCGTCAGCGCAGTGCCTCGTCTCCAAACAATATTTGTGCCAAACTGCCATGTTGGGAATAGGTAAATAGTGCACTTACAAATTCATTTCACATGACGCATTGCGCTCGTATATATTACAAAGAAAAATGTTTCAGGAATTTCCATGCTCGCTCTAAGCAGCGTCGAAGGATATCACGGCTACGTGCTGTTCGCATGGATGTACGGACTTTGTTTAGGCGGATTTTTGTATTCTATAAAGATGCTCACAATGGAACGCGTTCGGGGCCGACACTTTACGAAAGTTTGGGGTAAGCACGTAAAATATGATTCCGCCAATACTATTATATTTTTAGGAGTACAGATTGATAGTAATGCTATAAAATTTGTCTTTCAATAGGTTTCGTGCAAGGTGCGGAAGCTATTCCGGTTATGGTGGGTGTTCCTGTGACCGGGTACATCAATCAACAGGTGCCGCGAGCAGGCTTTTACTTTTCAACAGCGGCTACGTTAGCTGGAGCTTTGTTACTGTTCTTCGTTGGGTTTTCTAAGCGAGAGCCCGAGCCACCGCCACCTGCACCCGCACCAACAGTAGCGGAGACATGCCCTTGTGTGACACCACCACCTAGGTGTGAACCCCCGTGGTGTGCTTGCAGCGCTGGTGGGGCTACCGCGTACTGTGCGTGGCCCGGCCCTACTTGCGGTACTTCTCGTCTGCCAAAGTCGCTGTCTTATGCTACACCGCTGGACCGCGCGTGTTGTGCAGCGGCCCACTGTCCCGACTGCTACCGGCGCGCGCCGACACTGCGCCCGTCACGTAGCGTGCCCGAGGGTCTGGCGACGCGTGGCGCCATGTGGACTCGCGGTGGCTCCTGCCGAGCAGCCTGTCGCCGGAGAGAACATCACCTCATCGAACAGATCACCACATCCGTATGATATTTGATTCATAAATGATATGCGTGATATTTCGTGTTGAGAGTTCGTGATTTCACTTTAATTTAGAAACTGTGAAAGAATTGTGTAAATAATTGTTTCCGTAGAAGATGTATCTTATATTGATATGAAAGTTGAGATAATAGAGTAAATAATTCATAAAGCAATAAAATGGAATAAAACGATATTTTTACCAGCAGCTTTACTCGATACTAAATTCAGAAAACAAAAAATGGATTGCCTTTGTCTTTGGATTTATATCAACAAAAACACAAACATATTGTGTAAGTACAGATACAATAGTCCCTTGGCCGGGGGAGCCGGGCTGTTCCCAACACCAATAACCTATATTTGCTTTGCGTACACAACATACATATATTGGCTTGTAAACGAACAAATTAAACATACTTTACAAAATGAGGAGTAGCGAATATTAATGTAAAATAAAATAGCTCATTTTTCCTATTTCTTAAAGTACTCGTGGGACCTTCGTCGTAGCTAAATATTCATATTTTATAAAGTAGAACCATCACTTTTGAATCATAAATTCTTCAATCTTTGTGTCATTTACCTATCTTATCTGAGACTATATTAAATAATGGATATTTTATCTTTCTTTTATTCTCAATAAATATTAATTGAAGACAGAAATATAACGGATATAGTATATCGTAAAGAAAGTTAATATTGAATATGTATTTGTATATCAGTAGCCTATTTGGTGAAAACAAAGTCAATTTTAGCGATCATATTACTGGTTTAAGAAGATTGTTTAGAATGTTTCGTTTACTGTTACTACTATTGTTTAGATGTGACTATATTTTGACGTTATAAAATTTGTTGTTTTTGTACCAAAGTGTGATTTACAGTTTTGGTGATAAATAAAAATAAGAGATTAGGATATCTCGTTGTGTTTTATTTACCGACTTTATAGTTAAATGTTAGCGATTTGATCGCATATTTACAAGTTCTACGATAATCTTGAGCTTAGAATCTCGCATAATTCATTCGAATGTTTTACTGGATTGATTGTATTGTTATAATACTATTCGTTAACCGAATCACAATACATATAAGTACATTCATTGTAGATTCATAATCATTGTACATAAACTGATGTGCCTTTGAATATTCATTCGACTCGTGCTGTAACAGCAAAAATAACTCATAACATAACTCCAGAGTCAGTGCCAGTCAGTGCTGCTATCAAAAGCTTCACATATTATTATATTTAACTAGATGTTCCTGCGGTTTCACCCGCGTTTATCGTTACTGCGCCGCCCCCGTCGGTCGTAGCGTGATGTTATATAGCCTATAGCCTTCCTCGATAAATAGGCTATCCAACACTAAAAGAATTTTTCAAATCGAACTAGTAGTAATCACGCAGAATAAACCAGGAGAAACATCGTTTGTACTATGTCTGTAATAGGTAATTATTTTGCTGCAATGTTATTTTAAAACTGCGATATCTTCTAAGATATTCATTGAAATCGAATGATGTAAAGGGCAATTTTGTTTTAAATTAAATACTTGTGATGAATAACGTATTTATTTGGATAAGGATTAATATCATGTTTATAATAATATAGTTCTTATCTTTAAGAAAATAAATGAAGACTTTTTAAAAAAGAGAACTTTCACCTTAGGAATAATTCCTATGTCGCGGGGTACTTTGCAAACATTCAAACAATGGACACAAAGAACACCCAGACTCGGAACAAGTATTTTTGGATCACACAAATTTTTGCCCAATGTGGGAATCGAACCTACAACACTCGGCGCAGCAGCAGTGGCGAGGCGAGCACTTAAACTACTACACCATTCATGCAGTCAAAAAGAGTTTTTAAAAAGTATTATATTTCAGGTTCACAAAAACTCTATAAATGCATAATTTCGGATCTACGTCTGCCAACAAAATGTTTTGCAGTTTGGCAGAGGTATTCATTGTTGTATTTGTTTTGTTTATTATGCATGAACACTTTTTCTTTTCTTCTTTCTTAATAATAAAATAAAACTGTTAAATTTGAGTTTAGAACTGGTCTCAAATTATTAGTTAAATTGAATTTCTGTTCACATTTAACGATTACGAACTAGAATCTAATTCACTAATCAGAAATTCAGTACGAGACGAAAGTTTTAGTACCAGAGTTGTTTCTTTATTTTGTTAGTAAATATAAAGATATAACAATGATAGCCAAGCCAAATTAAAGCTATCTCACTGGTTGGTATGCACCAGCTCGGAATGAGAAATATAACTAACAGCTTAAGTAAAAATTAGTAAATAAGTGTATTTTAAGATTGTTTCCTTTGTATTTAACCATATTATTTAGTACTAGCTTTGGCCCGCGGCTTCGCTCGCGTTAATTTAGAATTTGTCAATCAATTCGGGTTGTACTCTGTTTGTAATAATATAATTCAATCATGATTCGAAAGACACGTGGCGCCATCTATTATCATAAGAACGTTATTGTTCTTTTCCTCGGGAACAGTAATTTTTTCGGGATGAAAGGTAGCCTATGTCCGTTTCTGTACACCTGTCAACGTATATGCAAAATTTCGGAATGATCGGTTCAGTGGTTTAGGCGTGAAAAGGTAACAAACAAACAAACTCATTTTCGCTTTTATAATATTAGTTAGGATTAGGATATCTTCTTGTAAATTAATTTAAATATTATTATGTTAAAATATTTAAACACATAATACATAGGTAACATGTTAAGTTGACGCGCAAATCACAATGCAAAATTAATATGGTATATTGACAGCATTATCTTATTACTTATAACTACTACGTAGGTACTTGAGGAGACATCTCAAGTAATTTTTTGTAACTCGAGTTATAGTTGACAGTTATATTCTTAGTTTGAATAGTATAGTCCCAATAAGTTCAAGTTGTATCATTGGCATAAACTTATTCTACAATAATTGAAATATTCTACTATGCGATACATAACCGAGTTTTCACAATTTACATAGGTATATATTTACTGATGCCGAAATATCTTAATGGTGTGAAATAAATTAAAATGATTAAGTAAGTACATTTAACCCAATATTGTGAAATGAATTAAAATGATTAAGTAAGTACATTTAAAATTACGCCGAGAAGCAGGCAACTGTCTGCCTTTTGTAAACATCGGATAATTGAGCGTAATGTCTTTTAAATTAGAACGCAGAGTTAATTTGGTATACAGCTATTTATTAAGATATATTCCATTAAGGATAAAGTATATTTGTGATTAATCTGTCAAATCTTAGAATACTAGACATAATTAAAAATCTATTCTATCTGGCCACCGATGTGCCCCCGCAACTCAATAGGTTAAGATAAATTTCATAAACTGTCTAATTGGACTACACTAAAACTTCTGCTAAGTCTTACGATAACTGACAAGCAATTTAATTTATTAATTTTGTACAAAATAATAATATGTGGTAACACATGCTAATTTCAAAAATAATTATGTATGTAGGTTCTACGCCCTGCCGGTATATACATGCCGCAAACGAAATATTATAAACAAATTATTATTTTACACTAACAAAATTAGAAATTCGTGGAAATATGTATAATATAACAAAACTAATTCCTAAATATAATAAGGTGACAAATTAACATAAAGTCTGAAAGCCAATTCTCGGAATAAAAGATGTTAGAAATAGAATTCTGTTCTAGCCTCGGTGACATAAATATAATAATTGGAATTCTCCTAAATAACAAAAATAGCTTCAAATTCGAAAGTAAATTGCAAACTCTACTTTGAAGGGTATTTTATGAGAATGGGCCCTTTGACTAAAAATACATTTTGGTATGAGCCACTATTTTCAATAGTTTTCATTTAAATATTTATTTATCGAAAAATATGTTTAAACAAATTGAAAAGTCATGTCAAAATTAATACTAATTATGCAACGCGTAATTTTATCAGGATATTTATTAAAGAAATGCAGGTACCCGGATCAAATGTTATTGGATATGTGTATAAGTAGTATAAATATGGAGTATTGTATATATCATAATATAGTAGTATATAAACACACGTTTATATACGCTTTTTCACATCTTTGTCTTACACACTGTAATAGCAATAATACGCTTTGTAACTTTATATAGTTACAATCGAATATGCGTTTGATGTTCAATACTCTTCATAACGTCGTCAAGGATATGCCTGTTGATATGTAGAAACTATTTCGTATCTACTCCAGTTTGTAACTCGAATAGGCACGCAAGGAAACTACCCGCGGCTTCCTATCGATTTCTTGACCCTTTCTTTCCTCGTACTACCGACCTCAGACAATAACGGAAGAGAAATCGGATTTAGACCGCCAATTCTATCTCCGTTCGGAATAAGGATGAAGGTCGAAAATCAGCTTTCAATTTAATTCAAGTGAATTTTCACATATAGCCGCTGAATTGTAATCTCATTCCATGCATCAGAGAGAATGTGTGATTTTATGTTGGGTTGGGACGGTCACAGCTGTTGAAAATTTAAAATCCATTAATAAAGTTACACGTTGCCATTTTTCACGGTTTTATTATTATATACGCCGAATGCGTTTTGTTACTTTGTATTGTCTTATGTTTACGCGAATGTTATACATTGAAATTACGCGATAAAATCCGTATAAAGTTTAAAGTTGTGTTCCAGCGATTTTTATAAAATAGCAGATGTTTTTTTAATCTCGGCTGCTGCTTTTGGCATTTGTACAATGATGGTAGTGCCAAAATCACAAGCAATGGCGTATTTTAAAATCCGTAGCTTTATTCTCGTATCAAGTAAAAGAGTTATTTTGTTTTTCTACGACAACAATTTTAGTAATACATAATCAAGAACTACGACTGGTAGATGAATTTTGCCTTACTTCCTAAAGACTTATATACTATAGCATTGAAATTAAACTACTTTATACGGATATTAAATAACTATAAACATAAATCAAACTAGTTTTATTAATGTATAAAACTGTTTAAATTTTAGTTTACACTATCCCCAACGTTTCGGTTGCTTTTCAGCAGCCACAGTCAGAGAAGAAACGTCCCGGAAAGTATAAACTTAAATCTAAATAATTTTAATATGTAATAATAGTGTTTTAAAATAAACAACGCGATAAAATCCGTATAGAGTAGTTTAATGTCAATGCATAACATTCGCGTAAACGTAATTCAAAATTATACACTATAGCATTTAGAAAATGAGTTTCTCTCACATTCCTCTCTCTCTCCGATAATGTCGGTTAGCTGTCCTATCAAACCGTGAGAGTGAGGGAAAAAGAGTGCGCTTATCTTTGCGCACACACTTGTCCGCTTATATGGCTAAAGCGAATGTCGGTCGCCGCGACTGAAATTCGGCTTCTGTTGCAGCGGCTGAAGTTTGGCGAACATTATTACTATAGTGCCTATTACTAGTCTAATTCTTCAATGATATACTGGGTGTAAAGGAAGGTGTACCGAAAACTGAAATAGTACATTCAGACCATTATTCTGAGTTAAAAATCGTTGGATTTTTTTTAAACAATCACAATTGCTTTACTGCAATTTTTCATTTTTCTGACTGTGAATCATAACATAATAAAATGCCACATTTTTCTACAATAGAGCAATGTAATTAAATGGTCGTGATTTAAATAGATCAGCTGTTTTTATGCGCGCGGTATGTCGAGTGCGTTGTATCGGTAGCAATCCATTGCGTACCGCGTAATAATGTTAATCTACATAACATTTTAATCTTGCGTTTTTTTAATAATTGAAGTTTATGACGTAATAAGTACTTATAGAAAGACGTCTTGCTAAAGTTTTCGATACGCCGTCCCTTACATACAGTATAAAATAGTTTATTTTTTCGGTATCTTATACTACTACAATTTATCTTACATAGGGGTCTCCTTTTAAGTATATTAAATACTTGTGCTAGGAGGCCCCGCTCTTCACAAATCATTAAAATGTAGAAGTGTGTAATACATAACAAAAGTGTATTTATATGTTTACTTTTCTGTTTCAAATAAAATGAAATCTTGTGGCTGTGGCAGTATGGTGTTTGAGTAATTCATGCGTGTGTATATGTGTGTGTGTGATGTGTGTGTGTGTGATGTGTGTGTGTGTGATGTGTGTGTGTGTGATGTGTGTGTGTGTGATGTGTGTGTGTGTGATGTGTGTGTGTGTGTGTGTGTGTGTGTGTGTGTGTGTGTGTGTGTGTGTGTGTGTGTGTGCGAGGGTGTGCATGTGTATGCGTGTGTGTGGGTGGGTGTGTGAGGGTGTGTATGTATATGGGTGTAGGTAAGGATGTCTGTTTTAGTATAATTAGGCAATGGTATGCAGTAAGGCTTCTACCTCATCATAGGTCCTAACTTTTAACCATTCGGATAAGCACTTTTTACAGTCACGAAATGTCAGAGGGTGAAAGTTTAGGATTTTATTAATTTTATTATAAAGATAGGCGGATTGTCTGTACAGTATAGTATTAACACATTGACTGCCATGTAACAGACACAATAGAAAATGTATTGTTCGCGGTCATTTATGACCGGCACGGCGTTCAATGTGTTAATATTACAATATGTTCAATGTAAAATGGTCTATATGGGTTACGCCATTTCAAATCCGTAAAAGGACCGAGAGAGCAAGATAATAACAACACCCGTTTGGATGAGAGAAATAACAACACAACGATTTAGCTTGTATATGTATCCAAAGTTCTTTATCTTAATGGATAGGTCTTGGAATGTTAAACAATAGGTTCCGCTTAAAATATTGCTGCCGTATTCTATGACGTTATCCTATGTATTGTAAAGAGAATCACGTTTCGTGGCTGAACAAAGGACAAGTGCTGGCGGCTTCGCGCGAATGGCTGCGGAATAAACACCGAAAATATGAAACACTACAGGATGTAAGATAAACTGCCGCTTGAATATTTTTGTCGCATTGCACTGCCTTTGTAGCGAGGGCAAAAAATAAGCTCTAACTGGATTATGATATCAGCTCTCTTGAACAACATGTAAAATACAATTACAAACATTACGTTTCCATTTAATTCTTCTATTCTATTAAAATATACCTCAATGTACTTGACCCTAACCATGGGACTAACGTAAGAATATTGAAATATTTTGCTAGAATATGAACTTAAAAAATGCCGATACAGTGAATTTCTCACCAGATGGATGAACCGATTTGAGTTAATTGTACGTAATGAATTTCGAAAATGCTGATAACATTTTCGAATTTGTCAGAAAGCGACCAAAAAAATAAGAGGCAGTTAAATTACTGATATTAACATGCCTATGTAATAAGCCGTTTTAAGAATTGTGTATCATAACCGGCAAATAAAATTATAAAAAAGATATCTTAACTGATATTATGAATACAATTGTGAGTTTGTTTGTTGACTAATCATCATGAAACGTGCAATCGCGTACACATTGTCAGAAGTACAGAAAAGTACCTTTCATCAATAAAAAAATACTGTGCCCGAAGGTTACAATTTTTTCCCCTAAATCTACAATAACGCGAGCGAAGCAACGGGCATAAACTAGTAAAAAGTAAATATTAATAGAACGAAATGATTAATGGAGCCCAGGCATTCTTCTATTCATACATACCGACAGGAGTGGTCTAACGAATTATATTAGAGTAGATACTTTAATTAAATTAAGTGATAAGACTGCCATTGTGCTGTGACAATAAACCAACATCAGACAGCAGTTTCTCTTCTTATAATTTTGTTATTAAATGTTGCTATTAAATAGAAATACACAGGCATTCGGGCCTATTTGACCATTCATCGGCCTCACAGAGATTCGGCACAACTACTGAGAGCTTTCTGACTGAAAAACCGAATAACACCTGGGTAACCAATAATACCACATACACGCGCAGACCGATACACTATCTCCATCTTTTTTAATTTTATTATCACTTAGTTGATGAATGCTATTACTTTGCAAGGGATCCGAGACCTCATGCAGTAATATTCGCTAGTGCTGCGCCATTGAGAAATCAAACAGTCAGTAATGTATTCTAATTCCAGTAAATCGTCGCGAATGTGAATGGAATATTTTCTTCCAATTCACTGGCTGGTGGATAAAAGTACACGAATATCCCAATCAGAGGTAAGCCTGCTGTGTATAATTTGATTTGGTATTCACGTGACGGTTTGATCCGGTAGGAGCGTTCATAATTAAGATGAACAACGGACAGAGTCGCGTGCGGCGCATATATTTGCTCAGGATTATGGTAATGGGCAGTGGCCCGACGCCCGGACCGTCCCCGGCTTTCTTCCTTTATGTTGGTCATGCAAATAAGAACATCGTTTATAAAAATATACGCTTGCCCAAAATACCGTATTTAAATATTAAACGCTGATTTAATTATGCTATTATAAAATCTGTATAAATTGTAGAGTTCCCTAATTTAATATGGATATAATTATGTATGTATATCAATCGGTTTTCATCATTATACGCTCAACATTCTCTACGCCATTATCTTTATCCATCCATGGATAGGTACAAGCCTGTATAGGTATTCCTCAAGGTCCTGAGACGGTTAGGCCATCATTTTGCCCGCTTGGGGTCTCAGGTCCTACGTAATGATAAATCTATATTTTTTAAGAAGCATGTATTACATCGCATTGTTGTTATTTAAATATACTTATTTGCCTATTACAATTCGTATTTAGTCAACTATCAGACGAACAAAATATTTTTACATTATGTTGAAATGTTTATTGACGCTAGTAATATTTAAGAATACTGTTATTACTACTTGCTGGTGACGAAAATATTACAATTAAATTTTATTGAAATTTACCATTAAAACGCCTCTGCTGTCATGGTCACCTGTGACTGCGGTGGCGTGTCAATGGTTAATTTGCAAATGATTTCTACTCTGTCACCTACAGTGCAGTCAATGTGTTAACAAACTATTTTCACGATTCCATTATTTCAACGCTGTATACCCATTTTAAAACGTTATTGCTAATGTAAATTTCAATCTGACGATGTTTTGGATGTATGCCAAAAGTTAGAAAAGGTACTAAAAACATGACTAATTTTATTGATGTTTCAGGTGAAGCATAAGTAGAGTCTGTTAAAGTAGTTTTTAATTGGTCCGTTTGCTCGACCTTACAATGTTTATGACAGTTCTAAATTGTTTTAATGTTATCTCAAACTATGACTGTTTATTGACTATTTGCCTTTCGTAAAATTTTTGTGCGTTTATCGTCTGTTTTTTTTCTGTTTTTACCTGTCAATGTAACAATTGACAGATTCAAACCCAGAAATGCAAGACATAATAGAAAATGTATAGTATTTAGCCGCCGGTGTGCGCTGTAACTTAAAAGGATAATATAATCTATCGTTTATCTACAGAGTAACACTAATGCATATCAAAAATAAGGCTATATCGAGGCAACAGAAGCACAAACATGCAATACAACGGCCATATTCTTAAGCAATGTATATCAACAGTAGACATTTTTCCAATTAATTTTGATAAATCCAGCTTAACGTTTATATCGTATGTCAAGAAAAACTTTATAAAGATTTAAATAACTCAAACAAAGATACCCGAGTTCAGAGCAACTATTTGTGAATTACACAATATTTTGTCCGTTGTGAGGATCGAATGCACATCATTTGGCGCGTAGTAAATAGCGACATAATCACTTATTCAACTATGTTATCAGTGCAATTAGAACCGCATTAGAATATAATTAACTATAAATAATCTATGGTGGTAAAAGAAAATAATAAGTAAAGGAAGTTTCTATTTACCCGGATAACTTAATAAGTATAGAGCACGGAAAACGCTAATCTTTTCTTTTAACCAGAGACAAGTCTCTAATATTGTGTGGAATATGACAAGCCATATTCCACACAATATTAGCGTGTCAGCGGCAACTGCATAGGGAAGCATATAGACAAAAATGTCTACTTCGTGAGTATAAATGGTGGCTTTACAGAAATACCCACTACCACTTAATCTGACCCAAGAATGATGGCGCAATGGTGAACTATTGCGCCTTTTAGGCCCAGAGTTGACCCGCTGAGCCTAAAGAGTACTACTATTAGTCATATAAATACCTAATGTATTGTGCCAAGTATATAACATTAACTATATATCTACTGCAAATGAAGATATAAGCAGATACTTATTCAATATGTATGGTAGAGCTAACATTTCGCCAGCTAAGTTCGTGGATCCCGTGTAGTAAGGGTGCGGCACTATTGCCGTATACCGAGCATATTCATCAACGACATATTACTATCGATATTTGCCGAACATAAAATCCCAATAAGGGCCGGCGCTGATTGACGTCGCGGCACGGCACGGCACGGTAAAGGATTTTATTACTGATCAAGTAATTTTTATTTTTATTCTTATTTCAATGAGTTTAGAATTCATATTACTTTATTTCGATACAATCATACCAAAGCGTCCTTCGGGCTATCGAAACATGCCCAGCCGTGCCGTGCCGTGCCATGACGTCCGTCAGCGCCGGCCCTAATACAGCTCGACCCAAAGCCCAACCGCGGGAATTCGCGATTGGCCCCACGCGTAAGCGCAATCCTATGCAGTCCTATACAGACAGCAACATAAGTAGCTAAACATAAAACAAATTTGTAAAAATATTTTACAAATTAACTTTTTAACTGTTATTACATCAACTATCCGTATAAAAAACGAACGCTTTCTTTAATTTTGAAAGATCGAGGCTATCTAAATCTCGCAAGTGTATATCGACTTCTGCTGCCGATTGTACCAATGAGGCACTCTTAAAGGAAAATATGAAAAAATGTGTGTGTGTACCAGAATACACAGGTAAGAAGTGAAACTTCTTTACGACATATCATTTTTCTACTATTTGCAACTTCACGAAAATGGGGTAGATAAGGCTTAAGCCTTAAGAAAATCAATTTTTTTAAAATTATTATTTAATTTATATTTTTTATTGTTTTTAGAATTAATAATGTTCACTAGATTTACAGTCATATTTATTAATACTTGCTAATTTTAACAGATTTATATACATTCACTGATACTTACAATCAAAAAGTGAGGTTAACCTCAAATAAATATTAAAATCATGCTCATACGTGTTGAATTTATAAAACGAAATATATAATCACTCTCACTTTTCTTGTAAATTCACTTAAATTTGAATAAGTCTTTTTATTTTATCACTTTCAAATTAATATATTGTTATTCTTATTTCAAACCAAACTTCAAAACTAATATATTGTTGTTATTATTATAATATATTACATTATATTCTTTACTAAACTTTGATAAAAAAGCAACATGGCGCGTAACCGAAAAACGTGACGTTTTTTTTTTTTACACTCCTACAAAATTTCTCCCATACGTCGATAAAGAAGTTTCACTTCAAAAACAGTTCCTACAGAATCGTAAGCTATGATATGCGTATACATATATCTAATGTGTACCCATGTATACGTACTATGTTGTTGTATCAATACGTGATCATTATTATTCCGATTTCACTACGTAGTAAAAATGTGAGGACAGAAAAAACATCAACATAAATCTTATATCATTGTGCGTGTTATAAAAATGGTCTGAAGGGTAAAGGGTTACGAGCTTAGTGTCACTCGTAATTCCATACAACTAGGTAGAGCCTGCGCCAAACTTTAAGTTCTCTCTGAAGTTGCTTTGAATAACGCCGCAATGACAAAAAACAGGCGAACGGGGTAAACGCGGGGAGCGGGACAGATGGAATTGCGCAAACTTCAGCAACTTCAGAGCAAACTTGAAGTTTGACGCAATGTATATAATAAGAACAACTTATCTCTGAAAAATATTTTCTTATAGTTACAGTAAGGTTATTATGGTAAACTGTAGAGATTGTCGCACCCAGTTTCCAATAACTGCGATATAGAAACTAATTCTAGACAAGTCTATTTTTTTATAAATATTTCTAAATTCTAGTGATATTATAAATGCGAAAGTTTCTATGTTTGGTACTCAATCAGACGTAAACCGTTCAATGGATTTAGATAAAACTTTTGCACACATATAGACCATGTACTGGATTAACACAACACGGGATTCACGCAGGCGAGGCTGCAGTTTTAAGTAAGTAATCAAACAATTTTATAGATACAGGGAAACGCTTCAAAGGTAAAGTTATTAAATGTTAACTACAATATTTTCTCAACATGTACTCGTAAAATGTAACAAAATACGAAAACACTTTTGATAATATTCCCTGTAGCTAAAACATGTTTGAGGTATTGAATACAATGCCAAGCAGATTACCGGTATACCGGTTACCGATGAACAACAAACATAGGTACTTAATACTGAAAAATTATAGGAATCTTCTAAAGACTGGTCACTAATTAAGATAACAATAGATCCTGTATAGACTACATACAATCTGACAACCCACAAATATCACATCTAATTTATCCCAACACACTATTACATAATATTTATCCCATCCGATGATCCACAAAACTTAAACTAATAATCACAGTACAGTCAGTACTCCAGACTAAGCGTACTTCAAATTGTACCCATGTATACGTACTATGTTGTTGTATCAATACGTGATCATTATTATTCTGATTTCACTACGTAATAAAAATGTGAGGACAGAAAAAACATCAACATAAATCTTTTTATCATTGTGCGTCTTATAAAAATGGTCTGAAGGGTAAAGGGTTGCGAGTTTAGTGTCACTCGTAATTCCGTACAACTAGGTAGAGCCTGCGCCAAACTTTTAGTTCTCTCTGAAGTTGCTTTGAATAACGCCGCAATGACAAAAAACAGGCGAACGGGGTAAACGCGGGGAGCGGGACAGATGGAATTGCGCAAACTTCAGCAACTTCAGAGCAAACTTGAAGTTTGACGCAATGTATATAATAAGAACAACTTATCTCTGAAAAATATTTTCTTATAGTTACAGTAAGGTTATTATGGTAAACTGTAGAGATTGTCGCACCCAGTTTCCAATAACTGCGATATAGAAACTAATTCTAGACAAGTCTATTCACAGATAAATCTCTTACTCTCAGTCTATTCACATCTTTTTAGCGTCCTGTCTTCTTTAGTACATGTAAGGCACTTTTAAGGGGCCAATCTGGAGAGACGGCGTTTTAGCAATTGCATGTCCAACGGACGGGCAGACGACGACGGTTTATTTGAAAGATTTTTACAAAGCTTTTCAGCAATTTTGGGTGCAGCTAAGCGAATATCCTACTGTCAACTTGAGGTCGCTTTGGTGCGACGATGTGATATAATATGGTGCCGGATTATAACATCGTGAAATCTTTTTATTTTGCTTTTGCCACCGCAACTTCGGCGCCGCACCGTAGTAGTGCAGCCGTGGTCTAACATTAAGCCTTAGGACGAGAAGCACGTAGGTAGTACATTAGTACGTTTCTACCCCACGACATCACCAACGCAAGTTCAATACAATGCACTGGATTGCAATCTTATGCACTGAACTAATGACCAAAAGATTTTTAATATTTATAATCAAATTGCCGCACTAGTTGATATTATTGTGGTGGAGTCTAAAAAACGACGGACCTATATAAAAATTGACCAAGCTTCGGCAATTACTCCGAGGCTGAGTTGACTTTGAAATGTAGAAAACCATGAGAAGCAAAATATATTACACATACCTACAGCCAATACATATATACATTCATTTTTTTATAGATACATTTATATGGTACATACTTATACTTTCGCCTGTTATATTTTAGGACTATATTTTAAGTAGTAACCTATTGCACACATTAGATCGGAAATTTTCACGAGCTGTACGCAGTCTGGAAAGCCCGGTAGTACATTTCTTAGACAACCCAATCAAAGCATTAAAATTTGTAGCACATACGGAATATCTAGTCATGTTCTCGTTACCCCGTGGTAGCGCATAATGAATTTGCGAGCGTTTTATCTGTTCTTTTATTTATCAGTCTGTTCGTTTTGGTCTTCTGAGCGTAATTGGATTTGTTTAATATATGTATAGTTACATCATTAGTATAATTAGTATCCGAATTGGTTTAGTATTAAATGAGAATATCTGCGTCCGATTAATACTAGGTATCATTGTAACTGTTTTAAGCAGATTTTAAATTAGTAAAGGCTCATGTCCACCAGAGGAACAGTTTTACGGCGCTGATATTACTTTAATATTACTACTAAATTTTTGCCACGGCTTTGCTTGCATTAATCTAGATTTTGTCAATAAATATTTATCGCTCGAGATCAGAACTTTTCCCGGATGTTCGGTTCCTGTACCCTATATCCTTTTACAATATCTCTGACAAGATATAGCTTGCGAGATTTTATGATGATCGGTTGAGTAGTTAACGCGTAAAAGCGTAACAAATATACAAACATACAAACCCACATTCGCATTTAAATATTAGTAGGAATATAAACAGATATTTAGATTTCTGATCTAAACAAAACTTGGCAGTATAGCCGATCCTGTTCCCTTTTCTTTACAATGCGTAGTGAAATATACCCAAGTCCTTGTTTAATGAGGTTTTATGTTCCATTAACACAACAGACAAGGTAAAATTACACAGGCTATTTGTAAGATACTCCTTATTTCTCGCCCAGAGCACACTAAGTGTTCAAGATTCTGTGGAAACCTTACGCAAGTTTAGACAAGAAATATCCAACAAGTGTCAGTCATAGTTACAAGCCTTCGAGACTTCGAGTAAGAACCCGACTGTACAGAAGTTCGATCCCTATGCCATCTTTGTGAACCATCAACTAAAATTATTGTGATTTCTGATCTATTACTATGAAGATTAAACTGTAATATGGCAATATAACGCAGTAAGCAAACGGTCGCCTTTCCGCTACCGCTGTGCTGAATGTTCTGGGTTCGCGTCCCACACAGTACTATTATTTGGACGATCTAGAAATGCTTGTTCTAAATCCGGTTGTGTCTATAACCGTTAAGGATTCTCTTTTATAGTTCTTTGCGACACAGAGCTAAATTCCTAGTGAGACTGTCTTAAATATAAAACATATTCTCTTAACATTCATAACGACTTAAAATAAAGATTCTGTCAATACTCTTAACCACTTGTACGTATGTTTATTTTTAACATATACATATTACCTAAGTCATAGACATCAGTATTTTTTACAAGTGACAGTAATTATAATTATAAGTAGTCGGCTATCGATCTTATTAATATTACTTACTAGCTTCTGCCCGCGACTTCGACCGCGTGGAATAGTTACTTTGGGCTAACGGTAACCTTAACCCGCGACTTCGTTATCATTATTTTGCTGCGATTTTATTTTAAAACTGCGATATCTCCTAAGATATTCATTGAAATCAAATGATGTAAAGGGCAATTTTGTTTTAAATTAAATACTTGTGATGAATAACGTATTTATTTGGATAAGGATTAATATCATGTTTTTAATAATACCTTCGCAAATAATGCATTATTTTAGAACAAATCTGGTTAGCATAAAAATAGTTATAGTGAGCCAACCTTAAAAGATAGACATATGCTGTCCAAGACTTTTTTTTAGAACTTTTAAAGGGGAACAATTCTGTCGTACATGATTTTTGCGAATCTTTAACTGTTTACGCAGCGCACGCAGCGGAAGCTCTTAAAAGGGGAAAAACCCTCCGATTTTGAAACATTCTTCATTGGTGCTCAGCTCCTATTGATCTTAGCGTGATGATATATAGCCTATAGCCTTCCTCGATAAATGGGCTATCTAACACTGAAAGAATTTTTCAAATTCGTCCAGTAGTTCCTGAGATTAGCGCGTTCAAGTAAACAAACAAACTCTTCAGCTTTATAATATTAATATAGATATATATAAAAATACGAAAATAATTTACTCTATAGATACATTAAGTTTTCACGGCTAAACCATTAAACCAACATAATAAAATAGGTTGAATATTGAAGAAGTATAAATACATACTTCTTCAATATTCAACCTACCTTGTGTAATACATATAAGACTAGTATACTATACTAGCTGACCCGCGCAACTTCGTCTGCTTCACATAAGAGAATTTTTCCCATTTTTCAACATTTTTCAAGGACGCTCCGCTCCCATTGGTCGTAGCGTGATGTATAGCAAGCTTTCATCGACAAATGGGCTATAAAAACTAAAAAAAAAAATGTCGGACTAGTAGTTCCTAAGATTAGCGCGTTCAACCAAACAAACAAACAAAATCTTCAGCTTTATAATATTAGTATAGATAAGATAATAAAGGGTAAATTTAGTCAAAGAAATTGAAGAAATTTAGTCTTAGTTTAAAAATGTCCATTAGCTTCCTCCAAACAACCAGCAGCCTTAAAACTTAGCCTAGACTTAGCTTAGCTGCCGCAGAGAAGTTAATTAGGAGAGATCACCACTAAATTGCGGCACAATGTAGCTTAGTGTTAGAACTAGTTAGTCTTAAGTTATGTACTTATGTAACATGTGAAGATTTGTTAGGTTTCTAGGACGCTCGCGAATCTTCGTTAGTGCTTCGGTTATTACACTAGCATATTACTATGATTAGATTTATTTCATACTAGACTGCGTAAGTAGCGCATCGGTAAAATCAGTATTATAGGTAGCTGAACATAAAACACATGTGTAGAAATATTTTATGAATAAAAAAGTGGAGTGTGTTTATATCAAATATTTTTTTGTTTTTATTTTTACTTGGAATGCTTTGTCGCATACCTCTCCGCGGGGGACGGGCGGAGGGGTTATGTTGGACTCGACTCACCGGAGCAAAGAAAGATGGTAATGATAATAATGGACCTCCCGGTAATATAGACTAAACCTACCACGGTGTTCCTAGACAAAATCGCAATCGGCGGGGCCGCGCGAATCACTTTCATATGCAGTCGCGACCCCGCCGAAGTTTCGGCCCGCCATATAAAACGACAGGCCACTATACAACAAGACTACCCTTTGAGCACCACTACATTTAAGCCCTACTCTCCCCCCTTGAGGGAGAGACGGACACACGACACAGAGTCGCGCGTGACAGAGTGTCCGTGTGACGGACACAGACAACAAATTCACGCCCAATTGCTTGCGACCACAAACGTAGTTGGCGAAAAGTTGGTGTAATACACCTCTTCCTACTACTTTAGTGATAGAGACGCGAGACTATGGATGTATGTATATTTTATATATAGTAGAGCCTCGCTGATTTCAGCTTGAATGGGCCGGCTTGACCGGGGAAGGACTACCCTCTCACAGAATATCGACGTGAAATAGCAGTATTCCTACTGTTATGTTTCGTTCGGTGAGTGAGAGTGCCGGAGGCCCAATCACCCTCTTTCCCCCTTCCCGCTTCCACTTCCTTTTTCTCTTCTTCCTTTCCCCAAGGGTCGGCAACGCGCAAGTGATGCCTCTGGTGTTGCAGGCGTCCATAGGCTACGGTGACCACCTTCAGGCAAATGGCCATATGCTAGTTTGCCACTTTAGATGTATAAAAAAAATGTAGATCATACTAGCTCCCGCCCAGGCCTTTGGTCTTGGTATGTATCGTGCCTATATAACTTAAGGATAGCCAAGCTTTCTATTAGTGAAATACTTATCAGAATCGGTTTGGTAGTCCCAGATATAAAAGCATTTCACTTTCAATTCAATAGCATATCATTGTTTTTTTTATACATATTTCTAAATCTTAGTGATATTATAAATGCGAAAATTTCGATGTTTGGTACTCTATCAGACGCAAACCGTTCAATGGATTTAGATAAAACTTTTGCACACATATAGACCATGTACTGAATTAACACAACACGGGATTCACGCAGGCGAGGCTGCAGTTTAAAGTAAGTAATCAAACAATTTTACAGATACAGGGAAACGCTTCAAAGGTAAAGTTATTAAATGTTAACTACAATATTTTCTCAACATGTACTCGTAAAATGTAACAAAATACGAAAACACTTTTGATAATATTCTCTGTAGCTAAAACATGTTCGAGGTATCGAATACAATGCCAAGCAGATTACCGGTATACCGGTTACCGATGAACAACAAACATAGGTACTTAATACTGAAAAATTATAGGAACTCTTCTAAAGACTGGTCACTAATTAAAGATAAGAATAGATCCTGTATAGACGACATACAATCTGACAACCCACAAATATCACATCTAATTTATCCCAACACACTATTACATAATATTTATCCCATCCGATGATCCACAAAACTTAAACTAATAATCACAGTACAGTCAGTACTCCAGACTAAGCGTACTTCAAATTGCTTCCTCTCAGATATAGTTTCCAAGCGATTAGAAAACTAAGTTACGTGTATAACCGTACCGTACCAGATATACAAATATTACATATGAAAAAAGTTATTGCTGAGTATCTCGCGTTACATCATAAAGAACGAACTTTCCAGATCATGTGCCTCTCCATACATATTTCTAAAATACGCTCAGATTCCGCTATAACTTTTAGTGAATGTGTTTATGCCTACGTCACTGGCAGAATGTTGAGGGAGGTAAGACAAGTGGTAAATAAATTAACAGGCTTTCTACCACTCTTGCGTACTGTGGTAAATATTTTAAGGAGATGGTAATGTTAAATTATGTATGTTTTCTAGTGTTGGCATAATAATGGAAGAATAACGCTAGCTCGGCTTTTTGTGCTAAGATTAGATAGATTAGATTTATTTTAGGCTTGGGTTTCTTAATGTACCCAATTTAAAAAAAAACTGTTCTTAAATAAGTTATTCTGCCGATCTTCACAGTTTCAAGGATAAGCGGCTCTTTTTATCGCCTTAAGGCCTTTTACACCGATAATAAATCTAATCAGTTATTTTCTGTATCCACTACTACAGGGTTATTATTATTACCCTGTAGTAGTGGATAAAGCATTATTATTTGTTTCTAATAAATTTTAAGATAAATATTTCAAGATCCCTCTGTCGATGAGACACTAAAAGTCGATTAATATAACAGACACCTATTTTCAGACAAGCTAAGGCTATTTGTGAATTTTTTACACGGTTAAACTTCGAACCTTGAATGGGAGTGAGGTCGACCCAAAACACAACGCATTGGCAACGCAGTGAGATAACTGGTTAAATCCATACGCATCCCGTGCAGTCATCATTAAGAAAAAGCAAAACGCACACAGATTCTATTAAAAAATTAGAAATAATATATAATAATAGTAATGAAAACGATAACAATATCCACAGCACGAACGTCACACACTTGTTAATTATTAATGACACTTGTTCACAAGCATGACGCCTGAACCAACCACCCCTTACCAAATTGGAAGGAAGGAAACGAACTCGATCGATATAAGAAAACTGTACACAACAAATTTTCATAAAACTTCGTCATGCATGTTATGTAAGTTGCGCTGTTTCATGTAAATCTACTGAAATCGCTCTAGTGTAAAATTTTCACAGAATCTATGACAAATTGAAGGTAGCCCCTTTTCTGTGACAGGACGCCTGACTTATTTTATGATTTACTTGACGTGACTGCCCACACGGTGGCCAGGAATAAATGTAGAATCTTCTAGATGTTGATATGTTTTTAATGCAAATATTTTTGATGTGTGGATGGATAAATTGAAAGATGCGTGTTAGTACCTCAACACTCCGACGCTATTCAATTGACACATATAAATTAATTTGAGTGTAATAAATTACTTTTAATGTTAAATGAATTTCTTTGGTGTATTTTCGATGACTACATACATAGGTATTTTATAATGGCTTTTGACCGCGGCCCGTGTTGATTACATTTACTTGATCACACAATTCGTTCGCAACGTCATTTTAATGGATCACAATTTGCGTCATATTTATCTCAGATAATACTGTAGAGAATTGATTAAACCCCAACCTACCATAGTGTGAAAGTTATATCAAAATCCGTTTCGTGATTTATGAGTGATGTTAAGTTGAACAGAGAGAAATGTAGACAATAAATTTGAAATTCTTTGTATTTAATAGTCCAATGCTGCTTACAGTTGATTATGAGTAGTTATAGGTAGATTATTTTTTATTAAGTTTACTTAAATATCAGTATTGTCGTACGTTTAGTACGAGAATTCTTATCAACTTCAGCTATCTAAATGCTCAAACGTGAACTTCATTGGGTCATCGCCGTAACAAATCTATACTTATTATAATAACAGCAACTATTCAGAATACCGTCTAGTCTGGGAAAGTGCTTAATATCCGAGTCATTCGCTGTGGTAATTAAAATCCTCGTGGAATACCGTCAGTAAAACTAGTGTGCATGTATTTATAAAACTATTGCATCGTCCATAATATCACATTATCCGTTCTAATATTATAAACTCGAACGTAGCTCGGTTTATTTAATTTTTACGTCATCACTAAACCGATTTAACTAACATTTGATATATAGCTAGGCTAACCGTAGGTGTATTAAAAACACAACGGTGTAAGTAATTATTATCTTTAAGCTCTATACAAGAGTAAGTTCTCAATTCGACTACACATTTCCGTATGCTAATCCTAACTAATATAATAAATGTGAAAGTGAGTTTATTTGTTACGCATTTACGCCTTAACTACTCGACTGATTGTCATAAAATTTCGCATACACATTGTTATTTTAGTGTAATAATAGGACATAGGGTACTGTTAATCCAGTACTGTTCCCGAGGTATAGAAAATCGACATCACCTACATCTACGCGAGCGAAGCCGCGGGCAAAATCTAGTATGTGTATATCCGTGACTTTTATCAATCGTTTTAGAATCTGACATCGGTATGTTATCTTATAAAAATTTACTACTACAATACTACTTGCAGTAATTAAGTTTCAACGCAAATACGCCGCAATAAACACAAGCGGCTGGTCGCGGATTATTCCGATGCTATTCGTTGTCCCTCGAAATAAACAGTCAGTAGAGCAAGCTGCATGTTTTATGAGCAACATAATTTACTTTGTTCCCAATTAAAACGCTCTTCAATTAAACCAGCAGCGGTGAAACAGCATTCTATTGTATAACAGAGTACATATGAGTACGAAAGACGGTGTTTGTTTTTCACGGCAGCTGACAATCATGTGCTTCAGATCACAAACGAAACAGCGCATGAGAAATGTTGCTGAAACGACTGCGTCGTCATTTGTAGTATTAAAACGGCAAACAAAGCTTATTGTTTCATGAAATACTCTGGTATAATTCTACAGTTAACGTAATGGCGTCTCAAGGAACACCGGACAACTACTACTAGCATTATAAAACATATAAAATCCTATTTAACAATGCACACGAAGAACAAGGATAAAAGTTCGTTTATTCGTGGCTGCCCGCCGTCGCGATCGTATCTGAGAACAGCCGAAGACGACAACAGTCCCAAACTTTTCTTTCGACCTTCACCTGCGCCAATATGTTCAGGTGAGTTTATACTACGCGTATTGAGCTGAACAAGACTAGAGCCATTCTGTGGACTTACAGCAAACATGCTGAGCAAGCCGAATGCTTGAGGCTTGTTCTAAGCGTACTCGTTGTTCGAGGCTTCTAAAGTACAGTCGAGTTCATTCATATGCTAAATTCATATATAAAACTTATAGAAAGTTATATGGAAAGTTACTTTTTAATAAAATTTTAGTTAATATGTTGACATCAACGTATTACCGAACTCTAGTGTACTTATATCTTCACCACGCAAATCTAATTCCCTACATGTTCCGCTCGTGGTCAGTTTTTGAGTCTACGGTACGCCCGCCTAAACGTAGGTAAACTCGGCACAAAACGCGAAAACGCTTTGCGTATTTACACGTACAGCCAATATGTAACGTATACACAACGCGTCGCATCTATTCACAACGTCGCATTTGTTCCTTAGAGCAAAGTATACGCTACTACAACTAAGACTTAAGCCGTAGCCGTAGTATTGAAATTAGTTACGCAATCACACGTAATACCTCAACGGGCGTAGCTACAGCTTAGTAGATAAATGTATCACAACAAAAGGTTACACATAATTCCAAGGAGCTCGGAAACTGAATTTCAAGCGACTGTAAAAGCCAAGCAATACATAAATAATAACCGACTGATTTATAATCTGTAAATTATAAGCCAAACTAATTCTATTGGTAAGATAAACAACTACGCTTAATATTTTCCCTTCAGATCCGTGACGTCACGAATTAATAACAGACAAATCCACATAAATGGACTAAATGAGCCCGGATTTAGTTTATATCCGGCTAACTCCGTGTCGCACGTAGGCGTGCACACACTAGTGTATGAACGCGGATTATCCGAACCATAATAACAGCAATTACGAGCCGAACGGCCATCAGTTCTACTATAAGACATTTCAAGGTTATCCATTAATTACCGGACAGCCTGTAGGTATATACATATATGGTATTGTACCTGTCTACTGTGGGCAGATGTGTAATAAAGCTACATTCCGCCATCGATGGCTTTAGGATGGTTGGTCCGGGCACAGCTGCAGACTTCGGACTGCTACTGAGAATTTCTTGGTAAACAAAAAATCCAATTACACCTGCACTGCACGGATGGCATAGCGGTTCAAGTGGTCGCCTCGCACTGTAACTGTGTCGAGTGTTGTAGGTTCGAATCCCACACAGGACAAACATTTGTGTGATTAACAAATGTTTGTTCCGAATCTGATAATGTCTAGTGCGGGAGTTGTCTTTTTAAGAAAAGAAAAAGAACTTTGACCGACCTTGAAATTAAACTCGAGAATTCATGCGTATCAGTCTCATTTACTAACAATATGCTACTACCATGAGAGTTAAAACACACTCACCTCTATTCTCTAGAAAAGATAGCGACCGCCTGCTAAGATTATTTTTCTATCTTCATCCATTTTTGCGTAATGTAATCATTTATTACACGGGTTTCGGTACCAGAACCAAACTATTCCCCGTAATATTAGCGATTTAGCCAGAAAACATTATCTCTTAATAATTACAACTAATCGATTTTCTATACATAATGCTTACTTATTCTTTTGAGGAAAAACTAAGGTGTAATTCCTTAAGTTTTCCTTGAAGGAAATTATCCACACCGACTTCTCGGGAAATTTTATTTCATACTAGCTGACCCGCGCAACTTCGTCTGCTTCACATAAGAGAATTTTCCTAGTTTTTGCAATATTTTTCATTTATGCTCCGCTCCTATTGGTCGTAGCGTGATGTTATATAGCCTATAGCCTTCCTCTATAAATGGGCTATCCAACACTGAAATATTTTTCTAATTTTTACCCGTAGTTCCTTAGATTATCGCGTTCAACCAAACAAACAAAATGTGAGTGAAGTCGGCGCGTGAGCGCCCCCGCCTTTTTATAAATGCAGCGGATGGCCGTTTCGCGCGTTAAACAACAATCAACCGTATAGCCGTACCCATACTGGCGCGGCGAGATTTGGAAGTTCTATTTCATCTATATCTTGTGTGTTTATAAACCGATTCCTATATATTTTTTTATAATATAAATATTAAAGTGTACTTTTTGAATATGGGAGTTTGATAAAGATATATCTATGTGAAATACAATATATTTATGTATTTTAATACACTTTGAAGAAATGCCTAACGATTAAACACGTTATTGTGGCTAATTTATAAAAGATAGATATATACTACTAAGGACTTTTTTGTAGATCTTTTGAAGACCATCATCTTTGTAATACATACTTTTGGTGTATGATCAACGTATGCGAGGATAAGAGCTCGAAAGCGCATTTTCGCCCGACTTGCTTCAAATTTATCGTCACTGCTCAGCTCCTATGTGTCTTAGCGTTATGTTATATAGCCTATAACCTGCCCAGGCGTATGGACTACAATCGTACCAAGTTTGGTTAAAATCCCTTCAGTAGTTTTTGACCCATGCGTGCACATACAGACAGACAGACAGACAGACAAAAAAATTACTGATTGCATTTTTGTCATCAGTATCGATCACCATTCATCCTCCAATATTAATTTTGAATATATATTCAATGTACAGAATTGACCTCTCTACAGTTTTATTATAAGTATAGATTACGTGTTATAGGACTTATAATTTACTAGCGACCGACTCTAGCTTCGCACGGGTAGTACAAAACCTTATCAAATAATTACCTAAACCTTCCTCATAAATCACTCTGTCTATTGGTAAAAACCGCATGAAAATCTGTTCAGTCGTTTTTGAGTTTAACGCGAAAAGACACACCGATGCGGCGGGGGACTTAGTTTTATAATATGTAATGATAGTAAACCTGCAACTTCGTTGACATTTCAACGAAGTGTAGTTAGAGCTCTCCTCGCGTTTAAGATATCTCCACGTTAGACTTCATCAAAACCTTTAAAGGTAATGACATGACGTGATAAAATAAAAGCAAGAAGAACTAGCTCCAATATTAGATTTCATTAAACTGACTGAATAAAAAGAACTTAACTTGTCAAGTCTTAGAATGCCAGACATAATTAAAACAGTATTGTTTTGAATCCCAACCGAAAACCATAATTCGCTAAATGTGGATATAATACTATTCTTAGTTTGAGCAATTTATTTAGTGTACCTGAAAAAAAATAGTTGCTAATCGTACTTAGTATATGCGCCTATCAGTATACGTGATGGGATTGTTTTTTCCTTTTTAACGTAATTTGTAAGCTATTTACGCGAATGTTATTCATTGAAATTAAACTACTATATACGAATTTTTTTACGGATTCTTAGTCTCCCCGTGACCATGGCTGCTGAAAAGCAACCGAAACGTCGGGGAAAGTGTAAACACAAATATAAATAGTATAGTAACAGTTTTAATAGTTTCAATAATATAATTAGCTTAAAAATTAGTAAAGTTTAGTAGTAATAGTAGTGTAACAGTTTTCAAAAATTTTTGTAATAAAGTGTCAAATAAACAACGCGATAAAAGTCGTATATAGTAGTTTAATTTCAATAATTAATTTGTATGGTAAAAAAACTAGGAATAATTCCTGTATTCATCGATCAAATAATTTGATCGAAGCCTGTATTACTTTACAAACATTCAAACAATGAATACAACGAACACCCAGACTCTTAACAACTATTTATGGACCACACTTTATTTTGTACCGTGTGGTGATCGAACCCACATCCCTCGACGCTATAACAATGGCGAGGCGATTACATAACCACTACGCTATCCGTGCATACAAAATATAAAATAAAATAGATTAAAAAATTTATAGTTAGACCGACAAAAGCATGACAAACGATTTTATTTATATTACATAGATTAGCGCGCGAATAAATAAAAAGAATGAGTTTAGTAAGCATCGATAATAATAAACACAATTCCAAGAATAATTCAATGACGTCAAAACTATCCAAATAGATACTAATAATTTAGTAAATGTAACGCGCAGACATTAATGGCCCTGAAATTGGATTAAACGGGCCCAATTCGATAACAGAAGTAGCTAACATTGGCGACAATCTAAATAAAATCTCCAATAAATAATACAGTTCTTGAGAATTCCAATAGGCACGAGTATAATTATATATCTATGGCGTTATAAATAGAAGATAGAGTACAGGAAATATCAGCGATCAACTTAGTCGATGAACGGATTTAAGCCGTGTTTTATCGCTCCGAACAAACTTAGAGTGACGATTAAGAGAGAATAGCGCAGGCAAGTTAAAACAAACTTAAAAGCAACTTTATTACAGCTTGCTTAGTGAAGCTCCAGATACCGGCGCGCTCCTTCAGAATGTATTACGTTATTTGTAAGGAGATAACACTTTTCGTATTCTTCGCATGCTCTGTAATTGCATTGAAAAATATTCTTTGACTCGTTAAAGGTAACCAGACATAGAATATTATTTATAAGAATACTAACTTTGCCCGCGGCTTCGATTGGAAACAATACTTTTTTTGTATGAAAGGTCGCTATGTCCTTTTCTGTACTCCCAACAATCTGTATGCGAAATTTCATGATGATCGCAGGTTTAGTTAAGGCATGGAAGCGTAACAAACACACAAACTCACATTTGCATTTATAATATCAAGTTAGGATAGTAAGGGACAAACAATTCACAGATTATTAGTTTTTAGCGGCTGTTGGATAGCTGGCACTAATTTCTTTAAAATATATAGATTAGTGTGAAAGTCTTTACACATTCAGATAACGCACTATTTACCTGAAAGACGATCATAGGGTATACCGTAATCAACACTACAGATTCAATTACTACTGGCCTGATAGTTGGCAACCGAATATATTTTAGACGTATGGAGGACAATATATATTTTCAAATGGACATGCCACATACAGCCGTTAATATATAATAATTTCCCCGTGTAAGATACGCACCCACATCATGGGGCACCACGGCCAGGCAACCTTTTTCTCACTACACCTTGCGTGTAGTCTACTTTTATAACGAACCTAGTTTTATGTCTATAAATAGCAATGAAACTAGTTACGTTATTCTTTTCCATGTTTTGTACAAGCTCGGCAATAATCTAGACGCTACTGCCGCTTCTATTCGGGTTGTGGATTACCGACGCTTGCCATCAAATAGCTAGAGAGTGCAAAAAGGCATACACAAAGTACACTCGGACCGGGGACAAGTATTTGAAGATCGCACAAATATTTGCTCGGTACTGGACTCGTGTCCGCTACATGCGACGAATCGATAATGCTTTAGAGACCACTTCAATAATAGCATGAACCATACAGTCAGAAAGGAACATATGAATACTAAAGGCTTTTGTGTTATATAATATCAGCGCAGTATATAAACAGCCTCAATGCTGCGCCTATTCTTAATGTGAGAAGGGTTAGGCCATAGTCCACCACGCTGACCAGTGTGGGTTAGCAGACTTCACGTATCTTTGAGAACTTTATGGAGAGATCTTAGATATACAGATTTCCTCAAGATGTTTTCCTTCACCTTTACAGCGAGTAATAATTGACTAATTAATACGTAAATAACTTCGTAAGATCATTGGTGCGTACCTTTTGCGTGGCAGTCCAACGGTCTCTCACTAGGCTATCGCTGCTTTCGTGCTACAAATAGCAAAATGTGACAATCAAGTCCTTTGGAGTGTCATTGCGAGCAGTATCTCGCCTGATATTACATTCAGTCGTGACTTTCCTGTTGGTCGTCTTCCGGAGGACGGATGCGCTCGGGTCGCCGCGTCCTCGTAAACTCGGACTTTTGTACGCTGATATCTACTCAAATGTTTATTACACTCCACTCCATTAGCATTAAATTTATGTTAAGTACCGCACATTGCACAGCGACAGCTATAGAGTGCCCCTAAATCATAAAACTGAACCATTGTGTGGCGCTAAATTAATAAAAACAAATTCTATTTTGCAGGTATCAGACCCATTTCAATTTATATGAAATGTGTTTGTAATGTCGACAGTGTAAAACTTTATTATTCCCTTTGTGCAATAATGCTGGTCTGCCCCTAGAATTTAACAGCAAAATGTAATTACATGGCAGTTTGTTTCAGACAATATGAAGGCACTTATCTTATCGTTCTCGGAGCGATGGGCGACCTAGCCAGTTTTATGTTATTTCTTTTTCTTTATTTGTTATACACAAAAGCTCCAAGGACTATCTTTTAACCAAAAGTTATGACCGCGTCCTACGCAACATACTTCTAAATTATTATATTTGTTAACCCAAACATACTTGATAAACCCAATATCTCTGACAAATAATATTATTGGTATAAATATAACATCTACGATGATGTATTGGGAAATCGAGATTGTCTCAATCATATAAACGATTCAGAACATCAAAGAGCATATAGGTGTTAGGGGAGGAAAAATAAAATGGATCGGTATATACATGAGTCCATCGGGCCAGGTGAACGAGCTGTAATCCCATGGGCGTCGCTCTAATCGAGGGCTTTCAGCATAACTTACTCTTATATTGCCAATATGAACACTGTTCGCCGATAAAAATAAATGTTATTGAGACAATTTCATACAATCTCCGACTTGTTAAAAAGCTGTACTAACAAAAGGGCAGGAGATATATTTTAATATACTTGAATATATGGAAACATATGAGGGCAATGTCATAGTCCAGTTGAGTTTCACGTTGGCAAATAAATAGCGTATACGCTTATGTGTGTTTGGTACATATGTATGTACCTATTTAGTTGTATAAAAGAAAATTGTAAGCAATAATGATACCGTTAAGTTTATGAAGATTTTCTATGAAAACATTACTTTATATGCATGCATATGAAGTAATGTTTTCATAGAAAATCAACCATAATAATTTAACCACACACACACACAAGCTCATATAAGAAGAAGATTTAATAAACGAATTGTATGTTTAAGATAGATGTAGTACAGTAGGTATGTAGTATTGAAAAATCACCTTTTAGATAACCTGCTGTTTGATAAGTTTCTTACCTGATTCTTATCATGAAAGCTATACTCTCAAACCTGTATTATGTACAATCCTTTATTATTTTATTTTAGTTTTAATATAGATATATTATAAATATATAATGTTATTAATGATTTACTGATGAATGCAAAGAACATGTATGTATATATACGATTAAGGAATCCAACTATAATAATTTAAAAAGCATATAACTTTTAAAGCACTAGAACATGTGCCGAGCGTTTAATTTAAAACGTATTAGTTCCAGTACATAATTATTATTCGACTATAGTAGTTAAAAAATATACTGAATAAGCATTGCATACTAAGCCGATTTTTAATAACAACGTCTTTAATTAAGGTCCGTGACATTTTCTTCCCGTAACAAGAAGTAGGCAAATACAAGGAAACGGGAAAAAAACGAAAACAAAAAAATAAAGATAGCCAATCATCCTTGATAGTACAGCGATTGCGGACACAATTAATTGAAAAATCATTAGCTGTTAGACAGAATATTGAACATAATAATCGTCGCCTCCTTTCAGGGTGAATATTTTAAACCCTACGACTGAATAAATTAGTTAAACTTTCAAAAACATTGTAAGTTTAAGAACATGTAATCTTTTCTCTCAAGTAACCTAGCTATGTTGACGGATTTGACAGCTTTCAACTCATTATTTATGCATGCTACTGAATGTATGAAACAATTTATTATGCAGTCAAAATCCATTAGAAAATTCATTAACCGACGTCGTCTTAATCTCGTACTCAATTACGGGAAACCAAACCGTATAGTGTAGACGCGAAGACAATATTTATGTAAATAAATTCGCGGAAGCACGAGATAATTACAATTTACCTAAGTATTCTGTTCAATATCATCTATTGTGGTGAGAGTACCAACTACCAAGTAGGTACACATATAATATTCGTAAAACGATATCGATTTAGAACCGTGATTGGGCAGTCATAAAAAGGGCTATTCCTTTGGTTATTTCGTTTTATGAATCAACGCCGCGTTCGCCTGTGTTATCTAAACCTCAATTTAATTTTATTTTATTTATAGATTTTCATATGAAATCTTTTCTAATATACTTAAAAAATACACAATACCAACATACGAGGCACTAATATTGTCTTGTGCGGGAATTCTATACACATGAAACGATAACCACCAAATCCTACATCCGACTATTAGCAGTCTGCAAAACAGTTATGTAGCATGGTATCTTAAGGTTATAACGTGCACATGATATTTTGTAAAACATAACTAATGAATAGTAAAAATAATTTAACCATAAAAATACTTATTATAATATTTTGTCCCTTAAGCAAAAAATGGGTGATGTCCTTTGTAGGTAGTACGGAAATGCATTATATAAATTATAATTAATTTAATCACTAAGTTAATTAATAAATCGCTATTTTATATTTCACACGAATATTTATTACCGAATTACGACTTTCTAGTTGTTACTAGAAAGTCGTAATTCGGTAATAAATATTCAAGATCAAGGTATAAAATCATGTCAGTTGTCCTTACCTGTATTTAATATTACAATAAAAGAAAACATCTCTCTGAGGAGAAAACCTAAATTTTAGACTTCACTGTATTCCTAAGAATACGATCTTTTATATACGATCACATCTTAATGTTCTACGCTGCGTTCTTTCGATTAAGTACTTGAGGAAATCTTAAACAAACAAAATAAATATTACAATCTAAAAATGGACTCAACAGTGAAATAGTCCATATTCGGGTCACGTTTTTGTCGACTCTGTATAAGTTGGGCTTTGGATCGGATATGACGGGGATAAGCCAATTGTCGGCGCATTTCCCTTAAATTGACAGGTCTGACGAGTAGGCCTCTATTTTGCGAACTTTATATAACTAATTATATTATGGTCTATTTTCTCCCTAGTAAGCGTAATATAAAAATCATCTCAGCATTTTCTTATAGCGGTTTAATATGTTCCAAAACTGTTATAGGTACGTCATGTGTGAGAACACAGCCACCGGCAGACATTTCAAAACTCTTCTATTTGTAAATCACCTGCGGAGTACGGAGCACTTACGTCTAGGTTGAACGTTTTATTTCACGTGAAGAACTCTAAAATGGAACGGCAATTCGTACTTTTAAATTTTTACGTTTTCACGTAGTATATAATCCGAAAGATTGACGAAATGGCACACCCGTCTGAACCTAGAAGCAGACTGTATGCAAAGATTTACATTGGGGGGAGAAAGCATTTGAGAAATGGGGTTCGTGAGTTGGGAGAGCTTCAAAACTCTTCGCATACAAATCATTCACAAAAATTGCTACAATATTTCCAAATTGAAATTTTACAATAGGTCTTATAAAAGGTGTTAACGTCGCCAATCGAACTGAATAGTGACTTGTACGAGCTTAAGCAATCTCCTACGCTAACGATGCTGTCTCGGATTTTAAATTAAATTCTTTTGACGTCAGGCGCTTAAATGGGAACACAATGGAAAATTCGAGTGCTTTTAATAATCGTTGGTCGAGTGTTCGTCGCATCAGATTCCGTATTTCCATTTTGTTTTCAGTAACGCGTGTAATGGAAACAATGACTAGACATAATGAGCGTTTCAGTACGAAAGGAACGCGTGTTTCCCTCCGTTATTTTTCTTTAAAATTTCTTTCTTTTTATTTCTTCAGAAGACGTCAAAGAACGTTTGTACTTTGTATGCCGACAAATTATAAACAGGCGGTTGACATCTTTAATGATGGAATATTATTGAAACAGCAAAATAATTATTTTGAGCACCCACAACTTTTAACATACTCTTTACATAAATAAATTGATACAAAAAATAGGTAATTATTCATAATATATAATTGATGCTTATAATGTTTGCTACGTAGGGTGATAGCAGTGTGAGTGAACCTTTTGTGTGTGTTTAAATTAGTTCAGCTTAATATTTTTGACATATGTCTTAGATAACAAATAAACCTTCTACCGGATCGTTTAAAAAAAGGATTCTGGTTGCGCATTACCAATATTTTGTTGATCTTTCAGTTTCGGTACATGAGTATATATGAGTGGATACAAATGGCGGGAATTGCAACTACGACCTCTCCGTCACAAGTCAATCTTGATTTAATGTCGTCTGCTAAACAAATAAGAATTTACCCACTACATTAGGCAGATCTCTTATAGTGTGCTTAGAATTTCAAACACGCAGAGATGCTACGTAGAAAAACAACATTTTATAGCCTGTCTGTGCCGTGGTTTGGGTCGCTATGTGATTTGTGTTTATGACGGCATCTATGATGGAGGAAAACCGTAATCTTGTGCGTGAAAAGCGTGTATTTTTTACAATTTGGTACATTACCTGTTCGTAAAGCAAATAAGTCACCCGTTGAACGTTCCTTATGTCCGTGTTGAAGTCACATATCTATACATTCCACGTATTTTCATACAGCTTTTCTTCGTTCACATTCTTATTCAGAAGGAGTCGGATGCCGGACCATACCGCCAGCATTTTAATGAGATGATATTTGAAAAGTTCGCAAAACTAAGCTCGCCTTACTCAGAATTAATTTCGGTGTCTTCGATATCAATTCAGAAAAATGCTTCATTAGAAGTCGCCGGCGTCCAGATCAGAATATTATGCATTTGATTGGAACAAAACACGTATTCTTAGGTATCCGTTCGATGTACGTGATGTGAATTTTACTCAGTATACAAACAAAGACAAACCTGGGCTTTAAGACAGACGTGATGGTATTGTCTAATACTCAGGCTCAAAGTAATCTATCGCGAGTAACAGTAGCTTAAGGACTGACATCGGACTTACAAACAATATTAATATATCAAAGCATTAACTTGATACCACAATCGATACAAACGGTTTCTCTATTTGCTTATGTTTGGCGAAGATTCAGAACTAAGTACTCAGTTAGAATATACTGTATATCTTCTAGATTAAAATTTTTCACGTTTATATAAGAGTAAATGCCTATATAACTCTGAAAAAGTATGCAATTGAGGACTACAACAATTTCTGGTCAGACGTACTTATATTTTAAGTTTCGTTTAATAGGAGAATATTTCGCTTCAAAGGCATTTTGCAGAGACTGTGCTGCTATTAACAAATAAATACTTTATAATAGAAGATTGCTCTCTTGATGTATTCGACAAAGATTGACTAGTTAAACAAACGGTAAACGTTAAAGTCGTCTCTCGCTCGTCATCATTACAAAAGATAAGGATATAAAATATATCGATTCGGATATTGTTACTTGATACCGAAATCCTCTACATGATAGCATATGACATGAGCTTACGTATCAATATTATTTATTGTCGCTTTATTACCGATATCGGTAACGGTAATGTAATAACGATATAAATGTGAGTGTGAATGGAAACGTTAAAATAACGTTATCACAAATTTACTCGTATTTCGGTTTGTGATCATAAGATATACCTCTTGTATTCTCAGAGTTCTACATAGAGTGCTTCGAGCTCTATAAGTTATTCAATTCAATCAATTATTAAGTACTCAAACTGGAGTAATATGTTGACTTTACAGATGGCAAGCGGTCGCCTTCCCAATCTCACCGCGCCGAGTGATTTGTTTTAAATCCCACACGCGGCAATTTTTGGTGTGATCAACATATAATTGTTCAGAGTCTGAATGTGCTCTGTGTGAGTCAAGTCCCAGTGATACAGGGATTTAACACAAATGCAGGAGTCCTCATTTAAAAATACAGAATAATAATTACTTGTGTATTAATTGTTCACTGTCGGCCTCGATGGCGTAGTAGTTAGTGTACCCGACTGCCACGCCTGAGGTCGTGGGTTCGATTCCCGCACAAGTCAAACATTTGTGTGCATGAACATAGATGTTTGTCTTGGTCTGGATGTTTCTATGTATAATATGTATGTTTATCCATTGTCTAGTACCCATAGTACAAGCTCTGCTTAGTTTGGGCTAAATGGTTTTGTGTGTATGTGATAGAGTATGTGGTATGTGTTCAATGAAAACAGCCCCACGGATTTTTCGTCTATCAAAACGTATAAAGACGTGAGAAGTATGCTTACCGACATTTGTACAACGCAAGAGATGCGAAATTTAAACAACAGGACTGGACCCTCATTATAAAACTAAACGTAACATTATTTTCGTATAATTCGATCCATGCATGTTATAAGAAGCAGCAGAAATACGGTACGCTTTATTTAACCATGGCAGTAAGCATACCCATTTGATTGTTAGCAGGGACGGTCGTCGCCATGAGACTCTTGCAACAGTAGAAGGATCCCTAACAATTTGCGGACCTTTGTAAAACAGTTCGATTGATGTAAGATTCATCAAAACAAACGCGTGGGCTAATCCCATATCTACAACGCCGCAAAGGCACAAAAATACATACATAAACACATTACCCACCTTTGCTTCGCGCAGTTGGGTAAAAAAGAAAGTCTATGGGATATTAGCAATGGGGATAAAGATTACATACTGAGAAACAATAATTTTTGAACAGTGCTTTACTAAGGAGTCTAGAAAGCCTACTTACCATAGGAACACAAACAAAGGTGGTTGGCTATATGTCTCTGTATCAGATCTTCTGCAGGATGACGGACTGATGCGTGCCACTGGACGAAGATAGCATCGGCTTCTAGCTACGCCCCCATCATAGCGCTTGTCTTTCGCCCCTAGTGGTCCTACTGGAAGAGTGATTGAATTAATTAATCATTTATTATACGCAAATCTAGATGCGGCCTTATTTTTTGATGAAAGATGTCAGTAGTCAGTCGAGCATGCCTTATAGCTCCACACCTTACAACTTCTTCGTGGGTCTTAGCAAGGTTATTTTTAGCAACTACCAGAGTTATGGGCGGTGTGCGACTTCATTCTGCCGGTAACTATCTAGAAAATAGGTGGTTCACCGAGCCAAGAGTAGATTTGGCGACAAAGTCTGTCGAATACTACGGTACAGTGAACATCTCTCTTATAAACCAACGGTTTGTGGGTTATAAACTAAATAAATAATTTACAGAGGGGAGATTCTACCTCATCGAAAATAATGGTCCCAGCCGAACTATAATTTCTCTATGGTCACGGTTAGTCCCCTCTCGCTGTGTCGTTAATTTGGTTTCACAAATTTGCGCTTATAATCGCCCGATCGTGAAGTCCTGAACTCTATTCCATGGTGTAGCAAAGTATTATTGATGTTTTCTGTTAAATAATTTAGTAGCAGATTTTCGTCTGGAAAAGTGCTAGGTAGACAATAATAGGCACTACCCCAATAAGGTTATGATATCATAGATGGCGAATTTTAAGTGTAACATAATTCTGCCTACTCTGTCGGAGAGATATACACGTATATAATTGTAGTATGTAAACGCACCGATAGCCTAGTGGGAAACCGTTGGACTGCCGCGCAGATGTCTCGAGTTCGATCCCAAGGCGTGCATCTCTGACTTTTCGAAGTTATGTGCGTATTAAATAGTTAATTTTCGCTTGATTTAACGGTGAAGGAAAGCATCGTGAGGAAACCTGCATGTGTAAGAGTTCTCAATAATGTTCTCGAAGATATGTGAAGTCTGCCAACCTGCACTGGACCAGCGTGGTGGACTTTGGCCTAACCCTTCTCACACTGAGAAGAGGCCCGTGCCCAGCATTGGGACAGTTTAATACACGGCTGATATTATATATGCTTCGATCAATGCATGGTATATTTGATCGAAGCATATATATATACCATAGATGCACGATTGTCGCTCGAAAAACGGCCCCAACAAAACTGTGCATAAATCAGTCGTATGCGCTATATTATGCACCTGTCCCACTCACTCTTGCGTGCGCTGCCCGTAAGCGAGAGCGAATCGACACCACTACTACGGTGGAGACCGTACCATATACTTAGTACGCATGCGTATCGCGAGTAACACACTTAGGACGCTTTACATTGACGCGTTTTAACTTAACTATTACAAATTGTTTCTCAGTGGGCGTTCAATGGTTATTCCGGTTTATTTCCTGGATTGCATAATAAATGCAGACACTTATAAGTAAGTAGTACTGGTCAGTGCCACATATTGACGCGGTTTTTGTATGAGAATGTGCATCTATGGTATATTTGATCGATGTATATATGTAAGTAGTTACCCTACACTCCAAAGCTATCTTTACTAACGAAAAAATTAGCTCCCTAATTGTTTACTTAACGCAATCTTGTATCTAACAATATGTATTTTGTCACGTTTTCCCCAACAACATGTTCGGTGAAGTAAAGCTTCTTCTTTCTTAAGAGAGTACTAACGGATCTTGTGTTTGGACGGCACTAATCCCCTCTATGATTAACTGGCTTGCTTGAAATATAACGGACTATGAGAGGAATCGTCGATATACGTTCAGATAGTGTGAAACGAACAGCTACGAGGCGAACGAGTAGATCGTAACTATACGATAATTAAAATTGTTTAATAATATATATAGATAATAGATATTAACGATCATGATAACAATTTAACTACGTACAGATACTGTCTAAACATTCATACTTAATTTTCCATATATTACAGGAACCAATTACGATATTAGTAATTACTATTTGATCGCCGTTCAAATAGTAATTACTAATATCGTAATTGGTTCCTGTAATATATGGAAAATTAAGTATGAAAGACAGTCAGCGCCATCTCTCAGTAAAAATTCTTTACATGTGTATTTATTTTATCCAGATAAGCTGATATTTTCCATTCTAGTCCATTAAATGATATTATATCTCCAAATCGATGTGATTAAAAGCAACTAAATTAAGAAAAAATAAAAACACTTTCGTGTTAATACTTTATATTCGAATTATAACATAAAGACTAAATGGACGTTTACTTTTCTGTTGAAACAGTGGGCAAAAATATATTTGCATACAACACAAAAAATGAAACGAACCCTTTCATGTGGAACTGTGGCGCGCGAACATCGGAACATAACCTGTCACGTATAATATTAACTTATGCATGTATCGAGTGAATTCGAGTGTCAGCCCTCCCTCACGATAACTGACACTCCATTAAGGATCTTCTCATAAAGAATCACAATAAAATATTATACATGAGAGGAGCTTCGGTGAGCCTTAATGCGAAATATGAGAACCTTTGTCTTAAAAGTAAACGTACTTTATGTCTATATAGCTGATATTTGCAGCGTTGCTTACGTGGTATTTCGGTTTAGATAGCGCTATTTAGAACAAGTGCCGTCATCATTTAATTTTGTTAATGGTATTATATTATTAATGGTATTATGCCATTTTAACGAGACGTGTTTTCGTCATCTCTTGTAAATAAAGGAGAGACTAATGATAATGTATTCATTTGTTCATTAATACTATCAAGATTCACCTAAAGTTTATCTATATTAACAATCAGCCATTTTGAGCTTTTTATCGTTTATTCATCACAGCTGCCAACCTTCAAAATTCAAATGGGAAACTCAATCATACTCTTCGCCAAAGAATCTAGATCGAACACTGAATCTCAGATCCAATATCAGTCCGTAGAACGAAAGTCCAATGAGAATCCCCTCACTGCCTTCCAATAGTAATTTACTTTTTCACTTTTAAAAGCTTAACCACAGCTTCCGACTAAGTCCATTTTTTTTCAATTAGGCAAAGTGATAAACTAAATTCGTGAAAAGATTGACATTGGGCCAGTCCTCGGTATTCCTTTTAATATAATTTGTATGATTTCTTTCCGCGTCGACCTTCGCGAGGCGCTTTTGGACTATAGCTATTTGTAAATAGATCTCGGCTACTGAAAACGAAAAGCTTTTTAGATTGATGTCTACCATTTATTATTTTGGTGCAGCGAGGAACACTTTGTTTACCGTAACAGTGATGTTTTCGTAGAATCGCAGATAGATTTTACAATCAGACAGTGACTGTGTAATTTTCTTTTTCTCAAATAAATGATTACGGCTCAATTTGTAGATGTAAACGCCTGACGTTTAGACAGATCAGTATTTTAATGAAGGGACGAAAATTTAAAGAATTCCGATCTGACAGAAATTGGTTTCCGTGTCAACATGACTTTCAAGCGTCTTGAACATTCAGGTGACATATTTCATGCCGTCGTTCGCTATTTATTCCAATAACAGATGACAATTTTGATTCCCACATAAATATACTAATGGCCTGATAATACTCATTTAAAGGTTTTAGACGATCAAAATGTTGCACCAAATTATATCAACTAGTATGATCTACTAGGTTTTGCCCGCAGCTTCGCTGGCGTAAGTGTAAGTTAGGTTAGGTTAGTAACAGTACTTTTTTCTGGATGAAAGGTACTCTATGTCCTTTTTCTGTTCCTGTGACCACGTGTATACGAAATTTCATGATAGTCAGTCGAGTAGTTAAGGCGTGTAAGCGGAACAAACAAACTCACATTCGCATTTATAATATTAGTTAGGACTAATTAGCATTAGGAATTACATTTATTATTTTTCTTTTGAAAGATATGTCATATACTTAGTCACGAAATCATTCGAAACTTTTAAACTGCTTTAGTGAAATATGTTTAGATAAAAAAGTTGTAGCAAACAGTTTTTCCATTCAACTGGATTTGTAACTTTTGCCTTTACTTATCTTGTTTAGGGTTGAATTTACTAAGTTTGATGTACTCGCTGGTTTATCGATTATGTAGATTCAAAACGTCGTTAAGAGATTACATGTGAGTGGAGTGGTCTGTAGTCAGCTCAGGGACTGCTGACGCCGCTCGTCCACTGCGCTCGTCGACATTGTCAAGTGCCTCTACTCTTTAGTACTAGGGTTGCTAAACTTCGAAGCATTTACTATATAATATTACCTACTAGTAAATCATAGCAAAGACAAAAATTAAATACCCACATAAACGATAGCCTAACTGATATTTGACAACTGCGTCGTATATGTATTTGATATTACGGAATCGATGCCTGAATAAGACAAAAATGATGCAACACCCAAATATAAACTACATCTTGACACGCAGAGCATTGCTTGTTCCTGTATGTTGTCCCTTTGAGAGCATGCGTTACTATCGCTCGACCTAAAAAAATCAATCTACCGCGATCATATTATTAACGATGTTTGCATGCAAACGTTCTGTATTCATCCTAGAAAAATATTTAATATAAGCTCCATACAAATTAAGTAAAATGCCTATCGCGAGTAAGTGAATTGATGAAACGCACTGTTGTCTATATTTATATGGACTATTCTTTTTTTAAACTAGTCGTGCAATTGGCTACCCAACACGATAACCATGAACTGTCCGTGACAACGTCCGGCTGATACCCGACACTATACAAAGTGACACGCTAGTTTTCACAAAACCTAACGAACGCGAGGGACGCTAGCTTTTATTTTGAAATATATATTGAAACAATATATTTTATTTCCTCTTCATTTTATTTTGTATATTTATATAAAGTAAATGTACATTGAAATTAAACTACTATATACGGATTTTATCACGTTGTTTATTTGACACTTTATTACAAAATTCTGAAAATATATAGTAGTTCAATTTCAATGAATAACATTCGCATACACAGAAGACAATATTATGTAAGTAAATGTACATTTGCCAATATAGAAATTACTATGGAGTGTCACCATCTCTCTGAAAAGCTAGATTTATAATCGAATAGTTCAGCAATTTCAGTGTTGAACGACACTTATGGAAGATCAGTGATGATTAATATTGTTATTGCTCTATAATTATAATTGTTAAAAAATGGCTGCGTTATAATTGTTAAAAAATGGCTGCTTCTTCAATAAACATCTAATAAATAACAATATAAAAGATACTATTATGCCTGCGACTTTGCTCGCGTTAATGTAGATTTCGTCAATAAATTTCTATACCTCGGGTACAGTAGTTTGTCTTTTTCTGTACCCCCGATAATGTGATGAACAAAATTGTGTGATGATCGGTCGAGTAGATAAGGCGTGAAAGCGTTACAAACAAACTCACATTCGCATTTATAATATTAGTTAGGATTAGGATTGCCCTTACATATACGATACATATACAATTGGAGCTTTGATCTTTTCCATTTTATTGATTATAACCAATTTCAGCAGTAGGTATATTTTTGGTCTATAGTCTAACTTAAACTTTGTGTTGTTGTTAGAAATAGATTAGTATAGGTAATTAAACTAACGGTTGACATATTATGAATTAAAAGCCGATCACAAAACCTATAAATTCACATTCATAAATGTTACTTTGTGACTTATAAGAATAATCGTACTGATGATTTTGATTTTACAGTCGTAAGTCTACATAATTATGTATGAGTACAAAACTAATAAAACGTTATTGAAACTAGTATATACAGCTAGTTCGAACTAAAATTAATATCCGCAGTTATTAGACAACCTTAGAACGTTGACTAAGTATCCATTAGCTCCACTAACCTACTCGTAAAGTGTTATACAATATCAGTTATGAATGTACCTACGAGCAAATGTACCGAGATGTGATGCAATTACACCTGCGTCAGGACCTATTTTATTGTTTTGACGAAGGTAACGATGTGTCTGGCACTTGGTAAACAATTTGAACGTTCCTTGCATTAATATATGTAATTAATTGATGGTAATTATATGTAATACGTTTTCACGGCTTTGATGGTCCCGTTGTATATAATTATTTGCGCAGATATCTTAAGGTCGAAGTCTCGAGTTAATTGCTTAAAAAGAGACTCCAAGCACTAAACTAATGTATGTATTTGAGCCACAATACAAATATTATTATATTCGTTGTGTTCGTTTGTGGTAAAGTGTCCCACTACACATAGATTTTTCTAGTACTGAAATTGTAGTAATAACTTTCCAACGCAACAGCATATTCAAAATAGAGTGTATACATATACATGTATATGTATATACAAACACAAATAAAACTCCGTCCAGCTTACTCTTTATGTCTTATTTCCAAACGACAAGTAAATATCGTAACCGGCTAATAAAACAACTAACAATTTTCTATAAGCTCTTTATTTTTTATGAACTCTTCGATCCCTACAATTTGCCATAACTCGTTTTACTTATAAAAATCAGAAAAAGGGTCTACATAAACAACATACTATCGTGATAAAGAAACTGCAGGATCGTTGTATCTTTTATTTATTATTATTTTGTAGCTCATAATCCTATTTACGAGGTGGGGAAGCCTTTGTTCAACAGTGAATCTTATAATAAAGGATAATATAAAGCAAATAAGTTAATAAGAAACATAGAGCTAATAAATAGTATTTTGAAAAGATAGTTCGGTATATAAGCTGAGATATTACTTTGAGAATTATTAGCTATTGATGTAATAAACTATGAGTTTATGATACATTCTTTACTAAGGGATTACATCAGTTAAAAATATATAAACCGATATACTCAAGCTTGTTTTATGGAGAGGTAGACAGAGATTAGTTACGATTCTGACATATTATTGCTGTATTCACTCTCGTCAGATTCTTCACCTACGCTCGCCTTTCGAAGACAATTAACAAAAACAAGACATTCAAAGAGATGTTCTAGGTTATCTTATCTTATCTTATGTGGGGGCCAGTCAGTGCAGACCGGCGACACTTCGACCCAGTGGGATCTTTTGTGTCGACACACTCCCAATAACGACTGCCATAGATGTTCATGGCAGCCGGGACCGACGGCTTAAGGTGCTCTCCGAGGCACGGAGCAGGCGATAATTGTCAATCAATACGCACATAATTTCGAAAAGTCATATAACTTCCGAAAGTCAGAGGTGCGCGACGTGGGTTCGAACCCGAGACCCTCTGCATTGCAGTCTGTTGGTCTCCCCACTGAGCTATCGCTGCTCTTGATGTTCTGGGTTAGTTCAGTTTTAGTTATTCTAGTTTTGAGAAGTAATAAAGTTAGTAAAGCCAGTAATAAAGTTTACTAAATTCATGAAAATGGGCCATCCCAATAGTATAATTTCACCTTTACGTTTATGTGTTATTAATTAAAACAACTATTTACCTAACGTACATACATATATACAATTCCATACCAAAATTGTAATTATGGTTCGCATATGGTTTAACTGTGTTTGTCCACATGTCTGTTACAACTGCCTATCACACCAACTACTTATGCTACTCCTCATTTCAAAATATAAAAAATGGACTTATCTCGACAAATATGAAATAAAAGCCTTCCTCCTTATCTCTAACTAAAATGATTGAGATTAATAAAAGTTTCTGTTAAGATTACAGGAGAACTACGTCTCTAACAAGCACAGCTTTCAAGGAATCAGCAAATATCTATTACAAACTTAGTGGTTATCCGGTTGGCATTCAAGCGGTTCAAATTTAAGTACAACTTTTATATATTTTATTCCCTTGGTACCTGAGTCCGGGTCTTATTGCCTAGCATATTTTACACGTTTCTAGACTTCTACAGTCAGTTCCAAATACTTTACAAGTACTGTGTAAATAGGCAAACCATAAATAAGATAGTATAGAAAATAAATCTACACAACGCTCACAAAAGTAGTTCCATTTCAATGTTCGTTATTGTCCGTTTTTCGTACACTAAGCAAATCTTCACGCAAACACGTATTGAAATTTAAGTAGGCCGCGCTTAAGTTTGAAAAAAGTACTACCCGCTAATTGCTGGCATCCTAGTAACCCATTTCTCTTCCCCTAACGCGAGCAAAAACAAAACGAAAGACACATTGCCGTTCTTCATTACAACCCCAGCCCATAATTAAGAAATACGACCAAAATAAACATTAGAGCTTAACAAATCAGCCAGCTGATGTATGAGTATCTTGTGGCATAAATATGTCGCCCACAGCGCTCCTTAATAGACTGGTTTACCCAAACCTGAAGGATGTGTACCTAATTTAACTTTGTTAACCTTTGTAATTTATTCGTCTTCAGTCACAACCCAGTATGGGGACTAACGACTCCCTTAATAAAGAAGATAAATCTGTTGCGACAGCGGAAGTGATCCCGTCGGTAAATATTCCTTAGCAAACATCAAATAATTTCGCTTTGTAATCTTTCATCAGACATTTTAATTAAATTATACAGTGGGCATTTGAAACAACAGCAATGGCGCGGGGACACCTTGTCACCGTCCAAAGCGAACTTAATTAACTTCTTCCGAAGATATTCTTATTGAATGTACGCGGTGGGAACAAAGCTATTTTCTTTATAACATTTGTGATGGCGTTGTTCGTTAGTGTCACATTCCCTTGCGACGGACACTTGTTCGTGTGAACACCCGCCCGCGCCGCTCAATTATTCGCTTTGATCTCTCAACCTCTTCTGGATATTGTTTTTGAACCAAGGGCTCGTAAAATATTTTTATTGCGTTCTAAATATTTGATTCGGAATGTAAAGATCAGTGGTATACGGAAGATAGCTAAATCTGCATAACTGATACTGCTGTAAACATACGTAGGTAGTCTTAAGACTGTATATCCGTAGTGGAGTAGGTAGAGATTAGGTATTACATCTACATTTTGCCAACAGTTTTATTGTTTTTAAATCTTTATTAATTGAATAACGTGTTACGGGGTTATATAAACATTACAACTAATAAGACTAAAAACATTTAGACCTCAGAACAGCCAAAAAATATGACCCATATTTCTAGTGCCCTGTAAACGCACACCCCCGTTAATACCCGTACATATTAATTAAACATTTTCATATATATCAGCTCGTTTCATATAGTTTTATTGATGGGCACTAGAGCGCGAATGCCACTCCTAAACCTGATTATAATCTTAGATATCAGGAGCCGTGATATCCACAATCATATTCCATCGTACAGCGACGTTTTATCGTTCTATGAATATCAAGTGCTGCTTGATACTTATAATGCTTCGGAGGTCATGTAGTCAAGTCTCATATCTAGCAATATGGTAAGTAATTTGTACATTTATCCCATCAGCATCTACACACGAGCTGAATAATATTGTGACTTGTAATTCAAGACAAAAAGCAGAAAATGAAAGTAGGCGTATATGCTGTATAAAAACGTAAACGTGCTTCTTTGAGCCAGTGTCTACTAAAACATACACAGTAGTATTTCGGAAGACACTCAAAGTGTCTACTGAAACACACGGTTTTAGTAGACACTTTGAGTGTCTTCCGAAATAGTGATTTATCTCCTGCATTATTTTATGACATATCTGAATGTCCCTTCAACAAAGACTACTGGCCTGCTCAACCCCCTCCTTATCTCTGATAATTAAAACTCGTAAAAGTAAGGTATAGATATTTAACTGCAAATTATATAGATTGGTAAAGCAAGTGGCGAAACCGCCTGACTAGATCTGTCTACTTTAAGATTAGATGAAGATCCTGCTGTGAGTGTGTGGTCAATGTTCTAGAATGAAGTGTTAAAAAATTTTACCACACTTTCTTGTTTTATGTTATCTTGAAATTAAACTACTTTATACAGATTTTGTCGCGTTGTTTATTTTAAAACACTTTTATTACATAACTAGTTTTCACTCGCGGCTTCGCTCGCGTAAAGGTTAGGTTATGTCGAAAGGGGAGAGCGGTGAGGCTCTCCCCTGGGGACGAGAGGTGGTCGGGTCCGTTTGACCCGGCCCGCACCCACACGGGGGGGCCTGCTATGGATGACTCAATTCTTTTAAGAGCTCCCAACAGGCCCCTCCATTGGGTGAGAGAAGGAACACCCCAGGTTTTTTAGTGGGTATACCAGAATCGGGAGTCCCACACGCCCCGCCGGTGCCGTCCCCTAGCCGGCGGATAGTGCATCAAGCATTTTTCCTGGGTACAAAAAAAAAAAGTTTTGCAGCAGTTATTTTTTCTGGATGAAAGGTACTCTATGTCTTTTTCTGTACCCCTGACAACGTGTATGATTCAATTATGACAAAATTTCATGTTGATCGATTGAGTAGTTAAGGCGTGAAAGCGTAACAAACAAACAAACTCATTTTCGCATTTATAATATTATATAATATATAGTTAGGATTTTTCTAACACAACTATTACTGAGCTTTACTGAATTTAAGCCAATTAAACTAATTAAAACTATTTATATTTAAGTTTACACTTTGCCCCGACGTTTCGGTTGTTTTACAGCATGTTACCTTTTTACAAATACATCCAGCCTGGTAAGAAGCTGTCGCTGTAGCCTGTAGACGCTTTGGACTGGGAGTATCAGTCATTCATCGTCACTGTGGTGTTACCACAATAAACAAATATTACTGACATCCGGTGCACAATACAGCACTCTCTTACGGAGCTTGGAAACTTAACGCATCGCAGGAACACGACTCAAGGTCAATTGGCTGCGATCTTTAAGTCGGAAATATATCTCCAGCTACCTGCTTATGTTTTAGAATTAGCAAAATCCCTGGTTTCAGAAGTCATTCCGCTATACCTCTAATAAAACTCTTGGGTAATAGGCCTATTATTGCTGCGATGTAATTTTACATTGTTAAATATATTTTATTGTTAGCATACTTTGTTACAGTAGTGAAAACATAAACGTATTTAAGGGCCATGAATAAACGCACAAGCAATTAAAATAAAATACCACACACACTATGTAATTGGAAAACGTAACGAGTTAAACATGGCGGTAAAAATAATGTATTTGTAATTGGCATTGTAGTACAAGTGCCAATTACGAATATATGAGACTTATTAAATAGAAAATTGTTATGTAACATCACGTCACACCTGGATTTCCTTCACTCACACCTTGCCTTTTAGGGAGATTCGGGCTCAAATAACGCTATAAAGGAGGTCGTGTAGAGTAATCTTTGAGCCTCGTGTTAAAAAGGTATATGCCGTATTTCTTAAAGTTACTTGATTGCATGGAAGGCGGGATGGGAATGGGCTGTTGCTGGTTTAAATCCCACAGGAAACAATTGTTTGAGTATTCCACGAATAATTATGCTCAGTCCGGATGTACTTTGTGTCCGTGATTCGAATGTTTTGAAGTTCTCGACGACATAGAGGTTAAAACATAAAGCGGGCGACACATTTAAAAAATAAATAAGTATCAAATTCTGCCAGATTTGGGTTTTTAGCATCCTATGCATATGCATACATTTGCACAGGTAAACTTGTTAAAGCCACTAGATCAATGAGGCAACATATCGCAAAGTAACTTCCTTTATGTAATTACAGAACTAACACACGAACAATTTATGTGAAGTAAAAAATTTATGCGCAACTAAATCCTACTTCATACCCATATTATAAATATGAATATTTGTTACTTCAGTAATTATAGCCGAACCACTGAATACATTTTAGTGTTATTCAGTACGAAGATAGTTTCAATCATGGATAAGGAATATATTTCGACATTTTTACAAAATGCGCAAATCTCAATTTACAGCTAGTACCTGATTTAAAAAGTAGCGTGATGCCACTTATCTTTTTTCTTTCTTTTCTTTAAAAACAGAACTTCCGCACTAGGAATAATTCCTGTATTGCAGTTGGCGGACTTTACAAGCATTCAAACTATGAACACAAGAAACATACAGGTCCGAAACAATTACTTGTGGATCACACAAATTATTGGCCTATGTACTGATGTAGGAATCGAACACATAACACTCGCAAGGACGACAATGGCAAGGCAACCACTTAAGCCACTATGCCATCCATGCAGCCAAATTAATATCTACAAATTATTTTTGCCTATGCGTCTCACGTAAAAGCCTTCAAATGTCAATTTTAAATTACAATTCTTCTTACTATAACATCTCTGTAAAGTTAGAAAGATGTACATTACAAGAATTTAATTATAGCGTTTCGACAACTATGTCTAGGTATTCCATAAAGAGAGCGAACTTATAGCTAACTACTCGCTTCTATTACAAATACCGCTCTGCTACAGAGTATTTTCCAACAGAAAATCGCTATAATACTGACGGCTGACCATTTAAAGCGGGTGCCCCACGCGCGACAACATAAAATGATAATGTTTTATCCTACGAGTCCATCGCGAGCATTCGACTTTAGGTCCATATAAATTCCATAATTTGTATGCGTCTAAAGTCTGTGTGCATGGATACAAACAACTAGAACCAACTAGTGCGGACCACGTAAATATTTTGATCCGTGCGGTTTGTAACTGTGCTACATAAGGTGCATTAGTAGAAGCCTCAATTTCTACCAATGGTTTATACCCAAAATCTTAGCGCAATATAGTTGTAAAGGGGAATGCCTATTCTCCATAGTTTCTCAGATCAAAGATGGGCATCAAAAATTACTATAAAAATTTAGTGTTTTAAAATCTTAACAGTATTACATATCTAAAAATATATTCAAATTGACGCCACTATTTTAGTAATACCTATAAAAAAATCGAGGTTATTTTTCTGTACGAAAATGTGTCTGGCTGTGAGATAATTCAAAAACGTCTCTTTTCTCAATGCTCTATTATTTAATTATGATAGGAGGTGTGTTTGTAATATATTTTTATCCAGTTATACTTAATAGGGTATGAAAAAAAATACATTTGTTATTTTAAACGTCTATATTCTCTTCATTGTCATATACTATCAACAAATCATCTAGAAAAGGCGCAGGAGGGCATATATTGAACTCATATCTTGCCCAATAGACTTACTCTTTTTAACAATTTTTTGTAAATTGCAATGGCGTCAATTTGAATGAAAGTAAATACATATTTTTGTACCACAAAATCAAATGGAAAGTATTTTTTCTCTAGCCTCTTGTCCACTCGTGGGCTCAGATGGGCGTTCCCCTTTATATACCTATTCGCAATAATAATTAAGTACAGCATTTGTAAATGTTGTGTGTGTATCTATTGTATTCTATGTCATATTCTATTATTGTAAATATTATTATCTATACTAATATTATAAAGCTGAAGAGTTTGTTTGTTTGTTTGGTTGAACGCGCTATCCTAGGAACTACTGGTTCGAATTGAAAAATTATTTTAGTGTTGGATAGCCTATTTATCGAGGAAGGCTATATAAGCTATATAACATTGCGTTACAACCAATAGGACCGCAGCATCAATGAAAAATGTAGCAAAAACGGGGCTAAATTATTTTATGTGACGCAGACGAAAGTGTTCGTTAAATTGTAACAACTAACCATTGATACAACTAACTTATTATATTATGACTCAGGTTTACTGTTGAAATTAAATTAAATAAAAAATTGTTTATTATAATTTTCTTATATGCTATTTTATAATCAGTAGTTGTTGTACTGTATTTTGTTATTTCTTATAGTTTCGTATTATAGCATCCACGTCTTGGAAAATAGTATTATTTATCATCACCGAAATTTTCATATCTAATCCTAAATAATATTATAAATGCGAAAGTGAGTTTGTTTATTTGTTACGCTTTGATGCCTTAACCACTTCACTGATCATCATAAAATTTAACATACGCGTTGTCTGGGGGACAGAAAAGGATCTAAGGTACCTTTCATCCAGAAAAAAGTGTTGTTACTACATTTAACTACGTGAGTGAAGCAGTAGGCAAAATCTAGTAGATATCGTTATGAATTTATATACCTATTCAGAATAATAATTAAACCATATGTAAATGTTGTATTGTGTGAAGCATCTATTGTATTCAATATTCAATAATAGAATATTCAATATTGAATACAATACAATCTAATATTATTATAAATATTACATACATTTAGATCTTGTTAATCTTACAATAGAATTGACTTTATTTTGCAATTTCTTATATTTTCGAATTATAGCAACCACGTACCTATGGCAAATTCATCTGTTCAGTGATCTCGAGAAACAGTATTATTTATTACCACTGGTATTTAAATATATTATTTAAACGTATACGCTCGCTATATAGAAACTAGATTATGTCATAATATGATTAAACACAGGAGGCTTCACCTAATAGGCTTCGAAGTAAGTAGTCGCAAGATCAATATAACGCATCTTTATTCTACGACAGGATGTTAATTAAGTTCTGCTATCATAATCCCCGGAGTATAGAGCTTCCACTAGGAAGCGTTCAGCGTTCGCTTCACAGCGGACATTCTCTAGATTCACGTTCATATTTTTAATACTTATGAGCCATTGTTCTAGATACGACAGCTAGCGACGAACGGTACGATGTGACGGTATACTATATTAACACACTTATGGCGAGTACTCTCTTTAAATGATGAAGGACGCTATACGACACATTAGGTTGTGACTGAAAAAAACATAGCGCGCGTCGTCGCGTCGATAGCTACATTACGCAAAGGCTAATATCATAATGTAGGAACAGGTTATATATCATAGTTCAGCCCACCGTGGTGTCACGAGGGACGACGGCCTTAGTGTAACATAGCTAGTAGCTTGATATGGAATGCAACATTCGCGAGGCAATTCCAATTTCAATACAATGTTAACAATATCGCTTTTAAGAATATCAAATCACGTGATTGCATATTTAACTTTAATTTTAGAATCGAACTGGCTTTAGATTGAAATTGTTATTAAATTGAATAGTAAAAGCCTAGTAGGTAATCAAAATCAGAAATGGGTACCTCTTATATTGTGATTAGACTTTATTTATTTTTAGATTCAAACCCATTGAGTTGCAACGGTACACCGGCACTCACACTCATAGGTTATCAATTATGTGTGGCATTCCAAGACTTGATAGGTTAAGAAGGTGCTATGCCGACAGCAGAGAATTATTGAACAGACAAGACAGAACGAAGGTAATTTTTGTCTTTTGAGCTGGCAACATAGTGACTTCCCTGTGAAAAATTGGTAACGCATGGCTGAAATCCCTGGAGTTTTAAGCCATCCATATTAGTGTATTATGCTGCGGTCACCGTCTTACCTAAAATCATCACAATTATAGCGTGTCATTTCATTGCTGGATATTGCCACTCGTAAAACATAACATAACTAACATATAACATAACTGAGCTGGCCATTAAACTATTCTTCTCTGTAGCTTTTTATAAATGTGTCCGTGTACATATTGGATAATAAATTAGATTGCTGTAGGCTACAATTTATTTTAAAAAGCGTGTAGTCATTTACCTTAAAGATTATTCAATAGTACGAAAATTAACAAGGCTAGAACTCTATTATTTAGTATTTGGCTAACTAACTTCTTAACTGCTGTTTCGCCGGCGCATGGCGCTATATTGTGAACGCTATTTTTATAAATTAACTGGTCTACAGTTACTTATTTCTGAATGTTACATTGTGTTAAACCTTCTACGTACTGGTACTTTAATCATAATTAAAGCAGCAGATGTAGGTATTGTAAAAATGAAACCACGAGGTTTATTAACTATTCATATTTGGTCGGTTCGCGGTACTCCACAAATCCCGCAATTTAATATAAGCTTAATTAAGCAAACAACGATCCACAAACTGTGCTATTACTATTTGATTGTTTATCTGGCTCGTAACTTAAGGGATACGTTTTCCAGGCTGCATAATGACCAATGCAATACGGTCAGAAATGTCATGATGACTTGTAGGATTATTTTATGCTACGACTTTTATCTAGATGGAATTGGATGATATATCATAGCTCAGTGGAGAGACCAACAGACTGCAATGCAAAGGGTCTCGCGTTCGAACCCACATCGCGCACCTCTGACTTTCGGAAGTTATATGACTTTTCGAAGTTATTTGCGTATTGATTGACAATTATCGCCTGCTCCGTGCCTCGGAGAGTACGTTAAGCCGTCGGTCCCGGCTGCCATGAACATTTATGGCAGTTGTTATTGGGAAGTCAGTGCCCTCTAATATCCTGACACTGGTCTAACCTTAGGGTATCGTTAGCCTTCGGGTTGCGTAGGTCAAATAGCAGTCGCTCCGTGTAAAAACTGATATCCAGTCAAATCTGGTTAGACTAGAAAGCCGACCCGAAGTGACTTGGGAATAATAAAGGCTAGGGAGCAGAAGAAGATCATAGTCCATATTCATGTCCGTAGGGACATTGCCTCATTGGCATGTTCCTACAGAATATACCACAGGGAGTGCTCTGAAGAGTTATTCCACCTTATCCCGGCCTCCCCTTTTCTATCCAGAACAACGCGTGCTGGGCTCAGATGCTATCCTTAAACGGTAGAATCGATTAGAGCGCGCACCAACAAGTTTGGATCCTTATACCTCTGCCGAACGATCAAGACATGGAATTCTCTGCCAAGGCACGTGTTTCCTTTTTCTTTCAATCCTAAGTCCTTTAAGCGGGCCGTGAAAAAGGCTGTCAACGTAGAGACCTTAATATCGCCTCAGCTGCTATGAGGACGGTGTGGAGGCCACTGCTCTCAGACCACATGACTGCTTACCATCAGGCGGAGTGTGGTCATTTGGAATAGCAACATAAAAAAAAATCATGTACTTTAACTCTGTCGATCTTTTTTCCTTGGCCGTTGATCGGAACACGAAACTCAGACATAATTTATTTATTTTTACAGAAAGCTTACAGACTAATTCTTATATATAAATACCATAATTAACTTCTATTGCTAATAACAAGCTCTGCTAATGCTTTTTTTTATTGCGGTTGGTTTCGAGCTTATTTAATTCACCTTTAAAGCTTTGTTTTACCGTAACCGAATTAATTTTATGAAATGCTAGGGCAAATTCATTTTTATTTCTATTTTAAGTGACTTTTTATATGTTTTAATCTTTATATCAATCTTTCAGAAGCTCGTCAAATGTCAGATATCAATCAAAAACACTCAATAACAATCCATTTAAATTGTAGTTCACATATTAACACAATTTATTTTGTACACTTGAAATGTGACGACTGAATTTAAGTGTATGTATTTGAAAGCTGATTCTGAGTTGTTTTCGACACATGCAATTCGTACTCGACTAGAAATGTACACTAAAGTAAACAAAGCTATAAAATTTAAATAAATACAAGATGTAACCCTGTAAAACAATTAACGTATAAATAAAGCTGCGAGGTAGCCAATTAATTAGCCATGTTCAATAGTAGACCCAATCTCTAAAACAACCCGAGGTTTAAGTTATTATTTCCCCAAAATGTTATTTATTAGGGACACCTGAATTTCAAAATAAATTCCGCGCGCGACCCGCTGTGGCGCCGGAATACCGAAATCCCGCAAATTTGTAAGCGGCACCGCGATAGTTGTTGGAGCAATTAGTCAGCCTATGTTTTGTACCGAAACCTCACTAACGACACTTTCTTACAGCTATCTATATAGCTTCCTATATGTATAAGACCCACTGAGCTCACTAAGCCTCAAATGATGTTCGAAGAAGTTGCTTCGATAAATTCCCAACAGAATTTTACGGAATGAAATATTGTGATCGAATCAATGTTTATTAATCGATTTGGCGAAGCTTTCATCGACATAGTAATCGAATAACAGCGAAACTGTAAAAACAAGATTTTCAGTACAGCAAAATATGACTCTTTACACAATGATATCTTTTGTATATTGAAAAGGTAACCCTACCGTGTTATATTATATGTGGTGTATATTCGACCTTAGGTCGGTAGCACAATCAGCTTGTTAAAATGTCTACGCATCACCGAATATGTCTTATCGAATCAACATGGCATGGTTAACAATTAAAATACAAATTCAACTAACCAACCACAAATTGAATCACATTCGCAACTCATTTCATTAAGGCGGAAGGCATTACATAATCCCATACCCCATTTCCGCGTGACACGCAGTTATGTGGGTTTTATATAAAATGAAATTATAGTACGGGATATAGGGGTTATGATTAATGAAGTTTTTATAGGAGCGAGTTATGGCCTACCGCCAAATCTATATCGGCATTAAGGATTCAAAAGCTTCATATTAGATTTCACAAAGTGTAATAAGATATTGTATACGATTATATATAATTCTTAAACGGTTATAAGGTAATTTTTGCACGAAGTACGGTGGAGATTATCGATGGGAAACGTGACGGTCGAGTGATGAGCCAAGTTTGAAATTATCGAAGCGCTGTGATCAAGACGTGGTTCAATGTTTAACTACTTTGTGCTCTGATATATTACTTTGTTCTAGAGTTTACTTTAGAATAATCTATATAAATTTCTATCTGTTCTCCGCGACATATTTTGTCTCGTATGTCGTCCTTGGGATAAGGCTGTATTCATACCAAACAACATTTGTTCCGTTAGTATAAAAACAGACGGAGCTACCTTCATATCTAATGTTTTAACTAACGGTATTTACACGTTCGAAGTATGTTAGTAGGTTTCTCAAAGGTGGCTAAATAACTGGTGAATAATTATACAGATGCAAGTTAAAACTAAGTGATACTTAGCCCTTATCTCAATGTGGATAAAATAAGTTATCAGTATGCTCAACGACATGTCATTTTTGTGTCTTCTTATAAATATGTATGTAACGATTCCTTCAATTGATCGTTCTGCATAATTATGTGTCAAGTGCTGAGATCTTATATACTGCAGCCTGTCTATCGTTTTCTACTTCTTGTATGAGGTTTTATAACCTTGGTCAATTATATACCACCGCATGGTACCGTAATAGCATAAACGCAGCAAACTGTTTTTCTTTACATGGGCATTTATGGGTTTTTGACCTATTATACAAAAACACATGGTAAGGAAATTTTATACGCACTCAGGTCATAACAATACCTACCTATTAAAATAATTTTAATAAAGTGTAAATAAATTTTATATAAACAGATATTTTATTATGTTTGCTATATTTAAGTTTGTTCTAACAAATCATTACCAATTATTAGCTTAACCGTTACTCAATCTCCAGGAGATATATAACAATATATTTTTTATTGTGTCTATAAAATGACAGACGATGGGATAAATTAAGTGTGCTTATTTTAACGTTTGAGCATTAACATAACATCCTTTGTCTTATTTGTTGAAAACGTTGATTTTAGACAGTACTTAAATAAATTCTATAGGTACTAATATCAGCCATCTGAGGACCCATTCTAGTGATAAAATTGTTCAAAATAGTGCGCCAATTTAGTCTGTGTCTGTAGTATCCTCCTACATTAAACTAAGCGTGAAATAGTAAAGATAAATATAAATTGCATTTTAGTTTACATTTGACGTTTATTAAATTACTAGATGTTTCCGCGGTTTCACCCGCGTTTATTGTTACTACGCCGCCCCTGTGGGTCGTAGCGTGATGTTATATAGCCTATAGCCTTCCTCGATAAATAAGCTATCCAACAGTAAAAGAATTTTCAAATCGAACCAGTAGTTCCTGAGATTAGCGCGTTCAAACAAACAAACAAACTCTTCAGCTTTATAATATTAGTATAGATATCGGAACTCTGTTTTGAATATATTTTACCTCGAGAATCGGCATTCTGATTCATGTATTTGTACACTGATTTGTAAAATATACAATTTGTAGATTGATAGAATTGTAAAAATATTTTAAAGTTATTAAGAAATTATACTACGTCGGCTGTCCGTGACCTCGACTACTGAAAAATATAGAAAAGAAGCCATAGTAAATTAGGATTTACTGAGGCTTGTTTTCACAAAGTTTTTGAGATTATTATATCATCATCATCATGTCAGCCAAAAGACGTTCACGTCTTTTATATATTATAATATATATATATATATATATATATATATATATATATATAATAGTTAGGACTATATATATAATATTATAAAATGTGAATGTGAGTTTGTTACGCAATCATGCCTTAACTACTTGACCGATCATCATGGATTTTCGCATACACATTGTAATGGGAACAAAAAGGACATACTAATAGGGTACTTTTCATCCAGAAAAAAACTAACCTACATTTACACGAGCGAAGCCGCGGGCAAAACCTAGTTTTACATAAACTAGATAAAGTTGAATATACTAGGACATCTTTTCAAACTTAAAAGCAAAAACTTGATTGAACCCGCACAGTGGAACGTACTTATGTGTTATCGAGCCAACGGAAATACAGACTAGAGACATAATGTATCTCTGGATCACACAGTGTTCCGTATGAGGCCTTGTCGAGGACGAAGTCGACACGGCGATAATGACGGGTCGGCTATGTAAACAAGATACGAAACTCATGTTGCTAACGAAAAACGCTAGAAAACCGAAACTATAATATCAGCGCTGTTTATAAGTTGTCTCAATCCTGGACACAGACCGAACAGCAGATTTCATTACGATATTTTTCTTCGCCGTTGAAGTTAATCTCCTATTTAATGTACATACCTTCGATAAGTCTGAGTTGCGTGCTATGCAATTCTGCGTGGCAGTACAAAACCACAGCGTTGCTCTAATAAAAATATACTATCTTTTAAATATCGAAAATAATTACTCAAAAATACTTGGCTAAAAACTAGTTACAAACTTGTTAGATGGATTATAATAACGTATTATTACCCCGTCAAGTGCTTTGTACGAGAACAAGGGTACTGCACAATGTTTGAGATCAACAAAATTGAAGTCATACGGTAAAGGTTCTACATGTTAATAGATTCAGTAAACGGCAGTTCGAGGACGGGCCCGTGTTTACCTACTGTTCATGATTATGGCTATGAAGTTTTAATGTAAGTACGGTTTCGTGGGATATTTGTGTTTGGAATGTATAATTTTATATTAGCGTTATAGATCAGTATACATTCTTAATGATGTCAGGTGACTTGTGTACTAACTCAAACGTATTTGGTCTATAATTTGTTTTGTACAAGTTATGAGGCAGTTTTAGTTTCGCAAAATATGAATGGTGGTTTGCGTCTTTACGCGATGGGACTCCAATACTCGTTATCTATGGTTTGAATGCATATAAAAAGGTGAATGTTTGATAGTAAGAGTACTTAAAAGGTTTACCTAGTAACTGCAACTCACGTCTTTGTATATGTATACGTATACTCTGAATTTGTTAAAGAAACTGTTGATAAAATCACCAGATATAATAAATCATTTTAGTTTATGAGTAATGAGCTAATGAGTAACTTAAGGCAACAGTACCGTATAAAGTGACATAAAGTAACTTTATTTTTTATTTGATATATATATACATATACATTAACTGACGCCTGATCGCCTGTACCACCTTGTCCCTGAAAAAGAGGCTACGGATTCCTACTTGCTACGATCCTGGCATTTCTTCACACTTTAATGATATTGCAACCTTTCAAGTATTATTATACAAATGCATAAAAGTCACGTAAGTTGTATTACAAATAAGTATACGATGTTCGACTTGTTTAAATTCATTCTGAATGAGCATTCCAACTCTGAGCTGCAATGCCGCGTGAATTTTGGTTTTCTGAATATTCTATATGTATATTATAAATTATAAGTAATTTAAAGTAATAAGATATCTGCTAGCGCCATTTTACATTTTAATAAATTATTCTTCTGCAAATTTATAAGTACCTAGTTGGTATATTGCAATAGATAAATAATAAGCAATTGGAGAAGAATAAAAGAGGATTTGCTATATACTTTATATAAAACTAATCTTAATCTTACCCTTAAGGTAAATAATCAAAACTATTATTACTAACAATAAACAAAAAATACAAAATGAGTAATAAACGTAATGTCAATAACATACATAATAAACTACATATCTATCAAATACATTTATGGTAGCGAGATCACAGCAGCGTAATATTAGCATTCAATCAAATATAACATTATACTCGACATATCTGCCGTATTTGTCAGCTAAATTGGGTATCAATCGAGTGCTTCCATGTAAACAGAACCGTATATTCCGAACGCCGTAGATATATTAATTTAACTAAATGAAAACTAAACGTAAGCTGTTCGCAATTTGTACGAAATCTTAACCTAACAAAACGAAACGATTTCCTCGCCCCAGACTGCGGGAGTTTTAATTAGCAATGAAAAAATCTCTGTTAGGAGCCGACCGAAACAAAACTAAGCTTTATTTTTCTTTCACTTACCTTCTGGCACCAAGATAATGCAACAAATTAGTATTCGGAAAACGTTCAATGGAGTAAAGGGAAGTTATAGATACCCTTTTGTAAGTTGTCAGTCCACGAGCGATCGACGGTGCGGCTTTTCCCGCGACGAAAATGTCAGACTGGTAGTCATCATCATCATCATCATCAGGCTATGATAGTCCACTGCTGGACATAGCCCTCCCCCAAAGAGCGCCATAGCGCCCTGTCTTCAGCTTGCCGCATCCAGCATCTGCCTGCAGTCTTTCGCAAATCGTCATCCCACCTGGTCGGTCCTGGTAGTGACAATGTTAAATAAGCGTAAAATGTTGGGTTTAAAGATTGACTATTTGACTGCACGGATGACGTAATGGTTTAAGTGGTCGGCTCACCACTGCCATTGCGCCGAGGTGGTGGGTTCGAATCCCACGCAGGACAAAACTTTGTGTGATCCAAAAATGGTTGTTCCAAGTCTGGGTGTTCTTTGTGTCCATAGATTGAATGTTTGTAAAGTCCTCTGTGACACAGGAATTACTCCTAGTACGGCAGTTGTCTTATTTTAAGAGAAGAAATAAGATAAGATATATTTCACTTAATTAACAGTGATGACGTCATTTATTATAGCGTTATGACCACACGACAAACCGAAAGCATAACCTGTGTATGTTGAGTGTGTCACAAACTCACCAATACGGATTTGTTAAAAGCCAAACTAAATTAAACGGATTACTCCCTCGAGGTTGGCCGCGACGCGTCTCTTAAATACAGCGTTATTCAAATTAAAATAGGTATATTATGAAGTTAATTTTGCCCGAATTCAAAAAGATCTCCCAACATTACAGCGTGATTCTTCAACGCTCCTCGTTAAAATTTATGCATAGCCATAAAACATCAACCGCAAAGTGATTAGGAGTACAAAGTGAAATAAGTTAAATATTTACTTCCCCTCATGCTCAACAACGTTAAAGGTAAATAAAGATTTAGATTTTTACACGAAATTAATCTCCATGTTAATCTTTTTAAAGAGAGTGTGCGTTCTTGTCTTTTGATCATAAACCGCATCGTATAAATAGTTTTAGCCTTAGCCTTCAGATCATATCATGCTGTTTGATCTTCAAGCTTTGATATTTGGAGTAAATGATACTGCAATTACAAATGAATAGAAGTATTAATAGTCACTTTATCCAGAGATAGCGCAAAGAATTACTAGTGCAATTCTGTTAAACGTTTTACCGAGCCAACTAATTTTCTTCAGTCAATCTTTACTTTTGTGAACGAGCTCTTATCCCGGGCGGCGCTCTTTTGCTCCGTCACAAATTAGCATAAATTCGTAATTAAAATTTTCATAATTTTCAACTTGTCCAACTTTGCTCTCTAGGTTCGTCTCAGTGACGATCATTATTCAACATATTACGACTAAGATCTCAAAATAATTAACGCTTCTGTCTCGTCTTGGAAATTGATTACGGCTCTATAATGGTGTCACAATTTACTTACAAATATTATAGGCAGATCTCGCAGTTCATTTTAATTTACTACAAACTCACCGAAGTTTATACCCCAAACGAAAAGTTAATTACCGTGAAAATTACTTAAACGTATGACACATACAAACTCATAATTTTCGAGCATGTAAGAAACTACAGTAATTATTTAACCATTTAATTCTATTCACTACTTATATAAATATTGAGTAGTACATTCTTTTGTCCTGGCAACATTTATTCCAATCTTTTCTTGTGATTGAATCGTTCGTAAAAATTAAATACTGATTTAATTTTTAAGCTTTTAAATTTGATTTTACAAAACTCAAAATAGAAAGTATAAAGACGTAAACTCCGACATGAATTAATTGATAAAATAATTATACAGGTCAAAGAAGTTTAAAAATATCGAGGGTCGAAGTACGGAGCGTGTAGGGTAATGAAGTTGTTGTCCGTCGCACAATCAACCCGCGCTGCGGTGGATCCGCAAACTTTAGCTCAGCCTCAAAGTCCCCTAAACAATTATACGGTAAGATATCGCTTTGATCTCGTCAACTAAATTATTTACTTTTTGATTGACGACCTTTTGTACAAAATTTAAAGGATCGCCTTAAAAGAGGACTAAACCAGAACTGGATTTAGTCGAGTTTCATTTCATTAAATCCCAAATTAAACTGTTTTATTAGTTTCGTTCGTTTCTGTTGTGTTTCTCAACTATCTCCAGTGGAATTTATGAACTTTATTTAGAGTAAATTAAGCTCGTTAACATGCTGGAATGTAATTTGCGTTAAAATTCGTACTATAAATGCCAACGTTCCGTTTGCCGTGTACGATACTGATATTGACTAAACAGAATTTCTGCTGAAACGAACACCAGGTGCGCTAAGGGATCTTGAATCTAGCATAATATTAGGTTGCATATACCTGTTTCTGCATGTTGTCAGGAATGCAGTTTCATCAATTCTTGGAATAGCCGCTCACATAAGGCAGAATTTGAGTTCACACTGGTGACTCCTACTTACGTCTCCTAGTACGTCCAAGTTTGTTGATATTTGTTATCGATTCATATATTTAATAAGAAAAGTTTTAAACTTCATAGTAACTTAAATGATTCATTCTATAATAATGTGCTACTGTTGGAATTAAACTACTTTATACGGATTTTATCGCCTTGTTTATTTTAAAATACTATTATGACGTAATTTAAAACTATTTAAGTACCACTGTAAAGCTTTACTACTACCTATTTTAGATATTTAAACTAATAAACTATTTAGATTTAGGTTTACACTTTCCCTGAAGTTTCGGTCAATGGTCACGGTGAGACTATAATATATCCTACTATTAAATAAAATCCATGGACATTACTTTTATGGAATGGTTGTATGCGTTGTGTAAAAAAAAAGACTGACGCGGGCCACCTGCGCATTTAACCTGTATAACTAACTCGTTCATATAGCCTTAAGATTTCACAGTTGAGTTGCTTGATACTAGCTTTTAATCTGTCAAGTCTTTGAATAGCAGATATAATTAAAAATCTAATGTATCTGGCCACCAGTGTGCCGCTGCGACTCAGGTTAGAACTGAATGGAAATAAGGAAAACTATCAACGAAATAATTCTCGTACTAAATGCAATCTATTTGGCGCCAGGAAATATCATTCGGTTATTTCAATAACGACATTTAAGTGGATTGAAACGAGGTCTTTAGGTTATCTTGGCTGTCCAAAACCATTGGAATGGAAATTAATTTTAACTCACTTTACGTTATGAATTGCGAGACTATATTTTCTATTACTATAAAAGCTAGGTTTGAAATAGCTTCGTAGCTCCGTGACGTAGATTCGCGCTTTTGTTTGTGTACGGTCTCAGATTTCATTCCCGATTTGTGCAAAATATTATTGGGTTATTCCATTACATTAAATTCTTAGTAGCGACACGGAGTCTCGGATCATGACAGGTAATCGGCAATAAAGTCACTCACTATTACGTGGAACTTAAAAACATATTTGTCAAAATGTGTGTATGATACGCATCTAACTACCCATTTGGGATATAAGTTTATGTAAGTTAGGTTCTCTAGTACATAATGTACAATATTTGAATACTAATTATGCAAATGCGTTAGCTTATCTCCAAACTTTCAGTAACGACTCATATGTTCATTTAAATAGACTGACTCAAAATATGATTGTTTACTGACTGCCTCTTATGTCCTGTCGTAGAAGTTTACGCTTACGACAACCGATTGTTAGATCCTGAGTTCGATTCCTGTGTCAGGCAGTCGTTATTTTTGAGTTAATGATGTCCATAGCCTGAAAAAGTTTGGATATCTGCAGAGCTGACGAATTCTTGGTCTAAAATACTACCTAACTCTGTAGGGTACCAAGTGTGAGTAAAGGATTGCAAGTATGTAATCCTTACTAATATTATGAATGCGAATGTGACTTTGTTTGCTAAACTTTCACGACGTAACTACTCGACCGATTATCATGAAATTTCGCATATATGTTGTCAGGGATACAGAATTGAACATGGATTACCTTTCATCCAGGAAAAAGTACTGTTCTTAAGGGATATTAACGCAAGCGAAGCCACGGGCAAATCTAGCAATATATAAGACTGAAATCCGTATAAGGTCGTTTAATTACAATGTATAACATTGACGTAAACGTAAGACAATATTTTATAAGTACTTATTGATTTGTATTTGATAGCACATTGTACATAATTTGTTAAAACATCATACACACTCGTAGCAATAATTTTCATGAAGCTACCAATAAATGTACCCTAATAAAAAATGGACGTATCGTATAAAGCTTCGGCAAAGCCCTTTCCATTGATTGTAACAGTTCAGCCCTCGAGGCTCTTATTATATTAACAATTCAAGTGGTGCCATACCATTTATTTTCAAGAGAACTCCGAACGTCTCCAAATTGTGCCTATTACTTAAATGAATTAACAATTTAGCTTCAAGAAAGCGGTGTCTTATTGGTTATTACTAGATATATCGGTGCGTGCCTATCGGAAATCTCTTAACAAGTCCCTTCCACGATAATTACTCCATGAAAAGATTTACGCTGGGCAGGTGTTGCACAGTGAATTGTTCTCAGCCTATTAAGCTTTTACTATATACACGCAAACCGGTTATTTAGGGAACGATCTCTTTTCTTTTATATTACTTTTAAAATAGCCTATTTAATACAACATGCTATAAGGTCATTACATTTAACGGTTACTTAAAATAAATCAACCTACATACCTTTAGAAAGGTCAGTATCGTGCCTAAATGAGGACTTAATTGAGATACTAAATCAAATCGCTCAGATCTGTGGAAAATGAATTCGGAAAGATAAAAAATATATAAATTACGCATCTATTACGTGATAACGTTGGGAGTGAGTACGTTTCAAGATTTAGAGTCTGTTTGCAAAGATAATAGAGGGAAACGAAGCTTGAAAATGGCATTACCTCGTTGAGCTCGTAAAATGTGCGAATCTCCTGGAGCAAGACTCAGGTCGCACACATTTGGACGGCGAGTAATACGCGCGGATCGTAAAGCTACGCAGTTACGACTCGCTCCTCTAGATCCCTTAAAAGTTCTTAAAGTAAAGATCGTTAGGGACCCTTTCCGATTTTACCGATGGCCTTGATTAAAAGACGCGTAATGGAAGGTACGGAGCATTTACTTGACAGCGGTAATTTGGTCCTTGCCCAATAAAAATGTCTTTCTACGAACTCCATCACTGTAAATTGTTTTTAGGTATTAGACGATATAGATGGTAAAATAATTTAAAATCACATTTTAAAAGACTTGTCTGTGTTCCAGTGTCACAGGGAACTTTACAGCAATGATTGTGCAAGCAAATAATAAGCAACAATAAGAACAACGAATCAAGCTTTGTGGATCACAAAAATGTTGTCCCTCGTCAGATCATTAGTATTAGCAGTGACGAGATTCCATTGGAACTAGCTCTAGTTCCAACGGAATCTAACTTTCCTTTGACAAATCACTTTTTTACTTCTTAGCTGTATTTATTTAACCTATCTGGTATTTATTTAACCTATCTGTTGGAATACAAACATAATTTAAAACCTATTGTGCTTGACTGTCGGTGTACTATTGTCGCTCAGTAGGTTAAGCTATCTTTAACTGGGATCCATAAACCAAGTAAGATTTCCGCAATTATTATAGTTTTGAATTACCGAATCCCATTCTATTGAACACCACACGAACGGTCGCAAATATAAATACAAACTACTGCCACGGCTCCCAGAAATCAGGCAGCAAAGTACCCGCTACAAAAATAAGGTATTTTAATTCGTTTCCATAACTAAATTAGTGAAACCATTCGGCAACTTTCAAAAGGATGATTAATAAGGGTGTTCGAGGCAGAGTATTCGCAAATGAACCATCACAAGAAGCCCGTAGGGAATTCTACTGGAAACAATTTAATGAATATGATCATTATACTCTCAGATGACAGAAACAAAGCATAATACCTTGGGTAATTACGCGAATGGACAAATTATTTAACAGTCCTGAGACACGATGCTGCCGGACGGAACACAAAATATTTTTGTTCAAAATTGACTTTGTTATTTTGTCAAAGTACCGTTCACGCTAATGAAGTTATCTGACGTATTTTAATATTTTCTATCTACCTATAAATTAGATATATAGGTATATTAGCCGAAATCTGGTTATGAATCATAATTCTTCCTTTCCCTTTGGACATATACTGACGTCAATCTATGTGATTATGTATGTATATCTACACCATCGAAATATATACTATAGTTGTTAATGTATCGGACGCATATAGTAAAAACATTGAAGCCTCAAAAGCAATATTGCCGAGTGAAAGAAAGAAAGAAAGAAAGAAAGAAAATACATTTATTTGCAGCAGATTATGCACTACATACTTCAGACACAGTTAATTACAAAAAAAAGAAAACAAATCTTACTGCAAATTGGTCGCAACTCAGCAAAATGCTAGTTTTGAAAAAACTAGCGCTGGTCTTCCGCTGCGACCATGTTTGTAAAAGACTGTGTGTCCGATAATTGCTATTGTATATATACAAAACGTTGTTGAAACAGTCGTAGCTGTAGCTACGTTCACCTTAACCATGTCAAATATACTTAGACTCATATCTCTGTTATTTACGAACTGTTGCTATATAAATATGTCTGTATGGAGCGTTCACATAAAATAATGGACTAAAATCCTAATAGCATATTACCTCAAAACTCGGACATCATGATTGGCCGCAAAGCACTAAAATCACTGTATATTTAACCCTACTAGTACACGATAACGCACGCTATAGCTCAAAATATCTTGTCATTCACAAGTCAGACACGCCACCGCTTTTCGATCACGTGTTGTCACAGCATCACAAATATGAGATCTACTGTCAAAGACACGTTCGATTTCCAAAGCAACCTTTTTAATTATCATTTCCATAACGTAAAAATGATCAGCATTAGCTTTCTTTTTTATTAATTGAATTAGGGCAAAAAACTCTAACTTTACTGCATTTATTACACTAAACTATCTAAAACTACAAATGTTAAAGCTTATGTGTCGGTTTTTACACAGGATTTTTATTTCTTTCCATAGCAATAAAGCCACGACCTATAAACTATTGCAGTTTAGAAAGGAACAGTTTATAAGACGGATGGAGACAATCTACTACTACAACTATTTTATATTCCAGCAATGTGACGGTTGCTGAAGGATACATCTTAAGATAAAAAAAACAGAGCTGCAAATCACTTTATATTTGCCGTACTCTTTTTTTGGCTATATTACATTTAGTATACAGTAGAGCGAGCCATATACACATATATCAAATCAAATCAAAACATTATTTTGCAGAACATGAGTAGGTATAAAAGCTCTTACAATGATATTAGTCTCATCATATTCTGCTGTCACAGCAGCATGCAAAATTACTATAACAAATAATATGAATTACATTCAGGTAATATATTTCGGTACTGTGGCAAGATTACTAAACAAAAAAACCTAATAAAACTCTGACCGATATCTCATCTTCAAGCCACATTACCAACAACGTAGTCTTGATCTATTACACTGTGCAACAGCATGTCTGATGATTGGGTTATGTTACATGATATTGGTCTAACTTATAATGACAATTTCCAATCAGTGACTGAAATTTATCTATCAGGTTTAGTTAACAAAATATGACACATGGGTCTTTTTATAATAAAACACAGTACATTTAAAAAAAATTTTTTTTATATATTTTTAAATTGAAAAATCTTTCTTTTATTTGACTTCCTTGCTGAAGCTGAAGGTAGAAAGCTGAGCTTATTATTATTATTTATATACGCTCCGCAAATGAAAAAAAATTATTCTGCTTATTCACACAAACACGTCTTGACGATTCCAGATCAAATTATATAAGAAAAATTTTATATTGTTGTAGTTATCAGCAAATTTACACCATGTGATAATAGTCATTCATCAGACAAAAGTTGCAATTTTGTTGTGTAGTGTTTTTAATGTCAACTGTCAATGGTGATTACAGCTGCGCCGTCCATTAATTATGGCTTCCAATCTAATCATATGCCTTACAATCAAAGAAAGATTTTTCAATTTAAAAATATATAAAAAAAATTTTTTTTATATATTTTTAAATTGAAAAATCTTTCTTTTATTTGACTTCCTTGCTGAAGCTGAAGGTAGAAAGCTGAGCTTATTATTATTATTTATATACGCTCCGCAAATGAAAAAAAATTATTCTGCTTATTCACACAAACACGTCTTGACGATTCCAGATCAAATTATATAAGAAAAATTTTATATTGTTGTAGTTATCAGCAAATTTACACCATGTGATAATAGTCATTCATCAGACAAAAGTTGCAATTTTGTTGTGTAGTGTTTTTAATGTCAACTGTCAATGGTGATTACAGCTGCGCCGTCCATTAATTATGGCTTCCAATCTAATCATATGCCTTACAATTTAGCCTAGACCTGTGTGTCTAAATGTCGAGAATAATGCAAGCGGCATGGCATCCCCAACAGTATAAAATTATTCATATCATCTCAGTTCCAAAGGGCTATTTATACCTACACGTCTGTCTTTTCCGTCAAAGATATACAGGAACACTAAAAGGATAGACGGTTCTCAAATTTATATTCACCAGCTATTGTATGTGTGTCTTGTGCCTATTAATATCTTTGTTATAGGCTCTATATAGTACTAAGAATTATCTTATCTTATCTTATGTGGGGGCCAGTCAGTGCAGACCGGCGTCACTTCGACCCAGTGGGATCTTTTGTGTCGACACTCTCCCAATAACGACTGCCATAGATGTTCATGGCAGCCGGGACCAAAGGCTTAACGTGGTTTCCGAGGCACGGAGCAGGCGATAATTGTCAATCAATACGCACATAATTTCGAAAAGTCATATAACTTCCGAAAGTCAGAGGTGCGCGACGTGGGTTCGAATCCGAGACTCTCTGCATTGCAGTCTGTTGGTCTCCCCACTGAGCTATCGCTGCCCTATAGTACTAAGAATTACCTAACGGATGAATTCAATAATACTGGATCCCGGGACTATTAATTGACTCTGTAGGATGTAGGTCTTTATTTTCATTTATTTATGAGAAAGTGTAGCATAAATAATTTAATGATCTGGGAGCTGCGTCTTCCAACAAACTGCTGTGCAGGTTGGCAGAAGTATTAAATTATTGTAACATGTTTTTAAATACTAAATAAACACTTTTCATTCATTTTTCATTCATTCAATATAAGAGAGGCCTTGAAAAAATCTTAGACTTGCAAATGTTTTAAATTGTTGATCTACAGTCGTACGTGAACATGTTTTAAATAAATAACTTATATTATTAGATGTCAAGTGACTGAGTATTGTAATCACTTCGATACTTTCTTATTGGCCCGACTAGTTAAGTCCTAACGACACATTGTTCACCAATCTAGAGTATCCGTCTAAAGACGCCGTGACAGGTCGGTCTACTCATGAGTAGACCAACTTGTCACGGCGTCTTTAGATCGTTGTTAAACATACTTATTTACCGTCTACATAATCGAAGCCAAGCCTATTACAGTTTACCATGCACACTTTCTATCTGCTCTAACTAAAGATTGATATTATTAAGTAATAAGATTTATATAGTCAGTAATATATGATATAACGGCTGCAACACCTTGTAGATATGAGTTGTAAAACACTATTTCATTGGCGATTTAAAAGAGTGGCCGTGAGTTTCTTGTAGCTGTTATCATCACCCTTTGCCTATAGCTAGCAACCAATTTAAATGTAGCTTCAGTAACTTAGTACACTAACCAATAGATTTTGACGTTCATAAATGTTACTTAGTAACCAAAATTAATACATAAATTTTGACTTTGACTTTGTTTGACCGTAACACCCAATAAAACAGAATCAATCAAGCTTACGTCATAGAATCAAGGAGGCAATAATTAAGAGACTGTTGCAGTCTGAAGCCTCACGATCGTACGCACACAAGCGCAACTTTGCCGCGGCAAACGAGACTTTCAAACTCATAGTTCGATATCGTGATGATAAAGCCAGTTCACAGAGACGCAGGCAGTATATGTCAAAGCATGATTACATGAGTGAATATAGACGGATCGCTGAACAATGCAGCAGAGCTCGCTAGTGTACGCACCACCTGCTATAGAGGTAATTGAATGTCGCATACAGGTTACGAATATCCGACGATCTCATGTTCCTATCTAGATTTGTAGTATCTGTTTATCGTATTGTTGGTTTATAAAACGATTTGTTTGTTTGAGATGTTTAACCAAAAAATGCATAATGTTATAATTGCTTTTAAACTTTTGCGTCGCATGATCGCTATATAAAACAAAAAACCTTACCTAAATATCTTTCTGAAAGGCAAGACGTTTCGCCTTACAATAAGGTATGTTAACACCAAGCATGATCGCAGTAATACGCGTTTTCTGTAACATATAATAATATACAAAAAAGTGAACCATAGAAAACCTGTAAAGAGCTGTGTTAAACATCCTAACTTAATATTGTGAAAAAGCGCAAATGATAAATGCGAATGTTAGTTTGCTCGTTTCTTTGTTGCGCTTTCACACCTTTACTACTCGACCGATCATCATGAAACTTCGCATACATTTTGGCAGAGGATCAGAAAAGAACGTAGTGTACCTTTTATCCAAAAGAGTACTTTTACTTACGTGATAACCTAACCTACATTTACGCGAGTGAAGCCGCGGACAAAATATAGTTAAATATATTTCAAGAATTTAATCAAATTATGTTCTCTTCTTCATGTTTTTTTGTTTGCTTGAGCTTCACGGCAAAACCATTGAACGTATTTTGAAGTATTTTTCGCAGTTTGAAAGCTTCTACTATTATAATGATGATAGAATGATGTTTAAATTAAACTGTTTTATACAGATTTTTCAAAGTATAACATTCGCGTAGACATAACACAATATAAGGAAAATCATGGTAATTGACGGCTGGTTGTAATAAATACGAAATAATAAGGTTACAGTTTACATGTACCTGAATATAAATGCATTATTAAAAATGTCGTAGCCGTCCAAATCCTAACTTATATTAAAAATGCGAATGTAAGTTTGTTTGTTTGTTACGCTTTCACACCTTAACTACTCGACCGATCATGATAAACTTTCGCATACACGTTGTTATGGTTACAGAATAGGACGTAGGGTATTGCTCATCACGGAAAAAATACTGTGTTGTGTAAAAGAATGTAGTTTATTAGCAAAATCTAGATTAACTCGAGCGAAGCAAATAATATAAATATAACAATATTTAAAAAATAAGAAAGCTTTTTATGTGTGTATTCATTGTTACGCGGCGTGACATCCATTTTATGGAGCAGCGCGCGCGGCCGCTCATGGCTGCTGGAACAGCGAGTTACTTCAAATTTTCGTAACGTATGCCACGCAGCATAGAAACTCACCGACCACGCTTGTGTAACTATTACTCGCACATGTCACGCATGCATGCGTCTATGATAGCAAAAGCTCAGAATAGCAGATATCATATACGAGTATGACAACGCTAGCCAATTCAAACTAACATAATATTGTCTTCTGTTTACGCGAATGTTATTCATTGAAATTAAACTACTATATACGGATTTTATCGCGTTGTTTATTTGTAACAGTGTCAAATAAACAACGCGATAAAATCCGTATATAGTAGTTTAATTTCAATCAAACTAACATTTAAAGAAACGGGGTTTTTGACATTAAGTTGACATTAACTTTAAATATATTTTAACTGTTTTGTTGTACGACACTTTGTATTCTTATAATGTGTGAGAATTTTATTAAAATATAAGTAATATCCATTTATCAAAAATCCCCTAAAAGACAAAACGAGACCATTGCCTGCCCAAGCGTACAAGTAACGACGACTTCTGCATTTCGTTGTCTTTATGAGGACGAGCCATAACCGTATTTCAACTTCACTGTTTGCAGTTATATTACAAACATACTACGGTTATTTAACGAATCAACAAATTAAAACAATCTCAGTAACTCTGATTCAAATTAACGAAAAATAAACACTCGCAAAATAACTAAACAACAACTCGAAATACAAACATTGTATTCCTAATACCACCGACAGCGTGGTACACAAAAGCTGCCAATTGGACAATGGTTTTGATGTTGTACTTATTGTATACTAGCAAAGTGGCAATGAATCAAACAGCTCGCCTAATAATCTATAATTCTATACTAATATTATACAGAGGAAAGATTTGATTTTCTGTTCGTTTGTACGGATTTTACTCAAAACTACTCAAACGATTTTAAAAATTATGTCGCCGTTATAAAGTTATTACCGAATAACATAGGACATAATTTTTTTTTTAATAGTACTTTTGCATCTAAACTTTTTTGTTTTTACATGGCGGAATGCTCCGCGGGGGCGGGCGGAGGGGTTATGTCGGACTCGCCGGGGTAACAGAGAGATGTTAAAACGATAAAATGGACCTCCCGGAATACCGACTAAACCTACCACGGTGTTCTTCGACAAACCACTATCGGCGGGGCCGCGCGAATCACTTTCACATGCGGCCGCGACCCCGCCGAGGTTACGGCCTGCCGTATGAAACGGCAGGCCACTACACGAAAAGACCTACCCGCTGGTCACAACTACAAAAAAGCCCCCCAAAAAGTCCCTAGAGGGGAGACGGACACGACACAGAGGCACGCGTGGGAACACGCACGCCGCCTCTCGGACCTGGTGCTGAACGGATGGCGGGCAGGCCCACAAAGCCCGCCACCCCCAGGCCAAACCTCAGGGTGGCTGGAGGTCGTCCCGCGCCCTCCGGCGCCCGGTTCTGCGGTTGGGGAGAGGGTTTAAACGATCCCTCTCCCGCTCCGCCGCCTCCTTGATGGACATCACTTCCTCACAGAAGGAGGCGACGGCGTTCCACGACCTCTCACTCCGGACCATAGACTGAACTACAGCCGGGAGCGAGAGGGCAACCAATCCGACTGCCGCGATCAACTCACGGCGCTGCGATGCCCAGGTGGGGCAAACCGCCAAAGTGTGCAGCGCCGTGTCCCCAACAACGTCGCGACAGTCGCCGCAGTGGTGATAACCGGGCGTCTCTTGCCGGCCTATACGACACAGGAACCGGCCAAAACAACCATGGCCAGTCATTACCTGTGTCAGCCGGAAGGTGAGGGCGCCATGCCGCCTCTCCAGCTACTCCTCAAACACGGGACTTACCGCCACGATCGTGGCGTGCCCGGCACTGGGGTGCACAAGTCGCTCCTTCCAATTGGCCACTAGGACCTGGCGGAGTTCGGAACGTTCGAAAATACCCATTGAAAAATAACACTTTTGTGGGTATCTACAAAGCAAAGAACGTGACGTACGTACTCAGAAACTTCTAAATACTAAATAGTACATACATACATACATAGATTCACGCCTGTTTCCCAGAGGTGTAGGCAGAGACTACGGTTTTCCATTTGCTACGATCCTGACACACTTCTCTGGCTTCATTCACTTTCATCACATTCCTCATACACGCCCGTCGGTTCAAGGAGCTCTTAACCTGGCCTTTGTGCAGAACGCCTCCGTTCTGATCGAGAAACGTTCGTCTAGGTTTTCCTCTTGCAACTGTTCCCTTCACACTAGCCTTATAAACTTTCTTAGTCAGTCTTTCCTCGTCCATTTTTTCTACGTGTCCAAACCAGCTTAACATACCCTTTTCTATTCTTGTCACTATATCCACTTTAATAATAATAGAATAATGTGCTTTGTGACTATACAACTAAAGTAACATACAAGCAATCCCCGCCTGATGGTAAGCGGTTACTATAACCTACATACATAAGTGATCACTACAACTGGATTTCATTATGAATACATTGGTCTTTTTCAATAATAAAGGCACTTTCATATGTGTAACATGGTGGAAAATAGTGTGACTTAATGTCTTTGATTTAAACATAGATGATACCCAACCCCAGAACAGAAACCTTAAAATCCCGATCGCAAACAAACATAACCGCAAAGTTATGGTACGATACAAACAAGGCATTCAAATTGATGTTTAACGGCTAAAATTAAATTTCTACCTTTCGCGATCGATCACCATCCACAAAGTTGAAATTAGTGCAGGATTCTACAGAAAATAGCTTTAAAAAATACGTAGTAGCTAAACTCTTTGTAACACTTACTTGCATCGATCAAGAGACTAAAAGTGCAGGAAGTGTTTTCTTCAATATTTATCAGTTAACCTTTGGTAAACCGACACGTGAGATAAATGCAAGTTAGTAAATAAGTTATGTACGATCATGATACGCAGTGTTTACGTAGTGGTTTAAGTGGTCGCCTCGCCGTTACCACTGCGCCGAGTGTTGTGGGTTCGAATCCCACACAGGACAAAACTTTGTGTAATCCACAAATCGTTGTTCCCAGTCTGGGTGTTCTTTGTCCCCGTTGTTTGAATGTTTGTAAAGTCCCCCGTGACACTGGAATTATTCCTAATGTGGGAGATGTCATTTTAAATTTTTTTAAATATCGAATATTTGATTTTAGCATAGATGGCTACTAACTTGTAATAGCCATCTACGTTAAAATCAAAGATCAATATATTTGTGGTAGACAATGAGATACCTACACTTCAATTCATTCTCATATAATTAATAACATTAATTAGCTGTGTATAATCATATTAATTACAACGAACAACTGATAAATTTCTGAAATAACCCCATTATTAAATATTATTGTGCTATCAAAAACGTACCTGACCTCGTAATTGTCAATCGTCATATAATGATATTTATTCTCGTGTCGGGCTGTATACGATTGGATTTCAGATAGTCAGAGAATAGTCAATAATAGCACGCAAGGATCACACTGACAGAAAACACACTCAAGTCTACAGTTACAGCTTTCGGTAAGCCTTAGGTATAGAGTAAAAAATACTGCGCTTATACTAGAGGCGAAACTGTTTATAATATTCATGATGAGTGACGACCAATGCCAAGGCAGGCGTACAACAGCGCAACAGTTTGACTATAAAAGTGTCGTATTTTTTTCACTTGTGTAGTTGTCACGTTTGGCTGTTTATAGTACCCACACTTATGTATGGAAGTGAAAGTTGGGTATGGCAAAAGAAGCATGAGAGCAGAATAAATGCTGTAGAAATGAGATTGAAGCATATGCGGTGTGACTCTGAAAAATAGAATAAGAAATAGTGTGATTAGAGAGAGATGCGGCATGAAAGTGGATATAGTGACAAGAATAGAAAAGGGTATGTTTAGCTGGTTTGAACATGTAGAAAGAATGGACGAGGAAAGACTGACTAAGAAAGTTTATAAGGCTAGTGTGAATGGAACAGTTGCAAGAGGAAGACCTAGGCGAACGTTTCTCGATTAGATCGGAGGCGTTCTGAACAAAGGCCAGGTTAAGAGCTCCTTGAACCGGCGGGCGTGTATGAGGAATATGATGAAAGTGAATGAAGCTAGAGAAGTGTGTCAGGATCGTAGCAAATGGAAATCCGTAGTCTCTGCCTACACCTCTGGGAAACAGGCGTGAATCTATGTATGTATGTATGTGTAGTTGTCAACTGGTCACTAAATCGCTTAGATTATCTATACATATAATCAAATCGGTTCACATAGAAACAAGTGACAAACGGCAATGAATTGCCGTAAATCTTAGAGTTCGAAAAAATGATTCAAGAAATATGCAAAGGTCACGTGATACCACGAGGTCAGAGGTCAAAGATCATAGCCATTTGGGGTATATCGACTCGAATGGCGTTGACCGCGAGTCTCTAGCTCTTACGGTTCTTGAGTTGAAAGTTGTATAACAGACGGACGGACGGACAAAGATGTTGTATAAGAGTTTTTTCGAAATTTAAAAGATTCACATAAAAACAATACAGTCGAATTGAAAACCTCCTTTTTGAAGTCGGTTTTAAATTATATTAATTTGACGGTCTTTATAAGAGCCATAGAAACCAAAGCAAATATTTTAGAATTTTAGTATGTCTGTCTGTCTGTATGTTGGTACACGCATCACATAAAACTATTACACGTTATTGAATGCGGTTTTAAGGTTGTATTGCTAGATGTATAACATAAAATCGCAAAAACTAGCACCCATAATAAACTATAGTATAAGTATAATAAACTATATACATATATATTTGAAGTGGAAAATTTGATTGTCTAAACAATTCAGTTTTGTGAAACTATACCTGTCGAGTCGAGATTTATTTACGCTTCGTTTTTTCGCCCAGAGATTTATGAATATATCTGACATTCGCTAGGCGTGGCGAGGCTTTGTTTTTTGTTTAGAGAGCTTAAATTCTTTACTATAAAATATTTATTCATATCTAATTCAGATAAAAATTGAATTTAAAATATTGCACAGCTATATGCGAAGAGCTGTTTCGTTGATAAACATGACACGCAAAAATCACACGGTTTTATCTTAAAACGCAGTCATTTTAACCGAGCTTTTATAAAGATAAGATAAGATGCCCTACAATAAATGGACCCAATATAATAGGTAGTTACATAATACATTTATCAATTGTGGATTAACTTATTTGTGACAACGCTATGCCGTACATCTATTAAAATACCTCTTTTATAATAGTTTATCTATACTTCTATACTAATATTATAAAGCTGAAGAGTTTGTTAGTTTGTTTGTTTGTTTGCGTGAACGCGCTAATCTCAGGAACTAATGGTCCGATTTGAAAAATTCTTTCAGTGTTAGATAGCCCATTTGTCGAGGAAGGCTATAGGCTATATATCATCACGCTAAGATCAATAGGAGCAGAGGACTAATGAAGAATGTTTCAAAATCGGAGGGCTTTTTTTTTCCTTCTGTGAGCTTCCGCTGCGTGCACTGCGTAAACAGTTAAAGTTTCACAAAAATCATGTATGACAGAATTGTTCCTGTTTAAAAGTTCTAAAAAAAAGTCCGCGACAGCATATGTCTATCTTTTAAGGTTGGCTAACTATAACCTTTTTTATGCTAACCAAATTTGTTCTAAAATAATGCATTATTTGAGAAGGTATTATTATAAACATGATATTAATCCTTATCCAAATAAATACGTTATGCATCACAAGTATTTAATTTAAAACAAAATTGCCCTTTACATCATTCGATTTAATGAATATCTTAGGAGATATCGCAGTTTTAAAATAACATCGCAGCAAAATAATTACCCATTACAGACATACAAACGATGTTTCGCCGGGTTTATTCTGCATGATTTTAAATTAGCACTGTAGGTATATTTATAAAATGTTGTTGAATGGTTCTTATGTGGTTCGTGGATTTAACAAAGAAAGTTTCAGCTCCTTTAAAATTGTATTATAGGTGCCTACGACCCACTCTCTCTCTTATGTGACGCAGACGAAGTTGCGCGGGTCAGCTATCTATACTAATATTATAAAGTGGAAAGGTTTGTTTATTTGTTTGTTGGTTTGAACGCGCTAATCTCATAATAGCCTATTTATCGAGGAAGGCTATAGGCTATATAACATCACGCTACGAACCACGGGGGCGGCGCAGTAACGATAAACGCGGGTGAAACCGCGGGAACATCTAGTTATTAATATAAGTTTTAGAAGTATGAACAAATTTTTATGGAGGTAAAGATTTTTGACTTTGTCTTCATAACTCACGCTTGTATTTCTTTGAAGGGGTAAGTAGCGGTGTAGAGGAAACTTTATATGGGCGTAAAACTATGTGTGTACATATGTATTACATTAATACTCACGTGCGAAATGCTGCTTCTTGGATTCACAGTTTACGACCAATATGAACGAACGGCAGGGTTCTTAGTTTCGCGGCTTTTATGTAAACTGAACTAGTTTTCCTTTATTTCTCTTGCGACGTAGCGTCTACGTCGTAAACCTCTACGGTGCTACGAAGTAAACGTGCTTTTAAGTATAATCTTTATGATTTCATGTATTGCTGAAGTATATTATAATAAGCACGCTACGGTAGATAGAAACAAGAAAGATGCGCCACTTTCGTAGCAAGTAAAAGTCGTTGTTTCGCCTCTGGGAAACAGGCGTGAGTGTATATTTGTATAATGGTAGCGTTTTAAGGAAGTGTGAATAATAATAATAATAATAATAATAATAATATTCTATCACATACACACAATACCATCTAGTCCAAACTAAGCAGAGCTTGTACTATGGGTACTAGACAATGGATAAACATACGTATATCGTTATTTTTTTTGTAAATATACATATTATATATAGAAACACCCAGACCAAGACAAACATCCATGTTCATGCACACATATGTTTGACTTGTGCGGGAATCGAACCCGCGACCCTCAGGCGTGGCAGTCGAAATGAAACAGTTGCTTTGAATAATTGCTGCGGGAATAAAAATTGATCGATCGAAAGTTATACATTCGCGCTTGCGTATATTGTCAATTAAGTGGTACTTATTTTCCAAATATTCGAAACGTAATTATCATACCTTAACAATATTTATTCTTCTGATTGGTAAACAACTACATTGTTGATTAATTTTTAAAAAAGCGTCTGCTCCTTCTCTTGGTATGATGCCTGTATAGCGAGAGACTTTACAAATATTCAAACAACGGACACAAGAACTCCTAGACTCGAAACAACCGTTTGTGGATCCAACAATGTCATGTCCCGTATGTGATCCGACCCCACAACATTCGGTGCTGTGGCAGGTGACCATGTAAATCAATACGCCATCCGTCCAGTCAATCAATAGTTAAAATCAAATGACTTGAATTTTTATCGGAAGCCGCAAATTACTAAACGACGGTCTTCACTCACCTCTTCTAAAGGTGTTTAAAGAACACGCTAGTTAAGCAAATGTAATCAAATAAATGCTGTGGATTTAAATCCACGTGCCGACAAAGCCAAAGGTACTAGCTAGGTAAGGTAATATGCTACGCTGTAGAATTGCTTGCACGTTCAGCTTTCTGATCGATGTGAGTAAGTGCTACGAAGGGTTTAGCTACGACAAAAATTTTAGAGAGCAGCTTTCTGTATGAAATTGCACTAGTTTTAACTTAATGGATGGTAATCAATCACGATAGCTAGTAATTCAATTTTTAACCGTTGACGATAAATTGTATACATAACGATTAAAATATTTTTATTTGCGTTGAATTGACTGCGATCCGAGCTGTGTTACTGACATTTTTCTGATAGAAAATGTCTTTAGAAAGTTCTTAGTAACAGCTCAGCATTTGGAAATATAGAAACTTTTTTTTAACAATCCAAAATATTCAGCGGTATTCATGATATTATACGTATGGGTAATTCAAGCACTTGATACCTCTGGGAAAATTGTTTAAAGACCATGTTGTAAGCTAGTCTGTGCCCGTGGATTTGTTCGCATCTATTTCCTAAGAACAAATACTGATATAAAAATGATTTTATGTGTTAATCCAGAGGACATGGTCCGCCATCCAAATCTGTTCAACGGTTTATGCGTCATTGTGTAATAAAAATCCAAACCACACGATCTTTAACGTTGTATAATATTAGTAAGACTATTAAAAAGCTTCTCTATAAGGCTATTAGTGGACTGTACGACACACGCGTATAGAGCTTATACACAACACAGGTAGTTAGCGTGGACTAATGCAAGCTACTTGCGCGAAATAACCATACGGCTTTCTTGCGCGAGTATCTCGCGTCGGTAGTCTATCCCGCGCAAGTCAAGTTACACATCTCACCCTGACCGTGTACAAAAGCCATTAATAACACCAGTCAAACGTTCATCTCCAGATTCAACGAACTTCCTTTACTTTCCCAACGTCCAACGGAGAAAATCATAGTCAAAAATAAATAATAAAGAAAATAGTAGGTAATTTGTTATGAGCGGCAAGTCTGTTACTTTTGCGTTACCTGCGCATCGGTCACCATGCGACACAATCTGTCTTCGTTAACGATGGCCCGAGACTCCGTACTGCCGACATTCATCAACAGTAAACTGTTCCTCTATAGCTTTACCTTCACAGACGCTATGAAAAATGGTAAGAAAGTAATTTAGTGAAGCAACTTTGATAAATGAGGTGTGAATCTGTTGAAATATTGCATTGTATGACAAGTTGCTATATTACGTAAAGAGCTTTGGAAGTTATACGGTGTGGAGATTTTAAATAGAAAATAATTATTTATTTTTTACTAATCTTGAATTAAATAATACGCGTACATGAACTTTCGCCTGTCTATTGCTTAAAGGGTAAACAGACACTCATATTATCAACAGTAGTTAAGGCCCCACGTAATAAAAAAAAATCTATTACACGATGTCAAACCCGGGAATCGAGACCGACGATCGTTAAATACCTCATGGTTCACCCAAGGATAAGCTAAAGAAGTACGTTTTCATGGCATTTTTAAAACATCCCATAATTGAAAGAAAATTTACAGGCATCTCCCTTCTTTAAAACACATACTAGGGATAAAATGTATATCTAAGCAATTAAAATAAGAACACGCAGATTAATTTAGCCCGAAGGATAATTTTTGTGCAAAGATCGAAGCTGCAATAACACGCGGTTTTGGTTATTGCTCCGTGACGCAGCAGTAGTGAATGCGACTGCTGTGCATGAGATCTCGGGTTCGAATCCCAGGTCGAGCCAACAAAATCGAATTGGGTTTTTCTGTTAAAAAATCTCAATACGAGCTCGGAGTTAGGAAGTTGGCGGTGTTAGGCACCCCCGTGCCTCGGAAAGCACGTAAAGCCCTTGGTCCTGCGCCTGATCTCTCTCCGGTCGTGTCGGATTATCTGTCCCATCGGATCATGAGGGTTAGGGAACAGAGAGTGCACTTGTGTTTGCGCACATACTTGTGCACTATAATATCTCCTGCGTAGATGGCCAGTCTTCGTTAAGATTCGCCACCGTGACCGAAATTCGGTCTGAAGGACATTATTATTATTTTTTATATATGGTATCATTACATCAATACAACATTAACCTGTTCAAACTTACATAAGCAATCTACCAAATCTATTTAAAGCTAATAAATACATTCAGTTGACATTTATCTTTGTTTATTGACGGGTAATATAAGAAGGAAAAGCAACCAAGCTTTATTACTCACCATTGAGAGCATAATATTAATTATCCACTCCTGAACGGAAAATCTCCGACAGAGATAAACGAAAAAAAAGTACTTCTAATAAAAAAGTGTGTGACCAGATAGACGTAATCCACGATATCTCTCATTTCCATTTTCCGTTCTAGTAAATGAAATCTTTGAATCCGAGTGCCCTGGTAAAATAAAACCGTAAAAAAAGTATGGATTTTGCAGTAATTTACTCTGGATTCGTTTCATCGCGTGTTTTAAGTGCAAACGTAATTGCTCAGCTTTTATCCATGGGTAATATATGTTTAGGCGATAAAAGTTAATAAGTTTATATTAGTAGTAGAACGTTTTAACTCAGTGTTTTTGTAGTGGCTAAAATAAAAGATGATCAATTACTAAATTATTTTATTTTATAAATAAATACCGGAGGACCGCGAGTAAGGCGCATTGTCATAATAGTCGTCGCACCTCTATTTGTGCATCGATCGATGCAGTTTCACACACCTACTGATAGCAGAGATAGTCGTTCAGAGTTTGTTTTTTTAAGGCACAAGTACCTAGCGCCAGTGGAGGCAGTGGCGCAGATTGCAGGTATGCATCGTGTGATCTACGCACGCTAGCAACTCGAAGTCACAAAGGACAAGTGTCACAAAGTAACACTTATGGACGTGTTTAGTCGTTAGTGAGTTTATTAAGTTATATTGAGATTAATTAAACACCATTTACGCAAGTAGTCCCCGCGTAAAGCTTGTGCATATAACTCGAGCAAGCTACTTGCGTTGTATACAAGCTTCTTAAAAAACGAACAAACAAGTAATAAGCTTAAGATACTAGAATTACTTTTATGTGTGAAAAGAACATCTTCTGTACTGGAGTCAACATATCCGAATTTGGCAATAATCATTAGCTTAGATTGCCACGATCGTTACACATTGACTATAGCGGCCTCGATGGTGTACTATATTAGATGTTTAGTGTAACCGACTGCCACGCTTGAGGTCGCGGGATCGATTCCCGCACAAGTCAAACATTTGTGTGCATGAACATGGATGTTTGTCTTGATCTGGGTGTTTCTATGTATAGTATGTATACATTTACAAAAAAATTTATATGTGTATGTTTATCCATTGTCTAGTACAAGCTCTGCTTAGTTTGGGCTAGAAGGTGTTGTGTGTATGTGATAGAATATTATTATTATTATAGGGTTTACCTATGTTAGTAATTACCTATGTTTGATTTTGTGCATTATTCTACACACAAGTACAAATAGCATTCAAAATAATTTTGTTAAATATATTCCTGGTTTATAGAAATTAAAACACATTCTTGTAAATAATCTATAACCGTGAACTTAAAATAAACTTATCAAATACTTCTTTGAATAAATCAAAACATACGAATTCAAAACGTCCAAAACCGTCAACACTATGGGAATATTTATTACAAATCTATAGACATATAACCGAACAACACAATCAATTACTTGTCATAAATACGAACACCGTACATTTCTCAGGCGGATCTCCGAAATCCCAAGGGTTATAATTGGATCAGGAATAATTGACAGTAGTCCTCGGCCCGGATCGGCCAGTTTGCCCACATAATTTTATGTAACAACCACAAAATCTGCATATCATTAAATAACGACAAAGTAGCACGTGGGAATAAGTTATTCAATAGAATATAGCGTACATTGCTGGGCAAGACAACTTTATCCTACCACAATAATGGACTATGTTTTATGACGCATCGTATACGCTACGTACAACTACTGTGCATGAGATCCTGAGTTCAATTCTTAGGTCGAACAAAGTGTTCTTAAATTTATAAAGAAATTTTCAGTAGCAACGCGGCGTCTGGAACTACGTCTTGTAATGTCAATAGGCATACAGCCAATTATGTGGAACCTTAACCTATAGCTAGCTAAATTTTTGTGTAATACCCCAGTGGGGATATAACCTGCGAAGGCAGGGGAAGCCCTTCGGGGGATAGAGACTATGCATGTATGTATTTGGATGGCTAAGTGTGAACCTCACCCCTCCCAGTTATAAGTATGTTTCGCATCGGATTTCATCGTCACGTGATACGCTTATTAACTGTCGTAAATCTTCAATCCGCTTCTTTTGCTACGGGTGAAGTTGTTTTTGGCTTATGTTTAACTTATCACCAGATATAGTAAAATATAACAGTCAAAAAAAGTAAATGATCACCAAATTGCACAGCAAAATATATTTAAAGAAATCAAAATAAATCCTATTTTTGGGTGGGTGTAAGAAGGAATCTAACATAACCTAACCCTTCCGAGACGGAATGCGGTTATTTGAGGCGTATAGGTGCTCGGTATGATATATTTTAGTAAGCATATTTTGCTGCGCAATTACTATTTTTGGTGGTCATTATATTTAATCCCGTTGTTTTTCTATGCCACTGGTATCAAACCTACGGAATATTTCCTCGTAATATGGCTCGAGTTGTATCATAATACCGAATCTGACGACTATTTCGGGACTGCTGTCATTGCTGGGAAAACATGAATTGAATATCTACTGACATAGGTTATAATACTTTACTATACTAAATGAATATTGTACCATCGTAATCAAATATAATGACTCACTTTTAGATAATCAAATATCAAATTTCTAGTGCCAAATTTACCGATTTGGTCGAGTTAATGTAGTGTCTAACTATACCAAATTAATTGAAATAATTTAAGAGAATTTACATAATTGGAACGTTTAAAAAATACTTTTACTATGTTCCTGTAGCGTAAGCGCTTACATAAAAGATGGAAAATCCTTATTTTCCTTATTAGATTCCCTAATCAGACAAAATGAAGCATTTTTTATTATTATTGCCGTTGGTGGCATTTGAGCAAGTGGCCCACCTGATGGAAAGTGGTAACCGCTGCGCATGGACTTCAGCAAGTCAGGACACAGCAAAGCAGCTGCCTCCTTATATGCAGGAAACTAATCACATCTAACTAAATGTGTGACTAATAAACCTTTATCTAATCCAGTATACCTAATGCTATAATTGCAAGTATTAGTATAAAATTACCCCAATATCGCACTTTAAGGCTTGTGAACATGTCGCCTAACCAACACGGTATTCATTGCTCAGTATTCCATCAGCTTAATACAGTATCGTAGGATATTATACCAGTTGAAGCTTAACACGCCGCCGAGACACAAATAGGCTCGCCTACCCAAATTGCGGTTACACATCTAGATTGTTATCTAGACAGCCTTAGGAATATTGCTTAACTAGATCGTACGTTGATCACACGTACTGTGAAACGGGCATGAAATCCTCATAAATATTCATAGCTCCATCTCTCAAACGTCTGGATATGTTGACTAGCCGTAATAATTAAGTTTCCTTCATTCTCTCTCGGTACAAAATTAAACAGTACTCCAGGTAAATTATTTCCATTAATTTTTCACCGTCCTGCGTAATTTTTATTTTGTTTGGAATCACTTAAGGATATGAAATAATTATGTTTGAACTTATGTTGTTTGTTATCTAATAACCTTTGAAATACGTCGGGATGCTGCGTATTTGTAAATTTAATTTGTAGTCAGATGTTCTACATTCAGTAAATAAAAATGAATATAAATGTACCAGCGTTTCCTTAGTCGAAATATGATACACATTTTACGTGCAAACGATGGGCGCCTTTTAGCTTGTAATTTGAATGGAGTGCAAACCGAATAGATTAAGCCGCAGCCGGCGTCCACGGTGGCGATCAATTTTATCGTTTTGTGTGCATACAGGTTTATAGAAGTTAATTTACTCCACTGTTGCATGTGTCGTGTCGTTATCTCTTCGGTTTAATTTACGCATGAGATTTACTTACCAGCTTCAAATATTTGCCGATAATAATTAATATGTCACGATAGATATTATCTAGGCATTTCCGAAGGCTATTAACGTCGGTAACCAGTAATTTTCAGGCAAACTTATCTTCCCTAAACGTACCTATTCTGTCATGGGGATAATAAAATATATAGGTACTACTAAGAACCGAACAATACTGCGTTACGACCCCTCAAGAATTTTCCAGTTAGAAAATTCTAGTTAAATTAAAATTTTATTATGTTTAATATTTATATTATTACAATATAGTATAGCCCAAAATGCGTATCTAAAAGTAATTTTATTAGTAGTTCGCATTAAGAGGGTTGAAAATTGACCGTAGTTTCATACTGAGACTGTATGTATGTATGGAGATAGTAAACAAACTTCAATTAATTGGTCGCTCATGCTAAATTGCCTTAGGTCTCCTCTGTACACAGCCGTCGATAAGTATAACGCAAATAAACTTTACACTGTAACCACTAGTTACACACAAGACACCAATTCTAAGTACTATGAGCTATATTCACTAAAACGTATTAGACTTGTAGCAAAGAGAGGGTCTACAATTGTACCTACATGTAATAAAACAAAATACCACAGCTATAAAGTCTACAAACTTCAAATTTAACAAGGTGGTTTCTCAGCGCTTAAGTTCTCGCTAGGGTAGGATTTTGCAAAAGGAATCTAAAATGTTTGGTAGGTGGAACTCATATTAGTGACTACTTTTATGGTAAAGACTTGTACTTAGAATTACGTTTATTTGAATATTATATGTTTATAGATAGTTGTACAAATTAGTGAGGGATAAAGCTGCTCTTTGCATCAATTGTTCTAGTGAAACGCAATATAAAGTAGAATATTTATAGTTGTTATTTCACATGGTATTGCAACCGTCGATCATTGCAAAGACCGTTTTTACCTTAGCTCTATAGTCCAAATCAGTAAACCTTAAACATGACATATCTAAACCCTTATACGTAAGCGTCGCAAGGCGGACATGAGACGACCACATGGCGTCACACAGAGCGCAGACATGTGAAGCGGTGTTAAAGCTAACCAAATATCAAGTTACACCGAATAACCGTCACATTATATATCACAGTTTAGATATATCTATACTAATATTACAAAGCTGAAGAGTTTGTTTGTTTGCTTGAACGCGCTAATCTCAGGAACTACTGGTCCAATTTGAAAATTCTTTCAGTGTTAGATAGCCCATTTATCGAGGAAGGCTATAGGCTATATATCATCACGCTAAGATCAATAGGAGCGGAGCACCAATGAAGAATGTTTCCAAATCGGAGGGTATTTTTTCCTTTTGAGAGCTTCCGCTGCGTGCGCTGCGTAAACAGTTAAAGTTTCGCAAAAATCATGTATATTGTTCCCCTTTAAAAGTTCTAAAAAAATGTCCGCGACAGCATATGTCTATCTTTTAAGGTTGGCTCACTATAACCTTTTTTATGCTAACCAAATTTGTTCTAAAATAATGCATTATTTGCGAAGGTATTAATATAAACATGATATTAATCCTTATCCAAATAAATACGTTATTCATCACAAGTATTTAATTTGAAACAAAATTGCTCTTTACATCATTTGATTTCAATGAATACCTTAGGAGATATCGCAGTTTTAAAATAACATTGCAGCAAAATAATTACCCATTACAGACATAGTACAAACGATGTTTCTCCTGGTTTATTCTGCGTGATTACTACTGGTTCGATTTGAAAAATTCTTTTAGTTTTGGATAGCTAGGCTATATAATATCACGCTACGACCCAAGGGGGCGGCGCAGTAACGATAAACGCGGGTGAAACCGCGGGAACATCTAGTTAATAATATATACACAAATTATTTACAAAAAATATTAACAATACTGGCAATACCTATTCTTTGTGCAAAGAAAATACCAATCCTCTGGTCACGTGAAGCGTCGTTTAGCCGCTTAGCTAGGTCTCTATAAACAGACCTAGCACTTGGATCCCATAACCCCAGTGTTTCGACACCAAACAGCTCAAATATGTACTCACCAATAAGGTTTTGATATTTGGGCCGTTTGAGCGTCTTCGCTGATGCGGCAGCAGCACCAGCTCGACTCGCTGTGCTAGAAAGATGTGATGGCGCAAGGGTGTCGACACAAGTTGCATGCCACACCAAAGGCCTACCCATTTTCCATAGCAGTAATGACATATCATCTGGTCTCTTGCCATCGTCGCGTACCAAGCCGTGTGGTTCAAGCAGAGCCGGAACGCCAGCGGTGACAAGAGTATTACTAATATTAGGTTTACAACCGTAAAATAGCCGGTGATAAGCCACTAATTTTAGTCTGTCTTTCTTAATGACGTGACGTAATAAAATACAACTCCTATAGATGAGATCTTGGTTTCAATTCTATATTATGTATGGTATTACTAATAAATTATATAATTATTAAAATATTTAGATTTACGCTTTTCGCGTCGTTATGGTTGCTTTTCAGTAGCCACGATCACGGGAACACGTTACATTATTTCGCATCAATAAATATAATGCTGCACTGTGTCTTAACACACATAAAACCACTTAAATAAATTTACGCAAATATACTACGAAAAAATGTGTCATGTGTCCAAAGATATCCTGCAAGCCTGATTTTGCGCGCGCCTTCGCTCGCATTAATGTATTTATTTTAAGATATTTTTTAGTAGCCTACGAGTATATGTTATTCTGATATATAAACAATAATACTGTAAGATATCATCAAAATCCGTTTAGTAGTTTTTGCGTGAAGGAGTAACAAACGTCCATCCATCTAGCATCACAAACTTTCACATTTATAATATAAGTAGTATATTACAGTTCAACAATGCGTTCAGGTCTGTGTTGGGACTACTTCGCTACTGCAGTGCCTCAGCAATGTTCGCCGAAGCACGAACTGATTGCTTTTACACAACAATGCGCAAGCATTGCACTTCTTTAGTTCGCAGGGGGCGGGCTAATTCCAACTCAGTGCTGGCAATGATTGCGGACAGGTTAGACTGTCCTTATATGCGAAGGTGCTGCGACATACGTGTCGCAGCGACAAAAGTTAAATAATTAAAAACTAACACTTAGGCTAAGTTTTACTAACAACTATGAGTTTTGTGAACTTGCAATAAACGTTTTATTATTATTATATTATATGACGAGGGGTTTGGTCCAGAGGAATCCTTAAAAGCAGTGACGTCAACATTGCTAACGTCACCGCCCTCACTATTCGGCGCACTCATCGCAAACAATAAAACACAACCAAAAACACACTAAACAATTTATTTCACAAGACACCAGAAGGTTATCAAAGTAATAGTTTTATAATCACAATTATAATAAAACAATAGATAGGTACTCACAAGATAAGATACACCAGCTCACCACGTCTTAACCGCCCGGCGCTCGAACAAAAAGTGGTTTTACATTTAGTCTATCGTAGTTTCGCGTGCCAGCCAAAATTAAAACTAAAAGATGGCGTCGGGCGGGAAAACGTCAAAGCACCATTTAAATTGCAACTTCTTTAAATGATTAGTTTTAATTACAAAAATAAATCGTAAATTAACTAAACATTTCGAAAGTAATTATGAACAATTGAATTAATTTTTAAATCTTAATCTCAGTTGAAACATCCGGTCTACAAATGGCGAATGTTTCAACTGTTAAACAACTCATAATAATTTCATCAATTAATTTTAGGTTTTATTCTAACGCAAAATACAGTCAGTACATTCCAAAAATCATAACACTAATTAATAACTAAAAACAACCAATTTATTCAACCCAATGATTGATTTCATAATCAGAACAATTACATTTATTAATTACCATGGACTTGCGTCGACACGGCCATTCTGCGAGACGGTGCGTGCTCAGCACCAGTCACGGTTTTCTTAAAATAAATTTTGGTACACAGCAAATCATAAGGTTCATAAAGTTAAGGAAATATAAAGGAATGTGAGCAAAATAGTAACTTGATTACATTTCTGATTTGTTGACATGCAAATGACCAACGCATACTTGCATGATTATATTTCTCGAACAGGCGTGCTGTGGCGCTGAGCGGTCATGTACGCCGTGGTCCACAGAGGCTCTAGGGGATGTAGGCAGGTCGATGCTAGGGCCTAGGTCTCTCCAATGACCGTGGTCCCTAGGGGCTCTGAAAGTTATGTAGTCTGTTACCATAGTTTATTGATGAAGCTCACAGGGAATTGCTGCTGTGGCGCTGAGCGGTCTCGTACGCCGTGGTCCACAGGGGTCCTGAAGGATCAGGGTAGGTCGATGCTGGGGCCTGGGCCTTATGTTCCTGACCGTGGTCCCCAGAGGCTCTGAAAATGACAAGTTAGGCGAGGAAAACAAAAAGGATAGGTGTCGCACAGAATTTTACATCCACAATAAATTATGTTATACTACCTATGCACACTCTTAAAATGTTACACTAAACTTCTAATCAATGTTACACTAAACCCTTAAGCGTCCAATAATTGTGTGGTTTGTGATGTAGACGTTGATGGTGGATCCGGTGTATTGACTACTTGGGCTGTGGTCTGCTGTTCGGTGTCATCGTTGGCGCCCGTCGAAACGGTTTCCTGTTCCCCAGGCTGTGGCGCCCGGCGTAGCTGATCGTGCGCCACCTTGCGTGGGCGCCCTCTGCCGGTCACACGTTTTACCATGTAGCGGTCATTGTCCAATATTCTGTAAATTTCGTATGGCTCGCTGTATTTCAGGTCCAAGCTGGTTTGATTTCTGGGATTATTTTTGACGAGGACGTAGTCTCCTCTTTGAAAAGGACGCAGCTTGGCTTTGTTTCTGTCAAAACGGTGCTTATCATATTCAGCTGCAGCCGCCATTTTCTGTTGCACGTGTTGATCGAGCATATCAAAATCAACGGTTTCGCTATCAATGTCTACCAACCTTAAAAGTTCTGGCGGAACGGTGTGCTTACGGCGTGTCAGGAGAGTAAGTGTCGCGCATCCTGTCACTCTGTGTGGGGTGCAATTAAATGCAAGTTGAAGGGCTTCCAAGGCTGTTTGCCAGTTTTCAGTGTCATAGTTCCTTATCATTGTTAGTGCATTTTTCAAGGTACTCATTACTCGTTCCACTTGCCCGTTTGCTCGGCTTACTCCTGGCGCTATAGCATGCAAATTGATACCAAAACAGTCGCAATAGGCTTTGAATTCGCCAAGAAACTCTCGGCCGCCATCAACCACTACCTGGACTGGAGTCCCGAATAAATGCACGACTCGTTTCAGCGCTGCGAGACTGCTGCTTTGACTCTTGTCGTTAGAGTAACTAAGTAGGATGTATTTGGTGAAGGCGTCAATGATAACTATCACATATTCGTCCTGACCTTCAGCGTTTCTCGTACCAAGTTTGCCGGTAATGTCCATGTGGATTACTTGAAATGCTGCAGTAGGTTTTTGTATTGGGTGGAGCTGTGCCTGGATTGCACCTGAAGGTCCCTTCGAGGTTCTGCATATAACGCAGTTATCTACAAACCTTCTTACAATGGTACTCATGTTAGGAAACCAGTAACTATCTCTGAGTTTTTGTAAAGTTTTCTCCCATCCCGGGTGTTGTAGAGATGTGTGAAAGGAGTTTATCAGGCTCCACTGGAATGACTTTGGTACTACCGTAGGTTTGCACGTACCGAGTACAGAAGGATCAGCGAGTAATTTCTTCAGCACGCCTTCCTCAAGAACGTAGCCGGGAGCTGGGTTGTCGGTTGTCATGCTGTTTATCACAGGACGAAGAGTATCGTCACGACGTTGCTCAATTTGCAGCCACTCTGTGTCCTTGGTCATGATGTTGATCGCCATTTCAGTTGTAGGGTTTCTGCTGAAAAAGTCTGCGTGCTGCAGTCGCTCACCTTTTCTATATTCGACCTCGAACTCGTAGTTCTGCAGGAAAGCCCACCAGCGATGAATTCGTGGCAGTAAATCCTTCTTATGCTTAGATGCTTTCAAGGCGTTACAGTCTGTTATTACCTTGAATTTTCGGCCGTACAGGTAGTGCCGAAAATGCTTTACTGCTCTCACCACTGCTAGCGTCTCAAGTTCGTACGAATGGTAGCGGCTCTCTGCGTCAGTGGTACGCTGGCTCATGTACGCGACTGGATGCTGGCGACCTCCTATGATCTGAACGAGTACCGCGCCGTAACCGAGGCTGCTCGCATCAGTGTAAAGCTCAATTGGTGCGTTTTCCTGAAATAATGCAAGGGTAGGCGCAGTAGACAAATGCAGTATGATTTTATTTCTGGCCTCATCGTGCCTTTCGTTCCATTCCCATTTTGAGTCTTTCTTTGTTAGCTCATAAAGTGGTACCATCACACGCGAGAAATTGGGAATGAAACGACGAAAATATCCGGCGAGGCCATTGAATTGCCTTACTTGTTTAGCCGATCGTGGAATAGGTGCCTTCGTTAAAGCCTCCACTTTCTTTGGGCTAGGACTAATCTGTCCGTTTGTAACTATATTGCCCAAGTACTCGATAGAGCGTTTAAAGAAGGCAGTTTTCTCAATATTTATAGAAAACCCGGCATCTCGTAATGCGATAAGTACCCGTTCGATACGGGACAAACCTTCTGCAAATTCACTACATTTCGTAAGTACGTCATCGACGTAGACTTGGCAGACCTGGTCAGTTGAATTTAGAAGGTCAGCTAAAGCCCTATTCATGCACCTCTGGTAAACGGAACATGCATTACTGAGACCGAATGGCATGGCCAAGTACTCGTACATGCCGTCCGGTGTTACGAAGGCAGTCTTTTCAATGGACCCTTCAGAGATGGGGATCTGGTGGAAGCCCGCTGCCATATCAAAAGTAGAGAAGTAATAACCACCCGCTAATTGGTCTATTTGATCGGAAATTATAGGCAGAGGATAGTGATCCCTCAGAGTGTTTCTATTCAGCTCGCGATAGTCCACGCACATGCGATCTTTGCCGTTTTTCTTTTTGACTAATATTATCGGACTGGAGAAAGGTGACTTGCTCTCTCGAATAATATTGTGTTCAAGTAACTCGCTCACAATATCACGAACTTTTTGTCGTTCGATTGGACTCAATCTATATGGTCTACGCTCAACACACTTGTTCGGGTCTTTCAAACGTATTTCGAGTTCACCGGTATTAACACGTGTGTGAGGGTAACCCTGGATAAAAAGATGTTCAAATTTTGCTAATAACAATTTAAGTTCGTTTATTTGATCACTATCTGTCAAGTCACAATCCAAATTGTCAAACTTTTCGTTTTGTAATCGCATGTGGAAAATCGCGGGCTGATGAATCAATGTCACGCCCTTTGAATTCACCATCACAGTTAAATTCGTATTTTCCATAAGATTCATGCCTATCAAAATATCTGAACATACTTCATAATCCGGGACTATGTGGAAATGAAGTTCGACCCTTATATCATCGATCACACAAACGGTTATCAACGTTGATAATGACACTACTGTAAACTGTCCTAAACCTTTTAGATAATTAACAACATTCGTCCTTTTTCCCGGTAATTTTGAAGCAACTGATTCGCGTATTACCGAACATTCCGCCCCGCTATCGAAAATCGCGAAAAATTTTAAACCCCCAATCAACACCGGTATGGAGTTTAACTTAGGTGCACCTACGCAATTAACATTCGAGACAATTGTTCGTTCACGTTTATAACAAGTTTCATATGTGTGACCTGTTCGTGAACAGAACGTACAGGTCGGTTTATTATCCTTCTGAGGAACCGTTTTATCATCATGATGTCGCAGTTGAGGGTTATCATTTTTAACACGGTAACGGCAATCTCGAGTATCATGACCGGGCTTTTTACAGTGTTGACAATATAAAGACGGCTTATCCGAGAATCGTTGTCGTTTGACAGGGCCCTGCTGCATATTTGATGAACTAGGATAAGGTCGCTTACTACGCTTTATTGAGGAAGCTACAGAAATCAACTCTGGTACCGAAGTAGCCCTGGCGTTCAACAACTCAATTCTCAATCGCTCGTCTGCAATGCAACCAATCACAGCCTCAACCGCGTCATCATCCGATAATTTATCCTTAGTGACACGTCTCCATAACATCCAAGCCTGTGATAAGAACTGCGCGATGTCCTTTGAATTATCGTAACTATGTTCCCGAAAACGGACTATATCACGAGAATACCTATTTTCAGGTTCAAAAGTTGTTATCATAACATCACGCAATTCCTGCCACGTGGAGGTTGAAACAAGCCAGTTGTCAACCCACAACCTTGCACGACCTTTGAGTAAACTACCGACTTTCATTCTGACATCATAATCGCTCAGGTTGTAGGTTTCCATGGCCGTGGTCACATGCTTACACCACTCTCGCACTCCTATATTTGCGTCCGGATCGTATGATGGTAAAAACACGTCATTGATTTTAACTTTTGTGTCCGGTATTGTTGCCATACGATCGGACATGTGCTTCATCATTTGCAACATTTGCGCGAAAAATTCCACTGGGACCCCGCTAATTGAAGCATCACTATGTTGATTGTTTGAAACAGAAGGACGAGCAGATGTGGGTGATAATCCCACTTCTGATGACGAGGGGTTTGGTCCAGAGGAATCCTTAAAAGCAGTGACGTCAACATTGCTAACGTCACCGCCCTCACTATTCGGCGCACTCATCGCAAACAATAAAACACAACCAAAAACACACTAAACAATTTATTTCACAAGACACCAGAAGGTTATCAAAGTAATAGTTTTATAATCACAATTATAATAAAACAATAGATAGGTACTCACAAGATAAGATACACCAGCTCACCACGTCTTAACCGCCCGGCGCTCGAACAAAAAGTGGTTTTACATTTAGTCTATCGTAGTTTCGCGTGCCAGCCAAAATTAAAACTAAAAGATGGCGTCGGGCGGGAAAACGTCAAAGCACCATTTAAATTGCAACTTCTTTAAATGATTAGTTTTAATTACAAAAATAAATCGTAAATTAACTAAACATTTCGAAAGTAATTATGAACAATTGAATTAATTTTTAAATCTTAATCTCAGTTGAAACATCCGGTCTACAAATGGCGAATGTTTCAACTGTTAAACAACTCATAATAATTTCATCAATTAATTTTAGGTTTTATTCTAACGCAAAATACAGTCAGTACATTCCAAAAATCATAACACTAATTAATAACTAAAAACAACCAATTTATTCAACCCAATGATTGATTTCATAATCAGAACAATTACATTTATTAATTACCATGGACTTGCGTCGACATATATGTATAAGTAATAGTGTAAACTTACGCACACAGCTAACATGCTCAGAACGCAATACTCAGATCCCTGGCTAAACGCCACGCCAATAGTCAACAGATTGCTAAACCAACTAACACAGACAGCACGAGTTTTCCACTGACATTTTATTTTATTAAAAGAGACAAGTCAATGCAATAAATTTCTGCAATGCATTGGATAATAAATGTCCCTAACACTTCTTGGCACATGCTTAATCAATCAAAACAATTTTTAGTTTATCGGTTTGTTATTAGGCAGTATCTACGTCACACTTATGCTAGTTTTAGCTTTGTGTTATAAAAATAGTAAGGTTTCAAACTTAATGTTCTATATTTGCAGATATTTGCTGTGATTTTACTTAAAGGTGCTTTTAAATTAAGACTCTTTATAATCGACTCTCTTTATAAACTAGGTGATCACCTCGATACGTCGGCTTTTTTTAATACTGTGTTGTTGTATTGCCCGCTGTAAAACTGTATCAGTACCAATTTTCACTAAATTCGGTTCATAGTTAGTTGCATGCATAGGTGAATAACGCAGATCAATTAGGAACATAAAACAAATCGCCAAGCCATCATACTATAAATACCGCATAATAACCGTTCCTACAAAAGGAGACAGACAACCACAATATTTTATGAATGCGTAGGTGGTCTAAACTTGAGCTTGGAATAAAAGAACGTAAAGAAATACATGGCATACCAAATAATAGTCGTATCCACTCTAAATTTGTGTAGCAATAAATTTATTGCGGAATGCCCTCGTCCATCATTGTAAAAAGCGTGGCTAAAACGGAAAAAAAGGGAAATTGTTGAAATGTTTTCCACAGAATATAAAGGACTAAACCTTCGCGTTTCGTCGATAACAATAGATATCGCTCTTAGCTCCCCTGAAAATACCCTTTGTCCTTAAGACGAAATAGCCCCGTCGCTGTAGCCGACAGTTTTTACTCAAAATTAAATACTTACCTGCCATTCAAATTTTGACTCCAACCTGTTTTTCAAATTAGTTCTGATGTTTCCAAGTATATTACTAAATGTTTAAACTTTGTGATTAAAGTTTTACAATTTTCTTCTTAACTTTGTGTACATTGTATCGTTTTGCTTTAGGATTACATTAATTAATATTAACGAGGAAGTAAGTGAAGTAAGTAACTGAAGAAATGTTTGATGATTCGTAATTATTATTAATAATCTTAAGGTTTTTAACAGAGGCGTTGTCATAATGGCCTAAGCAAACATATTAATGCTTCACCTTTAGCGATGAACTTACTGTTTGACAATTGAATGCAGCTAAACTAAAAATAAACTCATAATACTAAACTAAAAATAAACTCACAAAACATAGTTAAGAAGCGAAATCGTGCAAATCGCTTAATCAAGATATTAACAAGAGTAGTTAAAACGCAAGGCAGTCACTTACAGACAAAACTAAGTCAATAGTTGTAATGTGAAAAACGGTATTGATGCATCGTATCATTGGCCACTTGTAACACAATTCTCAGTAACAACACGGAATCTGGGAGTACACCTAGAAGATGAAGAAGCATACCCCCCATTTCATAGGAACCAAAATAGCTGGTAAAATGTGGATCTTAAACGTATTTCTGCCTACCCCAGAACCTCGAGCTTTTATTGAAACCCAGACCGTCATATCCCGTCATGGATGAATCTAAATAAAAGCACATACACATTGATAATAAAGTGCTTTATACGTTTTATTTTACTGATTAAACCGCGATTAATTTGGTATATAAATAGTTTTATTCCAATGTTGCATTCGTGTAAATGGAAAAGGCCAACTTTATATAAAAGGACGTATAGTAAACAATTATACTTTATTAATATGCACAAATACACTCTGCGATTAATTATTTATTTGTATAGTCTTTAGAATATTATTATATTGGTATAATTATTTCAGGCATACATAGCAAATTTTGTAATTACAAACAACAGTTATTCCCAGAACAGGGATTACACGTATTATTTCCTTGAACTTCTGGGCTCGTGTCTGAATTTAATTTTAGTTAATATACCGCATATGGGCGGGGTGAGTACATATGTAGCTAATTCGAGTTGGTATGACAACAACTCGTGAAATTATAAACAATTTATAAGCAATGTATTTAAAATAATGAAATTGTAATTGCTGGGGTGGTCCTGATGCATAAGTTTGAGCTTATATTTGCTGTGTATTGTGATGTGTTGGGTTTAAATCCCGGGCAAGATTAAGTTTTCTAGAGATTTTCTGTTAAGTAATTCTCAGTAGCAGCTTAATAGATGTCAATAGGCTTCCAATGGCCATCGGCATGCATACAATAAGTGAAACTTAAAACATAAATTGAGTAGAATTAAAAACATAAATTGAGTAGAATTAAAAACATAAATTGAGTAGAATTAAAAACATAAATTGAGTAGAATTAAAAACATAAATTGAGTAGAATTAAAAACATAAATTGAATAGAATTAAAAACAGGTTCAGTATAAATAATAAAAAGATAAGTAAATAATTAGGAAATAGATAACTAATATTGTTTGTCATGTCTGTCTGAGTATCCAGTGACTTGTGTTTATCTGTGTTTTATTGTCATTTGTATTTATTGTATGTATGTGTAGTAGGTACAACAAATCAGAATGCGTCTGCCTAAAAAAGATTATTGTTATTTAAATGTACAGTAATCTTTGTCTTTGGCGTAGGCAGTATAGTGTATCCTTTTTTTAAGGTTGGCATTATGATACTTCTGGTGAGACAAGGGCTGATAGTCTACGAAAACAACTTTTAATCTGGTAGATCGTATACCTGTGCGTGTTAATTACAATATATAAATACAATCAAGAACCTCAATATTGTTAATTAAAATAAAGTAAGATGCTCTCGCAGCTATATTATTTAATAATGTTTCTTTATTAATAATGTTTCTTTATTATTAATAATAAAGAAACATTATTAAATAATATAGCTGCGAGAGCATCTTACTTTATTTTAATTAACAATTTTGAGGTTCTTGATTGTATTTATATATTGTAATTAACACGCACAGGTATACGATCTACCAGATTAAAAGTTGTTTTCGTAGACTATCAGCCCTTGTCTCACCAGAAGTATCATAATGCCAACCTTAAAAAAAGGATACACTATACTGCCTACGCCAAAGACAAAGATGACTGTACATTTAAATAACAATAATCTTTTTTAGGCAGACGCATTCTGATTTGTTGTACCTACTACAGTTCGTATGTAACTTTCATACTAAAACGCTGTGAACGCATAAATTACGTAGTAAAGTGAAAACTTAGGTAGGTAAACTAATACATTCAATCGTGCGTCCGACAGTGCAGCTGAAGTTTGTGGACACACGGAACTAATTTTGCACTGAATAGATTTTAGTGATGACAAAAGTCAGACGCAAATTAAACTGGACTCACATAATCCACTACTAATGCTGTGCTTTAACCTTTATTGTTAGTATTTTCATAAATTCTCGTCTATTTTGTTTCACAAGTCATTAGATCAACGCAGCAATATGCTTGCTTACACAAAATCTGCTTACATCCTAACTAATATTATTGTTACTGTAACTAATATTTGTTTGTTGCATACACTTTGTCAGGGAAACAGAAAAGGACATAGGGTACATCCTTATTTTACATCACTTACAGCATCATTTTTTTAAGACAACTCTCGCACTAAGAGTACTTCTCGTGTTGCAGGAAACTTTACAAACGTTTAAACAACGGACACAAAAACACCCAGACTCAGAAAAAACATAATTATGTGGATCACACAATTTTTTGATGCCGTGTGAGATTTGAACGCAAACGGTGTAATGCCAGTGTTGCGGGGAACACTTAACCAGTACGCCATCTGTGCAGTTCTGGTCAAAATTCTAACCTAGCAATCATTATATCATGATAATCATTTAATATAATTTTAATTTGCCACCAATCATTCTATAAACGCACGTAGATATGGAGAGATCCGCAAGTAGATAGGCCTACGTTTTCGTTTCGTACGTCATTGCAGTAATTCCATAGATCGTCGAGGTTGGTTGGTTTTCTACATTTCTGTTTCGTAGTTGCCACTCTTATAGAAGGACTATAACAGTGGCAACTACGAAACAGAAATGTATCCAAGCAGAAATTTCTACTAACTGTATGGTCCGTTTATGGCTAATGAAGGCATTTTTTGTTTGCAAAAGCCTGTTTATCTATATTTGTTTACATATTATTTCTGACATAACTTCAATGTTTACCATTTTAATAATATTTTTTTGAATCATTGATATAATGTTTATTTATAGTTTTAAAACGGTGTAAGCGAATAACATGAACTACCTTAATGTAATGCAATTTTTTTTTGAGTTATAACCATACATACTTCATTTTATTTTTGTTAATAATATGAATTTGACATTGTAAATATATTTCTTTACATATGAACCACAAGTAAATGAATTAATTTGTGTTTCTCCGCATCGATGTCACTGTGGGGAAGCCGTCGATGGCCTTGGCCACCATGGCCTATCATGTAGCAGGAGTGCCGGTCGTTTTTCGCGGCACGCCAATCTTAACGACATTATCCGTCGTGCTCTTGTCACCGCCGGCGTGCCAGCTCATCTCGAACCTAATGGCTTGGCACGTGACGATGGGAAGAGACCGGACGGTATGTCATTGATGCCTTGGAAGATGGGTAGGCCCTTGGTGTGGGACGCAACGTGTGTCGACACCCTTGCGCCATCACATCTTCCCAGCACGGCGGGTTGTGCTGGTGCTGCTGCTGCATCTGCGGAGACTCTCAAACGGCGCAAATAAAAAAACCTGGTAGGGGATTATGTTTTTGAGCCGTTTGGGGTCGAAACGCTAGGGTCATGGGGTCCCAGTGCTCGTGCGCTCTATAGAGACATAGCAAAAAGGTTAGTCGACGCTTCCCGTGACCAGAGGGCTGGGCTTTATTTTGCAGAAAGAATAAGCATTGCCATTCAACGTGGCAATGCTGCCAGTCTTCTGGGCACACTGCCGGTCGACTGTGATGCGGAGGAATTTTATGACGCCTATTAGAGGGTTTTAGTTTTCTTTTTCTTTGTTTTATAATATTTTAGGAATAAGTCATTTTTAAAGAATTGTGATTATATGTACATATTAAATATTTATAGAGTAAATGAATTGAAATAGATTTAATAGATATAGGTAGGTATTCATTTCCTCTATATTTTTAAATTGTACGCATACATTCTGCATTTAAAATCATCAAATATATCGGTGTTTCTTTATATATATATATAGGTATAATTTACATAATACACGAAACCTGACAAGAGCCTTAAAGATATTTATGTGTAAAAACCTAAATAAAATTGTATGAACTCCCGCGTCGTATTTATACATATCCATGCTTCGCGAAAATTCTAAAGTTAATAATGGATTCTTCATCTGGCTACTTGGCCAAAGTTGGACTTATCCAAGTGAATAACTTGTCTCAGGAATTCGTCGCCAACTTTGAGTACAAATAGTAATATCTGCCAGGTTTACGTATATTATTAAAATATACGTGAATATTCGACATGTGCTCTTATACATATGCTCATATACATATGCTCATATACATATGCTCATATAATAAAAATAGGTAAATACATTTCATTATTTAATGTATTTTGAAATGATTAAATTGATTGTACCCGTTTTTATATTGGTCGCCCAGTGATCAAAATACGACCGTATATCATATTTTCTTATAATTTTCAGCTCTCTGCATTCGTACACTCGACATTCTTGAAATGGTAATAATGTTTTCTCTTCGCGTATTAATATATAGATGAAATAAATATAATAATAATTTTAACCTACTAAGGAATTTTTTTTCTTTTGCAAGACATTTGTCTTTTACTTTATTGCATATGTGCAATACATGTTATCTTTCAATAGAAATAACAACTATACCTATATAAACATATAATATATAGTAAAGACTTTAATACATCGTAGAGTCATAAATTCAGCATGAATAGCGAACAGACCACCGACGTACTGCCCTCAAACAACATCGAAGTAAAATAGCAGTACCTATATGAACTATTGCTTTACGTTCAGTGAGTGAAGTCCAATCAGTCCTTCGATTCCTACCATCTCCCACTTCCTAACACCGGTCAGTAGCTGTCGAAGCCTATATAAACAGCTTACGATAACGCTTGCAACTTGTTTGGCTCCTAGGTGGTTTACGGTAGGCAGCAAATTGGTTGTGTATCCTTGCAATTGCATCTCTCATAAAAACACAGTCATCATCATCATCATCATAAACAAGAACAACGACAAAAAGTTATTATTAGATTTTAAAGGCCTGCCATTTGAGAACAGAAATACTGTATATTGTACTAACTCGTAATATCAGTTATCTACAGTTCACATAGCGTCATGCACAGCAAATCTATTGTGAGTAGGGCTCTACCAATAACGATTTTTGTTAAGAAGATTGAAAATACTTCACCGTGCTATCTGTAAAGAGCTTCGGTGAAATGCGTTGTTGATTGGTATATCAATACTTCATATCGTCGAATTTGCAATGTATCCAATTAATTATTATGAATCCATGTGCTATTTGGCACCACTGGATATGCCCTTCAGGTGTTGTCAAGTTCAGCACTGATAAAAAACACCGTTTGACTGCGAGGCTGTGTGTGTGTGCAAGCTACATTTATCAGTGGGCGCCGCAGGCTTCTAGGCGCTATGTCCATATATTTGTCGGCACGTATTTTGTTTCCTTCACAGTAATATGGTTACAATACCTGAGGCTATGTAAAAAAAATAACCGTTACTAATTTATTTTTAATCTCATAATAATATTGCCTATTTTGCATATATTTATATAGTAAGTTTGGTTAATTGTATATGACTTAGTTCCTAGTAGTATATTGTAAGTGCCCTAAACGCCTGTGATACATATTAATTACTTTATGGACTGTATTCATGTAATTAATAAATAAATCATAAAATTATTATGTAGATATTAAAGAATTTAAATATTGCATTCATTGATTTCAAACATTTATAAAGATCACATTCAATATTTTCGAACAGTTAAATTAGTTAATTTGTTTGTTCGCGTTGTAAAATACATAAAATAAAGATGGCGACCAAAGTAATAAGTAAATTAAAATTGCAGTAACAAAACCTTATTTTTTTATATGTATATTACGCAAAGGTAGGTAACAAATATATTTCTAAAGTGTTCGTCTTAATTACTAGGACAAACGCTTTAGGGATATATGTATTTATAACTAGCTTTTGCCCGCGGCTTCGCTTGCGTTAATTTAGAATTTGACAATCAATTCGGATTGTACTCTGCGTGTCATAATATAATTCAATCATGATTCGAAAGAAACGTGGCGCATCTATTATCATAAGAACGTTTTTGTTGTTTTCCTCGGAAACAGTAATTTTTTCGGGATAGAAGGTAGCCTATGTTCGTTTCTTTACAACTGATAACGTATATGCAAAATTTCAGGATGATCGGTTCAGTGGTTTAAGCGTGAAAAGGTAACAAACAAACAAACTCATTTTTGCTTTTATAATATTAGTTAGGATTAGGATTAGGATAGGATTATTTTAACGTTACAATCCTGGCAATATATTTATTTTGTTTTTTATCACTAGCTCTTTACAATCTTATAGAGATTAGATATTATTTACAAATATAAACTATAGCTAGATTGTTGAAAACTAATTAAACTCGGGGAAGTAATCAAACAGGCCTGCCTGGTTTGCATAACATGTTACATAATAGATAACGAGTGTGGGTATAGTGACCAAGCGATGGGGCAATAAACTTGTGTTGTCAAACACGGTAACGGCAAAGTTCCGATTAAAATGAGGCACAAGTCTTATATTACCTTTACTTTGTACTGCATACTGCATTGTGGATCTAGTGCCATAAGATTGTGCTTAAGTTTACTGTTGTTTGCGAGGTTTTATTTCTAGATTAACGCAAAGTGTTATCAGACTTTCTTGTTTGAATACTCTCAGTCACTTTACAGCGCCACATAGAGAGTCCATTCAGCTACTGAGAAGTGACCGGTTGACGGCAATTGAGTCACAACTATTACGTGCAAACTCTACTCCAAAAATATAGAGGTGTGTTTGTATATCTTCTCCCTAGCCTTTAATATTCCCAAGTCACTTGGCGTCGGATATCTAGTCTAACCGGATTTGACTGGATATCAGTTTTTACACGGAGCGACTGCCATGTGACCTCCGCAACCCGAAGGCTATCAATAACCTACGGCTAGACCAGTATCAGGATATTAGAAGACACTGACTTCCCAATAACGACTGCCATAGCTGTTCATGGCAGCCGGGACCGACGGCTTAACGTGCTCGCCGAGGCACTTGTATATAAAACACACAATATGGTATAAGGTACTATAAACAAAAAAATAGGCGCTGGTAAGATTATTACAACAAATATTTACACGTCTCTACGTTTTGTTTTAGTAGCTGCTTCCCAGCCTGATTATTAGTATTTCAAACATCGTCTACAAAACCAATAAGTGTCAAAGTTGCATGAACGAGACATACTCATACCCTCTATGTCACACACTGTCTCATTTTCGTACTTATAATTTATTAGCAGCCGATAAATAAAACGATTTCCTTTCAAAAAGAGTGGCTAACAGATTTTTTGAGACGGATCACTCTCACTTGTTTTATCGATGTTTTATTCTATGAAACTATTAAAACCTTTTTGTTTTGCTTTAGTTCCACTTAAATAAAAAGAGAAATCTTTCCATTGTTTAGGTTACAATGGAAAGATTTGTCTTTTGTCACCGGGCAAATCAAAGTCACAGTCTTTATTTAAAATATCGTCTTAACAAAATTAAATCTCATATTAGAAAGTCAGCTGTGTATTAATCTATGTTTCACTCTTCGTTTAATACCCAAAACTTTATTGTTAAATTAATGAACGAGCTCCAAAACTTTTATTACGATTGTTGCGCTGTCCGCAATTAATAATTAACAAAGGGAACTTAAAAACCAAGTCTGCAACTCGTAAGCTGAGATTTATTGGGCATTTAATTTCAACAAAACTGTTACTTGTTTTCGCTGAATGCGGAAGCGTGCCAGATTGTGCTATAAAAGAAGGTACGTAGGAAAGTAAACTTTTAGCGAAATATTCAAATGAAATGCAAAGATTATTTTTAAAGAAAACAACAACTTCTGAAGAAACACGATATATTTACGATTTAAGAAATACCATTGAGCTTAGGTACATATTATGACTTATTTCCACAAATCAAAACTATACTACATAACTTAAAAGCAAGACTTATATGGTACACGTAAAACGACATCCGCATTCAAATTCAAACCCAACTAAGAAATTTGAGTAAAACATAATCAAACAATTAAGGATTAATAACTTTCTGGAACTGCAGCAATATAATAAGGTACGTGACTAGCAGACCAACGAATTTGAATGGAAGGGATATATCGATGCTCAGCATTCGTAGGAGTGAGAAAGAGAGGTCCCTCGTCTCTGTCCAGGCAAGCAGCGCTCTAGCCATACCCCGACTAGATTTATCTGCAAAATTCAATAGAATAATTAATAACCATAAATCTAAGTCATTTCTACAATGTTTTTCGTGGAAGAATGCCAAGAATTCATATCTACAATTACTTTAGTCGGTTAAAATGATTACAATGATTAATTCGGTAGAATACTATGAATGAAATAGTTCGTCAAATTCGGGCAAGCAAAAAAACTACTAAACTGGAATATAAATGTGATTTTAACTTTTTAAAAGTAAAACAAATTATTTTTTATATTCTTGTTGTGAAAATCAGGCACAGTTATGGCTGACTATTAAATTTTGTTGTTGTTGTTCTCGATATCTATTCTAGATACTGTTAAAAAAAGTTAGAAAACTTTTTTTAACAGTATTTAGAGTAGATATTCATAACAAAGATAATATCTTTGTTATGAAAATCTACTCTAGATACTGTTAGACACTGTCTTGTCTACAAAAAAAACAAGTTCCAGGCATACAGACATTTTGCAAACAGAGGCTTAACCGTTAGCAAAATGTCTGTATGCCTGGAACTTGATTTTTTTCCTAGTTGTTAGTGTGCACGTGGTCGCAATAAAAATATCGAATTTAATGAAAACTTTTACTGTATACGGGTTAAACCGCCTCAATGAATAGTCCTGATATGGGGCTGTTAGATTGCGAGGCACGTTTTACGGTTATCTATTAAACCGGTCCGTATTATGCTCAAACGTAGCTGAAAATCAAAATTATTAAAGTGTCTGGCGTATTCTCATCAGTGTCAACTTAAATAAACTATATTTATTCCATCTTTTTTCTTGATATATGTTATTGTTTTGATTACCATGGTGAAGGTCAGTAACATATCTACTAGGCACTCAGAATATATGTATATCCTCCTCCAGACCGAATTTCGGCCACGGCGACACGTCTTAACGGAGACTAGCCAACTACGCAGGAGATATTATAGTGCACAAGTGTGTGCGCAAATACAAGTACACTCTCTGTTCCCTAACTCTCATGATCCGATAGACCGGTACTCCGACAAGACCGGAGAGAAATCAGGTGCAGGACCAACGGCTTTACGTGCTTTCCGAGGCACGGATGTGTCTTACACCGCCAACTTCCTAACTCCGGACTGCTACTCAGATTTCTTAACTGAAAAACCCAATAACTGTTTGTTGGCCCGATCCGGGATTCGAACCCGAGACCTCAGGCACAGCAGTCGCATTCACTACCGCTGCGCCACGGAGGCAGTTACTTTGTTCACTCAGAATATTCGTTACTGTACATAGGCTTCTCTAAACAACTACACAGTTGGCGCAGTGGTTAAAATGATCGCCTTGTCACAGCCAGAACACCTAGTGGCGTGCGACCCCATGATACTGAACATACAGTACATACAATTATGCAAACCACTAATATATATATCCATGTCGGGTCGTCCTTTGTGTTTATTTTAATGTATGTACACTTCTTTGTGCAATCTATGCAAATAACATGAGTTCTTAGTTACATCCTGCACTCTAGTACACCGATAGAGAGATTTTAAGCTGTAAAATTTCGTGTGATAAGGGATAATCTATATTAAGCAAGTTTTGCAGATACAAACTTAACGTAAGTAGCGAACAACTTAGCAAAGTTAGTAATAATAAGTTAGAGCTTTACTCAATCCCGTCACACGGGGTGTAGAAACGTGAGAGGGAACTAATTGCGTGCTCCTTTTACATCAAAATGCTTATACATTTTGACGTAAAACGAGCACGCAATTTTACATCAAAATGCATATGCATTTCGACACGTACACAACGCTTTTGGAGCGTTTACAAGGCGTTTACGCTCTTACGGTAAATATTAATATAACTAAAATATTTTATAAGTTTATATGTACTTATAAAATATTTTAGTTATATTAATATTTTACTTGTCATAAATGTATTGCAACGTTACCGTTCGGAACAGGCCACAAGACATACCTAAACGGTCTAAATGTCTGAAAAATATGGTAATATGCTTTTTGATTCTATTTTACAATAAACATTTTAATGAACAAAACATTAAAAAACAGGACTATGACAGTTTCCAAATGAAGCAAGCATTTTTAAATTATACTTCTTTTTGCCTGCGGCATCGCTGACGTGACTCCCCCGGGAACGCATATCGGGATTCAAATTATATTTTGTATTAAAAACTTGGCAGACAGATAGACCAAGTATTTGTCAAGTGGTTTGCAAATCCGTTTCAACGGTTTACGCGTGAGTGATTTACAAACATCAAAATATCTAAATAACAAAAACTTGTACATAATATTAGTAGGTTGGAGTATACAGAAATAGTATTCAACAACGTTGTTACGAGTATAAATAGTACATATGTATAATTTGTATATACATAAGGAGTGTAATGGAGTCAATGCAAATGGATTTACCGGTAGCGTTTTCATTGGTTCTCTATTGTGTTAACTAACTTTTTGTCTTAATCATCATTTGTCCGAATGATAACTTTTGCGAACTTAATGTCACATAATATCACATTTCATAAAATTAAAATCCCTAAACACAATATGCCCTAAATTTATTTGTCATAAACATAACAATCAATAATATACAAATGACTTAAAACCGTTTTCAATAAAAGTTGTAAGTCCTAAAATCAAATTATTTAATGTTTATTTATCCTAATAATGATTTTAAAACTAATTTGTATTACAAAGTCTGCTGCGGCGCTGCGGGTCTCCGGCGGTCCCACGCGTGCTAATCGTCGCAGACGGCTTTCGCTCACCACCGTAGCTTCGGCTTGCTGACCGACTTCGCCGGCTAGCCTCAGCCGCGGCGGCTCGCTCGCGGCCTCCTGCACCTCAGCCCGCGGGCCGCCTCGCCCCAACGCGCCTACGCGATTCTAAATTACACTCTAGGGGTAGGGCAGACAAGACTGCGTGGAGTCTGATTCACAGCGATTCGTTTCTGTCACTACAACTTACTATTTAGCAAATGTTTTAGGACTACCAATCTATATTTATATTATAAAGCTGAAGAGTTTGTTTGTTTGTTTGAATGCGCTAATCTCAGGAACGAATGGTGCGTATTCTAAAATTATTTTAGTGTTGGATAGCCCATTTATCGAGGCAGGCTATAGGCTATATAACATCACGCTAAGACCAATAAGAGCGGAGCAGCAATGAAAAATATTGCAAAAACGGGGAAAATTCTCTTATATGACGCAGACGAAGTTGTGCCAGTCAGCTAGTTTTATTATAAATGAACATTCGGAATAATACACATTATATAATACAATACTTAGGACATGACTATAATTCATGCAAAATTAGGAGATTCAATTATTATAGTACCCAATATTATGAAAGAATAGTTTTAGAAGTAAAAATAATTATGTAAAACAAAATTTCGAATTTTTGAACATTATGGTTAGGTACTAAAGTTTATAGCAAACGTGTTATGGATAATGATTGCCGGACAAACAATTTTAGGAGAAGAAAAGGAGTACCGTTTTCATGCTTTCAGATATTAAAATTTCATAGAATTGAAAACGAGTATAGTATTCATAGAATTGAAACTACTATTTTGATATTTATCTATACTAGCATAATAAAGAGCTACAAAGTATATATTCATATGTTTAAGAGATAAACTTGGATATTTCAGCTGAGAAAGTATCAAACATAAAAATTTTGTTAATATTTATACCGTAACAGTAGATAAGTATTTTATAATAAAATGTTATGTCACACTAGCCAAATCGTGTACGGCTTACGAAAAAGCACGCGTTAAGTTGAATAATAAAATATAAGTTAACTCTAATCGGCTTTGTTAATTATCTAATCAACCAAAAACCATCAGATACGTAATATGGCAAAACATTAACATTAACTGAGTTACCATAAGGAATAAAAGCCTACAGTATTATAACAAGAACAAGTAAAACCTCGTCATTTTCCGCACATGCAAGCTTTACATAATAAAACTCTACTCATAAACAATCTATCGAGTTAATATTCTCCACACGACCAATAAATAGTTTTATGTGGAGCGTGTAATGAAATTCTTTATTATAACGCACAGAGACTCGTGTTAAGCAAAACAAAGAAATCTTGTATATCGAATCCACTATAAAGAGTTTCTTAGATTGAACAACGGTATTCTGGACTAAAACGATACGTATTTGAATTTCAACGCTTGACAAAAATAAAAGCGTATTCTATCATTTTGGATGTAACATTATTTATGCAGAGTTTGGACATATTAAAAATCTGTATCTAACTTTTCTGTTTCGTTATTTTAAATTTTGTCCACTATGTACGTATGTGTAGTCTAGTCTAGTCTTGTATGTATGTGTAGTCGTTAATTAAGTGTGGTCATATTTTCCATAAGACACAACTTTTATAAATTCTTATAGAGATCTCTCTATAAGAATTTGTAAATGTTGTGTCTGACTGACGTAGGAATCTAAACTCAGTCTAAACTAAGTGGTCTACTGATTGAGCTTCATTACTCATGTACAATACGTTAGCAAAATATTTATTTTTAGGTTAGTTTCAAACTTTATTCTTTTTACTCAGTAATACACGACCACAACGAAGGCTTAAATAATACAAATTATATGATATTTATTATGTTGAATTATATCATAATTACCTATGTATGTTTGGAAGCCTAACTATAGCTAACAAAATGTGGATGTGAGAATTTGTTTGTGGGTGTAGGTATGTATATAGCAATATATGTACCTACAAACAATGCAATATACATACCTTTCTAGGTATGTTGGTGATGTATGTATGTTAGGCAACTAGTATCCGATTATTCTTGACAAAAATTGATATAAAACACTTCAGCTTACTTTCATTTAATATTTCATATGAAAATGCGCAGTAATTATTTACCAAAATCTCCTCATTATAATTAGACAATCCATACTAATATAATATTATAAATTCGAAAGTAACTCTGTCTGTCTATCTGTCTGTCTGTCAGTTACCTTTTCACGGCTAAACCACTCAACCGATTTAGATGAAATTTGGTACAGATATATTAAAACCTGGGGAAGGACATAGGCTACTTTTATTGATGTAGGTACCACGCGGGTGGAGCCACGCGCCAAAGCTAGATAACATAAAGCACGTAATAACAGGACCGCTAGAAACGGGATCGCGAAAAACGAGGTATTGCGTGTACCTACCAAGTTGGTTCTCATAAAGTCGCGAGGCCAGCAATTCGCGCAGCCGTCCGACTTCATTATGAACTTGGTCTCCGAGCGTGCAGGGGGCGAACAGCGGTAACATTATCCCTACTGATAGTCCCAGGGACGATGCTGTAGATGATATCGGACCCTAAAAGAAACAACACAAATAAAATAATTTTTGAGAGCCTAACTTTTTAAGCAAGAACAGTTTTTGTCCATTTGTCTATTCGCCTTTTGGAGAGTTTATTTCTCAGGCGCCTTGTATTTACTTGGTTAGAGAAAAACTGCAATCGAAAGCTGTTAGTTCTGTAAATATATGTAGATAGAATTTGTTTCAAAACAAATTAGTATCTTCGTAACACCGTATGAATCCTTTCTCTAAAACTAAAAGCTAAGTTGGCCTGAACCTAAATAAAAACAGAAACAAATGCTTAAGTTTGATATTTTCAGCATTTGTATCATTAAAACTAAGTTTGCGCTAAAGAGCTTTGAGAAAGTTGTTAACTAGCATAATTATGGCACAGCTGCAAGAAAACAAATTTTATATAAAATATATTACATAACTTACCTCATCTTTTATCAAAGAGTATGAAACGTGGTAGCAATAACACAGAATACTGATGAAAGCCGCTATTATAGTAACAAGCAACTGAAAAACAAAGATATACATAATTACCTGCCAGTTGCCTAAATCTAGAATGCTGAGTACGTATATTAATTTGCAAAAGATCACAGAGACAGATGATGAAATGCGTCCGAATGAACTCATCACTATTTGATTACATTTAATCTGCTGTCTTATACATGTAAACATACACGCTGTTTGTACATAAAATATTTTTATTCTTATTTATCTTTAATAAGCGCCTTTGCTTGACTAGCGGATTTACCTCACACGGACCTTGCCTTCTTTGATCCTTATCGTAATAAAACAAAGCACTCGACAAATATGTAGGGAAATTTCAAAACACTTAACTAAATCTTTTATACACGGAAGTTGCTCTTACCTGCCATTTAATCGCCTCAATCAAATAATTATACGCCTTTATAACCGTGTGATAGAGATTCATCAGCTTCTGCATCTTGCAAAGTGCTTTATTGCCACTAGAATTTATGAAGCCAAATTCCTCCTTACTAGTAGTCCTGGTAATTTTTGCGTTACACAAAGACAGTTCCATGTAATAGTTGATCAAACGCAATCGAGGAATAAGTAGGCTTAGCAAGTGTCCGATAAAGTGTACCTCAAAAACATGGCATGCTGTTACTGGGATCATTTCTAGATACTGATTGTTCAAAGATGTGATGATGTAAGGAGCGATGAATACGAGAATGATGTACAGAATCATGAAAGCCGTATGTATAATGTTACGAATGGTTCCCTTTCCCATCTTGGGTCTGCAGCCAACCTCTTTATCGAATACGTTCAATTCAGCGAAGTAGCGTTGCATTCTCTTGACGGTGAGCAAATTGAAGACCATGAAGAATAAGCCCTGGCCTACAGACGACCCAACAGCGAAGTCCAGAAGGTAAACCTCATTAATACCATTGTAGAATGTTATCAAAAAGGCGCCCAATGCCAAAGAGTACAGGACTAAGATTAAAGTAAATATTGGGTGAATGTTACCAAGTAGCGGCAGTCGGATAATACCAAAGGGTATTTCGCATATGATGAACATTTTTGATACATTATCTATGTATGGTTTACTGTCAACTTTAACGAAGGTATCCACGAGAATTGTTGGATGCGTCATGGCGGCAACCGGTATTATTTTCGAATGTCCTTTGAGTGTCAAAGTCGCTTGATTAAGTAATTTACTAATGGTGACTGTTAATAATCTAATTCAAATGACAATATTATCTTTAGTTGACATCAGGCACGAGCACTACTACGCCATTAGATTAATTAGATCCTAAGTTATGCTACCCATCATGACACTCATTGCGTTCGACAATAATGTAATAAAATTAATAAATCGTGTCATCCTGTTTCTAGAAAAGATATCAGTATGTGCCATAGACTAAAGTATTTCTTCGTAATCTTTCATCATTTATATAAAAGAAAGCTAAATTCAATAGAAAATCGAATTAAGTAATTATTTTCCATCATCTAAGACGTTTCGTACAGACGTTTCAAAAATATTTAGTATCTTATAGAAGGGTTAAATAGAGATGCACTTACACACACAATTCGTCAGTTATGTTTACGACCTACGAAGTAAGATGCGACCTTATTACCGCTACTGGGCACAGCTCCATACTTAACATAATAAGCTTCCTTGTCTGACCTAGGTGTCGAATCGGGCAGCTCACGCCTACAACTCACTAAACCAACGACGTCAGTCGTCGCAAAAATGGTTAAACATTGTCGATAAAGGTCACCCTTATAGCACCTGAACGTAAGGTGCAAGGCCACTACAAAACACAAGATCGTACTGTATACTGCAACACATTTAGACGTTATTTGTAAAGGATTAAACTGTAGTAAACTTCGCAGAATTCGTATCGTAATATAGGTTATTATGCAATTTTACAATTATGATATTTATCATTTACATAACCTTGGAGATTCTAAAAACGTCATTCATCATGTTCCTATCACATAAATGTATAGGTTTTAAACGACGCGAGCTCTCTGAAGGCGTATCAATTCTCTTAATAAAATATGTTCAAAACAGAGTTCCGATGTAATCTAATAAACGTCAAATGTAAACTGAAATGTCATTCATGTTCAGATTTCACGTTTATTTTAAGTTAGAAGAACCATTTATGAACTTTATTAAACTAAGCCTAGATTGGCAGCCCATCTAGAACAGGTTTTATTGAAATTAAACTACTATATGCGGATTTTATCGCGTTGTTTATTTGTTAAGTGAATGGAGCCCTACGCGCTTTTATGAACAGTCGAAATGTATCCGAAAAGGCACGTTTGGCTGTTCATAGAGGACTATTAGTGCCCACACTTACGTATGGAAGTGAAAGTTGGGTATGGCAAAAGAAGCATGAGAGCATAATAAATGCTGTAGAAATGAGAGCGTTGAGAAGCAAATGTGGTGTGACTCTGAAAGATAGAATAAGAAAGAGTGTGATTAGAGAGAGATGCGGCATGAAAGTGGATATAGTTACAAGAATAGAAAAGGGTATGTTAAGCTGGTTTGGACATGTAGAAAGAATGGACGAGGAAAGACTGACTAAGATAGTTTATAAGGCTAGTGTGAATGGAACAGTCGCAAGAGGAAAACCTAGGCGAACGTTTCTCGACCAGATCGGAGGCGTTCTGGACAAAGGCCAGGTTAAGAGCTCCTTGAACCGACGGGCGTGTATGAGGAATGTGATGAAAGTGAATGAAGCCAGAGAAGTGTGTCAGGATCGTAGCAAATGGAAATCCGTAGTCTCTGCCTACCCCTCTGGGAAACAGGCGTGAATCTATGTATGTATGTATGTTTATTTGACACTTTATTAAAATTTTTTTTTATTACGAGAACTGGCCCTCTCATATTCAATGAGGCATCAAAACTTAAAATTATCCAGTCGCCTTTAAAAACTACGCTTAATAAAAATACCAGATTTTGTCCGGGGCTTCGCTCGCGTTAATCTAGTTCCTCAGTAAATTTCTATTCCTCGGGAACAGTACCTTTTTTCCTGAGTCCTTTTCTGTACTCCTGCCAACGTGTATGACAAATTTCATGATGATCGGTGAAATAGTTAAGGCGAGCAAACGTAACACACGAACAAACAAACTCACATTTATGATATTTATTACGCAGTCGTGGTTCTTGCACAATGAAACGCCGAGATACTTTTTACACAACCAGTATATATTTCAGCAGAGTAACGTTCTAACTGACAGTTGTAACGAGAATGAATATTTGTTAATCTCCTACCTTATTTATATATTTTTATCAATGTATCAAATGGAAAGTTAAATATCGATTAATTACATATTAAGGTGTAAAATTAGTACAGTAACAAATAACAATGATAATTATTAATTATAGGAATAATCAAATGTAAATATGCAATTATAACAGAACAATTAAACAATATAATACGTCACAACCGTGTGCTACTATTGAGTACTTGATAACATATTATTAGTTAGGTCAATGTTTAATCGTGAATCGTCTATGGCGATAAACTAAAATTTACGCTGATCCTAGACCAAAAGTAAAATTTGTCATAGAACTACTAATGTTTCGAATTTTTACTCTGACTGATGGCTTAAATATAAATCTGATAGTATCTTTTGTTCGCTGTTTATAAACGTCCGTTTAAATATATTCAGTATTTTGATATTAATGTACATAAATCAAAAATATTAGGTATTATTGATATAATTTTTTTACAGACCTGGTGTTAAACCACAATTTACCTAACCAATAAACTCAAAATTCATTTATTTTTATCCTTAGAATGTTTTACCTCCCAAACTAGCCCCTGTGTCACGTAGGCTTTTACACATATGGACATAAAATCATACAAAGAACCCAGAACATCATAACACCCAGATGTGAAAGCACGTCTGTCAAACAAATAGCTCTAGGTAAGTTCAGTTGCGGGGTGATTACTAACATAGGTCACTGTACTATCTATAGTTAATTTTTACAGAAAATAAATGAAATGTAAAATGAGTTTTCTGAAAACAAATACAACAAAGCTAATGCGGAAATTTTTTAAACCCTAGTCCTGAATATTTTTTGTTTGTGACATTCATATTATATGCGTCACGGTTTTATTTGAAACTTCACAAGTAGAGCTAGGTACTTAAATTAAATCTAATTATACGTCGGCGGCGCTTCTATAGTAAATCACATAGAAGCCCTCTGCGAGCTCTCATTATAATTAGGAATAAAAGAGTATCCACTCCTGGTCGGTCCGCTTTGTTCGCCACTTCAAATTTACTACGACAAAATTATAAAAAGCCATTGTTTGTGCATGGCACGAGTCCGTCCATAAACCTATTACGCTGCTCTTCACAATAATGGAAGAGAAAATTGTTTATCTGCTCGAAATAAGTATCCTTTTGATTCAGTGATAACATAAGAAAATCTAATATAAAATAAACAAATTATGCCCATTACAAAGTACGTCAGATCCATTTTCCTGAAGTCGAATCTTGTTGAATTATTTAAGAATGTCTAAATAAGCTTTTATATGCATTCATGCGCCTTTTACGATGAATTTTCATATTTACAGTTTCAGAGAAAAATTCTCATAAAGAATTATACGAAAAGTATACTGGAACAACATTATGGTATAAAATATATTTTTATGACGCATGTACTCTTCAAGTTAACAAATGAGTGCTATTACGTAACACAATAAATTATTCTGAAATTAAGATAAGAGTTAAAGTGGCTTGCAGCGTAAGCTCAAACGAGTCTGTGTCCTTAAATTGTGTGACCACATGAAATGTTACATCGTTACATTGTTACTTATCTGCTTGAACACGAGCAAGTTACTGTGAACTGATGGAACTGTGTAGTTTTAAATTAAATATGAGAGAGAGAGTGGCCAGCCTTATGTCGAGAGTACTCCACGGTTGAATACATACAGATGAGTTCCATTTATATATTTTACATGCAAATCTAAAACTATCGGATCGAATATAGATGCAAGGCGGAAAAAGGGCAGAATGGCGTTATTGTACACAATGCGGGCTTACTCAGCAAACCGATTTAAGCGATCGTCGGCAAACGTCATGAACTAAACTTCCTGACTATAAATGTACACATATTTAGTTAGGAACGCAAAAACAGTTTGCCAGAAGAACAGTACAAGTGTAACCCTATGCCTCGTAGTTCATTGCATTGTACTTGTTTTTTGGTTTCAACTCCTGAGTGAGCAAAAATATTATAGAAATTTTTTTGCGGCAATTTTAGGTAGTAACACGGAATCTGAACCTTTACTTCGTACATGATATAAGTGTCATCCCTTAGTGACTAGGTCGTATATCGGGACATAATAGAATCCTTTGAGGATACATATGTTTTATGTTCTGTATATGTGTATTCCATACGTAAATAAATTTCTTAAATGGAAAACACATTTTTCCAGTAGGAAGCGTAGAACCCAACGCCATCAAATTTCCGGTCCAGCTTTTCACGAGTCTCTCCGAGTATTGATAGAGGCTTTTGTCAACCGTTCTATTTATTATTGAATGCATCTACTATATAAAATCAACTAGTGTTTTTAAAAAAAGAATAATATGGACTAAAAAGATAAAGCTAGTTGTTTTTTAAAGACGTCGCCCGCTGTAGGAATAATTCCTGTGTCGCGGGGGACTTTACAAACATTCAAATAATGGACACAGAAAACATCCAGACTCGGTACAATCGTTTGTGGATCACACAAAGTTTAGTTTTTTTGTCCCAAGTGAGATTTGAACCCACAATACTTGGCGCAATGGCAGTGGCGAGGCGAACACTTAAACCGCTACACCATCTGTGCAGTCAAAGCAAGTTCAAAATCAGCTTCGATTTGCCAAGCAAGATATACGCACGGGAGTAAGGCACAGGCATATGATACTAGATGTGCCCGCGGTTTCACCCGCGTTTATGGCTACTGCGACGCCCCCGTGGATCGTAGCGTGATGTTATATAGCCTTCCTCGATAAATGAGCTATCCAACACTAAAATCATTTTTCAATTTGGACCAGTAGTTCCTGAGATTAGCGCGTTCAAACAAACAAACAAACTCTTCAGCTTTATAATATTAGTATAGATTAACCCATTGGATCTCTAAATAGATTTATATTTAGACGTAGGATGAGTAAAATTTAAAAATGAAATTTAGTTTTAATGTGATAGCGCCGGTAGCACAATGGATAATGCCTGGCCTTGCCATCAAGAGGGGGATACAGATTCCACCCATTGTAGGTACTACCAACATGAACCACCTCCCTAACCAAACAAGTATTCTAGCTTAGCTGGAGGGGTTATCCATAATACTAGTATATAACAAGTTATAAGTAATCTTTAAAAAAAAACTACGTTATAAGTGGAATGAAACGTGTAGTTCTAAATGAGAGGACCAATATATTTGGAGACAATACGAATCAAATGAAACGCCCAAGAAAGTATCACTCTTTTACAGAAACACCGGTGTAATAGTAGTGGCATTGCTACTGCAATTCCTTTGATTTCTTTGTCTTATAGTAATAATATTGTTTATATATGTCGGAGCGTCTAGGAAATAATCATTGGAATTTAATTTATTTCTGTAATTGGAGCTGAATAAAGCGCCATCTATTGGTTTGTTTCGGAACGTCAAGCGTAAGCTTGAGTGAGGTCGTCACAGAGCCAATGTGTTAGTTGGAGTGACAGTTATAACTGTCAGTATCATATTGACGTTATATAAGCGCCGGAGACAGGTGCGCGGACACATTCGGTGGACGAACTCGCTGCATTACGGATCAAATCAGAGTTAAACACAGTAAACCTTTATTGTTTTATTTCTCTTGTATTTGCCTAGCATTAGTATACGTACGAAGTATAATACCACGCCTATATTTTGTTGCTACATCATATCAAAAGCAAATCGGCCGTACTATTCTGCGACATATATAGCTCAAAAAAGTAAGAACATTGCTATGTTACTATAAAAGAAACAGTATGAACTTTATGTACACATTGTGCGAGTAAGACCTTGGTATTGCAAGCTTTCATATGCTACAGTAACTACGAAAACGGGGAAATGGATATTTGTTTATTACAAAAATATTAGAGAGAGATGCGGCATGAAAGTGGATGTAGTGACAAGAATAGAAAAGGGTATGTTAAGCTGATTTGGGCATGTAGAAAGAATAGACGATAAAGGACAGGCTAAGAGAGTTTATAAGGCTAGTGTGAATAGAACAGTCGCAAGGAGAAGACCTAGGCGAACGTTTCTCAATCAGATCGGAGTCGTTATGGACAAAGGCCAGGTTAAGAGCACCTTAAACCGGCGAGCGTGTATGAGGAATGTGATGAAAGTGAATGAAGCCAGAGAAGTGTGTCAGGATCGTAGCAAATGGAAATCCGTAGTATCTGCCTACCCCTCTCGAAAACAGGTATGAACCTATGTATGTATGTACAAAAATGTATTGGGCGCGGAGGTGTGAAGACCGAGTCCTTAGGCGCTTATTAGGAAGACATTTAACAGTGGGCTGCAAAAAGCCGATAAATTGATACATAAAAATAATATTTATAGATATAAACATGGCCACGTATTGTCGTAACAACACACAATATAAGCAACATACGGTTGACTAAGTTTTAAATTAAAAGATGACGCATTTGGGAACCAGTTTATCGTCGACCGATGCGACGCGGCGACCTCAAAGCAATCCACAAAAGGGATTTCCCAAAAGACTCTTATGATCGACCTACATATGAGCGATTACCTTTAACTGGACAAAGTGCCTATCCAAGTATAACGTGTAATTTGATTTAATGAAACCTCCGTCATAAATTTACTCATTAATATTAAAACGTGAATTAGGTTTTAAGTCAAATTTCAAGCTACTAAACGGTGGAATCTCCAGTCAGTTCAACGATTTTTGAGTATAGATCAAACATAGCATGACATGCAAAAAATTCAAAACATTTTGGCAGAATTAGCTCCTACAAGACTAATTAATTTTTCTAAGTTACAATATGATAATGGTTCACATAACTAACTGCCGATCGAAAGATCGTAGTTACAACTCCGCCCATTATTAATGAGACTTACCTAACAGTCTCGTGTTTAAAAAAGTCAAACACGTGACTTCAGTTAGGAAATTCTACAGTTTTATGCAACTCTATGAACTTACTGTATGCTGTACAACTGCACTGTATCTGTTTATATTTATGCTAGTAAACACAAAAAGGCGCAAGATACACATGAGTTTACCAGACTACAATGAATCACAACATGACTTAGCTATTTAATAGGCAATACTACAGCTGTTGCCCACCATGTTCACGTCTTACAAAGTGGCCTATGGCCTTCCCTTCCCTTGCCAAAATTTTATCAAAATTGATTCAGTGATTGAGATATAGCTACACCAGTAGCACAATATTAACTATAGTTAGGCTAAGATAGTCTCGATAAAATTCTTTTATATTCTTGTTATATTTTACCTTATCCACATATTTTACCTTTTATTCAAGTTACCTGCTTTATAACAAGCATCACAAAGGCGGACTCATAATAAAGAACCATGAGTACGTATATTCTTTATCGACATTGAATAGATTGATTGATTGATAACAATTTGGAACTTTGTCAATACTTCCAACATTACTAAAAAGAACCCTTAGTTTGAATTAACCCTGACATGAATTAATTGTATAGAATAGCCAAGAACTTAATGGAACTATAAAAAACGATACATCAGTAGTCTATAAACTAATGAACGATGATAATATCTATAGAGTAATTAATACACGTATTTTTTAATACAATTCTCATAACAATGTAAGCTACGCATAGACAACATTGTTAAAATATGCTTTTTCATACCTTGCGTAAGATAACTTCACTTTACGTTAATAATCATACCTACACATTATTGTTTTCGAAACAATTATAAAAAGCTGTGGCAAAAGGCACGGCTAGCACCATCTATTGATTAATTTCAGAAACAAGACAATATGTATCTCACATTAAATTTTCCAATGTCCATAATTCTCACCGAATGCCGCCTAAACTTAATAAATATATAAATTATGTTAAGTAGTACATAAAAGAAAGTATAATTATACATTTACTAGATTTTGCCCGCGGCTCCGCCCGCGTGGTATCTACATTAATAAAAAGTAGCCTATATCCTTTCCCAGGTTTAAAGTATCTCTGTATCAAATTTCATCCATATATTAAGCCGTCAAAAAGGTAACAAACAGACAGAGTTATTTTCAAATTTATAATATTAATATAGTAAGGATTATAAAATATAGGTTTGGGAACAGTCAAGGAAAACATCGTGTGGAACCTGCATGTCAGAGTTCTCCATAATATTCTCGAAGATATGTGAAATCTGCCAACCCGCACTGGGCCAGCGCGGACGACCATTTCCTCTCCCTTCTCACACTAAGAAGAGGCCAATGTCCAGCAGTGGCACAGTTTAATATAGGGCTGATATTATATATTTATTATATAGGTTTGACTTGTTAGTCCTGTAACTTAAGTAAGCATTGAGGTTCGTCTGTAGATTGCAGTAGGTTAGCTCCTATTACTTTAAACATTGATGGCGAAATGTGGGTGTAATACTGCTCTGCCTAACCCAACCCATCTGTAATATACAGTCATGAGTACCTATACCGCGGTCATAAGGAAAATGACGTATCTAAATTTTTTTCCGATATTGGGATTTTTACATACCTATTTGGAATCAATAAAATCAGACGCTTCTGCCAGTATATTCATATAAAACTACCTAGTTGACCCGACAGTCGTTGTCCTGTCAATATATACCTAATTAAATCCAATACCAAAACGTCAATCAATTCGTTTTCATATAAAAATCTGATTTAAATTTTCGACATTGCCCGCACATTTTTTTACAAATTTTCGTTCATACAAACCTTGTCCTGATAATAATTAGAAACACAACAAAGAAAACAGTCAAATCGGTCGAGCCCTTCTTAAGTGATACTCCGTCATACATGTGGCAATTGATTTTTATTTATATACATATGTAGATATAAGATAGATATATTTTTTGGCAGATGCGTCTTTTCCTTATGATGGCAGTACATATATAACTAAGTTACAAATCTAAAATAGAAGTCTAGAATAATATCCTGAATCACACGAACCGTGTTCGAGTACATTATACATTCAATATATATGAGATCAACATTGAGGTGAAAATGCATACTAATGATTCTGTAAATTGAGGCAATTTCAACACCAGCCGATGTTTGATTACGCAGTAACAATAACTAAGCGGTATTAATAATTTCGATGGAAACGCTTCTAATTATAAAAAGGTGTTCGATCGGAATGGCGCTTCGATTCATTAAGTTATTGAATTTGTGGAAGAAATTAATTTGAAGTTCTAGAACAGGTTTTGTTTTGTTTTGTAGATGCAAACAAAGAATAATAACTGTTCTACGTAAAGTATATGAACTACTACTATGTATGGTATATCTATGGTATACTAGCTTTTGCCCGCAACATTGTCCGTATGGATTTTAGTTGTTAAGTGCTTTTTGGAGCACGTTCCTAGGGGTGCTAACGGGGCCCTATTACTTAACTTTCGCTGTGTCTGTCCGTTTTTTGATCCAACTTAGAAACTTAGAATCTAGACATTCGATAATCGCTGTTCGAATCGTCGATATGGCCGGGACTCCGCCAAAGCGGAGATGTGGGCGGTGTGCTGTGTGCTGTGCGAGAAGAGATGTTCTTCAGCTCGGGTGCGAGGCGTTGAGTGACATCGCTCACTGCACGCCGCTCACATTTCCGCTTCCATCGCGCCATACAAATATTACACATCTTTGAAGCTGAGCGGAGAGATGTGTCAATAACACATTGATTGTTTAAAAATCATCTCCTCTCCGCTCGTCTCGTCTCCGCTTTGGTGGAGTCCCAGCCCATAGCGAGTGACAGCAAACTCCTAGAACCGGCGATCCAGCGCTTCTTTAAGTTTGATAGCTATTAAAAGTAGCACCGCGCCGCTTAGTCTAGTATATGTGTAATTATGACCCAGATAGTAGACATACAGTAAGTAAGCCTATTGCTTGTTACAATACAGATACACTAATACACAGATACAATACACCGTTCTGCAACTAAAAAATTCGTCACAAAAAGTCCAGTACATATAAAAGGCTCAGGTAGAAATTAAATCTTACAATCGGCACATACGTAATGATAACTACTCCCATGGCCTGGTGTTTATTTTCAATACTAAACTTAAATTATTAGAAACATAATATGGCACATCGAACGTATAACATCGACAAAAGAAACAAATTACGCCCACCAAAGACGATTTGAACAATACGTACACTAAACGAAAGCAAAATATGACATAGCGCGATACTCTTAACATTGTAACAAATAAGCGTTTTCCTATCCCCGTATCAGCTAATACGTGCAACAAGGGTCTCAGTCCGCAGCCAATAATCAATCATATGACGCCACACACCCTAATAGATAAATCCGTCGGAGGCTATAGCTTATCCTTCACACATACACACACACACACATAGATCGACGTATGAACGTATATCATAAATGACTGTTTGCGTTAGTTTTGTTGCTATTCGTATTTGCACTACTATTAAAAATCTTTCAAGACTAAATTTTGCCCGCAGCTTCGCTCGCGTAAATGTAAGTTAGGTTAGGTTAATAACAGTACTTTTCCCGGTTGAAAGGTACCCTATGTCTATCTTCTGTACCCATGACAACGTTTATACGAAATTTTATGATGATCGGTCGAATAGTTAAGACGTGAAAGCGTAACAAATAAATAAACATAAACAACCCACATTCGCATTTATCATATTAGGATATTTTAAAATGTGTGCTGTGTGTGGTTTGTATATTTAATGGTCGAAAAATATCTTACCAAAAAAGCATATTAGGCAAATGTGAACCGGATAGCCGGAAGGAGAACACCTCGGCGCAAGGTGTCTGACTGCATCGGAGATAGACGAAAGGTTAAGTATACTGAATCGAAGTAGGCGTTACTTGGCTGAAGTCCATTGTAATAAAACTATTGAGAAGAGAGGAACCCCTCATGCATCCTTGGATTGCCCACCCCAACCATTGCAAATTGAAAGGTTAAGCTTAAAAACGAATACGTGCATGCAGAATATAATTAAAGTAAATAAAACAAGACATATGGCGGCAACATAGCAATTGGAAATTCATAGTCTCTGCCTACCCCTACGGAGAACAGGCATGTCTCTATGTACAATAATAATATAATAGATAATAATAATATACATATGTGTATGTATTTTGATAAAAATCGTAGCTATGTTTAGCCTCGTTACAGTTTTATACACAGGTTTTATAGTTTAATATTTTTGAAGAACGGTTATGCACAAACATTTATCTAAGTCTAAACCTATTACAATAAAAACATTAATTTTTGTGTACCTGTTCTTTTGTTTGCTTTTGCATCATAAATACTAAAATCTGAGGCATATCTTGTCTTATATGTCCAGTAGAACCAAAAATATGGTTCATAATGTGATCCACGTAAATAAAATCTTAGGTGAACGAATAACCACGCAATTGAAATCGCGAGTAAATTCTAGTTAATGTATGACTTAATGACGTCTGCAAGGCACACATTAACCTATTGAGTGGCAGCGACACACCGGCGGATAGACACAATAGGTTTTGAATTATGCATTCTTCTAGCATTCCAACAATTGATAGCTGTATTTCGCTCAAACCGGAACAGCACGACTAAGAAAGTACATTTACCTTATAAAATATCGCAGCGAAATAACCATTAGCGTATATGAAGGAGGAGGCCAGGCTTACCTTTAAGATAACTCTAGATACGCCAATGCAATTGTCCTTGTATTCAGTTGATGCGGTGAGTAGTGTTATCGCTTATAGCTCTTTAGGAGGTTCTATGGTGCCAGCTAAGGAACAGTATTTTGAGTGCCTTGCGCTGCCAACATAGCAAGTCATGTTTAGAAAGATAGCTCTAACAATCAGGTAAGCCGTACGCTACGAACTTGCTTGCAATGAAAGTTGCATAAAAAAGAATTAGGCATACACAAGCGTATTCAATACAAATTTTTGAAACTCTTTATCTTCCCAAACGAATTTCTAATATTGTACATCAAAAGGAATGTAACAATGCATTCAATTCGGTATAAGGCTATTTCGAACGAAATACCTATAGTACGTGATTTTTCTTCGTTACTTTTACGTCGAGTTGCAATATTGGTATCGAAGTTCGCCGGTCAAAGTATTCTATTGATTAGAGAATAGAGTTTTGTCAATGAAATATAGCAAGATGAATGATATAAGTACTTAGAAAATGAGATTATTACGGTACATATTATAGTATAAACAAAAATTTTACCATTAAAGAAAATCGACTTCAAAAAAGAATATTCTAAAACAAATTATGCACTAAAAAGTTAAAAAATAATTGCGTATTCTTGCGAATAATTAAATTATTGTTATTAATGGAGTCGGAGTTTCTTTTTTAAGTCGGTTTTCTTTTTTGTTCTTTTTTGAATTCTGTTAAAAATACATATGAAACACGGATTAAAATGACTGCATGTAGTGGTTTAAGTAGTCACCTCGCTATTTCCACTGCGCCGAGTGTTGTGGGGTTGATACCCACACGGGACAACAATAATTTGTATGATCCATTAATAGCTTTGCCGAGTCTGGGTGCTCTTTGTGTCCGTTATTTGAATGTTTGTAAAGTGACACGCGGCACATGATGTATTCCTAGTGCGGGATAGTATATTCGAAAAAAAAACCTTTCCTACGTTAAACTACTTATAAAGTTAACACACACACACACGCACACGTCATGCACACTCCCTGAAGTGCGAGTTTCGGCAACTACCCTCACTAGGTTATATTTTTTTAATTTGCACTGTCTGTACTCCGCATATATTCATAGACAAACAGTATATCGACGCCGTCGTATTTTTGAAATAAGTATCTACTCTTGGTAGCCGCGTTAGGGTTGCTACATATTTTGTAGCATACGACAATGATGAGATGCTTTTGTGAAATAAGAATAGTAATATTTTTCTATAATTAATACACACATCTAATAAATGATAAAAATATTTTTGAAATGTCAAAATCATAAGTCTATTATTATAACATTAAATGCTGCCTACTAAATATAAACATTTTTCATAAATACTTAGGTAACTCTGTTTAGTTCTACAATATCTTTGACTCTGTTATATAAATTATTATCTACGCTCGTGACCGCAGTGTAAGTTAGGCGAAAAATCGAACAATAAATTAATATTTATTATCTATATTTAACAACGCGATTAACCCATTTACAGCGACCGATCGTTAAAACGATCACAAAAATATATTTACAATATCCTCAATTTACAAATATGTATGACTGGCATATTTTTGTTTATTGTCTATTAATCATCGCAGTGATCATTTAGCTGTGTTTCGGCGCGTGTTTTATTATTTTATGGTACTAATTTTGAATTGTACTTGCATTTTAATTTGTATAAGTGGAATTAACTTTTATTATGTCTGCAAAACGGTAAGTTTTCACAAAGTTTCTTTGGATTTAAATTCATTTTATATTTGATTTTAATAAACCACCAGTAACCAGTCTAACAAAACATGAAGTACATCTTGACTTTTTACGTCCTATTTCTAAAAAGAAAGAAGTGATATATGTTATGGTCGTTAAAAGATCAGTAGTAATTTGGAGATGGATTTTTATTTTCATATCAATGCATACAATCCATTGTCTATCAATGAAATCATTGTCGAATTGGAAAAATTAACTTAAACTTTTTGAAATGCTGAACGGAATTTGTCTGCATATGGCTCTTTAGAAGAAATGTACAGAATTGACGAGGCCATAGTACCGTTCTATGGAGGACACTGCTGTAAACAATTTATACGTGGAAACCCCATTCGATGGGGATATATGTTCTGGTTTGGTGCGACTAGATTGGGGTATGTATGTATGTATGGTTTGATCCATATCAAGGCCCTACAATTATTAACCGCTTTATAGGCAGTTAGGTCTGGCAGTTGGTGTTATTTTGCGTTTTGCTCATCATTTACAATTTCGTTTCCCAGGTGCTCTTTTGTCACCTGATCTTTAACAATTTATTTTCTTCTATTGCTCTTTTTCACGAAATGAGTAACAGGGGCCTCAAAGACACTGGCACAATTCGTGCAGACCATGCAAATAAAATGTCCTTTGCCGTCTAATAAAGAGTTCAAGAAAACAGAAACAGGCAATTTGAAGTACCACTTTATTTAGCCAGAGCATAGTTTGGCAAGTGGAATGATAATAGCGTGATGACAGTAGCATCTAATTCAGAAACCATCGAACCCTTACATAAAGCTAAACGGTTCTCGCAGCAGTAGAAAAAATATGTACTCATTGATCAGCCTGCAATTATACAAAGCAATGAAAACATGAGAGAAGTCGATAAGTCCGACCAAAACATTGGTATTTGTCGTATATCTATTCGCGGTAAGAAATTGTATTTCTTATTGTTTTCTCATTGCATGGACATGGCTACTCACAATGCGTGGCAACTTTATAAAAGTAATGGACGAAACTACGATCATCTTACATTCCGAAGAACTATTGCCAGAGGTATTTTGGAAACATATAAAAGAAATGAGCAGCGTGGACCTTGTCCCATTTTCAGAAACTATAAGGAAATTTCTCGCTACGACAGAATTGATCATCTAGTCATCTAGTGGAATACAATAACTAACAGCTTCGGTGCCCGCTTTGCAAAAAAATCACAAACTTCACTTCTCAAAAGTGTAAAGTCCATTTGCATCCTTAACCCGCGGGTAGTCGCGCCTGGGTCGAAAAGACCCAGTACTCTAGTTTTTGTACCATAACTGTTTTTGTATAAGTTTATTCGTGTCGTCGCGCTATGTACCTTCAAGTAGGTTTATAGTCTATTCGCACACCCCGCCTCAGCCAGTTCCCGCACGGCGTTTGAACAGTACGGAAGTGTTAAGTCAATATGGGTCGTTTCGACCCTTGCGCGACGTAATGTGTAAGTGTATTTTTCGATTTCAAAAATATTATTTTGTTTTTATTTCTTGGTAGATATGTCGCGAAATCGTTTGAATGATCAAAGAATAGCAAACATTTTAGAAAAGGAAGACATTGAAGCTGAAATTTCTTCAGAAATTGAAGGCCATTTGGAGATTGATAATAGCTATGATTCAGATTCCTGTCAGAGTGGCGAAGATGATCTTCCTGAAAACGATGAAGTTCCAGAGCTTGAAGATTTTCGTTCCGGCAATGTGTCTGCCAGTTTGCTGCAAATAAGACTCGACTTGAATGATGTGCCTCTGAGTTACGTCCGTCAAGGTTACCTGGGTAAGAATGGTGCCCATTGGAATATTGAAGACCCTCCAAGAAATATTCGCACCCGTAGTCACAATATCATAAGCCAAGTACCAGGGCCAATCAACGAACAAAAGATGCACTGACGCCTTCCGACTGCTGGTGTCTTATGTTTCCTGGCAGTTTATGTTTTCTATGTTTTATCTGCCCTACCAAAAAGGACAGAAAAACCAAAACGCAATGCCAATTATACTGTACTTATATTTGTAGAGATCATACTCCATTTATATGTATCAATTGCAATCAAAAACTAAGCCAAAACTATAGTAAGATTGTTGTAACACTGACCTAGAAAAAAATAAGTACTATTTTATAGTAGATTTTTATGTATAATTTGGAGAATGATTATAAAAATATTTTACGTATAATGTTTAATATTGTTCAACTATTTAGAAGATTGTCGATTACATTCTATAATAAAAAAAGAATTTTAATCTTATAGATTATATAAAAAAAGTTAAAGTGAAATTCTAGTTCCAATATGGTAAAAAGTAAGACTTAGCAGTGATATATTTAATTTTGTGATTTATGTTACTTTTTTTCGCTAAATAATAAACATTTGTTATTTTTAAGTTTGTTTTACTATGCTCTTTCTAATTAATTTATAAATAATCCCGAAATTTCATTAAGTTATTAATAAAAATACAAATCTGGGTTTTTTCGACCCTCGCGCGACTGTTCATCACTTAAAAGGAGACGCGAGTACCGGCGGGTTAAAAATGTTTTATAACATACCATACTCTTACATGAACAGACTAAGTAATTAATTATAAGTTTGTTACAATAATAAAACCATTTCGTAATACTAAGTGTTTTTTTATTGAAAATAGGGATCCGATGTATAAATTGCTACTTGTACTAGCGTTAACCTACCTGCTTATTACTATTGATCGTTAAAACGATCCTCATTTTCCGAACTTTCCAGAAAAACCAGATTTTTTTGTTATTTTTCCTTGTTTACTATATACACCAAGGTAACAATATAAAAAAATTAGGAAGATAACAGACAAAAAATAGTTTCAGTAATAACTGGGTTAAGACCCGTTGTCTAATATTATATTAAGTATGTGTACAAATCGCTAAAAACATTTATCTCTGCATATTCTACAAGGCTTATAAAATTTCAAAGAGACCCCTATACCTATAACTTAGAAGTAACTTTTACTTCTACTCTACTACTACTCTGAAATTTTACTATAATTAAGCCATTTTTCAAAGATTGTGTTAAAGACTTTTTCATTTATATTATATAATATATAATCATTATTTTAATTTAAGGTCAAATAATTCTGTCATACCTATGTGAACTAACGTAAAACCTGGGATTATCCAGACTTTTTAATTCAAAATTATGCTGTATGTAATGTACCTATATCCAAACTAAGTCAACACATCAAATTCGATTTTTTACAGATGAATATTTTTAGTTTGCATTTTATGGTTAAGTTTTCGTGAACATAATCTATTCTATTTATGATATTGTATCCCAAATTAGTACAGTATAACTCATAGATACTGAATCAATACATGTGTGGTGTGATTTGGCACATTTAATATAATCACTTTATCGACGTCGGCTTTGTGATTGATGCTCATTCTGACCACTTCCGCATGATATCCGATACATAAAACGTTTATTCGTGGCTTATATTAAAATGTATATGGATAATTTGTACTTGGTCTATTCATCAAATTCATGGGAATTTGATGAATAGACTAAGTACAAATTACTTTTTAATTATGTCTGACTTTATTTAGAGACGAAAAATTTTTTCAAAGCAGGTTGTTTTCGTCAGCAATTTCTTTGGAGGCCTAAACAAATAAGGTGTATAATGAAGACTTAAACTGTTTAAGGCTCTATTGGGGTGGTACTAAAACCTGATATCAGCAAGTATAAAACTGTGAGGATTAAGTAAAATACAAAAAGTTTGATATAAATACAAGTCGGCATGTAAATCACGATTAGGATTTAAGTTGAAAACTTGTGCCAGATAAAAAAATAACGTGTTATTTTTATTGTCTCTTTTATGTTCATCCGACATTGCTAACAATGAAAACGGGGATTAAAAAAGCCCATTTACGAATAGAATTTCGGATAAAAGCGGCCGTGACTTATAAACACTTCAAATTCAGGTGAATGGAAAAAAGGTACGGTAAAATTTATCTTTAATAAAAATCGAAGTCCAATTATATGGGTATTATAAAACCGTGTTCGGAGTGATGCCGCCGCCGACCCAACGCTGAGCCAAGGAAATTGGAACGACAAATAAATATCACAAAGTGTGGAAATTGGCAACCGTAACAAAAATTTTTATGTCGCCACTCGCCGATACCAAACTTAACGCGTCCCTCGTACTAAATAAATATGTTTTCAGCAAACAGAGGACCACGGACACGCGACACCATACATGTCTTTCAATCAACAACACTTGACTTTTTCATGGAAAGGGATCGTCTAACATAAGTGAAGGTCTCGCGTGTATCTACCTTCCAAGAATTCTTGTTTCGTATTGAGGAAAAGTAGTTTTGTGTCATTATGTATCATTACTTGTAGGGATGTCAATACGTGACAGCACTCCAACAAAATAGATGTTATCTAATTTTCTTAATAAAAACACATTATCACGATTTTGCTTTCTCGTTTCTACTCATGATTTATTCCTTACGTAAATATTGATAAAATTGACTGCCTTGTTGGTTTAGTCACTACACGGTTACGGACGTAAACTCTGGCTTCAAATCCTGAGTTAGGCACACAAAAAGCTATTGGATTTTTATATTTTAAGAAATTTACTTTGGCAGCCTGGAATTAGCTAATTAGTTGTAAATACATGCCAAGCTTTAGGTATGCTATAGCTCTAGAGGGATGGGTTGAGATACACCTCATACTATCCTTCCGCAGTTAAGCTGCCGAAAAGAGTATAATATATTACACCCATTTCGCCAGTTATGGTTTTAGAGCGCACGTAATAGGGAAGCTACTCTATAGCCGTCTACTGGGCATTCTGAATAACAGCTGGAAGGCTGGAACTATTTCCAGCCTTCCAGCTGTTATTAAGAATTTCGTGACAGAAAAATTCATAATTACGCAACTCGGTATTCGAAACTAAAACATCAAACACAATTGTATTCCCTACCACTGTTGTATATACAACCCCCAATTCTCGCTGTAAATTCGAATATATTGTAATGATGACTATGTATAATCTATATATTAATACGTGAAGCAAAAACTTTGTACTCCTTTTTACGAAAATTGCGTGGCACAGTTAAAGTTTATATGGAGAAGAAGAGGCGAATACTAATATTTTTATAAAATATGCATTAGATATACATTAAATTAAGGAAAAAACACTACACGCACACAACCATGCATTTGACACACGCATTTGACACACGCATTTGACACACGCAGTCGAATCGCATTCGTAATATTTCGACATTATTCGTCTGACGTCGTACAATTCTTTGTAACTATGGTTACCTATACCTTATTTAATATGTAATAGAGAAAAACAGAAAACAAAGTAGCAAGCTTAGGAATTTTGGTCGAATTTTAACCACTAGGCGACCGCTAGTACAAATAATTTCGCTCACCTAGTAAGGGGTCTTACATTTCAAACTAGCAACATTACACAAAATGTTTTGGTTACAGATTGCTCCATGTTATTCGTGTTAGTACGCCACAATACCACAACATGTTCACCGATATGTCCCATTTGCCTTAATTAATTCTTACAACACGAGCACACACAAAGGACATTAGGCTTACATCATATGCCAACTAGGAATTGAGGTTCCACCGATATAATATTCACAATCATGTTCAACTTGGTCTCGTATCGAAGAATTATTATCTGTAGTACTAATTGAATGGTCGAATTCAATGGAGATATTGAATGAAAACAATATATTCGACTGTGGAACTATAAATATAACGGATATCAGCAGTCTTTATCTGTTAGAGGGATGCGGGCTAAGGGGATCTTAAGTATTTTGCTATCCTCCACTGAAACGTTGTTTTTCTATGTTTGTTTTAGATATGTTCTTTTCTATATCCGTCCATTTAGATTCGGTACTGCTAATAAGATTTGGCGGGCAAAATCTTTTAGTAACACTGTCGACTCGGATATCTAACTAGAGAACAAGCGCTTACTCTTTTACTACTAAACAAATGCTAGTTTCATTAGTAACTCCTGAAATAGCCTGAGCATAATCTTCTTGTCACTAGTGTAAAAACTAATCCTAACCCTAACTAATATTATAAATGTGAATGTGAGTTTATTTTTTTGATACGCTTTCACGCCTTAACTACTCGACTACTACAGAAAAGTACATAGAGTAGGTATCTTTCATCCAGGCAAATGTAATTTTTCAGAGAGATAATAGAGATCGAAATTTATTCACAAAATCTAGATTAACGAAGCAAAGCCGCGGGCAAAAGTGTGTAATTAATAATACCTAATGTCACCTTAGTAATAATAATAATATTCTATCACATACACACAACACCATCTAGCCCAAACTAAGCAGAGCTTGTACCTATTATGGGTACTAGACAATGGATAATAGACACATTATTAGACGAATATAATGATACCTTTTTATCAAAATCAATCAAACTGCTACAAAGCATGTTAAACTAACTAAGTTGACCTGAAATGCCCCTGCAAACTCCGAACTAAGGATTTGTACAATTCTGTGCCTCGCACTTATCTATAAAAACTTTAATGTATTAAACATTTTGACAGATGTCTACTTATTGCTGTCTACTTAAGCAAGAACATAATTTCAATTTTAAAGTTCTTAGTATAATAGAATTTACTTAAGAAAATCAGACGTAACAGCTGTGGGTGCCACAAAAAGCGATAAGAACCACGTCACAAAAAATCTCCGAAAAGTTTCACCGAGTTTCATCTGGCTTACAGAAATAGTAGATTACTCGACAAAGTTAGCCAACACCAGTCAGACATGAAAATTCAATTTCAAACATTAACTTTAGTTATTTTAATTTGCTATTTCAATTATACTTTTATGATATATTAACAGTAGCCAGCCAATACATATTTATGTACATAAGAACATAGACTTATACTATAAGAAATAGTGACATACATAATATCAATACAAGAAATAAGAATAGATTACTAGTGGCTTCAAAGGTCAATGTGAGTGCTTTTACAATAAACTTTCAAGTGACATTCAAAATCTAAGTTTTAATAAATTTAACACAGTAGTAAAACGTAAATTATGTTTAAAAGGTTATTAGTGTTATTACCTACTCATTCGCAGAATATATAGAAGATAAAAATGCTTAAGATTGAGTCGCTTTCACTCACAGGCTATTTCAAATCATATCATTAAGTTAATTGTCAATATGAGTTGCTGTGACTATTAGTTCATTTGTTAGATATTAATAGATATGTACTTAGATTTACCAAAATTTTACTTTTTACATATTATTGAAATAAATTATACTAACAATTACACATAGAAAAACAGAAAGAATATAATATTGTCTTCTGTTTATGCGAATGTTATTCATTGAAATTAAACTACTATATACAGATTTTATTGCGTTGTTTATTTGACACATTATTACAACATTTTGAAAACTGTTACACTGCTATTACTATTAAACTTTACTAATTTTTAAGCTAATTAAATTATTGAAACTATTAAAACTATTTATACTATTTCTATACTATTTATATTTGTGTTTACACTTTCTCCGACGTTTCGGTTGCTTTTCAGCAGCTATGGTCACGGGGAGACTAAGATGGCAGTTGTCTCAACCACTACCTGAGATTTGACAAACCACAGATGCTCGTTAAAGAACACCGATTCCTACCAAGGAGGCTTCGCGAGGCTATTGAAATCAAATAACATCCTAATTTCAATAGAGAAGATGGTTGGAATGTACCACCAGCTTGGGATCCAGTAATTCAAATAGTCAAACCCAAGAAGAAGCAAACTACAGCTAGACTTCATGATACTTTGAGCTCATTCTGCGTAAATAGAAACACCCATGATTAAATTATGTTCGGGTACTTTGAAACAACTGCCATCTTAGTCTCCCTGTGACTATGGCTGCTGAAAAGCAACCGAAACGTCGGGGAAAGTATAATAGTACCCACCAAAAAGATAAATGTAAAAAAGGAGAGCCAAGTTCAATACAAAAATTATGCTTGGCTGTGGGCTTCACCGCAAAAAGAATGGAGATCTAAATGAGTGCCAAGTTCTATGCAAAATCCAAATATGTATTTATAGGAACAAAATAACATTATGAACAAGTATTAAACTCTATTTCTTTACCATATTGGATACCTATAACAATTGCCGTTATTTAAAAATGTGAGATCTTAAAGTAGGTTAGATTTGAATTGGCCCGTTTTCATTACATCAGTCATTTTATAAAGTTACTCAACATATATATATTTTTTAATTCTGATAAAAACTGGCCAAGTCAAATCTAACCTACTTTAAGATCTCACATTTTTAAATAACAGCAATTGTTATAGGTATCCAATAAAGCAAAGAAATAGAGTTTAATACTTGTTCATACTTTTTGTAAAGAAAACTAGGCAGGTATTGAGATTTAATCTCACTGGAACTAGAACTGAGTGAGTGAGACAACGCTAAACGCGTGACAGTTGACAGCGGCAAACTTATAGCGAACGGGTTGTATTCATTGAATCTCATGTAAATAAAAATAAATAAAAATGATTTATTTTCATTAGCTGAGCCTAATCTAGTTACAATATTGTTGGAGCGATCCTTTTAGGCATAACGTTGCCTGTGTTAGGAGGCCCCGCTCTGCCGTGTGCAAGTAAGCATACATTGATTAAATATCATAAATATTATTCTGTATTAAAATTTGTTAAAAGTAAAATAAAATAAAAATAAAAATATAATAATAATAAATAATAAAAATATCAATTAAAACTAATTTATAATTATAGCATGCATGGTATGTGTGTGTATAAGTGTGCTCGCGCAAGCGCGGATGTGTGTATGTATGTATATATGTGTGTGTGTATGTATGTATGTATGTATGTATATGCGTGTAGGTATATATGTATATATGGATGTATGTATGTTATGTTGGGTGAGAGTATTCTAGCTTTATTATGATAATACTGCTAACAGAGATTCAGTTTCATCATAAGATAATTGTTTTAACCAGTTTGTCAGTGCTTTTTTACAATCGAATTTGTTCATTTAATATATTTGTAACATGCGATTTATTTTATTGTAGAGGAATGAAGATTGTCTTGAATATTGTTGACGAGCAAATGTAGTTTTTATTGGAAAGTATGGAGCCACCAGATCAAATCTTTTATTTTGCAGAGCCTGGTTAAATTTTACCGCACTATGGACTTTTAATAGGGCAAATAATATATATAATTTTCTAACCGAGAGCTGTTTGCTAAAAATATATAAGTCTGTAGTCGGGAATCTATAAGGCTTAAAGTGCATCACTTTTAGAAGTGACCTCTGGGCCCTTTCCAATTCTAGAAATTTAATTTTTGATGCTCCGCCCCAAACTGGTATGCAATATATTAAGATAGATTGAGCTAGCGCTGTATATATTTTATTTATAATTTCCTTGGCAGTAACGTGCCGTAGCATTTTAAAGACCCAAATTAGCTTTCTTATTCTAGTGCTTAGCAGATCAAGATGTGAGTGCCATGATAGTCTGTAATCAATATTTATGACTAGGTATTTAACTGAGTTTACTTTATTTATTTTAGGACAATTGCAATGCGTATTTTCAGAGTTATCACAGTTGTGAATCCTGATCTCAAAAGCTGTACATGGTTGGGAAGATTTTTTAAGGAAAATGATATATAATTAGTTTTAGTTATATTAAGGGTAAGGAGGTTTGTAGATAGCCATGTAGATACTCTAGCTAGGCCACGTTCAGCACGTTCACTTACTTCTTCCCATGTAGAACCTGAGAAGACAACGGCTGTATCATCGGCATAAGAGAAGATGTTCCCGGTCTCAACCTTCATACTACTATAATGAAACTCAATCGTTTAAAATATTATGTGACTATATTACCAAACTCACAGCAATTACACGGACTATTGAGAACGTCTTACTCAGTTGAATGCTAGTTCCTTACTGCTGAGCGATCTTTCGCTGAGAGAACGAGTTATTTTTCCCCTCTACAATAACACCACTATTTAAAAATGATAGTTGGCTGTGTTGCCAATTGAATAAATAAAAACTCCCGAACAGAATTATTAACAAAAATAAGAAATCATGACATTCGGCCATCCGATACCATGCTACTCCTGGAGCACAACCTCAACTAAAATCACTCAGTTTTCATTATCACACGATCAAGATATGGTGTTAGCAAGAATGAAAAGTATATATCCATTTCCCTATGCATAACAGAGAAACATCCCGATCATCGAATTTTAAACAAAATTAAAAAAATGACTATTGAAGAATTGCTTTTATACATTAAATGAATATTGTTATTTCACACATACTTTAAAACGAAATGTCTATTAGCAAGATAATATTAAGTACTGTATAAAATTATACGATGTATTTATTTTTAATTTATCTTGACTTATGTAATTATTAAATGGAAATTGACATCGTTTATACTATTTTTTTTTTACAGTTACGATATTATTTATTTCCTTCGCATATTTATAATTATTGTTCCTATTGATAATGAATATTTGTCTCATTAATTATTGTTATTTTATTTATACTATCTAATAACACAATTTCAGGGCAACACTTATGAATGTCAAAGTTACACAATTTTTTTTGTGAATTTACATTTACTGCCACGTTCAGCAAGGCAAGGGTGTAGGGCTCATGAGAAGAACGGGCAAGAAACTCATGGCCACTCTTTTGTTCAAATCATGACTGTACGCCTACTATCTTATCCTATCTTATGTGGGGGCCAGTCAGTGCAGACCGGCGACACTTCGACCCAGTGTGATCGTTTGTGTCGACACTCTCCCAATAACGACTGCCATAGATGTTCATGGCAGCCGAGACCGACGGCTTAACGTGCTCTCCGAGGCACGGAGCAGGCGATAATTGTCAATCAATACGCACATAACTTCGAAAAGTCATATAAATTCCGAAAGTCAGAGGTGCGCGACGTGGGTTCGAACCCGAGAACCTCTGCATTGCAGTCTGTTGGTCTCCCCACTGAGCTATCGCTGCGTACGCCTACTAAAGGCGAGGTATGATGTATCTTAACCTTTGTAACATCCTTTGTAATTATGTCTCATATGCATACGAATAAACTTCTACTTCAATGTCATCACATCACTTCAATCAAATCACTTCAACGTCATCAAACCATCTCAATGTCATCAAACCATCTCAATGTCATCAAACCATCTCAATGTCATCAAACCATCTCAATGTCATCAAACCATCTCAATGTCATCAAACCATCTCAATGTCATCAAACCATCTCAATGTCATCAAACCATCTCAATGTCATCAAACCATCTCAATGTCATCAAACCATCTCAATGTCATCAAACCATCTCAATGTCATCAAACCATCTCAATGTCATCAAACCATCTCAATGTCATCAAACCATCTCAATGTCATCAAACCATCTCAATGTCATCAAACCATCTCAATGTCATCAAACCATCTCAATGTCATCAAACCATCTCAATGTCATCAAACCATCTCAATGTCATCAAACCATCTCAATGTCATCAAACCATCCCAATGTCATCAAACCATCTCAATGTCATCAAACCATCCCAATGTCATCTAACCATTCCATCAAATTTCAACAAATCATTTCAACAAATTTCAATAAATCATTTCATCAAATCATTTCATCAAACAAATCATTTCAACAAATCATTTCAATAAATCATTTCATCAAATCGTTCTATCTAACCGTTTCACCAAACAGTTTCATCAAACCGTTCCATCAAAGCACTTCATCAAACCGCTCCATCAAACCACTTCATCAAACCACTCCATCAAACCATTCCGTTGTTCCATCAAACCGTTCCATCAAACCGTTCCATCAAACCGTTCCATCAAACCGTTCCATCAAACCGTTCCATCAAACCGTTCCATCAAACCGTTCCATCAAACCGTTCCATCAAACCGTTCCATTCAACCATTCCATCAAACCATTTCATCAAGCCATCATAAAATATTTTCACCAAATCATGGGTCTTTATTTAAGGCTACTTTGACCTCTAACAATTTTCAAAGAAATTTCGTTTGCACCATGATCAAATTCAAGGAACAGAATTCATTTATTATCACTTGTGTGTACCTACATAAATTCACTTCTAACCTCACAATGAAACCTCATACATAATAATCAAAACATACATCTACATTATTTAAACAAATCCAAATACCAATATGGTCTTTACGAATCCAACATCGTCATTGGGTCAAATAGCTGTCAAAAACATATCAACCAAATATTTCTATCTGTATTTCACATTTCCTAACATTCATATCAATCATAATAAAATACTCATACCCATACCTCACTCTTAGTATCACATCTCTATATCTGTCCTATATCATCTATCTTATTGTATGAACGATACCTAAATGCATTCAAAAGATAACAAAAAGATTTTTAATATCGTTCGAAAACCTATACCAAAACCAAACCAATATAGAATCTTATTTTAAATCATTGACTATTAATATCATTCAAAAATTATGACAAAAAATCTGAGAACTCCTTCAAACAAATTCAATCACATGATTTAGTGTAAAATTTCATTACCTCTATTGTTTACATAAGTTACCGATGTCATGCCTGATGCTTCCCTCCGATAGCATTACGTTCTCATGCATTCATTCTAATAACGGTGTCAAATTTTTAAACGATACCTTTGTAAGAAAAGTGGACTTGATTATGCAGCTATAGTCAATAAATGCTCTTATACAAAATAAAATGGCTTCATAATGATTAGCAAATTATAATAGAATTATTAAATTTACAATCCAAATAACAATGAACATGTCTCTTTGATCATACTATAATTTAAGGAGATATTTCATTGGAAAGATTACAATTTTAATCTACTTTTAACCGAATAATTATAATGTGTACTATAAAATTAAGAGTGAAACCGCGCGCATCTATAGTATGCGTAACGGGTCAGATAACATGACTGTACATCGGACACCTATTGCGACTCAATAATGGAATGCACAGTTATAAAAACTATCAGAAATATAACTCAAAATGATAATGGTTTATGTTTTAATTAAGTTTATTAATATGCCTTTAAAATTATTATGATATATGCCAAATTAGAAAAACAAACCGAATTTGTATATATTTCCATGCTATCTTAGAACATAAACATGTTCAAAGACAAACAACATACCTATATGCATCTAAAAACGTGTAATGGAATTAAAACGTATGATCTTTAAGAATCGGAAAATTATTATATATCCCATTGTAATATAATTTCTTTAAATCGTATTTGTTTATTGTCAACAGGCATAATTGTCCAAAATCTTTTCTATGATAGTTATATTATATAAATATCATTATATAGTATTATGTTTCAGTTAAAATTAAAAAAACCTAAAGTAGGTATATCTAATGTGCACAAAATAATAGTAATTGTCCGCGACAATATTTATAGACAAATGTCAGCATCAGGACCTGGAGTCATCGCGTCGTCCGATTTAATGGTCTCAAAAATAAAAATATAATATCATTAGGACTGAATCGATATTTTCATGCCTAGATGACTAAACATTGTAAAAGTCAGTAATGGACCATAGTAGCACGGCCTATTACATAAAGTATGGTTATCCTCTAATATTTCAACTTCAAAAAATTATCTATGCTACGCACATATGACACTGATCATTTCAATGATGTACACTATGTAACTTGAATGTACTTGGCTCACTATAGAGACAACTAATCTTTGCTAGTCGACACACATACATGACATATGTATGTGTGTCGAACCTAACCTCATTTTAATTTAAGCACATTTAGCTAAATCATGAGGCACACATAACCCCTGCTAAAAAGCAAAAGGCACACAAATAAAAAGGCATATTAATCAAAGCATACTTGGCTAAAGCATGAGGCACACATAACCTCTCCTATTAGTATGAGGCACACAACCTCTCCTATTAGCACATAGATACATAGATTCACGCCTGTTTTCCTAGAGGGGTAGGCAGAGACTACGGATTTCCATTTGCTACGATCCTGTCAAACTTCTCTGGCTTCATTCACTTTCATCACATATCTCATACACGCCCGTCGGTTCAAGGAGCTCTTAACCTGGCCTTTGTCAAGAACGCCTCCGATCTGATCGAGAAACATTCACCTAGGTTTTCCTCTTGCGACTATTCACACTAGCCTTATAAACTTTGTTAATCCTTCCTCGTCCATTCTTTCTACATGTCCAAACCAGCTTATCATACCATTTTCTATTCTTGTCACTATATCCATTTTCATGCCTATTAGCACGAGGCACACATAACCTCTTAGTAGTACGAGGCACACATAACCTCTTAGTAGCACGAGGCACACATAACCTCTTAGTAGCACGAGGCACACATAACCTCTTAGTAGCACGAGGCACACAACCTCTTAGTAGCAAACGAGGCACACATAACCTCTTAGTAACAAACGAGGCACACAACCTCTTAGTAGCAAACGAGGCAAACATAACCTCTCTTAGTAGCACGAGGCACACATAACCTCTTAGTAGCAAACGAGGCACACATAACCTCTCTTAGTATCAAACGAGGCACACATAACCTCTCTTAGTATCAAACGAGGCACACATAACCTCTTAGTAGCAAACGAGGCACACATAACCTCTCTCTTAGTAGCAAACGAGGCACACATAACCTCTCTTAGTAGCAAACGAGGCACACATAACCTCTTAGTAGCAAACGAGGCACACATAACCTCTTAGTAGCAAACGAGGCACACATAACCTCTTAGTAGCAAACGAGGCACACATAACCTCTTAGTAGCAAACGAGGCACACATAACCTCTTAGTAGCATACGAGGCACACATAACCTCTTAGCAGCACACGAGGCACACATAACCTCTTAGCAGCACACGAGGCACACATAACCTCTTAGTAGCACGAAGCGCACATAGCCTCCAAGTCAAGTGGTAATAGCCTCCAAGTCAAGTGGCAATAGCCTCCAAGTCAAGTGGCAATAGCCTCCAAGTCAAGTGGCAACAGCCTGCAAGTCAAGTGGCAACAGCCTTCAAGTCAAGTAGCTTTATAAACCAGCAGCGCTTGTTTTACAAAGAAATTACCTCAATACTACAAAAGCTATTGCAAGTATTTTACTCGTCAATCTACGTAATAACACTGCATCCCAGCCAAAGACTGCTGAAGAGTATATCACTGTATAATCACTCAGACTAGATAAGCGTAAGCGTTATACCTAAGCAAACAACGGCACTATGCTCCAGCAAAAACACTGACGAAGAGTAGCCTCGTCCAAGTATTTCACGCAAGAGCACAATGCACTTTTAGAACTAAAAAAAAACTATCAGGGAATACCCTGACCAAGTATTCTCTTGATACAATGTAAATGCTAATGTTTAAAAAAAAATCATAGGTTATATCATTTTATCATCTAAGCGCTGCTAATTTACAATGCATATTTCAATTATTTACTAAATAATTATAATGTAGGTACATAATAATATGCAATGAAATAAATTATTTACACTCGTGCGTGTAGTTTTCAACCAATAGGCAGGCGGACCTCTGGTTTGTCGGCATGGTTGCCTCCAGGAAGTAAACCTTACTCATTAGCTGAATATGTTGGATACACTGAGGGTATTCCCCAACAGCACTCCAGTTAAAGAGTTACTAAGTGTATTTCAAGGTAACCGTTCAGTTTTAACACTCGAAAATACACCAAGTTGTGATGATTCCTATGGGAATCGCGTATAATGTCATTGTGTGTAATTATGTGGGTAGTTTGTTACATTTGTGTAGTGTATTGTAAAGTGTACTGTAAAAGTCGACCTAACAGTTTGTTCACAGTTAAACAATCGAAATAAGTATCTACTAATTAAACTTTTAAAAACAAGAAAGAAATAACGCCATTACATAAAGATAATTATCGAAAATGTTTGCGTGTACTTACTCATCCCACTTCTGAAATATAATGAAACTCAATCGTTTAAAATATTATGTGACTATATTACCAAACTCACAGCAATTACACGGACTATTGAGAACGTCTTACTCAGTTGAATGCTAGTTCCTTACTGCTGAGCGATCTTTCGCTGAGAGAACGAGTTATTTTTCCCCTCTACAATAACCCCACTATTTAAAAATGATAGTTGGCTGTGTTGCCAATTGAATAAATAAAAACTCCCGAACAGAATTATTAACAAAAATAAGAAATCATGACACTACAGAGGTCATTTATGTAAATTAGAAATAAAGTTGGACCGAGAACGCTTCCCTGGGGCACGCCGAAGGTGATATTAGTAGCCTGGCTAACATGGTTATCTATTTTCACCCGTTGTTTACGATTTTTTAGATAATTAGCCAGGAGGGCGAGTGGAGTACCTCTGAATCCGATGTTTTCGAGTTTTCGTATCAGAGTGGGGACAAAGACGGTGTCGAACGCTTTTTTTAAGTCCAAAAATACCGTTAAACATTTTTTACCACAATCCAAATGCTTAACTAAAAGGGTACTTAACGCTAACACTGCATCTTCAGATGACATATGTTTTCTAAAGCCATATTGAGTAGAGGATAGTATATCATACTTTTCTAAGTAGGATAGTATTCTCTTATTTAATATTTTTTCTAATATTTTAGACAGAGCAGGTAGAACCGAGATTGGTCGATAATTGTTGACATCATCAATGTCCCCACTCTTATATACAGGTGTTATAATGGATTCTTTGAGAGCGTCGGGAAATACTCCACTATTAAAACATAAATTTACTAAATAGGTGATTAAAGGTATTAGTTCTACTCTAGCTAATTTAAAAAATCTGGTAGGTATGTTATCCCAACCTGCAGCACTATTAGAGTCAAGACTCATCAAAACCTGTTCCACTTCAGACATATCAGTCTCCAATAGCACAAATGATGACAATTTAGTATTTAATGATGTTAAAATAAAATTGTTTGGGTATTGCATTCCATTGTTAGTTAGGATGTTATCAGCGAGGGATTTGCCGATACTGGCAAAGTACTGATTAATTTGATTTATAGATTCCCTTGGCGATGACCCACTGTGTAATAGATTAGAGTTATTGGTTTTTGATGTTTTGTACTGTACGATGTTATTGATAGTATTCCATAAAGCTTTACTGTTATATGTCGAGCGTGCCAGTCTATCGCGGTCATACTTTCTTTTTAATTTATTTATTAAAGAGTTACAATAATTCCTGTAGCGTCTATAAGATAAACGTAGTATGTCATCACAAGGATGAATCTTTAGTTTCTTTTGCATACAATTTCTGTTCCTTATACAACGTAACACACCATCAGTCATCCATGGTTTATTTTTTTGTTTCGATCGAGGTGTGGTAAAAATACGCGTATTATTAGTTATACATTCTTTAATATGTGTTATTAAAATATCGGTAAATAAGTTAGGGTCTGTACACAAATACAATTCTGTAAGATTTCTAGAGCGAAGTTCAATGTGTGCCTGTTCCAGATCAACTTTATTTTTAAATTTACGGCAGTGGTTGTGCTGTACTTTATCATTAATTAAACATAGTAGAATTGTTAGATGGTCGGTAATCGAGGTATTAAGTATAGCAATAAAGGCAGATATTGGTTTGCTATTTAATTTTAACATAAAATGATCCAAACAATTGTGTAATCTTGTGGGCAATGTATGTCCTGGAAATAGACCATGCATGGACAGAACTGTAAGGTACATTTGCATATTCTTGCGCTCAACTGAGGTTTCAGAATTCTTGGATATAAGGTTTATATTTAGGTCACCAGTAATAATTATATTTTTGTGGTTTTTTATTTTTCAAGATAGGTATTTAATGTATTTATAAATATTTCAGCGTCTATATTGGATGGTGATCTATACACACCGAGCACCGTATACTCCACCAAATTATATCTGTAAACAAGACGCATGTTATAGTTCGATCTCTTTGACCTTAAATAAATTGTCATTTTTTACATATACCACCACTCCGTCGTTTTGGTTTAGAGATAAAATTGTATGAGATGAACTGTAGTTTAGAAGAGAAGGAATAACCTTATTTGTGGTTAACCGACATTCCGTTAAAATTAAAATATCCACGTGAAACTTAAACTGCGGCAAGATTAATTTTATTTCGTTAATATTACTATATATACTACGAATATTTTGACATAATATGTTTAGTTTTGAGTGTTTAATTTGTAAGTTTGTAAGTAAGTCTTCTATTGAACATTCGACTGACTGAGCTATCTCCAGATTATCTAAGTCTCGCAGAGCATTTAATGTGTTATCGGTCATTTAGGTACATAGCGAACTAATAATCAAAACAAAAACCGTACAGCAAGATGCAATGATTATAATATAATAGAACAGTGCTAGGGCCAAAGGTTCGGATAGCTATAAAAAGCGTTGAGCCCTCGGACAATATCGCGGTAGAAGCTAGATAAATAAGGTAAAACTGTGTGTGTATGTATGTAGTAACTGTGTTTCTGTTGTGTTTTTTTGTCTGTATGTTTGAGAGTAAGAGTATGCGTGTATGTTGAGTTTTATAGTTTACATTGATTTTATATAATACATGAACGCCATGATTTACATTTAAAAGGTAAGAGTTATCAAATGAAAGACATCGAGAAATAATTGGTCTATAAACAGTTAAAACATTAGCCTGTATTTTTGATTGTATAAGTATTAGTATGCATTCCGTTATATATTTAAAATAGATTTCGTATAGTATAGGCACGGTGTGATATAAATGAAAAGAATAATGGTTTTTAGTTAACAAACGCCGAGAAATAATTAACCTATAAAGATTTAAAATAACTTTTGACTTTTTCTTAATGTCTACAGTAAATATAGGAATATAATGACTTTGTGTATTAACATAATAAAATAAAAACATAAAGTATTAGTAAAAAAGCATAGTCATGTTATTTGTAGGTGTTGTATTTGAGACTCACTTTTAATAAGTATTTTCGGCGCAGGTTCATCCTTTCGTACATACACTCTGCCAAAAGAGGTCCAGCAGAATTTATATGATTTTGACCTTGCTAGATCACGGGCCAGGAAGTACAGGCGAGCATTCTTAGCTCTCAGTTTCTCTTTACTTTTATTGTTGAACAATTTGCACATCTTGAGTACCTCATTTTTGGGTACATAAGCACGCCTATTCAAATATTAAGGAATTTCAAAATCACAATTCAGTAGACTATATAACTATAGACAGCCTTGTTGTAGCTTTGTTACGTGGCATAATAGCTTGGCTTCGGTTAACGAGTCGGATAGTCTTGTTAAATTTTCTGTCAAAAAATATCTATCTATAGTTTGGTAATATTCCTGATAGACTGCAATAGGCTCACTCTCGATCAGTTTGACTTAAAATCGTAGGAGCGCAATATACTTACTAGATATTGTCGATATACATACATAGATGTACGTATGCTCATAGTCCATGCATGTAAATAGAGGTGGTTACATAAGTATTTCTTTCTAGTGTAGTGTTGACCCAGAAACGTGATCCACGACGAACCAGCGCCGCTGGCTACATTCCACCAAAGTGTTTTCCTTACTCTTTGTACTACAATACTTTGCAATGTTCCGTTAAACGTAAGCTAAGTTTTACTTTTGGTGTCTTACCTCTCAAAATTGATTTATATGTAGATACGAAGGTGTTATACCGTGATAGTAAGAGCTGAAAAGGTAAGTCGTTCAATTTATTATTTCGGGAGAGTGAAAAAATTTCGAATGAGTTAATATATGGGCAGGCATATTAGGATCATGTGCGTAGTGCTACTATTAATTTATAATTTGCTAATATAAATATTTCGTTACCCGACACGGTTATCGAACCTATAATCAGCTGTTTTCGTAAGCGCAAATAAATAGACACTAATGATCAAAAAGTTATATTTTCCAATTTCGTACAAATAATGTGATGACATGTTCCGAACGACATATTGTTATAAAAATCGGTACTACAAATACTGTCAGACAGTCTTTCATAAAATGTGTATAAACAGTGAAGTAGTGCAGCGTGTCTACAGTCTGGCCACTTTACAAGTGCTTTCGATAACACCATTAATCTCGGGACGAAGCTTGTTGTACACGCGCCGTAAATAATAATGCAGCCTCCCTAAATCCGGCGGACAATACCTAAGTGTCATTGTGAGGTTTGATTAATGAACCCTCAATAGCCAACAAAGACCTCTTCGAGAAAATACACAAAACCGAATATTATCGAAGAGTGTTTAGAAAAGATTTCATAAAGAATATTGCTGTAGCGAGTCTTTTTGCGATAACCGGTGGTCCATTCATGCGAATAAAACAGCAAGTAACTGGATAAATTTTCAAAAACATCCGGTAAAATGTGCGAAAGGAATATGTGCCAGTATCCATTTTACTAACACATACCTGTGGGATACTCTACGCTGCGGTACAATTTAAAGTACTTGTGAATTTAACGTCCTTTTCCAATTCCAATATCAAAAGTGAAACGTTTTATACAGTGCCGTAGAATAGAAATATTGGAATATATTTACGCTACTTTATTAAAATGAATCGAACATTATTCTGTAAATCCTTTTTTCATTGAATCCAAAGCCGATCAAAATTAAATGAGTTCTCAAGTTAATATTTACATATGATCTTTCTAATATTTAAAGCCACGATCATTGATTATTCTATCTATCTAGCTTTTAATCCAAACTGAAGAACTAAAACAGATGTTTAGCTTTACTTAGCTAAACTTCTATTATTTCTAGCTAAACGTCTATTTTAGCATGATGGATTAAACCACGATAATAAGCTTAGACTAAATGTAGTGCTTACTTATTAAAACGATAACTACGTCGGTTGCCTCTTAGGGCATACAGGTATATTACAAAATTTTGTAAATGAGTATAATTGATTAATCGATGGCAATAGATCGATCTACGTAATCAAGATTTTATCACGGGATTTTGACTACAAAAACCGTAAATATGGTTACTCCTCGATTAATGTGAATTATAAAGTTAGTTTGCTTTGACTTACGGTGAAATTTACAAAACAGAAAATCTGATAAGTAGTAGTAGGACACGAATCTTACAATAATAATTAAGTCTGTACATTCCAAACCTTTGTGAAATCCGCGGTATAATCTCCACTCTTTTAGTAAAACCAAAGCAGTACCAATAAAACACATATAATATCTAAAACCTCAACAATTCAGCAGTTGCAGGTAAGGACGCTCTCGGACCACGTACCGGAACCGGTAACGCCAAATGTACGCCCCTTGGCCAGTTGCAAGATTTAACTGCAGACCTTTTCTAATTAAGTGACCTTTTAATGTGTGGGGACGAATTAAGGATTCAAACCCACTTGGAACTCGACCGACCAACCTATTATAAAGAGTACCACAAATCTAGGTCACTATTTCTTAACTCGAAAGCCCGAGAAATGTGCCACAATATGTACTGTTAGTTATAAATCGAAAGAATCAGTACAATAAGTTTTATTGTACGCAATAAAAGCTTTTAACCATATTTACCTACTGCAATCTCTTCCCATAATTAAAAACAAAACTTCGTCAGCAGTCAAACAACAGAGAGTATAACGAAATTTCCATTTTTACGGCACTGCGATAAAATGAAGAATGCTAATTTATTTAAGTGTTCTCAACTACTCTTAGCGCGGCTCGAAAAATCCTACAACTTCACGTTATTTTGAATCTACTCAACATAATTACTTTTCTGACACACAACAACTTGTCGAACAATCACGTCACAAAAATGAATTTCGTGACGTTTACAAAGTAGAAGCCAAAGGTAGAAGCTTTTATTAGCTTCGACAGATAAATATTTGCAAAATGTGGACCGTTTTTAATTCGCTGAAGGGTCGGCTGTCGTTACGGGAGAAAAAATATGGTAATTTGACAGTTTTTGTAGGTATAGGCCATCTTTATTCCTAGCTATTTCGTAGATGAAAAATGCAAATAAATCCTCCATAGAATTTAGGCAGAGGATTCTCGTGGATGGTGGCCTATTTATTTAAATAAAAGTTGTTTTGAACAAAACTTCGCCACGAAATAGAACACAATTTGAATTATTTCAAAGTTGTCGCTCCAAATTTAAAATGTTCTGTGATGGCCCGCGGCGCGCCGCTCCACGTAGCCGCGGTGAGGCGTCGCGTCGGGTGCGAAGTCGTGTGACACTTTTCTTTTCCATTCTCATCGCAAACAAATGCCGTCCACAAGACACTTCTTTACATTTTCAAAGCCCCTACAGATAACTTTGAATTATGACACTTTGTTGTTGTTTGACATCTCTACATAAATATCCGCTACAACTTGAATTGCTAAAACTCGCAATTCAATTGTCCCTCCCCTCTGTTACCTCGCAAAATATAAGCAAGTACTTCACACTTCTCTCTTTCCTTGTCCCGGAAAATTTAATTAGCTAAAGTTTTAAAAAATATTCCCAATACAAAGGGATTTCAGAAATTTCTTGATTATGACTTTACTAAATGTTAAAAATAGAAAAGTGTAAGAACCTTGACTTTATTTTTCTTAAGAAGTAGCCTTCCTCGATAGGCTATATAACATTATGCTACGATCAACAGGAGCGAAGCATCAATGAAAAATGTTGCAAAAACAGGTACAAATTATCTTATGTGCAGCAAACGAAGTTGCGCGGGTCAGCTAGTATTAGTAAATGTAAATATCTAGAGATATTATATACTAATATTTTAATAGAAGCTTCATAACTGAGTTGGTGAAATTGATATCTACAAGACTAAGCACATTCGTATAAAAGAAACAAGAATATGGATCTAATAATAAAAACTTATAGAAATGAAACTGTGCGGCGTATCATCGTCTTTGTAGAATAGAATGAAAAATAGTGAATAGTAAATTAGAAATATAAAGTATAGAGAAGGAAAGCATTATTGCACCATTTAAGAAAGTTGTGCTAAGGTGATTTGGTGATGTAAAAACAATAGACGAACAAAATATTGAGTAAATAAATCATAGTCTACCCTTACAAAAATATATATGAACTAAGTAATTTTAAACAATATTAAAATATGCAAAAATAGTTACTATTACAAGGACCGCCTTACTGGCTATTGACTGCTCGGCGGCGAAACGGAAGTGAATGCGTCTACTGTACATGCGGCTTAGAGTTCAATTCCTGGTTCGGGAAAAGCCTTATTGAATTTATCTGGCATCCTTATACCTCTGCCGAACGATCAAGGCATGGAATTCTCTGCCAAGGCACGTGTTTCCTTCTTCCTTCAATCCTGGGTCCTTTAAGCGGGGCATCAAAAAGCACCTTTTCAGGTCGTCAAAGTAGAGACCTCAACATCGCCCAAGCTGCTATGAGGACGGTGTGCAGGCCACTGCCCTTTTTGAAGAACTCCATACTGTAGTCTTGTGGGAAAACTTGGGCAGGGAGTTCATTCTACAACCTGAGCGTCCGCAGGAGAAAATTCCTTTGGAACCGCTTATATTAAAAAGTTGAGTTATCTCAGAGAATAAACTGATAAGTTGACAACCAGTAGTGTTTATTCGATCCTATTTGATTTACAACAGACTGCAGCTAAACCGCAACAAATAAATAAGTTAGCTCTACTTCAAGCTTTAGTTCCAAAGACAAATCCCCGAAGTCGCGAATTGAAAGCTACAACTTCGTTACAAGCTGTTTCGATTCCCAGCTGCATCTACAAACATAATATTTACTCAATATATTTTATCTATTGTAGTTGCGATTGGATAATGCGTTTAAGAAATACAATCACGAGGATTTTTACTTGATATCTAATCAAGGCATAACAAATCATTTTGATGACGGATAAATCTCAGAGCAACAAATGTGGGACATCGTTTAATTATGTCAGTGGTATTTTTACAATAAAGCTTAACTAATACAATTAAACTACTGACTACCTGATTGGTTTTACGGCATTAGTTTGCGCACATGTTTTCGTCAGGAACAACGTCTAATTGATCCTGTGGTGGCAAACTTCGATGCTCGAGGCGTGCAATGAGTTATTGCGTATTTTCAGTGACAGCACAAGGTCCGGTAGACCAGACGCTTCGTTGATAAACAGACGTCATTGTATGTATACATTACATAACATTTTGTGACATACAGTTTACAAAATGTTCTATCTAACATTAACATCATTTTGTAAAAACGTTCTGGTTAATATTTTAATTTCTGCTTCTAAACTAGCAAAGCATATGGATCGGTTGAGTATACGCGGTCACTATAACACTTTACGGTTGTTCAGTACCGCGATGGATATTTATTTATTTATTATAAACAAATGGACAACATAACGGTATACACCAAATCATTGTACAAGTTAAAACGTAATCTAACATTATTTACATTAATATTACCAGACATAATATACAAGGTATATATAAATTATTGTTACATCTGCTTACATGAGTACAATAAAAGATTCGTAACATAGTAATTAACTAAACATCCATTATCTCACAAAATCTTAAACAACTACGACACATCCATCCCGAAGCAAATAGATCATACTCCGATTCTGATGTCAGAAACATATTTAATAAGGTAAGATATGATGATAGGTACCGCATGCACCTCCTTTGGATGGATACCCGAAGGGATCGCTTACGACCTCAGTTAGTATTTATTCTTATATATTATTATTACATTCCATTTTAGAAGCATCAAATCCATTTATTGAAGGATTACCAACGCGCGAATGATATCCCTAGTATTACGAGTATTTAGGCTACAGGAACTATCTCCCAAATTTGGAAGCGTTACGTCCATCGTAAGGCACAACGCGGTTTACTTTACCATCACATGTGCTGTAGATTTGTTTACCCAACTTGGGAGTATAACAATCTAAGCTAACACTAGCATCCCAAGGCTTAAATAAAGCGTTTATTCCATTATGTCTGGTTTCCCGGAAATTAATGAGTTAAAAGTTAACGGTTTATTCCTATTAATCATTTATTTTTCTTATTCTTGGAGAATGCGCCTTATGCATAACCTCTCGTCGCAGGGAGACGAGGAGTTATGTCAAAATCTTACTAGGTTTGTGACTACCGATGTGAACCACCACGGTGTGCATACCACACCAGCGTGTATAGACAGGCTGGTTTGGTTTGGATACTTGGTGCTGGTGGGAGGATCCAGGATCCAATGCAGAACGCATAAGCATCTGCGTGCGACGATTATTCGGTTATCCGCAGATCAAGTCAATTAATAAAACAAGTTCAACAGATATCTTCGGCAATACCTTCTTGAATTATGTATACATAGTAAGTGTACGTGTTATGTAATATATTAATGTGACGTTAAATTGGAGATCGTATCGGCGTGAATACGAATGAGGCTGTAGGCAAATTGCCAATAAGCGTTATACTACGCCTTTGTAATTAATTTTGTACACATCTATCGCTTAGCGCTAGTTTATGTTAAGCGAAACTTTGATTTAAACTCAATTAATCTCAATTTAACACCTAAGTACAGTGTTTAATAAAAGATATCGGAATTTAATATAATATAATACATAACACTGGAATATCTTAATCAATTAAGTCTTATATTACCAGACATAATTAAAAATCTATTGTATCTGGCCGCCGGTCTGCCGCTGCGACTCAATAGGTTAAAGCCCGAAAATCACATTAACATTACACACGTGCAGGAATAGTGTGATTAGAGAGAGATGCAGCATGAAAGTGGATATAGTGACAAGAATAGAAAAGGGTATGTTAAGCTGGTTTGGGCATGTAGAAAGAATGGACGAGGAAAGACTGACTAAGAAAGTTTATAAGGCTAATGTGAATGGAACAGTCGCAAGGGGAAGACGTAGGCGAACGTTTCACGATCAGATCGGAGGCGTTCTGGACAAAGGCCAGGTTAAGAGCACCTTAAACCGACTAGCGTGTATGAGGAATGTGATGAAAGTGAATGAAGCCAGAAAAGTGTGTCAGGATTGTAGCAAATGGAAATCCGTAGTCTCTGACTACCCCTCTAGGAAACAGGCGTGAATCTATGTATGTATGTAGGTAGGTATGTACGTTCACGAATGCGTCAGTTGGCAACAGCAGAATCCGCACACGAGGTCTCGTATTTAATTTCCGGATAGGGAACAGTATTATTGTTTGTATTTTTAATACGGAATCTGGAACTGTGCCCAGTAAACGACAATAGGCACGCTCCCTATTAAGTGACGATTTAAACTATAGCTGGCGAAATTTTGATGTAGGGCACATCTGCCTGCTCCTTTGGAGATAAAGGGCGTGAGACTATGAGTTTACGTATACGTAATTCTGCGAAAAGTACAATGTACTCTAAAATACGACGAACAAAGTCGCGAGTAACAGCTAGTTAATTATACGTATCATACAACACCAAAATAAGGTCACAGGTACTATCGGCTCCAGCGACGGATGACCATTTCAGAAAAATTTTCGCTTGTACATGTTAACCAGTTGAGTTTGTATCGCCTTAGAATTAGTAAACAAATGTAAAGTGTAAAAAAAACTCAAACAAAGAAACGTGCGTGTCACGGGGACGGGTACCAAGTGTTGGCCTGCTATGCGATTTTAACCTTAGGAGTGGTCATCCGTCGCTGGATTCGATAATACCTTTTACACGCCGTATAAACGAAAAAAGAGTGCATGCGTCAAATTTCACAGCCTATTATTAATTTTAAGTGCCACAAAAATAATAAACCCAGAAATATATGGTGGTTTAAAAAAACCTGCAGTGCGGCAATGAATGAGGACTTTTTGTGCAGTCAAAGGAGATTGCGAAACAAAGAACAAAGTTCGTTACCTCTCGCCTTCAACTGTGTGGGACACCACCGACTTCACAAGAACTAATTATAATGACATTACGTATGTTTACGTCAGTCATTTTAAAAAGGAATACATTTGACAAGAATGTTAAGGTAAGACTATTACTAATTAATAATTTAAAATTCTATAAATTTGCACATCTCATAAGTTAGGATATGGCTTCTGGAGCCTGTTGTTTATTTTAAGATCTAATGTAAGCGGCGCACGATGGGTTGAAACTGCTATATGAGGGACGTAGGATTTTTTTTAGAAATTCCATTTAAAAAATACCTATCGAAAGATCTCGTCAATACGATGAATAGTAATTATTGTCATTATACGTTTTTCTCTAAAACTGATAGATTGCCCGGTATTTTTTCTATTTTTTTTGTATGGAATGAAACAAAAACTGCTACAATTTAGCCGAGTCTTGACAGGTCTTGCTTTAAAACTACTTTAATCTTATTCTTTGGCTTGTTATCTACAATTCTACACAATCAGCGTGCACCCATAGTTGCCCGTTCAAGAGTTATGAGGTTCGGTAAAATGAAAAAAATAAGTAAAAAGTACTTTTTATCTATATTATCATGGATAAAATAATTGTGTTACATTAAAATACTTATAAGGAATAATAATAATTTTAAAACATATATCTATTTTGAGTTGATAAATCTCTGTTCAGTACTTACCTAATAATATTAGATGACGGAAGTTGATAAACTTCCGCTTAATATTCAATACAATACTTTGTAGAATTTAGTCAAAATAAATACATTAAATATCTAAATATTCGATGACGGAAGTTGATAAACTTTCGTTTAGAATTTATAATCTAAGTATTGTTTGATGTGCTGTGTAAATTAATATTCGTATATTATTCTCAATATTAGTATGTTGCTTACATAAGGAAAAGAATATAACATTGAATTGTATTGATTTCCTTCTATTTATTTTTATTATTATTTCTATTAATATAGGTAATAGTTAATTGACATGTCCAAGAATTGTTTGAACATTTTTTGGAAATAAAGATTAGTGATTTTGACTTATTAGTAATTTGAAACCCAAACGCCTAGCGATCATTTAAAAAAAAATAACAACACATGTCCTTGCAAATAAATGATTATGATGATTATGATTACGATGCGCAAATCTTGCAGTTGTCTAAATATCACCTTGTTACTGCTAATGCGAGTATTATGGGCTCGAGCAACGCTTAGTGCATTTAAAAGTGGGATCTAGTTAAATAGTGTTTCATCTATAGTGGGATCCACAAATAAAGTGCCTAAGGTGACTTCGGTTTAAAGATCTTTATTTCTCAATAAAACACATACATGACTTTTGTATCTGAAGTTGAAATGTAAAGTTGCCTGCCTCACAGGTATAATGACATTAATGACTACTGCGAAAATGTAAATAATCTTTTAAAACAAAAATTTTAAATAGAATAGTCTAGCAGCATACGTACCGTCTTGAATACTCCTTTTGACTAATGATCTAAATATTTAATAGAATGCAGTGTTCAAAGAAATGCCCGTTGCTTAACGAAGTAAAGATGCAATTATTTACGTATTTTTTACCATATTTTTCGACCCGGCGGCGGCGGGCGCGGCGTCAGTCATAGGACTGCTTTTATACAAAGAGCTCAGAACGGTTTGTGCATCCAAAAAGGTAACGCATTTAGGATACTATCGAACGGACTAATGGTATGCAGTAATAATATTACTGACTGAGACTGCAGTATTTCTCGCCACTACGTTTTGTATTTGCAAATGGTTGATTGACATGGCTTTCATTGGTATAATTATATGGATAGAATAAATAAGTACGGTCAAAGACAAAAGTCGAGTAGCATCGTAAGGTTCACATTGGCATATTGATCCGAGCGAATATCTTTATGTGTGTGATGTTTTAACGCAAACAATGAAACAATATTCAATGTAATGATAGTAGGTGAAGTTCGTCATGCGTATGTGTGCAAGGCTAGACAAAAACGGGTTCTTGTATATATAATAACTACTATCCCTTATATTCAACAACAGTGTCTTATAATTAATGCTTAAATTTGCATATTGTATCGCAGGTTGCGATAGAGGAGTCTGTCAACGAGTCTCCTCACATTATCACTAAAATATTAATGACGGTGGTCCAAATCCTGAGGTTTTTATTACTGACATTTTCAAATATTAATAATTCGGCCTCGATGGCGTAGTAGTTAGTGTAACTGACTGCCACGCCTGAGGTCACGGGTTCGATTCCCGCACGAGTCAAACATTTGTGTGCATGAACATGGATGTTTGTCTTGGTCTGGGTGTTTCTATGTATAATGTGTATGTATTTACAAAAAAAGTATATATGTATGTTTATCCATTGTCTAGTACCCATAGCACAAGCTCTGCTTAGTTTGGGCTAGATGGTGTTGTGTGTATGTGGTAGAATATTATATTATATTATATTATTATATTATTTATCAGAATTAGTTTAATTACTAAAAAATCATATTTTGTTTTTATTTTTAATAAATAATGCAAATTATAAATAAGAAAAACAAAATTTTATTTAATTTATAACAATAATATTTCATTATAAAAACAATGTCAAAATATGATTACCGAAAATGAACTTTTATTAAATTTTCCGTAAATGTTTCAATACTATATAATAAAAAAACATCTTTAGTTTTTACTATTTAGATTCATTTTACTTACAAATAATATTTTGCAATTATAATGACAATTGAGGTTATAGCTTAATTATTCTTTTTCACAAGGAAAAGAGGATTGAAACTTAACCTCAATTCTAACATCGTCAAAGAGCACGTCCCCTATTTGAAACAACTTTGTTTAATATTTAGTGTAACTTGCATTGTTCTCAATACAGCTCAAGAGATGTTTATGCATGGGGGTCACAATATTAGCACACATACTTTGATTCATAAGCATTCACCATTCATATTCGCTAAGTTTGGTAAATAAGAAGCGGTCTTCCACTTCCCGCCTGACTTCTTCTTCAAATCGTTTCACCCAACGACTTACAGTATTTCTCTGAAATAAAATCAAAAATCTTATGACATAATCGTAAATAGCGATTCCTTAACAGCGAAATCGTAAGCCACAATACCTTAACATAATATTTCGAAAATAACTTACTCTTAGAGTTTAGTCCAGTTTCGTCGGCAATTTAAGATATATGAAGCCCATAATTATGCTATATATTTATTTGCCTTGGATTCAATTTATATTAGTTTGCGTTTTAAACTTTAGACTGTAGACTTTCAATCAAAATATTAAAAAAATCATTGCAATAATAATGACACAAACGCTCGTAACAAAGATCACCAACCAACAACATCACATAATTCTTTTCAAGTAAGAAGTTATTATATTTTTAAATCCACCCTCATCTTTTGAATAACTGCGGTTTAAATAAGTAACAAGTCATCGATGTTTCTAATTTAAGAAAAAAATACAAAAAGATTATCTCTTCCTGGGGATCGCACCTACAAGCGTTATATTTTAGATCGCACTATTACCAACTTAGCTACAACATCAGTTACATGTTTATTTGAAATTAATACTCACAATCATAATTAGAACAGGCGACAGTATAAGTGAAGCGGGTTTATGTGTATGTGTACGATGATTTTATTGAAAAAGGTCGTAAGTACAACTTGCTGTGATTCTATCGCTTTTTAATATTGCTACTCTACTTTTGCACCTGACCGTACATTATACATACACGGTTTTATGTCAGTACTTATTAATTGTACGTATTTTGGCTAAATTTTGCAAAAATAGATTTCTACCTAGTACTAAAAGTGGATATTACTTGTAAATAACATAACATTAGCAGAAACCAAATCACTACATATTATAAAACAAAGTCCTCCGCTGCGTCTATCTGTCTGTCTGTCTGTTCGCAATAAACTCAAATACTACAGCACCGATTTTCATGCTGTTTTCACCAATGGATAGAGTGGTTTTAGTATATAATTTGTTAAGTTTTTGTATACATTGACTAAAATATAACGATATTTGTTGGTGGTGTCGGAAAAAATAAGCCGTCTGAGAGCAACGTAACGCTGCCTAAACCCTTTGAGATATAACAAAATAATGTATGGTGGAATTGTGTGCATATAGGTCTACAGAAAAATCCGCAATAGCATATGTCTATCTCTTAAGGATAACATACTATATCCATTTTAATACTTTAAAAAATGGGCAATTATAAAGAGGCAATTGGAAAGCTATTTACACAAATACGGTATTAATCCTTATCATTTTAAATACGTTAGTTGGCTGGAGCATTTCATGAAGATTAATTTTTCCCTTTACACCATGCAAATTAAATGAATACCAATCAAACTGATCAAACTATTTTTGATCAAGCTTTATTTGAATTGAATAAAGAAGTGGAATCTCTGTCAAGAAAATCTATAAAAGATTTTGGATTCAATTTGCCATTAAATTTAAATTTAAATGCAATAATCAATACAGAGTATTTACGAGAAACTAACTATAACCATTCGAGACTTTTACAAGTCATTCAAGATGAATGTCGCTTGAATGCTGAACAAAAAAATGTTTATGACCTAATATTGTCCTCAATTAATAATAGTAATGAAGGTAAAATGTTTTTTTTAGATGCCCCTGGATTCACAGGTAAAACATTTTTAGTAAATTTATTATTAGCAAAAGTACGACCCGATAGAAAAATTTCCCTAGCTGTGACATCGTCCGGCATAGCAGCCACACTTTTAGAAGGTGGGCGAACCGCCCATTCCACATTCAAACTGCCATTAAAAATATGTAGTGATGACGTCACTAGCATTTGCAATATTTCTAAACAGAGTAATGCCGGAAAATTAATGAGAGATTGCAGTTTGATTATTTGGGACGAGGCTTCTATGTCTCATAAAGCATCAGTTGAGGCATTAGACAGGACAATGCGAGATCTGCGCAACAGTAACTGCCCAATGGGTGGTTGTACTGTTTTATTCTCTGGAGATTTCCGTCAAATTTTGCCAGTTATAACTAGGGGAACGAGAGCAGATGAAGTCAATGCATCGCTCAAAAGATCGCATCTTTGGCCACATATAACGAAATGTGAACTTAAAACCAACATGAAGATTTTATCGTCTAGCGAAGATAATAGGCAATTTTCTAACGACTTGCTCCAAATAGGAAATGGTGAATTTCAAGCAGGAAATGTATATATAAATCTTAACAATATTTGTGTTTTAGTACAAAATGTGGAAGAAATTATTGAAAAAGTTTATCCCGATATTAGTAACATATCCACTAAAACACTAAATTGGTTTCAAGAAAGAGCTGTACTATCACCCACTAATGAGCAAGTGGATAAAATAAAGGAATTTATTATTTCCAAGTTCGAAGTATCATCGCAAACCTACTACTCAGTTGACACAGTTGTGGATAGAGAAGAGGCAGTACATTATGTAACAGAAGTTTTGAATTCCTTGACTCCTCCTGAAATCCCGTCACACAAATTAATATTAGAAGTAGGTGCCCCAATAGGGGCAATAATATTACTAAGAAATTTGAGTCCACCGAAACTGTGCAACGGTACAAGACTCAAAATAGTCAATTAAAAATTTTTTTTTATCGAATGTATATTAGCTGGCAACGCAACTGGTGAAACTGTTTTTATACCAAGAATTCCCATGATACCCTCAGAATTGCCTTTCCAATTTAAACGGCTACAATTTCCTATAAAATAGCGTTTGGTATGACAATAAATAAAGTGCAGGGTCAAACATTAAAAGTTGCGGGAGTAGACTTAAGCACACTGTACTTTTCATACGGGCAATTGTATGTTTCGGCATGTCCTATCACGTGGTACTTCGAAACAAAATTTGTTCGTTTTTACACATGATCAGGTTATTAATGTTGTATACAAAGAAATATTTTTTATTTTTTTATTTTTAAATAATATACTTAAACTAATCTAAATGTTTCCTGTTTTGTTTGCCTCATAATAAATAATTGCCACTCAAAAAATAATCTAAATTAATATTATGTATAACGAGGAAAGATAATTGATTTTTTGTTTGTTATGATTTAACTCAAAATATACTCAACCAATTTCACCGAAAGCTACATCTCCTCGGAGTAACAAAGGACTTTTTATATTTTCTGTAAAGAACCCGTGCGAAGCCGGGGCAGGTTGCTAGTATAATATAATAATAATATAATGATTTATCTATCTCTTAAGCTTTATCTAGGATACAGTCTTAATCGGGTCTTATTCAAACGCAACGTTTTTACATAGGTACTTAAAAGATTAAAGGCTATACAATAATAGTCTTATATGAAACATTCTAGATGTAATCTAAAAGTGGATTTTCAAATCCTAAAAACCCTTATAAATAAAAATAGCTCGATAACTATCCAAACACATTTAGAGCGTGTAACTTCGTATATTCAGATTTTAACATCGTGCCACCGAGATTGTAAGCACCTCGGTATAAAAATGAGTTTTATGAAAATCTAATTTCATCGTAGACACGAAACAACCAAGCGGTGGGACGGATATGAATGAAAAATCTTCGGATTTAATCGACTCTCAAACGAACAATTATACTGGCATAAAAGCCTCGTTATTTTGTGTTTTTTTTTTCAATAGTCATTGAACTGTCAATAATAAATCAAAGTATTTTTGTCTTTGGCTAAAGCAAGTCAATACATATAAAGTAAAATTGTTATATAAAAGATGAGTACAGTAGACGTTGAACCGGAGACAGCTGGTGGCGACAAAGCTGCTGCTGCGGGAGATGCTCCTCGCACGTCAGAAGTGTTACCACAGGAGACAAAACCTGAAAAGCTAAGCATGAGTCGAATATTAGCACGTCGTAACAGTCACCTTATCCCAGACTGGAGTGAAGCTTCACAATTAAATTACTTATCTTTCAGGACCCTGGATGTAATTAGTTCAGGTGATATTGCATGTATATTCTATTGTAGATAATATTTTTTACGATCAAGTGATTTGCAGAAAATTATATTTCGGATTATCAAACAGTAAAATGTATCTTAGCTATACTTTTCACTAAGTTCAAAACCTTATCTGCCTATCCATTAGGATGTTGTGTCCACTAGGACAGTTGATGATATTTTTAATTCAGTTACGAATGTGCTCCAACGCCGAAGTATTGGTTTACCGTCATTGGAAAGGTCCCTGCAAGTACTTGAAAACATTCAAAACGACGAAGGAATAGATGCTCTTTTGGAAGAGGTAAATCTCTGAACTATTTATAGCCGTAAGCTAATTATTTATATACATTGTCTGCTTTATAAATAAAAACTAGCATAAAGAAGTTATATTTAGTAACTGTAATAAATAGCAAAACATTTCTTCTGAATTTTAAACAAGTTTCATTAAAATTGTTTTTACTTTGAGAGTATAAAGTGGAAGTTCTTCCTTAATTTTCGATGCAAATACTTTAAAATATAAACTTTATATGATAAATATTTTCGTCGAATACCGTATTTCTGATATTTTAAAAGATATTAGGAGCCTATTAAACATGTTTGACAATTATGTAGAGGATAAAAAGCAGCAGTTTGCGAGACCTCCACAACCGCACGATTTAATGTATAACGTCCTTTTGAGAAGGGTCACATTTTGTCACACCTCTACAGTTAGTATTTCCCGAAGGTAAAGACATTTTACCGGTCTCCTGTTTTATTTTTATGTTCGCTAAAAGCAACTGTGATTTCTTGAACGTGATAAGAATTTTTACACAAAGAACCTTTTTCGTGTAATTATATCTCTTAACTACTATTTTTAGTTTCCCTTGAACGCGACATCTCTTCTGAACGAAGATAATAAATGGGGATGTTATTACAATTTTCCGGAGTTCTATGATGACATTTTCTCCCCAGTAGTCCGTATACGTGAACTTGCGGACGTACCAGAACTCGTAGATGGCGTCCTAACCAGAGATATGATCACTGCATGTCTGTCTTATTTAAGACGCACGCCTATACTGGGAGACTACGTTTATATTAAATTGGATCTGTCTTCAAAGGTAATGAGGGCTTACTGTCTAGACTACATTTAATGTAGTTAGTTCTGTTCTTTAGTTAACGAAAGTTTTATTTTTGCAGTGCCTTGTGAACATAGACGTGTTGAAGGGCTATAAATATTTGGTCTATCTAGACCTATCCTCAAACTTTTTGACGGAACTGACTGTTCTCTCGAATTTACCGTATTTACAGTATCTCTCTGTGTCATTTAATAATTTGACAACTATTTTGGAATACGATCCTCGTAAATATTTGACTATTTATTATTAATAGTAATTATGATTTACCTTTAATCATATTTCAATGTATATTAACTAGTAATTATAGGTGTACTGTGGTAGCCTCGTGCAACACGGATATACATTTGTTTTTTTATATCAAGTACTGGTAACAGGATTATCTGTCTACACGTAAGTAGTCTGTCCTTAGTACTTCACAATTCGAAATTCAGATGTGATACACTGCTACCTGCTTTTTCGGGAATATAAACATACGACACGACTTTGCATACATGTATATTAGAATTTACCAAGGTGTTAGTATTTGTTGCGTATTTCAAGCAGTCTAATGTCCTAAATATTATATCCTATGGTAATATTATTTTACACTTTTCAGCTCAATGGTTTCTCAGTGAGGTGCACTATAAGTTCAACTCGGTGAAAAACATGAATGACCTGTCCGCCTTTTGGTCGATCACTGTTCTCAATTTATCCCACAATAATATCAAGTGCATAAACGGTCTTCAGAGTTTAAAGTCAGCTTTCATTTTATAATATTACGCGAGGTATTCGTTTGTAAACGAGCTGTAGTACCTCGAGTATTATTGTTATATTTAAATTCTTTCAGATATCTTCGTCGACTGGACTTGTCGTTCAACCATATTAAGCGGCTTGAAAATTTAAACCACTTGCGGTTGCTATGGTTAGACCTTTCGTATAACAATATATCAAGCTTCGAGCTCAGTGACGAAGCCGGTTTATGGACCCTTCTGCACCTCGAATACCTGAATCTGAATGACAACAATTTGACTTCAATGAAAATGTTCTTTAATTGTAACCGGTGAATAATTAGTGCCATTAACGAAGCTGCCCGTGTTCCACCCACAATGCCCAATCGAGCCTGATCCAACCGTTCCGCAACAAAAGCTGTACATTACGTTTTAACACTATAGAGAGTACCTGAGCAAAGGGAATATTCATTTTCATCTCAATTTTCTGTGTATTGTAATTCTTGAAGAAATTATGCATTAATTTAAAGAGTAAAATTGGTGTTGTATTATCAAGTAAAATATACGTTTCGACCAAATAATGAAAACAGACGTTACCATATAAAATCTAGTATATATCATGACTGAACTAAGCCACATGTGGTTGGCCTGTATCCCTGAAATCTTTTATTCATTTCACGTACTCGACGCCGCACTGCCAACTTTAATACACTCATATACGTAGAACGAAATACAATAACCTAAGTAAAAGTCAACTTATTAATTTGTTCTTTCACACGAATACTAATCTACTTATTGAACTGAACTGTGGGAATAGAAGCGCTTGCTGGCTTCGGCATATACCTAAGAATGATTTATTATTGGTTCTAATGTGTATTTGTCGTAGGTATATAAAAAAAGAAAATAATTGTGTCTCTGGATGTTAAGCTTTTAAAAATGATGCTGTATAGGTTGAAAGCAGCCTAAAATAGGTAGAATTTTAGCTATGCGTTATAGTTTTGTTTTGCCGACGACGGGCCGAAACAAATAAAAAAAGATAGCTAAAATCTGTATACAGAAGACGGTAGACGAGGTATAGTGGAGCTAATTGAAAAAGACTTTTGTCCAGCAGAGTATTAAGCGTACCCCTAGACGCCCATTAGTTACATGAGGTCAGAAAGTGCGTCCGATATACGGTAATAGGCTTATTCTTTTTCATGTGGCATTGTAAAGTAACTGACGAAATATGTATGTGTGTGTCTTCCGTCAGAGCCTTTCTCGATATTTATAACATAAACCATTATATATAACAGAATATCATGTTATTATATATAATTATATACTTAATGTAAATTACTTTGACAGAATTCGAGAACTGCACGTTCGGAACAATCACTTCGGCATTCTTCTAGAAGTAGCAGTATATATGAACAAAATGCGTCGCCTTATTGTTCTAGACTTAAGAGCCAATCCGATATGCTCTGTGCCAGGATACAAGGAAGTCATCGTAAATACATTCCCAGTGCTTATTTGTTTAGATGCTGAAGAACTGGATCCAGTTGAACAGGTATCATGTTTCTTCTATTCTCTATACCTACTTCTCTATTCCTTTTCGCTTCAGGAGCCATACGATTATTATCAGAACAAGACAAAGCTATATACAGTCTGTGACGCGCTGTCTCGTACGTGGGCATGCAATAGAATAATACGATGGTGGCAACACCCCAAATCACGTGAATACCTAGTATACTTATATATTTGACTAGCATTTTACCTTGACTTCCTTTGCATGAACATGGAACTTAACTTCTACTGTTCGACCAAGACCTTATTAACTTGGATCTTACTATGAGTGTATAGCGAACTTTTTACGCTTACATAATTCTAATGACATATAGCGATATGTCATTGGAATTATGGAAGCAAAAGTAGGTCACCGCATGCTTGTTAGTTTCGTCTGCTATGAACGACTCCGATTTGATCCCACAACACTCAGCGCGCTAGCAGTAGCAATATGACTAATTAGACTATTGGGTCATCCTTACCGTATTGTTCTTGTTGTGTTAGTGGAGTTCGGTCGCGTGTGGGCTTTTAGGTGAACTCTATGACACAAAATATCTGCTGCCCTTCAGTGGTAATTTCGGAGAGATCAAGTCACAGCAGTCAACTTTATTGTTGGGTTGGCAAAGAGCGTTTCATAACGTTGGTCTTGCAAGACTTCAAATAATCATACGACTAGCCTTACACTTAAAACGCGAGGCATATACTAGCTTATTTGCTATCTTACTAGTATAAAAACGCAACCATCTTTAACTACAGTGGAAACGCACCTTCAGTTCTCCAATTCGTTCCTAAGTAAAACTTACAAGTACTCTTAACGTGATTGTGTTGTAGCGCACTTTGAAAATGGAGATGTTTCCGGATGTAACTGTGTTCGCCACTCGACGGTTACTCCGTCTGCTTTACATTGAACAACTTTCACGGGCTCAGGTTTCACCCTTCGTGCCTCCCGCGGATACCACAGATGTTCCTATAGTTGTTATAGTTGGCCAAGAAGCTGTTGGTAAAGGTACGTGATAGCCTACCTTATTACTTCACTCGACTTCCCATAAACTTACTAATAAATATACACAAAACTATCATTAGTGGTGAAACGAATATGCTTGCCAAGACGTAAGAATAAATATATTTTTGCTAAATGGTTCGCCGCCATTTTGTAACAAATTGTTGATCTGCATTTTCATCATATTAACAGAGATGACTACACTGCTTATACAGAAAACGAATGGAAAACACATACCCTAAAATACATTTGTTATATTTGATATAAATAAATAACAAATATCAACATAAATGTTGCACCTTACATAAGATCATCTTGCATACAGCAATATTTGACGCATGTTGACAAGCGTCGCCAAACTACAATAGCAAGGAGTAGGTACCTACATCGGACTACGCATGCCCTTTATTTTCCTATTTACAACCTAAAATAATAATAGAAAATATGAGTATTAAATAAATATAGATCAATAAAATGACTGTAGTATGACTAACACTTGCACAAACTTAAGCGAGAATGCACACCCATTGTATAATGTTTTCGTAAACCCCTTAGGGGTTGTCCACAACACTGCGCACGATGTCGTTAACGTAGAACGGTGCGGTGTCGCGGCGCGACACGTTGACGTGACGTGCAAAATTTACGTTACTATGTCGTAAAAACACATGTCACGATAACGCAACGTTACAAATGTTTCGACAAACATCCTTCCAGCCTTAGGTTTTAGTGTTTTTCCTTAAAATCATCTATTGTCCTGTCCTAGAGCACTGGAGGTTCCTCAACAAGTGATATCAATAAATCCGAATCAATTATTTTTATAATACATCTGTTTTGCATAGTAGCCGCGTGCCGATTCCGACACCGTCCGACGCGTCGTTCCGCGGCGACATTGCCATACCGTGCATTAGCACGTCACGTCAACGTGTCGCGCCGCGACACCGCATCGTTCCACGTTAACGACATCTTGACGCGGTGTTGTGGACAAACCCTTACACCACAGTATTTATTGAACGGAGGAAAATTCACATCATACTGCTGTTTAAATAGTTAATACTTGTTAATTTCCAGACTCTTGGCTTGCACTAAGAATGTAAATCGCCTCATCCATATTGACGTTTATTAGAAACAGACTTGACTTGACCTAATAAACTTGACTATATAAGCTACAGGCTAGTAAGAAGCGATGGAAATGGCGTTCATTAGTAATCAGGGAGAGAACAGCTTGCCACTCGTACAAATATTATACATAATATTAATATTATATACCTCATATTCGCCGATTACTAGCAGACGATTTTTCAACCAGAAGAAAAACGATATTTGGTTTTTTTTCTTTTTATAAGACAATTCTCGAATTGGGAATAAATCCAGAATAAATCCCAGACTCGGCACAACTATTTGTGGGTCACATATGGTCCTGTATGGGGATGGAACCCACAACACTGGGCGGATTGGCATTGGCAATATTAAGGCGACCACTTTAACCAAGCCGCCTTGCAATCATATAGTTAAGAAATTAGTTTGATGTATTGCCAAAATATAATACACTAGATTTGCCCGCAGTTTCACCCGCGTTTATAATTACTGCGCCGCCCCCGTGGGTTGTTGCGTGACATAGCCTTCCTCAATAAATGAGCTGTCCAATACTAAAATAATTTTTCAATTTAGACCAGTAGTTCCTGAGATTAGCGCGTTCAAACAAACAAACAAAATCTTCAGCTTTAAAATATCTATTTAATAATAATATATATATACATATCTATATATTCTACCACATACACAACACCATCTAGCCCAAACTAAGCAGAGCTTGTACTATGGGTACTAGACAATGGATAAACATACATATAAACTTCTTTTTGTAAATACATACATTTTATACATAGAAACACCCAGACAAAGACAAACATCCATGTTCATGCACACAAATGTTTGACTTGTGCGGGAATCGAACCCGCGACCTCAGGCGTGGCAGTTGGTTACACTAACCACTACGCCATCGAGACCGCACTAAATTAATACGTGAAGCAAAAACTTTGTACCCCTTGTTACGAAAATTGCGCGGACGGAGGAGTATGAAATTTGGCACAGTGAAAGTTTATATGGAGAAGGAGGGGCGAAACTTAATATTTTTATAAAATACGCATTAGAAATACATTCAATTAATGAAAAAACACTACACGCACACAACCATGCATTTGACACACGCAGTCGAAGCGCGTAACTATGGTTACATATATCAATATATAATGACATAATATATCAGCAATATCTTACAGGCAAACTTTGGTTAAATTTCGAGCACTAGGCGACCGCTAGTTAGTATAGATATGTGAAATAATAATATATTCCTCAAATGAGCTATTTTTCGATTGGAAAATCAGCTCAAACGCTTTATGCATAAAAGCATCTAATTCCATTACATGAAATAATCCTAAACAATACTATCCAATAAGCCAGGTGAAAGGATCTCAGGCTTAAGAAACTTTTAAAAAGTTTCCAGCTAGTCTAGTTAGCAAGGTTAAAATGCTTAAGAAACTTTGACAAACCCACTTATAACAAGATAAATAATTAAGCGAAAGAAGTTTTAAGCTTCGTATTGTTAAAATAAGATTATACTTGAATCGAAGACGATCTAGAGACTGAAAAACCTAAAATATGAATATATCTCTTTTTGCACGTTAGATGGGGTTAGATATAATAATATTTATGTTAGGACTTTATGTGCTACAGTTATGCGTAATCTCATAGCCATACTCAAAGAGGTTGACAGAGATGTTGCACACCCATATATCGCCAATTCTGGTCCCTTGTAATAGGGAGCAAGCAGTGGAGCAAGTCTATTGACGTTTAACAGTTTCAGGCGCTGTGCTGCTACTGAGAAACTCTTGATAGCAACCGCATTGACGACCACTAAGCCGGGGTAGTCCATTATCATAATGAAATAAACGGATACGCCTCATATCGTATGACTATGTTTGATACAAGCATTTGCCTTGTATCACTTATCATGCACCACGTATTATCCCGTGTTCTACTGTACATAAAATTAGATAAAACGCAGCTTGTATTTTAAATTAAACTAGCGGTCGCCTAGTGGTCAAATTTCGACCAAAATTCCTAAGCTTGCTACTTTGTTTTCTTTTTTCTTTATTACATATAAATTAGGTATAAGTAACATAGTTACAAAGTATTGTACGACGTCAGACGAACAATGCCGAAATGCATGGATGTGTGCGTGTAGTGTTTTTTTCATTAATTTAATGTATTTCTAATGCATATTTTATAAAAATATTATTCTCCATATAAATTTTAACTGTGCGAAATTTCATACTGCTCCGCCCGCACAATTTTCGTAAAAAGGGGAACAAAGTTTTTGCTTTACGTATTAATACTCGTATATAGATTCCAGCTGCTATACAGTGAAACTTATCTCAGAATTCATATTTGTTATGCTAGAGCAAACAGACAGACAAATACTCATAAATAACTAGATTTGCTCGTTCGCTCGCGTTAATATAAGTAGATTTTGTTAATAAATTTCGATCCTTCGAAAACAGTACTTTTTCTGGAAGAAAGCTACAGTACATATGTCTCCTATTGACCCTGACAACGTGCGAAACTTCGTAATGATCGGTTGAGTAGTTAAGGCGCGAAAGCGAAACAAACAAACAAACTCGCATATTAGTTAGAACTTTTTTAATTATTCTTTCGCTCGTTACTTTTTTGTAATAGAGTAGAGGCAGATATGACAGATACTGGTATTCTATATAGCTCTGGAAGATCCGCTAAAATTCATTTACTTTTAACGAACTATTGATCAAAGTTACAATAATGGTAATTAGTGCTCCTATACATTACAGGAACCTTAGTTCGCCGGCTGGCACTCGAGTGTAGCTCAAACATAGAGATGGGCCGTCTACACACGACAGCACCCTACCACTACTCGGAGCACTACCTCGAAGTGACACGGAAGCAATTTGACACATTACTTATCAACGGACAAATGCTCACCTACTCTGAATTGAACGGCGAATCATATGGGCTAAGTATGATACTAGCATTTATTTATATCTAACTAGTTTTCCCCGCGATTCTACCTACGTTTATGATTACTGCTACGATTCTGTAGCTTGTATGCCAGTTGAAACTTCTAGGCCAATTTTACTTCTAGATAATAAGCTATAAAAAAGGTTTCTATTGGTAAAATAACTATTAAAATCGGTTTAGTAGTTTCAGATGCTATCGTTCTTTAGTTTCTCGTTGCACAAAGGCATTTGAGCTTTAACCCCTTTTTAAAAATATTTAGCTTTTTCTATAGTTTTCGATACTGAGCCCCGGTTGATAAAAAGCAAATCAATACAAAAATTCGTTAACAGATGCTCAGCTGTTGCGATTGGATGAATGAATTACCAACAGCCAATCTAATCACTTGACATAAGTTTGATTTAACCCGTCATTGTTTAATCTTTCGCTATGGTATACTTGTTTGGGGCTACTCATCAGAAATGACCCGGGTATTTATAGCTCAGAAGAAATGCATCCGTGCAATATATACTATGTAGTGGTCTGACTCATGTAGGTAAATATACATACATATATTCACGCCTGTTTCCCAGAGGGGTAGGCAGAGACTACCGATTTCCATTTGCTACGATCCTAACACACTCTGCCTTCATTCAATTTCATTCCTCATACACGCCCGTTGGTTCAAGGTGCTCTTAACCTGGCCTTTGTTCAGAACGCCTCCGATCTGATCGAGAAACGTTCGCCTAGGTTTTCCTCTTGCGACTGTTCCATTCACACTCGCCTTATAAACTTTCTTAGTCAGTCTTTCCTCGTCCATTCTTTCTACATGTCCAAACCAGCTTAACATACCCTTTTCTATTCTTGTCACTATATCCACTTTCATGCCGCATCTCTCGCTAATCACACTATTCCTTATTCTATCTTTCAGAGTCACACCACATAATCATGATTCTCAGCGCTCTCATTTCTACAGCATTTATTCTGCTCTCATGCTTCTTTTGCCATACCCAACTTTCACTTCCATACATAAGTGTGGGCACTAATAGTCCTCTATGAACAGCCAAACGTGCCTTTTCGGATACATTTCGACTGTTCATAAAAACGCGTAGAGCTCCATTCACTTTGTTGCGAGCAATCGTTCTCCTTCCAATATCTCACTCATGTTTACCATCCCTTGTAAACAAAGTACCCAAATATACAAACTCTTTCACTTGCTCCACTTGTTCTCCATCAATCATAATATTACACATCGTCACGCACTCTTCCTTTTTAAATACCATTAGTTTCGTCTTGCTTATATTTATTTTCGTTCCTTTACTATCAAAAGCACCATGCATAATAGTTACCATCGCCTGCAACTCTTCCGCTGATGACGTATGTATTACTTGGTCATCGGCACAAAGAAGACATTTGATAAGTAACTCATTCATTCTTAATCCCCATTCACAATCTTTTAAATCTTTCAAACAATTGTCCATGTATAGGTTAAACAGCCAAGGTGACGCTACACATCCTTATCTAACACCTTTTTCGAGCTAAACCATTCTGTGTAGGTCCCATTTATCTTAACACAAGCTCTGGAATCATCATAAAGAGATTTCAGAGCTCGAGTGAGGTTGCTATTCACTCCATACATGGACAATACCGACCAAAGTTCATTCCTCACCACTTTATCATAAGCCTTTTACAGATCCACGAATGCGCAATAGACCTTTTGACCTTTGGCCAAAACTTTCTCGGCTATGCTCCGTAAGGAAAAGACCTGATCCGTACATCCCATACCCTTTCCAAATCCCGTTTGTGCATTCCATATTTTCTCGTCGGTTACTTTCACGATCCTTACAATTAACACTTTCGCATACAATTTACCGACGACGCTGTGCAAGCTAATGCCTCTATAGCTTTTGCAATCTTGCTGTAAGCCTTTTTCCTTGTATAAAGGTACTATGACGGCCTTGCACCAATCACTTGATACACGACCAGTATTCCAGCACAAGTTAAAAGGCGGCACAACTGAGTTACTATGAGACCCTGTCCAGCTGTCAGCATTTTGACTGTAATCCTATTATACCCACCAGCCTTTCCTGATTTCATGCTTTTCAATGCTTTCATTATTTCATCCATAATAATAATAATAATAATAATAATAAGCAGGGCAGCTTGTGGCGAGCTGAATGTGAGTGGCGACACTGCGGTCCTGAATGCCTCAGAGAGTCGGTGAGGGCCTCGTCCCCAGTTTTTCCGTTACTGGTTGGCTGGGGTGGAACTTCAAGAGCGCCAGTAGGACTCTCAACTCTGGCTTGCCTTGATCGGCCGGTCAGAGGGGGGCCGCTAGAGCTACATGCTTGGGGGTGGAAGTGTCATTTTCAAAGGCATAACTACGGGGAAACCCGCTCCGGGTCTCTGTTTTCACGAGACCCGTGATGGCGAAACCGGCGCCGCACCGCTCGACATCCCTAGTCGCTCGCACCGGTGTTGCCCTCTGCTGCTGGCTTGTATGCCTATAGTGGCTATTTAGGGGGCCCATCTAGTGAGTTGGCGAGTCCATTCGATTGATGCTATTAGAGTATTCAGGGCAGACGCCACTAATATACCAGTCCATCAAACACCCATACCCATAGCCCATATATTAGAATCCATACGTAGCAATAGTCCTACGCCTGCTGCGGCTAGTGCCGCTGTAGGTGTTCCATCCCACCTTTGATTAAAACTCTCGAAGGGCCTCTTCACGTTGGACCCAAGTCTCCGTGTAAGCCTTCCAAAGGGCCGGGTATTTTCCTAACGTATTAGGAATATAACCGTGAAAGAGAAACAAATAATAATAATAATATTCTACCACATACACACAACACCATCTAGCCCAAACTAAGCTTTCATCATTACTATCATTATCATACATTTCGAAACTTTGCCCATGCCATTCCTCTCTTTAAATATTCCTTCCATCTCTTCAGTACGCTTTTTTCTTCATTCAGTAAAAAGGGGGTTTAGTGTATTCCGGCAATCGAGACTTTTTTAGGAAATTGTCTCCTCTTTTTGAATCTTTTTTTACATTTGAAAAACCTTAATTAGTTTTTGAGATATTTGCAAAAAACTAAACCCCTTGTTTTTTTTTGTTAATTGTTTATAACTTTTGCATTTTTGCAAGCGGCACTTGATTTTTCTAAAATCTTCTACATACCATTCCGAATCGAATGACACCTCGTTCATATTTTTTCGAGACTGCTGAAAATAGTTGACCAAGAAAGCACTTGTTCACTAGACTATAAAGCAACATTCATTTACATATCGATTCACTGATCGGCAACTAGTGTTTGTTGGCATTATCACTATAGTTATGGAAATAAAATTTAAGTCATATATGTATAACAAAGATAATAATATCCCAATCAAATATAAGAACTATTCTTTCACGAAACTACTTCACCAATCATAAAAGTAATTAAGTCCAATATACATAAATACGGACTATGTTATAAGCAATAAAAGGATCACATTTTTTGGCCACGTTTTTATACTAAAGAACGTATGTTTCCGTTGGGTAACACCAGTTTGTGTCATACTATAACTCAATTGGAAAAAAATTCCCAAAAAGTAACACTGTAATTTATTGCAACGTTTTTTTTCCTATAGGTAACACAGTAATATAACAGAATCTTGTATTCTCGTTAGGTTTATAGTTTATTACTTCATAAGAAAAACACTTAATCTAAGTACAAAACTAGGGCTTAAGGAATACATAACAAACTGGAGACCCTGACTTCTAAACTAGGTATGGACCTGTATCTTAGAAGCCAGTGCTACCTTCTGATAGTTACATTAATATAAGCCTCACAAAATATGGTTACAGTCATTGATATTCTCATAAATAGTGAGAAAATACATAGTACAAAAGAGGGCTAGGGTAGATGGAGAAAACTATCTTTCTTAATTGTATAGAAGGAATACAAAATCTACAAGTGTCTGCTTAATAAAGTGTAAGATTTATAATTAATTGTTGTGTGTCGTGTGTGTGTATGTGTGTGTGCTTAAGTTATGTGAGTGGTAGATGTTTATAAGGATGTTTGAGTGTGTATGAGTGTATATATAAATAAATATGAGTGTGTAAGAGTATTTTCCTACATAACTGTGTATGTGTATTATCCAACTGTTAATTCCCCGACAGAAGTTCTTCGGTATCACGGAAGGTAAGTTTTTTAAGAAAATCCTTTAGTGCAAGTTTAAGTTTAAATTTAGTTTTAGAGTGTATTTTTAGTTTTTTATTTAAATTGTTATAAAGTTTAGAACTTGCCACGTAGTAGTTTCGTTTTGCGAATGAGGTGTTATGTGAAACTTGAATAAAGATTTTGTGTTTTAATCTGCCAACTGGCTCCGTAAGGGGGCGAGATGAGTGCTTACGCAGGATGGACATAAGAACATAAAGCTGTCGAACTGTTAGCATATTCGATTCCTCATATAGCTGTATCGTAGGAAATCTAAGCGGCCGTGAGAAAATAACTTTAAGCACTATTCTTTGCGCACGTTCAAACCACTTTGTAAAAAAATCATTGTTGAAATACGCATTCAACAAAATGTAACGATTAACTGCTATTGTGATTATCCCGATAATTACGATATTAGTTATTTTGTACAACGACGATGAAATAAATAATTATGCAAAATAAAATATTCTTTATTAAAAGCTTTTGTCCATCTTTACGATTCCTACTCGAAAGCGTTAGGTTGTGTTAGGTTCTCTTTTGTAAACCCACCCAGAAAAAGGCTCCGTCTAAAACTCCCATTAGTTCTACCATATAACTCAGGAATAGAACAATGTGTAGAATTCGCCTAACCCATAAACAATTTTATTAGAATAATAATAATAATATTCTACCACATACACACAACACCATCTAGCCCAAACTAAGCAGAGCTTGTACTATGGATACTAGACAATGGATAAACATACATATCGATACCTTTGGGTAGAAAGGTCGTATAAACCATTTTGGCCAAATAGAGTTATATATACCATTTTTCTCAGATTTTTTTTCTCTATCGATCTGTATATATAAAATGTAGAAATTCGCCCAAAAATGGTTAATACGACCTAGAAATTTTCGGTCATAGCCTCTTAAAAAAGGTAAATTTTCAGTGTACAAGCCGAATAGTTTTTTTTTGTAGTTTTGTTATGATGTAGTGACCATAATAAATATTAACTCAGGGCGTAAAAATAGTCGTTCATTGTAAATGGTTTATACACCCTAACGTGTTAAATGCATTACCTAAACATAGTTTAAATTCGACGTCGTAAATCCAAAGGCAGGTCGCGACGTTGGTGTATAAACCATATTCATTGCAAGAAGCACTTTACGACCAACACACAAGCTCGCATTTCAAAAAACAAAAGCCTTTGGGCGGACAGCGACAAGACGAAGAGCGAGCGGGATGGACATACGAGTACTTACCCGGCGCATTTGTTTACTTTGATGCGAGTTCGCGCACAGAGCGTTTCGTCACAAGTTTCGTTTACAAGTTTTATTGTTATTACAACAAATGAATATAAAGTAGTGACTAAATAATAACGTTATATTCTGTAAAATGGAGGGAGACACTAAAAAAGGAACCCTGGATGCTTTACTTCGACGGAGGCAAGTGCTTAGTGCAATATACGAAAGTCGACGGTTAAAACCTATGAAAACGTGAGTACCTACACACTTAATTTTACACTGTTAGCTTATTTGGTAACAATTATTGCAGATGAATTCGTGTTATGAATAGGTAAATAATGATTACTACTTAGTATAGATTTAAAATGTAAATAACTAATTGATCGTTTACCTCTGCTATGGATACCTATTAAATTATTTATAATGGACATAAGATAATAAAATTATACAACCTAGTACCTATTGATTTAAAAAAGTTTTGATCGTTTGCAGTTTGTTTATACTTCCTTGCGTTCATAATTGTATTTTCTTTCTTTCCTTCAATTTGACATATTGTAACGGATGCTGGATCCGCATAACGACTCAACAATTTTATGGGATGGTTTATACACCCTTCAAGCTATGATACTTTATAATAGACTAGCAAGTACGAAGAAATAAATTATAAACAATGTTCATTATCTTGCAGGAAATGGTTTTTACGACCTTCTTCGCTTAAAATATTTTATTTTATTCCCTCTAACGGTATGCTACTAATATTAGACCTGCATTTACAACTCACGCTTTTTTTAGGGATAGCTTAAAAACCCTTCAAACGCAAAATAAAATAGTGGTCCGAGCACATAATAAAACAACGAGTATGATTATAAAATAAGGTTCATTATTGAATGGCATAACATTTTGGTTCCACGGTGATAATAACGAAAATAATTCAAAATGTAGCCAGATAGATAATTTTAAATTATACAATAAACATTTTTAAGGATTCGACACGAAACATATTTTTGCAGTATGATAATATTTATAGTAGAGTAACCATAACTTTTATCTCGGCCACCGTAGGCGCGAGCTTGCGGACGGCGAGCAATGGGTAGCTCACCGTCCGGTTTTCTGGTAACAGTCCGGACCAAGCCAAGTCGTCGACTGCGCGTTCTTTTCCCGCGCGCCTCAAGGAGATGTCAGCAAATGTAGAGGCCCAACTGCCGGGCTGAAGCCTACTGGGGCTCGGTCCGGCTTCTGAAAGGAAAGTCCGACCCCGGTATGAAGGCAAAGAAGGAAAGGGGTGGGTCGTTTAGTCAGTAAGTCTGACACTGTCTCCCGCTCCGCCCAAGTGCGGAATTTGTCATAAGATGATTTTTCCCACCATAAAAAAAAACCATAACTTTTATCTAAGCTATTTCCCTATACCATTGTCGGTGACTTTATTTCTTATTTTCAGCTCAACCCAACAAGAAGAGCCCGCAGTTAATATGCCACACAATATATCACAACATTCACAACAGAGTATTTTATCGGATAGTGACGTTATAGAAGACAGTGACTCTGAACGAACTGCAAAACGTGCCAAGAAATCACAAACAATCGTTATGGATTCAACTACCAGTTATAGTGACAATACTTTTAGCACATCTATGAATACGTCTTCACAATCCCATCCTTATTATGACGACGATGCTATACAGATTATTAGTCCTGTAAAACCTGACACAAATAACAAAATTAACATAATTTCAAACATAATTATTAAAGAGTCAAGTACCAAACGTAACAAAGAAAATGTATTACCATCATCTTCTATAACTATTGTAAACAATTCCCCGGATAAAAATGTCACCTTATTCACGAGTACTGTGAATGAAAACAATGCCCCAGTGGATGTCGATACTGACCTTAATGCCGTTATACCTTCAAAGTACGTTGTCAGCGACACAGAACCAAATACACTAGCTCCAGTAATGGTATATACTGACCATAATGTTGCAACACCTTTGACATACTATGTTGATGCTGCAAACCCAGATTTGTCTACTCCAGCTAATCTCGATACTCACTTGGATACTTCTTTATACAATGTTGATGCTGCAAGTTCAGGCTTATCTCCTACAGTTGACATTAATACTGACCTAAATTTGATGAACAAATCTGATTCTGTTTTACCCGCTCTTGATGCACATAACGTCCTTAACGCTGCAAGTACTTCAGGTTACAATGCAGCTGCAGGACCGGTTTCACCTTCTGCATATTATAATAAACAAACTAATCTGTATACTGATATTTCTTCGATAAAGAACGCTAACGTTGCAAGTCCATGTTTGTCTGCTAAAAAAGCTAAAAAGCGTCCAGTACGTGCCATGCATAAAAATATTTTAGATTTCTTGTCTGATGACGACACTGGTGACTATTCTACAGGGAGTTCAGACGAATGGGTTCATGAAAATACAAGTGAATCAAGCGATGAAGACACTTCTAAGACTACCAAAAGAAAATTGAAGAAATTTAAAAAACAAGAAACAGATTTAATTAAAAGACAAAAAATAATTAAAGTCAACAAGAGAAAGTTAGGAAAAATTAAAAAGGAAAAGGGAAAAGAATATGAAACTGATAAAGGAAAGGTTGTAAATGAGAAGAAGATTCAAAGTAACCCTTGTATTCCCGACAAATGCAAAAGAGGTTGCTACAATATAACAGAGGAGAGACGAGCTACTTTATTCAATTTCTACTGGAATTTGGACTCGCAACGGCGAAAGGATTGGTTGGTACGAAGTTCACGCGTTGTGCCTTGTGCACGAAAAAGAACTGATTCAATTTTAAGCAGAAGAACCCTTACTTATGAGTATTACGTAAATAACGGTGATGACCACCAAAAAGTATGCCAAAAATTTCTGATCAGCACCTTAGATATAACTCAAAAGTTTTTATTGTATACACTTAATAACTCTGCGAATGAAGTGGCTGAAAAAGACCGTCGCCAACGGAACACTTCAAATAAGTATTCCGACTTTGCAAAGACGCAAGTTAAACAGTTTATTGAAAAATTGCCTGCCGTCCCATCTCACTATAATAGAAAGAGAACAAATAGAGTTTACCTTCCCCAAGAATTAAAAAACGTATCTAATCTTTATAGACTGTATTTAAAAGAATGTCAAAGTTCAAATATTGAATTTGTAAGTGAATCCCTATTCAGAGGTATATTTCAAAATGAGTATAATATATCGTTCCATGTTCCTAAAAAGGATAAGTGTATACTGTGTGTCAAAGCAGAAAATAACAAAGATCTTAGTGAAAGTGACAAAAATGCTCTTCAGGAACATTTAAACGAAAAACAGGCTACTTATAAAAGATTTGAACAGCATCAAAGGTTGCCATCAATAAAAAATGACACTATAGTATGCACTTTTGATTTACAAAAAGTCTTAAATACTCCTTATGGTGATAGTGTAGTATTGTATTATTCTAGAAAGTACGCACTATTCAATTTTACTTTATACGAAAGTATCACACAAGAAGTATTTTGCTATGTATGGGGGGAGTGCGATGCAAAGCGTGGAGCTAACGAAATCGCTACATGCCTATATTCCTATTTAAAGTCTGTAGATGAAAGAGGCATTAAAAATATTTTATTTTATTGTGACTCTTGTCCGGGTCAGAATAAAAATAAGACTATCTTATCTGTTCTGAACTACTTCTTAATGAAATCAACGCATTTAGAAGTGATACAGATAAATTATCTTTTACCAGGGCACACTTACATGCCTGTGGACTCTGTCCATGCAACAATTGAACGCGAAGTTAAAAAAATTACTGTCTGGAGTCCAACACAATGGCCATCATACATTGAGGCTGCGAGAAAAAATCCTAGGCCTTATAATGTTAATGTAATGGAGTATTCTGATTTTCTCAATTGGAATGAAATAACAGCTGAGACATTTACAAATGAAACTTCCAAAGCCCTGAAAATGCGAAACATCCGAATTATAACGTTGAAGAAAAAGAATCCAAATGAAATGTACATTAAATATTCAATGAAAGAAGAGACGTCACCTGATAAAGTACTATTATTTAAAAAATCTGGCAATAAAGAAAAAGGTAAGGGTAGAGGTAAAGGAAGATCGAAAAGCCGTGCGATATTACCCGAACAAGGTGTAAGCAATGATACACATAAAAGGGTGATGACTATGTCCCCAACTGTACTTTATAAAAACAAATTGCAAATATCGGATGCAAAATATAAGGATTTAAAACGTCTATGTGATAATGGAATCATACCGAAAAGGTACCACCATGATTATCTTGACTTACCCCATGGAAATGTGACTGACTCTCTTACTCTAACCGACGAAGAAGACGAGAAAGAGCTAACTGAATAATTCAATTACTTATTATTATAAAAATATAAATAATAATAGGTTTTCTTATATACGTAATTTCATATTTTGTTCGTAAGCTAAATTTATTATTCAGTAAAAAACAAGACTTTGTAAAATGATTGTATTCTTTGTCACCTACATTTATTTTTTTGTAATAATAATAATAATATATTTCAAACGAATATATAATTCGTTTTAAAATAATTTACAATAGTAATTACAATAATTTATGGTAACAATTCATTAAAATAATTTTAAACTAATTATGAATACAAATTGAAATCACAAATAAGTAACTTTTTAGTTTATACGCTAGTTAAGTTTAGTGCTTGATAGTTTTTTTTTATTTAGTTGTAATTCAATAAATTACTTAGAAAGTAAGCCTTAGTACAAAGGCTTAATTCAATAATTTATTGAATTACATTTAAGTATGTACAAAAAAGATCGATCAAGTCATAATTTTATAAATAATAAAAATGGCTGATTAGTTTAAATTAGAAGAAGATTGCATAATTTTTGTTTTTTATGACTAAGTAGATTGTTTTATTTCAGTTTTCAGTTTAAGTGGTTATATTCTTTCAATTTAAAAATGTTAAACCTGTAAGGTATGTTGAACAATTATTAAAATATTAGTAAATGTTGATTACAAAGTATACCTAATAAATGTTGATTTCGTATTGCAGGTAGTTTTATTTTATTTGAATCGATCATTATTGGGTAGAAGAATAATAATAATTGAGTTCCTACTAATTCTGAGAGTAACATGGCTGTTTATTATTGAGAATTCAATTAATCTATGATTATAAATGGTTTTTAATACGATAAAAACTACATCTATGGGATTTAAAGCCAGTGAATGCTTACCAAAAATTGATATACGACCTATACATTTTTTTTTAAGTACATTTTCATGGGGTGTATTAACCAACTTTAAAACTAACGAGGATAGACAGGTTTTGATGATTCAACCTTTTTCATTCGCAAATTGTAAGAACTTTTCCCATAGATCATTTTTTTATAACTTCGAAAACAAAAAAGTTATGAATTTTTATGTAAAAAAAAAAACGTTTTTCTGCTCTCCTGAAAAGTCGGGTTTTGGTTTATACGACCTTTCTACCCAAAGGTATCGATATATACTTTTTTTTTTGTAAATACATACATATTATACATAGAAACACCCAGACCAAGACAAACATTCATGTTCATGCACACAAATGTTTGACTTGTGCGATGAAGATGTTGATTATGGATTAGAATGATTTTATTTAATTTTCACCTAAACAATAAAGTTCTAGAACTTTTTGGGATATTTCGGCCAGATATGTTTCCCTGTTACATACAAAGATTATTGTACCGGACGGGCGAACTCGGGGCTGAGGTTATATGATGGTTACAAAACAACCGTCGAGTCGCTGACGTCCTGTACACGATGTGTAGACTGTACTATAGCGATTACTGGTTACGATGTCGGAGGCTCTGAAAGGCGTGTTGTTGCGGGTTCGATGTGCGGGTCAGGATCAGGACTTCAAATAAAAACAAGCTTCATTGTTCAGTTGGTTGAAGGTTTGTGGCTGGCTCCGTTTGGTTCTTGAGGCTTGAAGATGAGGTTTCTTGATCACCTGCGGTCGATCGATACTGTGCCGCTTAAGTACCTCTAATCTTTACCGTAACGAGAGCCGGCCAGAAACCTCGGTCAACAAGTTTATTTTTAACTATATAATGTACATATTTCTGCTTATAACTACGGAACTATACTAGCTAGCGTGATGATATAAGAGGTGCCGTGTAGGGCACGAAAAGACCTACCTATTAATATCTGTTTTATCTATCGGAAGTTAGGTCTAGATATAGTTATTCTATGTTTTAGGCTAAAATCTATTTTGCGGTAACATTTATACCAAAAAAAGTGTAATAACTTTTTAACTATACTATGTAGGAATATGATTCTTTCAGTATCTTGTAGTGCTTTTAGTAGCGTACAAAATAAAACACACAAGTGAAACCTTTTATTAAAACCTTAAGACCTAGGAACCCTAACATACATAACTTGAGGTAAAAATGCATTTTATTGGCAATATTTATGCTTTAAACATGATATTCTTATAAACTATATAAAAAGAAACATAATATATGTTATTTACACTTTTTATCTACACTATTTAGGTCTATATATGACCTAATTCGGCACTATTGTAACGATAAACTTTATTGATACGTTATATTTATGTACATTTACAATCATAATAATACGATTCAAGGTAATATTAACGTTGTCGCGAACAATTATAGTGTTAATTATTGAGAAAAAAAACGTTGTAATGATTTACAGTGTTAATTTTCGGGATTTTTTTTTCAATTGAGTAACAGTGTGACAAAAACTGGTATTACGCAACGGGAACAAAGGCTAAAGAATGCTTATTTACACTCTCACAAAGTCATAAACTTCAGAGCTTTAAGACTAAGAAATTGAAATATCGGATCCAACCAAACCTAAGACTTTGGCCAAGATAAAGATCAGAAAGAGGATTAAACATCCGAATATTTATTTATTTATTTCAGCCAGTATTGTCCCACTGCAGGGCTAAGGCCTCCCTCTCGCTTTTCCACATATCTCTGTTATAAGCGTATAACAGAGATATGTCAAATACTGGTGCAAACTAGCGAGTTTGCACCAGCATTTCCTGTAGCTAATTAAATCGTCCCGCCATCGACGCTTTGGTCTACCACGTTGCCGCTTAGCACCATCTAGGAGCCAGTCTGTGCTGATTTTAGCCCAAAAGATCCTGCGGCATCCAGCAAACGCGTCCAGCCCAATCCCATTTGAAAAAAATATTGTGCTGATGGTACACTACATTATAAAATGTTATTAAGGTAACGCATATCAAAACTTCTAATCAGCAGCTATAAGGATCCCACATATTTTCTTTATCCTGTGTGAATTTTTCTCCTTAATCATTTTAATGGCATTTGTCAGATCATCCACATTAATAGGCGTCCTTTTCTTCTTTTCTTTATGACATGAGGCATGATTTCTGAAATAATAAAGATATTTGATTATGAATATATTACGTTAGTGTGAAATAATTTAATAAAATATTTTCACGGCCAAAGTACAACATCGAGGTTGTACCTTGGCCACTGTCCAAGGAACAACTGATCGACAGTGACCGAGGTACAACACTACTCCAACTTTAACAAAACGGTGGATTTTAAATAGTTTAGAGGTTGCTTATCTCGGGAGTTTTTATTGTTTTGACACTTGTTAAATAAAATAACCTATAGCATATAAACGTTAAGTGAGTACCTATTATAAAACGTTTCAAACTATCCGACTTCAAAATATATTAGAAATATTTATTTCGCCAAAAAAATTTTGACGTAATCGTTGAGAACACCAAACACCGGCTTAATGGCGATATGCGACTAACTTCACATTGTATAGTCGGTAGTGACATACCGAATACCATAGACAGTAGAATCGCGCGAATATTTGAAACGAGTCCAATGGCCTAGGTACACATAGTGCCAAGGTTCAACAGGTTCCCTACAGACGTCACGAGAATAGCATAACATGACCAAACTCTTAAATTCTTATTTTCCATATTTAAATAAAATATACCTATTACTTAGATTTTATCTTAGGCTAGGTAATTATAATACGCAAAAAACCAAACTCAGATCTCAAAAATACGGATCCTGAAATATGGCCAGACTGGTGTCTCTTCACGTAAAGACTACATTATTTTTTAGGCCGCGAGGAAGCCTACGTAAAAGACGGAAAAGTAAGGATTGTGAGCATGGACTTAGTGGGAGCTTTGATGCTGAAATTACGTGGTTACCGGCCATATTTGATTCTAGCGACGATGCGGGATACAAAAAAGCTTCTAAAAAAACAATACGCCCGAAGGATGTATGACATTTTCTTACGTATTTTATTTTTGTTTTGAATGATTTATTTCTGCGCTATATTAAAAACACAGCGCTTTAGTAAGTATACTAAAAAATAATGTACGGTCCTCATTTTTAGGAAACGTGAATTTTTCCACAAGAAGCGCATATCTGTAGAAACTCCAGCGGACCATTCGACATTGCAAGTTCTTCTTTCAGGACGATTCCTAATTGCGGGCATCCTCAACGACCTCATATTGGTAATGAAGAATGATTAAATCTTAGTACCTAGGTATATTTAACGTGTAGGTCATTTTCCAACCTGAGCTTTCTATAAGAGTAGTTTAATGCTACAATAGATCCAAATAACGGTTACAAACATAATATTATACGAAGGACTTAAGTCTTATAATGCCTTCTATAACATAATAATTTATAACTCTATTTTCCTTCGACTGTCACAACTAAAATAACATAACAGTAACACTAATAAAATGTTACAATACTTTAGAAACAAACACTGAGTCATTCTACATATATTATCCATAGGTAAAGTCTACCGAATGTGCATAAAATGTTACAATACTTTAGAAACAAACACTGAGTCATTCTACATATATTATCCATAGGTAAAGTCTACCGAATGTGCATAAAATGTTACAATACTTTAGAAACAAACACTGAGTCATTCTACATATATTATCCATAGGTAAAGTCTACCGAATGTGCATAAAATGTTACAATACTTTAGAAACAAACACTGAGTCATTCTACATATATTATCCATAGGTAAAGTCTACCGAATGTGCATAAAATGTTACAATACTTTAGAAACAAACACTGAGTCATTCTACATATATTATCCATAGGTAAAGTCTACCGAATGTGCATAAAATGTTACAATACTTTAGAAACAAACACTGAGTCATTCTACATATATTATCCATAGGTAAAGTCTACCGAATGTGCATAAAATGTTACAATACTTTAGAAACAAACACTGAGTCATTCTACATATATTATCCATAGGTAAAGTCTACCGAATGTGCATAAAATGTTACAATACTTTAGAAACAAACACTGAGTCATTCTACATATATTATCCATAGGTAAAGTCTACCGAATGTGCATAAAAATACTGTTCTAAAATACTTACCTTGATATAGTTCTAATCATTTTCTCCTGTTTTAAAATACGGAGTTATAACTTTTCCATTATTTTCTCAAAACTTTATTGGGTCGATTTCATTAAACCACTTCAATCTACTACTGGCAATCTAATAATAATATCAGCCCTGTATTGAACTATCCCACTGCTGGGCACCGGCCTCTTCTTAGTGTTAGGTTAGGCTATTATATAGTCCACCACGCTGGCCCAGTGCGGGTTGGCAGACTTCACATATCTTCGAGAACATTATGGAGAACTCTCAAACATGAAGGTTTCCTCACGATGTTTTCCTTCGCCGTTAAAGCAAGCGATAATGATTCATTTAATATGCATATAACTTAGAAAAGTCAGAGATGCGCGCCTTGGGTTCGAACTCGAGACTTCTGCGTGACAGTCCAACAGTTTCCCACTAAGTTATGGCAATCTAGTATTGTTGAAATGACATGCTAACCTTTTGTGTAGTTTATATAACTAAGTAAGCCTATACATATATGTATTATCTATCTAATACGGTAACACAACAATTACAATCATATTGAAGGACTTACCCGAAAAGAAAGAAAAAAGCGAATTCGTGTTGGAATCGGAGTGCTCTCTAATGCTGGATAGCGAAATTCGCAAAGCAGGCGACGATTATTATACTAAAGATCCCAACGTAATTGCTTTATTGGCTGCCGTGCGTAAATTATTTATTATCTATTATTTAACTAGATTTTACTTTTTCTCTTTTATATTATCAAGGTTTGCCGCCTTGATCCTTACTAATATTATAATGCGAAAGTAACTCTGTCTGTCGGTCTGTCTGTCTGTCTGTCTGTTACCTTTTCACGCTCAATCCGCTGAACCGATTTAGATGAAATTTGGAATGAAAATAGCCTGAGGCCTTGGGAAGGACATAGGCTATATAACATCACGCTACGGCTCACAGGGGCGGCGCAGTAACCACAAAAAGTTTACGTGCTGCCGATTAAGCGGTTGCCATCATCGCAATTTATCTTTTTAATTCTTGTTTTTGATTACAAACTTTAACCCATTACTTTTACATTACTTACTCTTTAAGAGACTAAACATAAATAGTTGTTATACCGCGTTTAGAATAAGCGCACTTTAAACGATTTAAAATATGTATTAACACGCTTAGTAGGTAGGTATACGTATACGAACAGAACGCCTCACCGCTACCATTGCGCCGAGAGTTGTGGTTGTGGGTTCGAATTCCACACGGGACAAAAATTTGTGTGATCCACAAATGGCTGTGCCGAGTCTAGGTGTTCTTTGTGTCCGTTGTTTGAATGTTTTTAAAGACTCCAGCGACACAGGACGTATTCCTAGTACGGTAGTCATCTTTTTTAAAATTAATAAACAGCTGTATACCAACAAAGTAAACTTTCCGAACAAATTTCATCACTTAACTATACTGCTAATTCAGCTTTGTTAACATGCTCCCCATGGAAAGAGCCTCTAAATTCGTCCATAATAAACCAAATATCTGTTGCAGAGTAACATATCCCAAGAAATGAATAAAACTCTTATGCAAGAAAAATATAACCCAGATGAGCAAAGTCTATACTCCTTATTCAAAGAATCACAAACTACGACGGATGACCAAAGCTTTGCTGGACGAAGCTCATTCTATAATAGAAGGTAGGATATTAGTTATGTAATGAGCTAATGAAAATATGAGTAGGACCAGATAAGATATCAAAAATGGTAATACGCTCCCGGAGAGTGGTTATCGAGGACCTGTTCAGCCGCCAGGCAGATAGCAGTTATGTATAGGGATACATAACTGCTATCTGCTTGGATGAATGATGAATAGCACAAAGGCTCTTTGTTTCGCCTTCGACTTTTCTCGACAGAAAGGTGGCATGTAGGTACACTCTAGTATAATCCACCCGGCAGCCGCTGTTCTTTGTATTTTAGAGTGATAACCACATGGGAGTTTTAATATTTAGGAATACTCCAATACCTATCTCGACATGGAGTTCTAACCCCACGAAATTGGATATGACAAGAATGTCGTGTGAATTTTATTAATCAAATCATGTGTATTCTCTGATTGCTATTATTGCCCATCTAGAAATACCTACTTAAAACTATACATGTATCCTTAGGCAAAAATGTAACTCCATTTGTGAAAGCCTATGGATGCTTGTAATAATTAAAGTTAAATCGAGGTTTCCAAACATGCAAAACCTGTGGTATGTGGGTATTATATCTGCCACTAGACTAAAGTTAAGACTATAATTGAAAGTAACAGTTAGGTACTAATGCGAATTGCGAATAGACAGCTGTAACAGAAGAATATCAAAAACATAATTCACATTCCATTATTTACAGAAACAGTGTGAAATCTGCAAAAGGCAGGCCTTCATGTTTGTCTCAGAGTAAAAGTTATGATTTCGGCAAATACACTTCTTCCACTTGGAAAGGCAAGTACACTTCATCATAGAATATAGAGTTCAAGATAAAAACAATAGCAGCACTGTGAGATCATATTATTATATAAATGTCTGCATCAAACTTGTTTTCTAAATCAACAAAGTTCTTTTCTTTTACCCACCCTGAGTAAACAAAGGGTTGTCAGGAAACTACACGTCATTCGAAATAACATAAATAACGCTTTATTACCTTATCATTTAAACACATTTATTATACCGGGCCATTTTGAATATGCCGCTTGATTTTATCACAGATATTGAATTAGATAGAGAACGTTGTATGCGTGTCGAATTTGTAGTAAAAGCATGTTTCGTGTTATCTTGTTTGTTTAGTTGTCGTTCCAAATTTTTTTTAGTAGCAAGCATTATCACAGCAATGAATTATGTAAAACGTCTCATTAAGCCATAGCTATCTAACAATCTCTCCAAAAAGACTTTCCTTCGTAAAATTGACAGACAAAAAAGTATATATATACGCTAAGTAATCTTATCATTAGACTTACTTGTGGTGACCTCACAAATGTCGTAGTGGTTTAAGTGGTCTCACGCCACTACTGGCGAGTGTCTGGTTGTACCTTGTCTCCGTTGTTCGAATGTGGGCACAGGAGTTATACCTTCCTATATATAACATACGTATTTTTATAACTATACCTAATGTAAATATTTTAGGTTCAACTAGCATCCCCGCAGAAGGATCTAAGACAAAGTCTGTATCATTCACAAGGCAGGATAAAACTAGTTATGATCCAACTGGAATGTTCATTGAACCACATACATCACAACATCCAAAAGAAGGAGGTTAGTCAGGTTAACGCAACTTCATTTCATTTATGTTAAGTTTTACATAAAACAATCAAAATACGATGTACCTAGTTGTGTATGTGTGTGATGCTTCCTACCAACATGCCAGACACATGGAAATTGAGCACCATAGTTCTAATTTTTAAGTGAAAAGGCAGCAAATACGAGTACAACAAAGAAAAAGACAAATATGGCGAGTAATGACCATGGTCATATTACTAGGCATGGAAAAAGGCATTTGGTCGAGTCTTCGAGGCAACAAGATTCATGTCCTTTAACGATCCAAAAGACAAAGACAATAGTCTAATTCCCATCAATGAAAAATCAGTTTCCTTATGCGATCACTAAAATATAGCCATAGTCCACCACGCTGGCCTCTGCAGGTCCCGCACTAGGCCAGCGTGGTGGACTATGGCCTAACCCTTCTCACAGTGAGAAGAGGCCCGTGTCCAGCAGTGGGACAGTTTAATACAGGCCTGATATTATTATTATTATTATTATTATATCGACGGTTAAGAATCAATAACATCTATCTCAACTTTTTGGGGTTTTCGCTTTTTTAAGCAGATAGATTTAAAATTCAATTTGGCTCAGCATGGTCTCTCGGCTATATCAAAATTAACAAATACTTTTGAGATATGTGCTATAGAAATACCACCTAACTTAATGAGGCGAAAAATGTTTTGCCAATACTACCTATCTCTCATCATAAGCGTCATTACTGCACCGTCGCCAAAGCCAGAATGAATGAATGAAATAATAAGCGAGCGAGAGGTGTTGCGGTTGCATAAAAGTGTAACAATTAGAAAGAGATAGATCGATATACTGGGTGATAGATGGGCCGCGGGGAGTGTCAACGGTCAGTGTTTTTTGTACGTATTTCGACAAGTTGGTAAGTGAATTTCTTATATTTGATAATTAGTGAAATTGGTTTAATTTACATATTTTAAGTGTTATGGTGTTTTAAAGGAATGCTTTAGTGTTCAATAACATTATTTAGTGTTAAATTTATAAAAATAAAGCGTAATTTCAAGTTAGATTGCTAGTAAACATTAAAAGTTTATGAGATTGGTGTTATTTCCAGAAAAATATTAATATCTTTAATTGTTGATATAGCTAACTATCTTTTTATTTCAGTAAAATGGCATATCGGTTAATTCAAGGGCTTAGATCAAATAAGATTTTGTTGATGCTGAGAAATGAGGACGAATATAATAATGTTCTCAGCGGTGAGTTACTTATAATTTATTTATTGCGAAGGGTTAAATGATGGTGATTAGATTCTATGTCTATCACTAAGTATACCCACAGAAATGTCACAATATTCCGGGAGGAGGCTAGTCTCACACAAGCTGGTATTTCTATCATTTTTGATATTCCAGATATCATTGTGTATGTTTGATCAGGATGCTATAGATATTGAGAGCCCGGAAAGGATAATGGCAGTAGTCTAGATTAATATTTAGTGGTGGTCTCAGTCAGGTATTTGTTCTTTTGAATGTGGATACTTTCGTGTCTTTGTAATTATTTACAGATAATATTCCGAAAGATAAAGAACCTCAATCATCGGCGGTAACTCAAAATATAAGTTCTGATCTCACCAATAAACGAATTATATTGGATAGTCCAGAGTGTGTTCTTCTGGAAAAGTTAAATACTTTTAATAGCCATTTCAAGGACTCGAAATCTTTATCATTGAATGATTTGACTCAAGATACTGAAATCACATCATACCCTAAAAGATCTTTATCTGCGCCTCTAATAGGCGACATTTTATACAGGAGTGCATGCCCTTTGCTTCCAATTGATTTTTATGCTTACGATGATTATGAACCTGAGTCTCAAAACGTAGTTATGATTGCGAAACCAGTGAAGATGAATACGGTGATATTAATGAAGGCCGAAAAGGCGTCGAACGGCGAAGAAAGAAGAATGGAAGAAACAGAAGGCCCAACAAAAGCGTATGCGCAGGCAAGACCAAATACGCCCAGCTAAGGAACTAGGTGAAACTAGAACGACATTGCTTCTAACAGAAATTGCCAATAATGATTTATTCCGATGGTTGCACGTACCAAAACCGTAACGTAGTTATGGCAAATGCGCTTTTAAACTTAAGTTTTAAACATAAAGTCAATGTAACTCAAAAGTTTCTTGAGCGAGATCACACTCAAATGGAGTGCGACTCTGTACACAGTGCGATTGAGCGAAAGCTCACTAATCGTGAAATACATTTGCCATGCGATAATGTGTCCGTGACAAAAGAAGCAAGGCTAACAAATCCTTACGAAGTAATTCAAATTGATCACAATTTTGTAAAGAATTATGCGGATACATGTACTTGGCTGTATAAATCGATAAGACCAGGACGTAAAGCGGGCGATTCTACAGTAACTGACATACGTGCTATTCTGTACAACCAAGAAAACACAATTAAAGTGAACCTCTATTTTGATCAAGACTGGTTTGTCTTGCCACGGCGCACAAAAAAATTCAACCCGAACGTATCTTATTCATCTTTACATACCAGCATAATTCCCATATCAGCATCTAAATATCAGCACCTTCCAGTGCTGAAATAAATCTTACCGAGTGAGTGTCGCAACTATTATGACACACTGCCTCATTTCTACGAAAGTTCCATTTTTAAACGTTTTTTATTGTACTTACATAATAATTAAGGTAATTAAAGCACGTGATTAATAACTGTGGTGTCTTATTTCAATAACAACTATCTCCAACATACTGAATAACTATGTATTTAGACTGAATGTACCAATACCATCTATCTCAAGTTATTTTTGTGTTAGCTGATATTAGTATAATTAAACCTTTAGTATCATATTTCATCGTATTTTCTCTCCAATTGTTCATAAAAATTGTTTCAATAACTTTATTTTTCGACAGACTAGACATTTTTTCTGCCTCCTGTAAAGTTGGCTCTTTTGAGATAGACATGATTTGTTCTTAACCGTCGATATCATACTTTAACTATCCCAAGGAGTATAATAGGTAACTAAATATTGGATTATTACTTTTCAGTAAGTACCTTTATTTTATTGTATGATCCTTTTTTAATAAGAAAAGGGTACTGATGTGTTTTTACCTTTTTATTGTTATTACAAGCTTTAACTAAACATTTGTAGGTATGTGGGCGGGTTGGTATGTAGTAGGTATGTGTGTTAAGTTCAAATATTGCAAGTAATATTTGAACCACTTCCCGATGTCTGATTGAGCTGAAATTATGTATACCGTAACTTCAGTAACAATGCAATAATATGATAGATATAACCTGATGCTGCAGCCAGGATTGTCTCCTCACTAGGGAACTCTTCAACGGCTAGTAGCAGGGTCACGAAATTTTGTATGTTAGTTTAATTTTGATAGTTTAACACGATTTTTATCATGAACTGCTGCTGCAGCCAGCATTATCTCCTTACGAGGAAACTCTTGAAAAAAGTTTTCGTTAGATTCAGTATTTACCAAACCATTAAAAGAAACAATACATTATTAAAAAACAAAAAATATATAAATAAAATTATTAGAGTACCTAAGTAATTTGTAAAGTATTCTATCATACTGAATAATAAAACTATTTTACAAATGTTTTGTTTAATTTCTCTACATCTATTGTGACAACCCTACCAAAATAGGTAACAATTTTTCACGTTCTTGAGAAGCTTAGTCTCTGTTCCGTTTATCTACTCATGTGGTAGGAAGCGACTGGTGTTACATGTGACAAAAGAATGGCTGTCAAACTCAAGGATTTGGTTTATATGACCAGAATGTATGGTAGCGGAACGTGGGCCGTTAACCATCACAGCAACTTAAATATATTTTATTTATTTCCAGAGGATGTGCTCCGATCGATAAGTGTAAGACCGCCATGGTTGTCGCCGGGAGACCATGCACAATATGTGCCAGTCGATAACTCAGATCTTTGGATCGCATTCCTAACCGAAGCGAGGCAGCGACACGCCAGTGACATATATAACCAATCGTGTAATTGCTTATACTATTTCCAATGCGATTGAATATAATGACCAACAAAAATAGTAATTGCGCAGCAAAATATGCTAACTAAAATATATCATAACGAGCACCTATACGCCTCAAATCACTGCATTCCGTCTCAGAAGGGTTGGGTTATGTTAGGTTCCTTCTTAAACCCACCCAAAAATAGGAGCCCCGAGAAGCGCGGCTCCATCGACTAATTTTGATCTCTTTAAATACCTATATTTTGCTGTGCAATTTGGTGATCATTTAGGTACTATTTTTGACTGTTATTATTACTATATCTGGTGATAAGTTAAACATAAGCCAATTCCAATAGTAATAACGCAGGATTATTTCTACAATGCACGGAACACGCTACAGTGCTACAGTCCTACTAGATACGCTTCGCTTATCTTCTATTCAATCTAAGTGTGACATTGCACCTACACAGACATTATTATGATATCGACCTGACAGACACTACTTGCGCTCAGCGCCGTTCGTCACTTGCTGAAAATATTTTTATTGCCTTTGCGTCTAATAAAACCGCGACGCGCAGTTTTCAGTGCACTGCGGCTATCTTCTTTTAATTTAGCTTTTAATTCAAAACTTACATGGATAGGTGTTACATTTGCATAGCCAGACCAAGACCTATCTAGAGCAGATCTGCCAGATCGGTTTTGATTCGACTAAATAGTCAGCAAATCTCGAAGATCCTTCATAGAGTAACTATATTTGGGTTGAGAGTAACGTTTACCTACACCAACGCTTTGCTGTTTGAGTCTGAGTCATCGAGAATGTGACCTTTTGTAAATCATCGCCCACTTAGATCTAACAGAATAATTTGCTCGCCGAATTAATATAGGTATATTCATAATGTTGTCTCATATAACTCTGTACGTACGATGAGTTTGTTCACAATTATTATTAATTGGTTTAAATACTTATTACAGCTGACTCTACCCTACACTACCCGAGGTTGGAAGATAACTTTTCTACGATGGGTGTAACGAACCAAGATGTGGTAAAGAGCATTGCATATTCATGAATAAATGTAATCCCTTTAAAATTTTCATAAACTTTCCAAACTTTTCCAAAGTCCACCACATATAGATTTGCAACTGTAAGGGCTTGTACTACCACCTCCAGATAGAATTTATCTATAAAATATAAAAGAATATATCTCGCCATCTCTCTTCTAACCTGTGTGAGACAGCATGCAATTTATCTTTCGGATAACTTGTACTTGTTAGTGGTAGGAGTGGCCGTAATGTGTATTACCGAAAAGATAAACCGAAGTAGGTAAGTACATCAAAATTTTGCCAAGTAGGTACGTGTTAAATCTGACGTAAATAATGGGTAACGGACAACTGTCTACAGGGCACATTACCAGACATTTTGCTTCTACTGAAAATTACCTCATAGGAAACCTTTCGGTCAGACCTAGGTATACGTTCTACCTAAATATTATTCATCCTTAAAGTCATCTGTATACATCTTGTATATTATATATTATAGAAACTGTCTACTCTTAATAAATCTTTTAAATACTAATACCTGGATTCAGAAATTTGATTTTATTGCTCTTGTTCTGCCAATCCCACAAGCCTTTGAGTGTCTGTTAACCTGTGCCTGCTAACCTTTTGTGATGATCTGCCTTTTAGGAAGCGGATATAACCGAGCCTATTGAATATATAGAAACTTTGCAAACTTTAACAACAACACATTTAAGAGAAGACTATGAGAACTTCCATCGAAGAACACCTGGCGTATTCTGGGACACAGTAAGGGTCGAGAATATCGAGATAAAAAAGACTCACGAATTCGCGCGCACTTTACGTAATACGATCGTCTTCGGATAGGTTTACCAGGTCTTAAAACCGAAAAGCCTAAACCTAAGCTCAAAGGTTCGGCTAAACTTGTTGGTCTGTCCACCAACCAGTTTAGCCGGACATTTGAGTAAAAAGACCGGACGCCCTTAAATTTTTAGTGTTAGTATATTATGACAATTTTAAGGGCAGGATAGTGCCAGTTCGGTCGCTTGCGCTAGCAATACAAGGTGAGGCGGGCGAAGCGGAAACCAACACACGACAAATGAAAAAAAATTGTAAAATTTATAAAGCCTAACAAAATATGGCAGGCGTCCCTGACACCGTCTAATCTCGGCTAAATTAAAATACGCAACCAAAAAGCCTGACTACCGACGCCTGGCAACGCTATCTGCGAGTGCGCAACGCTTTTTTATCTCGATAGAAATATGTGCATTATGTTGTGAAGTGATGAGTGTCTTTTAGATTTACGCTTTGCTGCGCTTTTACTCTGGGCTAGTAAAATGCGACCCGTAGTTGACTGATTTAAATAATCACATTTCAGTTTGCAAATATAAACATAATTATATTTCTGAATCACAGGTTACGATGGATAACCCTGATAAAGCATTCAAAAAGGTGCGTGCAATAATTCGAGAAATCGTGAATATGCAAAAAGATTTGAAGCCAATGTTTGATATCGATTTTGCAAACCTAAGCGACTATCCCACAGTGGAAGAAAGATTAGCTCGTATTCGTGAACAGATAGCACCGCAACAACTGTTCTTTTAACGAACATGAACTAACTGAAGATAGGTAATAAATAGTACAACAAATCACCTACTGCTCTCTTAAGCCGAATATAATTATACCGAGGACTAATAACACCTCAACAGTACATGAACTGCTATTTTAAGGCGAACATGGCCCAACAGTAGATAGGTAACATCTTAATAGTTGAGTCTCGACCCGTCCACCCACTGGACTTTACCACTGGTGGGTGGAGGAGTAATTCTACTTACTCTCTTCAATTGCTCTTTTATAGCCCAACCAGCTCTTAATTGTGGATGAATAACGCCTCATCATTTCATCAAGTGCTCTGAATAACACCTTCACAGTTCAACAAAATATGTTCTTTTACTTATTGTTATTCTTTCTAGCTTATGTCTTATAATTTACTAAGCTTAGCTTTGACTATAGATGTTGAAACACCTGTTCCGTTAAGCTTATCTAGATTAGATGGACTGTAGCAACTTTTGAATAAATAAATATTTATGGAAAATCTGTTTTTATTATTGTTAGGTACAATTAAGTAAATTATAAGTATCATACAATCAATAGAGATAAAAGTGTGAGACTGAATTCATTTATTACCACTTTACTATAGCCTTAACATGTAATAGTATAAAACGTCTCACACAGGGATCATTTAAACACCATGGTGTCAAGCATCGCTCCCAGACACTGCACTATGTTGTTTGACATCAAAACATCGACTTTCTCTTCTAAATGCCTCTTGGGATCCTGTTTGCCTACATTCTTAATAGCTAGCTGTTCCGGAGTCATCTTCTCTTCATCTTCTAAAGCCTTATTGTAATTTTTAGCTAAATCCAACATGTCTGTGACTGTTGTCTCATTGATAGAACAGTGTTCCTTGTAGTCTGACAAAGTGAGACCATCCATCCAGGACTTTTTGTGAAGATTTAACAGCATCTTTTGTTCCAATTCGTTCTTCCTGTAGTTTATGCTGATGGAGTAGTAGTGGCGGTTGAGCCCATGGATAAGTGCTTGTACTGATGGCTTTTGGAGATGTCCCAAATTTGATGTTGTCTGCCTTGGCTCCTGGCCCAAGACCATCATGTTGGGATTGATCAAACGGAATGCATCAATGACTACTTTACCCTTCACTGATTGGATGGGATCAACCACAACAGCGACTGCTCTCTCTGATAATGCTTCGAAGGACTGTTGTGTGTTAATATCTACACCTGATAACCAACAGCCAAATCCAGGATGAGAGTGGTACCTTAAAAAGGCAAATAATTACAAATGAATACTTGTGTAAATAAGCCTGATGTGAATAAATATCTTTTGCTAAAACAATGTGATATTAACAGGCTCCCTGTCTGATTAATCACATAACAACAGATTTTCTATTGTGTCTATCATGGGACAGCAAATGGGTTAATACTAACATAGCATGATACCTTTCAGCAACAACATGAATTCATAATGATTTACTTTCCATACTAATATTAGTGTGGATATAATACATTTGAACCACTGCTCGCCACCCCGTGTACCAAGATTCCCAAACAACATCTATTTCAAAAGAACTACCATATACAACTTCATGAGGAACAGAGAGATCAATCGGGAATCAACGAGCTCCGAGTCTAAACTGATGGCTGAAAAACCATACAGGGAATGGGCGCGCGGGAGTTCACTCCCTGGATCTCAATATTAACATATCTATGGACACTAGGCTCACACAGTTCTATCTCCCAATGTGAATGTGTAGTCATCACGGAGGCCGCCACCCCGATCGACAGGAGACGGATTGAAGGCAACAGGATACGAATCCTCTCCGACAGCACAGAAATACTTAGAGCCCTAGAGAGTAATAGCTGTAACTACAGGCTCGTTTACAAATGCCAACTTGCTCTTGAAAGAATATCCACAAAAAAAACGTAGTTACCTTACAATGAATAAAGGGGCACAGTGAATCACTGGACAATGATGCTGCAGATGAGTTGGCTAGAAGAAGATTGGAAACCACTATGGAAGGTCCACCTACATTCCTCCCTCTACCATACTCAAAACTAAGAACATGGATGCGGCTTTGCACTCAGAGCCAACGTAATAAACACTGGGCATGGACAACGGACTGCAGACAGCCGAGAGCAGCCCTACTGGCCATCTCATTACGTCTGACACACTGCCTGCTCAACCTACAAAAATTGGACCTTTGTACCATCGTGGGGATCCTAACAGGACACTGTCCCCTCAACAAACATCTGTACAACTTCGGAGCAACAGACAGCCCACTCTGTAGGGGATGTCTGACCGAAGAAGAATCTGCTGCCCATGTAGTCCTGGACTGTGTGGGAGTAACAGCACAACCTAAGAAAATCCTCAACAACCCGAGGTCACTCAGCGAAGCCTGCAAAGACCCCAGGAATCTTCTGTGCTTCTGGGCGGAGTTGGGCTGGCTATCACCATAACCGGCTGACTCTCACGCATAATGGACCAACTTGGAGTTCTAATGCGGAAAAGGGAGTCCAAGTACATTACATTACATTACAATACATTTGAAATTAACTCTTTGTTTATTACTCTGTAGCACTAAATTTTATTTATTAGCATTTGAGATAGAGACTGATGGAATCTTAGAGAGGTACCCATACAGTACAAAATCATAAATAGCAGCGAGAAAACAATAAATACAACATTATAATATCAGCACTATCTATAAGCTACAGAGTATTCATCTTTACAACATGAGATGAGAGTTAGGCCATAGTCCCTCACGCTGGTCCAGTTTAGGTTGGCAAACTGCACATATCTTTACAAAAATTAAGGAAAACTTTTAGATGCAATGATTTTCTCGTTATGTTTTCTGTGAGCATACAATTAAATGATTTTCATTTAAAAACCCATCTTGTAATATATTCTGTGTCCCAGGGGAATTTACAATCATTCTCATAATGGGTTGTAGTGCCATTTGCAAGGTGACTGCTAAAACTACTATGCCATTTGTGCAATCCTGAACAAGAATAATGAACTAATTAGTATTAACATAATTTCTAAAAGACAATGGTGCATGCCTCATCGAGATGGCAGCTTTGCTGTCTACTCATTCTTCCTAGTAGTCTGTATCTGCTGACTCACAATTTTATTTTCATTTTAAATCTCTTCTTAACCATCCCATTGCTATAGTCATTATAATAATGATCTATGTTATATGTTTTATAATATATGTTATTGAATAATCTTGCTTTATTACATACCATCCAACAACCATCTCAGGGCGGCCAGTTTGCTTAAGCATATCCAACATCTTAGCCTGGAAGACAGGGTCAACAGCCTCTACAGACACCCCAGTACCAGTCTGTGGCATGGCAAACACATCTATAACACGGACAGTGTAGTCATCCACAAATTCACCTGAAAATAAATATTTTAAGGGAATTAGATGTTTGGAATTGTATAGGATCAGGAAATCGCCACGGCTGATCAAAGGAATGTATGAGCTTAACATAAGCAACACAAATAACAAAAACAATTTAATATGATGATACAGCACTTCTTGTTAGCTCTTGAACTTGATATATAAATATATGCAATTATTTATGCAATCTGGGTGTCTTCAAGTGACGAGTGAATAGGTATCTTCTAGGCATGCGTGCTCCATCGTCGACTGCATATTCACTTAAGATCAGATGAGATCGCGGTAAAACGCAAGCCTAAGACAGGATAAAAAAAAAGCATGAAATAGTACTCACCTAACATAAGCCCCATAACTTCCATAGGTACGCCAGCGCGACCATGTTTTAACATTTTCAGTAGGGCCAAAGACGAGATGTACACTTGTTCGGCGGTATCAACCGCAGGCGCATCAGTTGGAGGTGGCGCTTGTGATAACCCAGCCATTCCTCCTCCGAGACGTAAAAGACGATCCATTGTGCACTTTTATTGTTCTACTCTCTAAAATAAAGCAAACTCATCAAGTACTCATCGTACCTCATACATATAAAAATAATCAACAATGTTTATCGCAACCAACTTTCTATCTCAAAAGTCTGATCTATTTTAAATAAAACTATACATGTAAATACTTACACAAAGAACTTTATATCATTTACAATAACGCCGAAAAATTCCGGCCAAAAACCAAAATGAACGGAATTTGAAACAAGGAACGAATGCTTTCAATTTGTGGCAATTGAAAATGACAGCCCACGTCGAAACTGCAGTCTCATGAATGTGTTGCCTGTGTTTGAAGAAAAAGCCTCACAGTTTACAGCAGATCACAGACATAATACAGTGTGAGTCTTTATAAAGTGCATATATTAAAAAGGGTGAAAATATAAACAATTTTAACGACGGAAAAAATGTTTCAAAAGTCTAAAAAAAATTTTCATGGTCTTCTAATTTTTTTTACTCTCGTCTTGGTACCCCATGCAAACAAAGTGTTACTACTTTTAAACTAAATGTGATATTAAAACAAAACAAAATTAATAATAATCTCGAATAATAGGCCGAGCTAATAAAGCCATAATTTTTTGAAAAATAAACCTCATGAATTAGTTATTAATGATTTTTTGAAGAAAATTTACCATTTTTCTACCAATTTTTGCAATAAATGTAAAATTTATCACAAAAATGTCTCCTTTACCCTACTTTTTTCTTATTACATTTCAAATTTAAATTAAAAATTAAATATTTTTTTTTAATTTTAAATTTTTCTATTTTTTAAACATTTTTTCCGTCGATAAAATTGTTTATATTTTCACCCTTTTTAATATTTGCACTTTATAAATACTCACACTGTATAATAAGACTAAACAGTACCAGTGACTATGTTCACTATTCACATTTTGGTGTTAAGCTTGTGAATATTTAAACTTGGTACAACTCTCGTACGCTTCACATATTTGTATATCACATGTCTTAGAACTTAGATTTGAATCTAATTTTATATTGTTTACATAAAATCAATAAACGCAAAATGGCGCAACACACAACACATGCAACCGACGACCTACATGTTACTTATATGAAAACAAATACGTAAGTTTACGTAATATTTATTGAACATCAGTAGCGAAGTGGTAATGAAAGCGATTGCTACGCATGACGACTCGACTTTGATTCCCGCGTCGAGAAGTGTTTTTGGGTATTTTATCTAGAAATTGTCAGTCAATCAGTAATAAATACTGTAACTAGCGGTACACAGCTTCATTTAATTACTCGTTTTGAAATAAAGCTACATTAAGTTATTTTCTGTGCAATTGCTAAGATGACAGGAAGAGAGAGAGAGAGTTGCTAAGATGAACCCACATCCAATTTTGTTGATAATTATTATCATAGTACTACTTTTTATATGTCTGTAATCATACTATAATTAGTTGATTACTATGATGGTATCAAAACGTTTAAAATATCAGTTTCATCATAAATTATTAGCTTTTCATACTGAATGTGTAAATGTAGGTACAATGTCATGCTAAACAGTAGTATTGATAGTATCCCAGAAAATTTCTAACATTTTATATAAATTGCTGATGTATTTAGTAAGCTTGTAGAATTTGAAACCTTGAGTAGGTATTAGTTAAGTCTTGCGGGTTTTAGCATGAATGGGCCGGGGCCGGCTTAGTCTGTACCTACATAAAGTAGCAGTCACAGGTAGCAACGTACTATTGAGTTTTGTTCAGTGAGAGATTCTTTCACGTAGGCTACAAAATGGCTAACAATCAAACATAGTCCATTGAAATGTTACATGAGCTTTGCATTTTTTAGAGGATGCAATTTTATTTTGGGCCATGTGTGGTTAAACATTTCGTTTTGACCGGATTCTCATGAGCATTGACGAACCCGGTCAACTTTGGAGCGCTGTAACAGCGTTTTAAAAGAATGAAATTTAAAAAAATTATATAGAAAAATTTTCCTCAAAAGACCATCTACAAGATTGGTCTGAGGTAATTTTTTGTAAAATGTATAAAAAAAAAGTTAAAGAGCAAAAAAGATTTTTTTATTTTTTAGAAATTTTCTCACATTTTTGCTTATAACTTCTTTAATTTTAAATTTAGGGCAAAAAGTTATATGAACATATTTGTAGGCAAAGCGATTTGCTACAAATTATGTTTTTACGAATTTTTTGTAGGACGCATAGTTTCAGAGATATGGCGAAAAAGGTGTTTGCACCCCTTTTTCCAAGATGGCGGCCGGGGGACAAGGGCGGCAACCCCACAAACTTGGGGTTAAGCTTCTATTGACCCCCCACGTCCCAAAAATAAAATTGCGGCCTCTAATAAATGCAATATTAGGTCCTTAAATTGTAACATTTCAATGGACTAACAGACCTTGTGCTCATTTGCCACCTATGTTGTTTACGATAGGAAGCCAATTGCATTTCCTTGGAATTGCTGAGATATTAAAAAACACAGTCATGTCTAAGAGTGGCGGAAACCAGCAACAATCAGAGATACCCTACGGAGATACCTAATAAATTAACTTGTATAATCTATTCACAAAAAAAAACATCTGACGTCTGTCATGTGTCAAAATACAATTTGTATTAGAAGTTTTAGCCTAAATTCGATTTATTTATTCACTTCTACTAACAACAGTAACAGCGCTTGTGAAGTCAGTATAAATAACAATGACTGCAAAATCAGTGCTCCCTAATAAGCTGTCAGAGGGGCCTAAAGGCTTAGGTAGCTAATGATAATTTTTTTAATATATTATGAAATAAAAGAAATGGGAGTATTAATTTATTCAATTATTTTAGGTGATCCCGGCGACAGAACTCTACGAAAAGTAGAGGTTGACGTAATGATTCCTAAACTGATGAGAGAAAAAGCTAAAACAGAAAAGTGCACAAAAGAGGTAGCTGAATTTGAGAAATGCTGCAAAGAGTCTGCTATTTTGATGGTTGTGAAATGTAGGAATCAAAATTCAATTCTAAAGGATTGCCTCGGCGTTTGGTACCAAAATGAAGATTTCAAAAAGCAATGTACAGAAGAATATTTAAATCAAAGAAGTGAATATAGAAGGACTGGCATAAAGAAACCTATTAAAAGAGCATAATGAAGCAATGTTGTTGTTATCTTAGAACAGTGTAAATATAATTAAATAAAAAATCATTTAGTCATCTTCATTTATTGTAACTGGTAAATTCCTACTTAACAATATTTCCTGTATGCTGTAACCTTTCAAGCTGTCTGGAGACTTAATATCATCTTTCTCAGGCTCTATAACTTCTGCAATCAATATTTCCTGCAACAAAATGAGAGTTCGAATGTTTACACCCTGAAGATAACAGTAATATTTTAGAGGAATTCTTACAATAATGTTTTTACAAGGTCGGCAACGCACAAGTGATGCTTCTGGTGTTGCAAGCGTCCATAGGTTACGGTGACCACTTACCATTAGGTAGACCACTGTATTCTTGTTTGCCACTAGTAGAAAAACAAAATATCCTAACCTACAAAAATATTAAAATAATTTACTAATAAACATTGTCACAATTTTACAACTATTACACTTTCCTAAAATGTACATGTTATAAATTATCATGTGCCCATTCAAATACTATGCTTCTAACCAGATTATATACCCACAAAAAGTTTGGAATTCAGTCTATTAGAGACCAGCTTCAATCATTTTGGTAATATAAGTATATTTCTATTACTTTTCTAAATAAGTAATTATCTCATTTACACAAATTATTATAGAAATACATTAAATAATGTTGTGTACCAATAATTTAAATCTGTTGATGTTAGGTCATTATATAAATCATTGAAAATTATAGAATAGTGAATTATGCCTTTTCATTATTTTAGCGAATTATGAATATTTCACATTAATTATATTGCTATTTCAGATTATAATATTACATGTTAATTCGTAAGACAAGGATTAGATGCCGACATCCAGACACTATGCTTCTTTAATTGCCTTGATATGGTTATTTTGAATCATTATAAACGAATTAAACTGTGTTATGAACCAGCTAGAATGCAGAGAGAAAAGGAAATATATATGGACCCCAGGCACAGCTCATTGCCCAAGAGATCGAGCTCAGCATGTAACATTTGCCAGAGATACCCTTGCTGCAATATTATATTAAGAGTTTGGGCATCCTTGCCCACAAATAATTATACCATATAGAAAATCGTAAGGAAACTTCTCTTATTTAACCCGTCTATCTTGGAATGCCAGACATAATTAAAAACCTAATATCTGGCCACCAAGTGTGCCGCTGCAAGTAATAGGTTAAAAGGGAGTCGTCTCTCTTATTTCCTATGGTGTAATATAAGAATAAAATGCTATATGTTGTACCTTTACTGTAGTATTTGCCACTCTGACATGACCAAGCATTGTTATCCAGTCAAAACATTTACTGCCAAATTTTATAACAACTACATAGTCAGCATGTGATAATACAGGACCCTCTTTATATAACACTGAAAAATTAAATAATGATAAAGAAATAGCAAAGTATTTAAAAATGATATGAAAGTAATATTTTAGAGGAATTCTTACAATAATCGCCACCAAATTTAATTCCCGGCTTTACTATATAGCCCTTTGATCTGTAATAATGAAAGACCACATATTTCAAAATGAAGTTCTTATCAGCTATTGCAAATAAATCCCAGCATTGTTCTATGTTAAGCATAGTATTGTTAAGGTTCACTATCTGTAAGCAACCCAGACCATATAGCAAGAAAAATGCTTCTTGCAGAGTTAGCATTAATTTTTCTTGTATCTTGATTTTATTTAAACAACATTTAGGCTTCATGTTTGCAAAGTAATTTTCTTCCTCTGAATCACTATTAGGAACTATAACAACAATATCCTCCTTGTCTGGATTGTGAAACTGATCCATGCATGTTTTTGTCTCATGACTAAAATTGGATTGTCCTCCATAGTCCTCATCACTAGACACCAAATCTATAACATCCTTTTTTGATCTCTTTTCACTGTCACTAATAATTTTGGCTGTTATTTCATCAATGTCCTTCATAAAGGTATCAGCATCTGCTGTAGTATTTGCGCCAGCAAATTTTTTAAACCAGTAATTTCTTTTTAAGAATTGTCTTTTGCGCATGATACGTGGACTATTATCATTTTCGGCAACTTTTGGTTGTGAGCGCGATGAAGATCCTTTGCCGAAACATCCCATGTGGTATAGCAGTGCTATCTCCTCAACAGACCTTATTTCAACATTATATCCATTGTAGTAGCCAGTAAATACAATTCGCATTGAATTATCTAATGGAAAACGCAAACGCAACGATTCAATAGCCATCGGAAATGAGTCATTTAAGTCATTAGTTTGACAATCTTCTGATTGCAAAGTAGTCATGATGACAAAAGAACTGGCCAGTTCCCAAATTTATTTACAGCCGAATATGTCAGTTCAACGAAGACTTGTACAGCGCAAATTATGATACTGCAATTTATAAAGCCAAATTTTATTAATTTATACCTACTAATAATTTTACTATGAATCATATTATATTTATACATATTTTTATTAAGGTTCAGTGATTTTTACGAAGTCTATTTTTAGATTTTCGGAACAATATGGGTACTCGCAAACGTCGTTCTTTGGACGATGAAGGATTCAATGGTAAGCAAGCTTTTATACTAACTGAGAAGTGAAAAACTTTGCTTTGTTGATAAACAATATCTACAATTGAACAAAATGTGATTATAATAATTATTTCACGTCACGTAACGCGCCGTCTGTGCTATAAATACCTACCAATTTGATTACAACAATAATATAGTTATAATTGTATACCTATATGAAATACTAAAATTAATTTATTCTCTATATGTAACCTTTTCAATTTCTTCAGTAATTTCAGCAGGGTTGTACTTGATATTTGGTTGTACTCAAAGACTACGTTGTACGGTTGTGCTTGTACTTGTGCTGTACCTACTCGCATCATGTATTGCTTTACTCTTTGACTCGCATGTTATTTTTTTCGTTAGGGGTTTGTTCCATTCCATTACACAAATAGTAAATAAACGCGTGATGGTTGATACTGTTGATAGTCGAAACGGTTACTAGCAGAATCAGACTTTAAAATGTCAAGTGAATCAGTGAACAACTCAGGTTACTCAGTCGAATAATGATTTCTCTTATTAGTCCTAACTGAACAACTGTAAGTCATCATTATTCTTTGGAGTAAACTGACTAACCTTTCTATCTAAAATAACTTGATCTTACTAAAATAGTCGCTTTAGTTAGTTGTTTAGTTATAGCCATAAATATCATAATCGAGTCTAACGAACCACAATCTCGACATAATGAAAATTTATGTCGGGACAGCAAAACCAGCATCTATACCTACATTCATACTTAATACGAATTCTTTGGTTTCTTGAATACTTACCTAAATCTTTTGTACTAAATAAATAAACATAATATCGTCATAGCCGTAGAACAAAGACGGTTCTGCAAAACAGTAACTTTACAGTACGCCACATACAGTTTATCAATTGGGTTTTAGGGTATATTTTAGAAACCGCTAATGCGATCTGCTTGAAATTTGCATATGTGGTTCTGTTTCTATATATTTGTAATATGTCCTACAAGATAGACTCCTAATATTACTCAATTTAATGAAATATCACATGCGTCATTGTTCTATGAACACTCATTTGTCGTATGTCGGCTGGTGATCTTCTAGCGTACCTCACACACCGCTGGGCGGATGCTTTGGAGGGAAGGGGAGAGGCTCTGGCCGTTAGCCTCGATATCGCTAAGCCATTTGACAGGGTCTGGCATAGGGCCCTTCTATCGAAGCTACCATCTTATGGAATCACCGAGGAACTCTGCAAATGGATAGCCAGCTTTCTAGATGGTCGGAGCATTATAATCGTCGTTGATGGTTGCAGCTCCGAAACCAAAACCATTAACGCTGGTGTTCCTCAAGGTTCGGTGCTCTCCCCAACGCTGTTCATCCTGCATATCAATGACTTGTTGTCAATCGAGAACATACATTGCTATGCGGATGACAGCACGGGTGATGCGCGTTATAACAGCTATCAGAATGTCCCTCGGAGCATAATACAGGAAAGACGAACACAACTTGTGTCTGAAGTCGAGGACTCTCTTGGGTGGGCCTCTGAATGGGGTAAACAGAACTTAGTTTGATTCAACCCCTCGAAGACACAAGTGTGCGCGTTTACTGCCAAGAAGGACCCTTTTATCATGGCGCCACAGTTCCAAGGAGTTACTCTCCGTATCTCCGAAAGTATTGGGATCCTCGGCGTGGAAATCTCAAATAAAGTCCAGTTTGGGAGTCACTTGGAGGACAAAGCTAAATTAGCGAGTAAAAAGGTGGGTGTACTGAACAGAGTGACGCGGTACTTCACACCAGGTCAAAGTCTTGTGCTTTACAAAGCACAGGTCCAGCTGCACGTGGAGTACTGCTCACATTTCTGGGCAGGGGCCCCCAAATACCAGCTCGACCCACTTGACTCCCTACAAAGACGGGCAGTTCGAATCATCGATGATCCCAATCTAACGGATAGATTGGAGTCGTTGGAGCAACGGAGAGACTTTGGGTCTCTCTACGTGTTTTAACGACTCTTTCACGGGGAGTGCTCTGAAGAACCGTTTGATTTGGTACCAGCGGCCCCTTTCTATCATCGTACCACTCGACAACGAAGCAGGGTTCATCCATATCACCTAGAAGCGTTCAATTCTAAGACGGTACGCTTTCAGTGATCATTTCTCCCACGTACGTGTAAGCTCTGGAATGAACTGCCAGCTGCGGTGTTGCCCGAGCGCTATGATATGTCCTTCTTCAAACGAGGTTTAAAGAGAGTTCTTCTTTCACGGTAGGCAGCGGCTTTGCTGTGTCCTGACATTGCTGAAGTCCATGAGCAGCGGTTACCACTTTCCATCAGGTGGGCCACTTCCTCGTCTGCCACCAATGGCAACTACAAAAAAAAAATGTTATCATACGTCGTTGTTTTGCGGATTTTCTTCTTATTTCACATGACGCAAAGTAACTTCCGTCGATGTTTTAGGAAATCTCTAACAACATTTTGTGACGGTTTTCAAATTGATAGGTTAGTAAATGAAAAATATATATTATTTGGCTTACATTTTTTATTTATTTTTAACATATATTATCAGATAAACTTTAAAAACACAAAAATCTAATTTAAGGCACTAAAATAAATTAGATTTTTGTGTTTTTAAAGTTTATGATGATAAAGTTTAGATTTAAAAAATCACAAGATTTGTAAGAAACCAAAGAAAAATCTTAATCAAACAGTAGGTAATATTAAAAAAATATAATGAGGAACATTATTGCTTATTAGTACAGTATAATCAGTCTCAAACGTTACTCTTATAATATTGGAGTATAATCAGTTCAAAGTAGAGACATCAACATCGCCTCGGCTGCTATGAGGGTGGTGTGGAGGCCACTGCTCTTAGACCACACGACTGCTTACCATCAGGTGGAGTATGGTCATTTTGACGAGCAAAATAAAAATAAATAAAAAAAATAATCAGTCTCAAACGTTACTCTTAAAATATTTGAGTATCATATTCATTAATCATTATACATTTTATTTTAATTATGCAGTTTTATTCAGAATCATCATCAGTTTCAGATACGGTAGTATGGCCATGTGTCAGAGCTTTGAAATATTCGTGATACTTGGTGGGTATAATCCCAGTTTCAAACAGATTAGATCTTTATATTTGTCTTTAGAAATGGCGATCGGTTCAAAATATGCTTTTTTAAGAATACATGCACGGTTTCTTGTCTTCTTGCGTGTTATCAAATCATGGATTCATCATCTAAACTATACTTGTATTGTATTTTACTGGGGCGGCTTTCTTGAACATATATCTTCTTAATTTTTTTGCCCATGAGACTTTTTCACTTTATTTAAATATATGGCATTGGTCACAAGTGTTTTTTTTAGGATATGAAAAGTAAGATTAAACTGTCTGTTTACAATATCTCGGTACCGTCGAAGAGTTGTAGTTTTGTTTAAATATTTCTCTAGGTCAGGCCACTCCTTATACATTTTAAACATTCGAGCAATACTCAGACTATTATCAAAGTACAGTCTTTTTGACGACTTTCGACAGTAGTGCGACTCAACTGGCACAAACGAATTAACGTGAGCACACACAGATAGTAGCATTTCGTCATTAATCAGTTTTCTGTGATTATTATGGCGTTCTCTCAAGTCTTGTTCTACAGCTGTGCTACCATCGCACTTAATCCATGCGGTTCTTGTCAATTGTTCACTGATGCCCTGGGTATTTAGAAACATATGTAGTTTTGCAAACATTAATTTTATCATAACCGACATTGTCATTGTCTTTCTTTGGTAAGAAATATTTATAAGTGAACTCTCTTTGGTGTTTTAGTTTCCGCCGGAATGTCCTAGCTTTGTGTCGTGTCGTGGTGTAGTTAGTCACATACAGCCATTGCTGCTCTCTTACATATAATTCCCAAAACACTATATCATAAACTGGTCTAGTCGTAGAGAGAAGGGGATGTTATGAACTCTTTTTTACCCTCTATTCTTCAGCAAGGGACTGGGTTTTAGAGACGGGTGATTAGAGTCCGTACCTAGAGTATGTACTGAAGATGGACAGGCATACTCATCAGGTTCGTGTAAGCAGCAAAAATGGTCATCACATTTTGCATGTCTATTAACAGGGGATGCGACTGGCGTATCTTGTACTGCCGATTGCAGCTCAGGCTCTTCAATATTATTATTATGACTAACTGTAGAATGTGTAGGTTCATCTAGTAAATTACTGAAAATGGGAGTCAATGGCATTGGAGACTCTTGATCATACTGAGAATGCAGTGATTGTGGGCAATTACTGATATTTTCGGGTGTCTTTGGGTCTGTAGGCATATAGGCATCTTCAGTAATAACATAGTGTACGGGAGTCGTTGCAGGGGATTTGTCTTGGAAATCTGTAACCGTGACCGATTCCTCCTGGTAATCATTTCTTGAAAATACGTCAGCCCACACACCTTGCATTTCTTCAGACGATAGCATTGCATCAGCTCCTAGTGGTAATGGCGAAAAACGGTGTTTTTCAATTGTAAAATAAAATTTTATATTTTGAATTAATTATGTTCCAAAAGTATAAACAGCGTAGATAAAATCAAATAATAAAAATTTGTTTGAAATTGTAAAATAATAACAAAACAACGACGTATAAGAAAATCTGCCCAAAGAAAAACGGCGGTTGTGCATATCCGACGTGCACTAATCCGTAAAAAAATGTCGGTTTGTATCATGCCTTCATTATAAGTACGTAGAACAATGTTGGATTTTAATTTTCGACACCGAAAAATAAACTGAGTGCGTTAATTATTAAAAACGTTGTACAAAATAGTAGTAGTAATAAAATTAATATGCACTATACATTAAAATCGTCATCTCGTACTGAGGACGGCATCCGCTGGGAAAGTGTTAAGATCAAGATTACCATGTGTCGAGTCGTCAATTTTTTCAAATGAATATTGTGGTATTAAGCTCTTAAAAAAATAAATGAAAATACAACATATTATGCCACAAACCGCGTTCAAATTATTATTAATAACTGTAAAATATATAATTAAGAACAAACATAAAATATTATCTACTCGCACTATTATAATAAAAAATTTTCATATACATACCTAAGTTATTTCTTTTTTACATGGTTTATATTTATTTCTGAACACGCATCTAAAAGGTTATACATATTTAACCTTCCAGATGCGTGCATCCCATTCGCTGCAGATGCGATTCTGGCGCTGAATGAATAAAAAATATACTCTTTCATATGAGGAAAAAGAAGTTATATTTTTAATGTTATTGATATGTATGACAAATCTTCAATTTAATTATTTAATTCAATTCACATATCAAATTCACATACATATCATCAACTTTGGCGGCTTTAAATAATAATTGACAACCGTCAAAGACGACGTGCACCTTGCGAATGAGTTCAAAGTCAAAGTCAAAAATCCTTATTTCCATAAAAATGTGCAAACAATTCTTGGACACGTCAATTCACTATTATATTAATAAAAAAGAAATTTTAAAAATAAGTAAATAAATAGTAGGTAAATAGCGTCCTGTATTCAGCGCGGTGTAATAATGAGCTTGTCTAATATATGTACGTTAAGAAAAGTCTTATAAAAGTCAGTCTGAATACCGCGTGGCGTAATAGGCCCTTAAATTTTGTTTCTTGTGGCTTTGTGTGTCATAATCATAACACTCATAACAACAATAATGGGTGCCAAAGCAGAAAGTCGCTAATGAGTAATATAATTATTAAAAATAACTCTAACTCAAGCAAAACATTGATTATATAGTCCAGTATATTTCTTTGTAACAGTAATCACTATATCACTACATATTATAAAACAAAGGCACCCGCCGTGTCTGTCTGTCTATCTGTTTGCAGCAAACTCAAAACCTACTGAGCGGATTTACATGCGGTTTTCGCCAATAGACAGAAGGAATTAAAAATTATAAACAACAAATTATACACTTAACCCTTCATGACGAAGGGTTAAGTGTATAATTTGTTTTGTACTTACCGTGCGATCGCAATGACAATCCAGCTTAACGGCGCTGTTTGTAAAATAACTAGCAGTTATATAAAACAGCTATCTTATCTCAAATATGGGGGCCAGTCAGTGCAGACCGGCAACTCTCGAAGTGTTGCCGGTCTGCCCAGTGGGATCTTTTGTGTCGGCCCCAAGATCTATCCTTTAGCTATCTCCTTATGAATGTACTGCATCAACCGCAGTGTACACTTCAGAGGGAGAAGCCTGAAGTCTTCGGGTTTTGGATATGCCAATCCCATCAGACTCATTCTCAATCTAGCCAATGCATCACATTCACACAGTAGGTGTGATATGGACTCGTCCTGTTTACCACAGGCTCTGCAGATAAGATTGTTTGCCAATCCCAATCTGCACAGGAAGCCGTTGGTGCCAAAATGGCCAGTGAACGCTTCTGTGAGCAGGATCCCATTTATATTATTTCACTATACTAATAATGAGTTAGGCGAGAAGTAAGTGTGTAGTAAGGCTTGTCGCTGGGCCATTAGCATGTGTGCGAGCGAGTCGAGCATTTACTTGTTTCCGTCTCGGACAACTATTGTTGCTGCGACAAACGTTCGTATAAAAGTACGTGCCGGCCAACGCTGAACAAAATTTATTATAATATATAATTATCTAACTTTTTACTGACTTTTTATTATATGATTTGTATGTACGTACGTTCCTAAACGAGTAAATAGTTCATCACTCTTTACTTCCTCGTTAGCGCGCGACGTGAGATAAATTTGCCCCCATTTCTAGGTCAATGCTAATTCAATGTTTTAGGACACATTTTAAATCATTGAAATAGTAAAATACTACCTGTGATATTTCGTCCAAGATATTGTATTCTATGATTCTCTATTTATTATTATACTCTCAATTTTACAAATATTGCTAGTAAAAAAAAGGAATTGACACATTTGTTTTTTTCTGAATTTTGCCAACCTGCTTGTAAAAACAATGCTGACAACCATTTTATTCATATTGCTATCTCTTTTTTTCTAGCACGAGCTGTGTTTATCAGAGAAGGTAAGAGGATAATTATCGCTGTAAGTAAATCTAACGTCATTCTACAAGTCACAAGACCTCTCAGCTGAGGCTGTCTTCATTTTTCTGTTTCTACCAAATATAAAGTTTTTCGATTCTTCTTTGGAAATAACAGACTTGGTTACAATAAATTGTAGCCAAAATGGCTGGTATCGGAGATCAAAATGTTAGTAAGCTTATGCCGTCGCTGGGTGAAGATAAAATCGGTAAGTACTCTTACGCATTAGCTCCTAAGTATCCCTGATCGCCAGGCATCTGACGGCAGTTTTATAGGCATAATGTTTTCCAGATATGATTGCGGCCACCAGCGTCTTGCAAATAAGTGCCAGCGAAATCCGTCAAACTCAGATGAACTGGCAATCATATCTGCAGTAAGTATTGATTCTAAATTCTGAGTACCTGATGTCCTTGTTTTAGTGGCCTAATCTCAGTATATCAATTTATCAGGTCACAGATGATCACGCAGCGTGACCATGATTTTATTGTGAACTTGGACCAGCGTGGTCAGAAAGAACTGCCTGACAGGAACCCAGAGATCTGTGCTGAAGTGTTTCTCAATCTGCTTACTCACATCAGCAAAGACCAAACCATCCAGTATTTGCTTGTTTTGATTGATGACATCCTTTCTGTAAGTATTTTTAGAAAAGTATATTGCTTAATATGTGACCTGCCTGTCTTTTAGGTGTGGTCAACTTACCACAACTTACTTTTCTTTTCCATAAACCATGAGCCTACTTTTGTTATGTAGTATTTCATTAAATTAATAATAGTAGATAAATCATGTATTCTCTATTACATCATAGTTTTCATTCATAGTTAATAATGTTAACATTATTTTATACATAATAGTTTAGCTGATATATGTTTACAGCATATATTATAAACAGTGTATATGCAGTACAATATTTATAATTATGCCTGAATTTTGTAGGAAGACAAGTCCAGGGTGAAGATCTTCCGTGAAGCCAAGTCAGGAAATGCTTGGCAGCCGTTCCTGAACCTTCTCAATCGCCAGGATGAGTTTGTGCAGCACATGACTGCCCGAGTCATTGCCAAGCTGGCTTGCTGGTATCCACAACGAATGGAGAAGAGTGACTTGCATTTCTACCTGTCCTGGCTCAAGGACCAACTTAAAATGAATGTGAGTTAATAATTATTGCCTCTACTAAATTACAGATTGCATAGCTACCATGTAAATTGCATTTTATTATTTGCATGAAGTTTTTTTTGGTTCTGTTTGGTATGCATGCATCCAATATGATATGATTTTTTTAATTGAAATTATTACATTTCTATAATATGGTTGTACATAATATGCATCCCCCATTAAGCTTGGCTGATAAATTTCATTATGATGCAATGCATTACATACTATTTAAATCATTCCTTTGCTTAACATTTATATAAACAGGGTTGGAAAATCACAATGTTTCAAAAAATTTATATAAACATGATATTAATTATTAATTCATTTTTACAATTTTCCACATTAATTATGCATTAATTACAATGCTTTCTTTGGTGAAAGTTAGTTGGTTGTGTGTTTTCCGCACTGAGTGCATTGTGTGTATTCTTTGGAGACAAACAATTATTCCTATGTTCCTCTTTATCAATAGAAATTATATTATCAAAATAGAAGCCATTCAAAGCTATGACACAGACAATTTTATTAAATATGTCACATAACTTAAATTGTAGATAACACAAAACATATAATTGACAATAAAACAGCAATAAGACAAGATTTAAATTTTAAACAATATTAAGTCACCTATTCGGAGAGACAGCTCAGCATCTGTATAAAGAGTTTTCTCCATATTTAAAGTGGTATATATGGTATATGACACACAATATTTCTGAAATAAACTGGTATGACTATAATTTTTAAAATACATAACTTAGATAGTATTCATTGAAATTAAACTACTATATACGGATTTTATCGCGTTGTTTATTTGACACTGTTACAAAATTTTTTGAAAAACTGTTACACTACTATAATCACTATTAAACTTTACAAATTTTTAAGCTAATTAAATTATTGAAACTATTAAAACTATTTATACTATTACTATACACTATTATACTATTTAGATTTATTTTTACACTTTCCCCGACGTTTTGGTTGCTTTTCAGCAGCCATGGTCATGGGGAGACTAAGATGGTAGTTGTCTCAATGTTCCAGTTTAGTTATTTCAAAGTACCCAAACATAATTTAATCATGGGTGTTTCTATTTATGCAGAATGAGCTCAAAGTATCATGAAGTCTAGCTGTGGTTTGCTTCTTCTTGGGTTTGACTATTTGAATTACTGGATCCCAAGCTGGTGGTACACTCAGTAGTGTAACAGTTTTTCAAAAAATTTTGTAACAGTGTCAAATAAACAATGCAATAAAATCCGTATATAGTAGTTTAATTTCAATGAATAACATTCGCGTAAACAGAAGACAATATTAGATAGTATTTTTATATATTTTCTGATAGCTATTATAACTTAGCCTGTTACCTGATTCCGGCTTGACATCGACTTCTGGGAAATCCTGTATATTGTGATTTAATAATGCCAACCCTGTATATAACAACTAATATTATAATACATTCAAATTTTAACAAGATTATATTATTTTTGTTTAATATAGAGTAAATGAAGCAATGGTATTTTAATACTGTAACATAATTCAAGATCCTTTTAGTGACAGAATTATTTATTTGATATGTAGACTAAATTCAGTTTTCTTTGTTATGCTCTTCACAAAGTAATTAATTGTTAGTTTTACTTAGTTTAATGATGGCCATAAAGAAACTGTTTTGATTATACTGATGTTTGTAGCCATAGTTCTACAAAGTGGTTAGAAGTACAATGTACATAGATCAAGTTCAGTATTACAAACTTTATATGGCTTAAATTGATGTATAAAACTGCATTAAATCTATCAGGATAAGTAACATCAGTTATGCCAGAATTAATATAAAGGAAAAGATTTTTAAGACACCCTAATCATAGCAGACTTCACTGGTAATCTCATGTAATATCACCTCATCTTCTTTTCTTATCTAATCTAAATCACTATAATTTTCAGTTTTTATCACCATCTGTTTCCAATGTATGAATAAATATATACACATTTTAATAAATTACTCATTATCTAAAATCACTTATGTCAATATATGTAATTCTTAATTTTCTGCACTTAACAATTCAGTATCTTATTTCGGCAATGCTTACTGCCATATATACCAAATCGGCATTATTTCATCATTAATGTGTCTAAACTGACTGAAACGTAACAAAATGTTGTGAGTATCACGTGCAAGCATCACGCATCGTTGGGGCTTTGATGACGCGGTTGAATTGTCACTGAGAGGTTTGTTTTCTGGTAAGGCGGAGAAAATGTCTGCCGAGTTAGAGCATGCCGAGCAGGTTATGTTGCTGCACGAAAAACAGAATTTCGCGGCCGATAAACATCCGAAACATCATCACAAGGATAAAGAGCATACTGACGCAGGGCAGGAGAAGTACTCGAGCCTGTACAGCTCTTTTGATGACCTGAAACAGCATGACGAGTTGCCCCCGGGCCTGCATAAGGTATTCCTGTACTGTGTAGATGTCGACACAATGAGTGTTAAACAAAAATCTTGTATTATAACAATGTGATGACTAACTCATGAGTAAATTATTCCGGTGCTCCTAACAATTGTGTATTTTATAACACTAAGTGCATTGATGTCAAGATGAATGCATGCTTACACTAATATTGTTCATTATTACACTTGCATGCAATAGGAGGATGTGAAGGTATTGTGCATGATAGCTTAAAATAATTATTGAATGATTAATTGCTTACTTGTAAATATTAATTTTGTTATTTTAGTGTGTAATTTATTTAATTTATTATATTTAATGTATAGCATACCAGTATAGTATTATCTGTGATATAGAAAATTATTGTTTTATAACACCTGTAAGTATTAATAATAATATTAGTTCCGTTTTGGGCAATCTTGTGCTACAACAATGATGTACCTATTCATTTTATTCAGGTAAAAGATATGTTTGAAATGTTTGGTTATTATGTTCCTAAAACTAAATCTACTAAAGTACCTACACGAAAGTCTAAGTCAATTTCCGTTTAAAATTTTTAATGAGATCTACAAAGACATTGCTTAGGGTTTGCTGACCAAATTGGTAATTCCTAATCAGCATAATTATGTAATTCTTAAAGATAAATTTTAGATGAAAAGTAATGCATTTAGGCAATTCATAACTAAAATAATTCATATTTACAAGATATCTCCTGACAGACATCATCTATGGATATAACTAACAAATGGCGCACCAGCAATGGTTAACACTCGACTCACTCTACAGCATATAGCTAAATGGAACTGTAAATATGTAAAGTACACAAATTCGCGTCGTCGTCTATATATATTATGTATACATAAATACAAATAATAAAGGCAAGGACTTCTTATTTAATACCTATAGGTAATTGATAAACTGGTAAAAATTACTGCGCATTAATAACAATAAAGAATTTGCGAATATAAGGGAGTTTTTAATAGACAACAATCTCACATATTGACCTTGTATCCTATAAAGAAATTATTATTATCAAAGTGATGTCCAGATTAAACTAGGCAGGGGACGCAGTGGCTGAAGTGGTTTCCCCGCCACTACTAATGCGCCGTGTATTATGGATTCAAACTTGGCCCGGCATAAAAAAAAAATGGAATGACTGCGCGGATGGCGCATGGCGTAGTGGTTTAAGTAGTCGCTTCGCCATTGCCGCCGCGCCGAATCTTATAGATTCCATCTTTTAGTTGTACCTACACTTTTATTTATCTTTACGAGACATTCGTTATTTGACTTCTGGATGATTTAAGAGCTTGTACTATTTATAAAACTTCGTTGTTGGAACAAAATAACCGGGCATTAAATTTCTGTGTTATATGTATATAATATTTGGTTTATTCATTTTACTATCTGCGAGGCAGTTTGTAACATTTTAAACTTTTTTACCTTCTAAACTTAAGATAACTACTATACATGTTTAAACATACTAAATTAATAAACATTGTTAATTTTCCTATATGTCAATTTCTCAACTCTTTCTTTCCTCTTGTTATAGCCTAAAGCTAGGATTGTGAAAAACATATCTTAGCTGCAGTTTTTAATTATATAATTGGCTGTTCGAGTAATCTTCGTTGTTATAGGGTTGGCTTTTAATTATATTTCATTGGGCCATGCTTTCGAATCGAACATTTTGAACTGTTATTGTTAAATTCTCTTATATTTTTTGTACACAGAACAATGATTACATCCAGTCAGTGGCTCGCTGCCTGCAAATGATGCTACGCGTCGACGAGTACCGCTTCGCTTTCCTGTCCGTTGATGGCATCTCCACCCTGTTGTCCATTCTGGCTTCCAGGGTCAACTTCCAGGTAAGTGTTCATCATCAGATCACAACCACTTAACACAGACCTGGTCATGTCGTCACATGGATAGCATATAAAATGTGTAACATCAAATATATCTTCTATTGTAAATTTTATCTGTCTTTAAAAAACTGAATGAGGGTTCAATGTTCTCAAAATATTTAAAATAGAGCTATTATATGTAAGAGTATATTATATGGTTTAAGAACTTTATTCTCATAAGAATTACAATAATTCACTTACTGAAAATCCATATCTACCTATACTTCTATACTAATATTATAAAGAGGAAAGATTTGATTGTTTGTTTGCATTGAATAGGCTCCGACACTACTGGACCGATTTGAAAAATCAGTCTAGTAGTGAAGCTACACTATCCCCGGGTGACATAGGCTATATTATATTTTCAAAAAAAATTTACACTGTAGTAGTGAAGCTACACTATCCCCGTATGACATAGGCTATATTATATTTTCAAAAAAATTTACACTGTAGTAGTGAAGCTACACTATCCCCGTATGACATAGGCTATATTATATTTTCAAAAAAATTAGGGATCCTTACTAAAAGTCCAATAATGTACCACCAACCCAAGATGTAAAAAAATTACCTAAAAAATTCCTTACATCGCTTGCGCTGTGAAAACTATTGATGATAGAACAAAATAATGTACTACGACTTTGCAGAACACATCATTATCTACTAAAAGTGTCGCGACAGCATATGTCTAACTATTGTAGTTATGTCACAATAAGTGTTCTTTTATTTAAAAAATTTAATTGATATTGAAATGGCCGCTAGAAAAGACTATTTATTTGTATCTTGGTATTAATCCTTATCAAACTAAATTACTTCATATTCAAGACTGCTTCAATACCTTTAGATAACTTTTTGAATTTTTCAATTCGTACATTCCATTTGAAAGATATCACTAGTTCAAAAATGTAAGTATTAGAAAAAAGTCGCGTGGTCGCCGCTCACTCCGCTCAGCTAACTATGCGATGTAGGCCTCACTGGGCTACGGGAGGGGAGTCAATGTTAAGAATAAGAAATAAAAGGACAAACCTTCGAATTAGTAGGGATCGACCTACGAAAAGAATGTTTTACTCATGGCCAACTGTATGTTGGCCTATTGCGGGTCGGAGCTCCTGAAAATCAATTTATGCTGCCACAAAATAAAACACATATCAAATATCGTTTACAGGGAAGCTCTGACTCAATAAATTGAATGGCTTTTGTTTGTAGTTATGATCTTTTTACAAACATTAGAAATAAAAATAAAATAATCTAATATTAAAAATAAAAATAAAATTATTAAATGATAATAAAAAAAACATTAAAATAATAATATCCACACTTTCTTTATAATGTACTCTTTTTTAGTAACCCGATGCAAAAAGAAGGGTTTCTGTGTGCGAGTGTGTATGTGTTGAAATATATAATTTTTGAAATTTTTGTTAAATACCCGTGCAAAGCCGGGACGAGCCGCTAGTTTACAATAAATGAGCGTGCAGAAAAATAGACGAAAATAAAATGTTATATAATTAAGTAAACATAAAGTGGGTGAACTTATAATTTTATGTTAAACGTATCACTGTCAACATCACCAACCAAGCAAACATGGATCTAAAGTAACAGAATACAAAATGGCAATGAAGGCAGGAGGTATAGATATTATTATATTGTTTTAAACCTTGCACACTCACGCAGACACGCGCACACACACACATACATGCACATACACACGCACCACACACACACCCTCACACACCACACACACACACACACACACACACACACCCTCACACACACACACCCTCACACACACATAAGAGAAATATGCTTTGATTAATAAATTAGTATAAGACTATCCTTGTCCAGAATCTGGAGAGGCTGGTAATTTGTCACACAAGGTCTCCTAGTATAGATACCAGTCTCTCACATAGATAATTTGACTCACTAATGTAATTATTATATATATACTATACAATACTATGTAATTCCTGTGTAAGAGAACAAATAGAGAATTTATTATTATTACTTATATGTATATATTTTTTTTAATATGTTATTTGTATATACATATATGTGAGTGCTAGTATGCAATAGATATATGTGTCCTGGGCATATTTTTTAAACTGTACATACTTGTCGCTTCTTTAACTTCAGCTGGTAGTTTATTATATACTAGCTTTTGCCCGCGGCTTCGCTCGCGTTAATTTAGAATTTGACAATCAATTCGGGTTGTACTCTGCTTGTAATAATATAATTCAATCATGATTCGAAAGAAACGTGGCGCCATTTATTATCATAAAAACGTTTTTGTTGTTTTTCTCGGGAACAGTAATTTTTTTCGGGATGAAAGGTAGCCTACGTCCGTTTCTGTACACCTGACAACATATTATATGCAAAATTTCAAGATGATCGGTTCAGTGGTTTAGGCGTGAAAAGATAACAAACAAACACTCATTTTCGCTTTTATAATATTAGGATTTTAAAACCCTCGTATTCTATATTCCGTTTCCCGTAATTCGTTCTAGGTTGACGCGCTACTAAATAATTTCCGTTGCGTAATTTTATGTTTTGTGTCTGTTGCTTTTTAAGAGTTGTGTGAATGGTTTTGTTTAGTATTTTCCTTATAAGTATGCACGTATACATACGATTGTGTGATGTTCATTATGTTAGTTTCATCATATACTTTTTGAGTTGAAGTTCGAAATTTATAATTATTAAATCATATTTTAACAAGTTTATTTTGGGCCTTTTGTATTAATTCTAAATTGGATTTTGCTGCAGTCCCCCATATTTCAATTAAATAGTCTATATGGGGCTTAATTAATGAGTTATACTCGTACATATAATATGTAACGAACTTTTCGAGGAATACATTTTGTAATACTTTGGAGAGCTCCTATAAGAGATATTAATTTGGCTCTAATTTTCTCAATAAGTTGTTTCCAAGTTGGGTAATTATCCAAAATAATACCTAGATATTTTTCTTTGTTTTTCCTGTGATTAATTTGATTATTTATTTTAAGTTGAATACTATCAGTTATCTTTTTGTTTTTTGGAGCAAATATTACTTAATTTGTTTTATTAGTATTAATAGTACTAAATTTGTTTGGAACCATTTATTTAACGAGTCGTAAGTCTTTCTGAACGTCTTGTATCATACCATCAACTGACCTGCCGAAATAGAAAATAGTAGTATCATCAGCGTAAAGTGAAGTATCTCCTGTTAGGTTTATTTGACATATATTATTGAAGTAGATAAGGAACAAATGCGGTCCTAAAATTGAACTCCACCGAATGTGACAGGGCGGACCACTCTGATGATTACCTATTCTTACAATTTGCTTTCGATTATGCAGATATGATTTAAAATATCGAGTGCCTTGCCAGTGATACCTATGAGATAACTTTCGAATTAATATATCTGGGCTAACTGTGTCGAAGGCTTTCTTGAGGTCGATGAAATAATTTTGGTTATAAGGTCAACGGCTGCCGAGAGAGTATTTGAACGTGGTCTGAATCCGTATTGTTTAGGATACAGGAAATTTATTGATTTGAGATATAATCCTAATCGATTATAAAGTATATTCTCAAAAATTTTCTAGATTATCGGTAGCACAGATATTGGGCGGTAATTACAGGGATCAGACTTACTTTCCGATTTATGGAGTGGAATTACCTTGGCAATTTTTAGATCGTCGGGAAATATGCCTCGTTCAAAACTGTGGTTAATACAGTTTATGAGTTCGACAGCAATGGTCTCTTTAGCACGGATTTAGTACTAATGCCGTCAATGCTAGAACTACAATTTAAATCTAATTTATCAATAATTTTATTTACTTCGTCCGTGGTTGCAAGCGTAATACACTTAATTGCATTTTGCCACTTGTTTCAGGTCCATCAGGGTTTGTTGGTAATCAGATTAGCTAAGGACGAACCAATGGTCGCGAAGTAGGCGTTGAAGCTTTCACATATTTCCTTTTGATCTGTAATAGTTCCAGTTTATGTGTCAAGTTTATCTGGTCCAGTTTTATTTCTTACTAGCCGACCCGTGCCTACTTCGTTGGGCGTTGATTATATTTTTGTGATGCAATTATGTTGTGTCTTAGTAGGTACAAAGTTTTATCAGGTTCATTATTTAGAATTAGAGTATATAATATAGTATATAAACAAAAAATAATAACAAACGTAAATTAGAATTATTTTTGAGCAGAAATCAGACAAAATACAGAAATATCGAAACAGAAAAAAAAATCAATTTCGTTGACGTCTGCTACGTAGGGAGCCAACCGCGCGAATGGCGCGGCATCCTATCGTATAGATGAAAGATGAAACCGTAAAACGGGCATGGGATGCGCGGCTCGCGGTGCGCAGCCCTCCCCGCTCCCGCTTCCGCTTCCCCCTGCGCAACAGCGACGTGCGGCAACGGGCGTCTCCAGCGATGTATAAAATCATAACAAACTACCATCTCCTAAATTACGCAACCAAATAACATACTTTAAACGAAAAATTTTATCTTTATAAAATTATCTTGAAGACAAAATCATTTACTTTGATATAGATTCATGTTTTGTTCATGAAAAGGACATCTCAACTTCACATCAATTTTATTTCTTTCATTTAATAAAAAAGCCTTTATAGTGATTCAAATATAAAAAGCTAGCTATACAGTATCGCGGACTTTTTTGTAGAACCAATAGAGACCAACATTTTTGATGAACATTATGTTCGTGTATACCGAACCGTTTAGTAAGCGCACGCCGGTAAAGCATCACATCTTGCCCAATTTCCGCGGACTTGAATACATATGCCATTATTTTTCTCTGAACTTTTTGTTAAATCTTAATAAAATATAGCCTATAGCACTCCTGAATACTGTAGCTTTCTGATTGTGAAAGAATTTTCATGATCGGTTCAGTATTTCCGAAAATTAGCCCTTACAAACAAACAATCAAAGTTACAACTTTACTACCTCTTTATAATATTAGAATAGATTTATTCATAGATGGCTGCTTCAAGTACCAGGCAAGCATAAAATGGAAACACGTCAATATTCGAATGTTTTAACAAAGTATGTGGTGGGTTAGGTGCTCCATGTGTTTCTCCGCATCGATGTCACTGTGGGGAAGCCGTCGATGGCCTTGGCCACCATGGCCTATCCTGTAGTAGAAATGCCGGTCGTTTTACGTTCGCGAGTTTGAATGAAATGGACGTTGAAATTGCTGCTGCTCTGACACTCTGCGCTTTGGCATGTTACAATTATGCGGCGAACACACCGCGAGTGTGGATGCGCTCTAACGACATTATCCGTCGTGCTTTTGTCACCGCCGGCGTGCCAGCTCATCTCGAACCTAATGGTTTGGCACGTGACGATGGGAAGAGACCAGACGGTATGTTATTGATGCCTTGGAAGATGGGTAGGCCCTTGGTGTGGGACGCAACGTGAGTCGACACCCTTGCGCTATCACATCTTCCCAGCACGGCGGGTTGTGCTGGTGCTGCTGCTGCATCTGCGGAGACTCTCAAACGGCGCAAATACAAAAACCTGGTAGGGGATTATGTTTTTGAGCCGTTTGGGGTCGATACGCTAGGGTCATGGGGTCCCAGTGCTCGTGCGCTCTATAGACATAGCAAAAAGGTTAATCGACGCTTGCCGTGACCAGAGGCCTGGCCTTTATTTTGCAGAAAGAATAAGCATTGCCATTCATCGTGGCAATGCTGCCAGTCTTCTGGGCACACTACCGTTCGACTGTGATGCGGAGGAATTTTATGACGCCTATTAGAGGGTTTTAGTTTTCTTTTTCTTTCTGTTTTATAATATTTTAGGTATAAGTCATTTTTTTTAAATTGTGGTTAGTACATATTTGAATTTCCTAGTTTTTTTTTATTTTTTAATAGGATAAGACCTATGTCCTTTTCCTGGTTCTAAGCTATCTCCCCACCAATTTTCAGCCAAATCGGTTCAGCCGTTCTTGAGTTATAAATAGTGTAACTAACACGACTTTCTTTTATATACATATATAGATTTTGCTTTGAAAGATCATTTATAAGTTGCCACATTTTTCGGGGTAATACTGTCCGTGAAACGTTTATAGTAATAGGTATTTTTAGTTTTATGTTGTTAATTATACTTGCTTTTGTTGTCTCGTATTCTGTTTTTAATTTCATATCCGATTTATTTGATTTGTATTTCTTCCATATGTTATTCCGGTTATCGATTTCATTAATAATTTCCTTCCTTATCCAGTCTTGGCAGGGTGCATTCAAAACTTTAAATTTCTTGATTTTGCTCATGTTTAGACAAAATTGCAATTTATCAGCCAGTCTCTCATATATAGATAGGCTCTTCAATTTTAGGTTGCTTTTCAAAGCATTTGCAAAGGTTTGTGTAATTTACTGCTGTGTATTCCACTTTTTTGGTGGTTGATATCGTTTAATTTCTAAATATATGTGTGTCTAGGGTCGGACATCGATGATTCTATCATGGCGAAATGAAAATTATGTTCCTTAAGGTTAGAGGAAACATGGTCTAGTATGGTTTTAGTGTTACCGGTTTCACGGGTGCAGAACTTCCACTTTTTAATTTTAAATTTTGTAGTTGCTTCCCTTTAAGTGTGTCCTTATAGTTATGAGTCCCTTTATCATTGGTTAGTAAGTTATTATTATAATCTCCAAACACTATTGTTCTCTTCATCTTCTGTAGCTGTTCCGAATACGTCTCAAGAAAATCATTTATGTTGGTTTTACCGGGTTTGTAGATGATTTTTTACATATATCCAGAGTTAATGAATGTTGTCTATGCAATGCTCTTCAACAAGATTATGTGCAATGCTATTGTGAACAAAAATCGAGACCCCGCCTTCTTTTATTATTTTGTCTATAATTATAATTGTGCGTGTAGCAGGGTATCTGAAGTGTATTAGCCTCATGATCACTCTTAATCCAAGTCTCCGTAAGTATAAGTATAATATAATAATGGTTACATTCTAATTGGTAACTTATAGGTGCAATATCAGCTGGTGTTCTGCCTGTGGGTGCTAACTTTCAATCCGCTGCTCGCTGAGAAAATGAACAAGTTCAACGCCATCCCCATCCTTGCTGATATCCTTAGCGACTCAGTTAAGGAGAAGGTCACCCGCATTGTCCTCGCTGTGTTCAGAAACCTGATCGAGAAGCCTGAAGACAAACAGGTATTGTATTATGTTTTATATGTTGTTTTATTCAGACCAAGGTCTAAGTAAAGCCAGAATACCGAAACATAAAACGTTTTCAAAGGAATAAACGCAAATAAATAAATAAACATCTATACCTGAAATAAAACCTAGTATAGAAGTTTAGTTCTTTTCGCTTTGCATATAATCCTTTGAAAAGGTTAGGTAGTTTACATTTTATAAGAAATAACAAAAATAATAATTCATTATTGCTACTAGCATTTTTGTGACATAATTTCATTGTTCGGTTTCCAGTCAATCTATGTTGCTTAGCTTATAATTTATAATAAAAAGTTCATAATTTTAATCAGTGTCTTTTTAACATGCTTTTTCTATTGGCTAGGTTGCGAAGGAACATTGCATCGCCATGGTACAGTGCAAGGTATTGAAGCAGCTGTCCATCCTGGAGCAGAAGCGCTCTGACGATGAGGACATCATGCACGACGTTGACTTCCTCAACGAACGCCTCCAGGCCTCCGTACAAGACCTTAGCTCGTTCGACCAGTACGCCACCGAAGTTAAGAGTGGCCGGTACGTTACACCTTCAATATCAAATATTTATTTATATAATAATTTAAAACTGCAGTCATTGTACCACAAATATTGTAAACTAGCTGACCCGCGCAACTTCGTCTGTTTCACATAAGAGAATTTTCCCCATTTTTGCAACATTTTGATGCTCCGGTCCTATTGGTCATAGCGTGATGTTATATAGCCTTCGTCAATAAATGGGCTATCCAACACTAAAAGAATTTTTCAATGCGAACTAGTAGTTCCTGAGATTAGCGCGTTTAACGAAACAAACAACCAAACTCTTATAATATTAGTATAGATTAAACCCGTAAATTTGCTTTTTTCTAAGAATCAATAAGATTGATCAGATAAAATTTTGTCCGGTTAAATAACGAAACATGAACAATAAATAATACCTACATCATCAAAATGAAATTATGTTTTGTATACGAGTTTACAAATTAACATTGTTTCACAGAAATAAAGCGGCAATTAAAATACATGTCGTGAACTCTACAAATTGCTGTAAACTCTACAACTACATTGTTTGAAGTATTATAGATTAACTAATTATCATTGCTCTTGTTCATCATTTGTGTTGTTTCCAGTTTGGAGTGGTCCCCTGTCCATAAGTCAGCTAAGTTCTGGCGTGAAAACGCAGCGCGTCTGAACGAGCGCGGTCAGGAGCTTCTACGTACGCTGGTGCACTTGCTTGAGAGGAGCCACGACCCCGTCGTACTGGCCGTCGCGTGCTACGACGTCGGCGAATATGTGCGCCACTACCCTCGTGGCAAGCAGTACGTACCGAGACCTTTATTCTATTTTATTTGTCCGGGATATCAAACAATTGTGTAATAAAGCTTCATACTATTACAGAGATCTTATAAGACTCTTACGTAATTACATAACCAGCATCATTATCAACAATGCCTATGTTTAAGGGTTTGAATTATGATCTGATCTGATGGTGTTTTAACGCACTACCAGCCGGCGGGCATAAGCCAGATCCGTAGCTGGCAACCGTTAGGGTTGTAGATATCTAAGCCGGCAGGCATAAGCCAGGTCCGTAGCTGGGGTTATATTGAAACACGTAGACTGATTCAACTGAGAATATATTTTCACTTTTTACGCTTTGTTATATCCCATTTATTGTTCATACAAGTAAAGCTAGCACTAATGTGTACAATAATCATTTACACCAATCAGTGACAAGTAAAAAAAAATCTAACATGTACGAGGAGTTCTTGAGCGTGTGTGCGTGCGCATAAATACTATAAAAGCAGATGGCCTCTTCGCGCGCCTCTAGTTCATCAGTTGGTTTCGTCGCAGCTAGACGTATGATGCTCCTTTCGATCGCCTTCGTGCGTCGCTTGGTTTCGGCGCGACTAAACGTATGATGCTCCGTTCGATTCCAGGTTCCTAATAAACTTATATGTTGATTGTGCGTATATACATACGCCACAGTGTAATAAAATCCACATATTATTACTGATACTACTACTACTGATAAAAAAAATTAAGGGGTATATTGAATAGTCGGTACATCTTCTAAATTTTATTATAATCTTTAATCGCTCATGAATGTTATATAAATTTATCAAGTCACCCAAGAGATGCCTTCAAATATGTACATAGACAGCTAATCTATACTAATATTATAAAACTGAAGAGTTTGTTTGTTTGTTTGCTTGAACGCGCTAATCTCAGGAACTACTGGTCCGATTTGAAAAATTCTTACAGTGTTAAGGTCTTAGCATACGTGACGTGTTTTTTCACGAGAAGTATGCTAAGACCTTTAGATAGCCCATTTATCGAGGAAGGCTATAGGCTATATATCATCACGCTAAGCTCAATAGGAGCGGAGCACCAATGAAGAATGTTTCAAAATCGGAAGGTTTTTTACTTTTGAGAGTTTCCGCTGCGTGCGCAGCGTAAACAGTTAAAGTTTCGCAAAAATCATGTATGACAGAATTGTTCCCCTTTAAAAGTTCTAAAAAAAGTCAGCGATAGCATATTATTATGTCTATCTTTTAAGGTTGACTATAACCTTTTTTATGCTAACCAAATTTGTTCTAAAATAATGGTTTATTTCGAAAGGTGTTTTTATAAACATTATATTAATCCTTATCTATATATATATATCCCTTTTTACGAAAATTGGGCGGACGGAGGAGTATGAAATTTCGCACACTTATAGTTTATACAGAACAGAAGTGACTAATGCTAATATTTATGTAAAATATGTATAATAAATACATTAAATTAATGAAAAAACACTACACGCACACAACCATGCATTTGACACACGCAGTCGAAGCGCGTAACTATGGTTACATATATTAATATACGAGTATAATGACATGACATAATATATATCAGTTGGTCTAATTTTGAGCACTAGGCGACCGCTAGTTCAAATAAATACGTTATTCATCACAAGTGTTTAATTTAAAACAAAATTGCCCTTTACATCATTCGATTTCAATGAATACCTTAGGAGATATCGCAGTTTTAAAATAACATCGGAGCAAAATAATGATCAAGTACCTACTGTGCGCGCATTAGTTAGCGTTAGCCCAAAGTAACTATTCCACGCGGACGAAGTCGCGGGCAGTAGCTAGTAGTTGTATATTCCTAAAGGGTCATGCTGATCTACGTTTTAGGTTGTTATCGGTCGAACACTTTTTGAAGTGAAACTTCTTTATCGACGTATGGGAGAAATTTTATAGCAGTGTAAAAAAAAATCGTCACGTTTTTCGGTTACGCGCCATGTTGCTTTTTTATCAAAGTTTAGTATAGTGACGTAAAGAATATAATGTAATATATTATAATAATAACAACAATATATTAGTTTTGAAGTTTGGTTTGAAATAAGAATAACAATATATTAATTTGAAAGTGATAAAATAAAAAGACTTATTCAAATTTAAGTGAATTTACAAGAAAAGTGAGAGTGATTATATATTTCGTTTTATAAATTCAACACGTATGAGCATGATTTTAATATTTATTTGAGGTTAACCTCACTTTTTGATTGTAAGTATCAGTGAATGTATATAAATCTGTTAAAATTAGCAAGTATTAATAAATATGACTGTAAATCTAGTGAACATTATTAATTCTAAAAACAATAAAAAATATAAATTAAATAATAATTTAAAAATAAAACAAAACACGATTAGAAAATAAAAATATGTATACGTACATCTTTTTTAATTATTCGTTTTTAATAATTTATTTATTCATTTTTAATTTTATAAAATCGTTGCATTTCTACAAGATTAACTGTCGTCATATAATTGTATTACTTTGACAAGATAATTCCAATTATTTATTCATAACTTGTGTAATTGATTAAGTCATTAAATATCTGCTTTGAATTATTTTTATTAAGTTATGAAATAAATATTAATATTAAAGTTAGTTAAATAATTTTTGTTAACTAATTAACTAATTTTTAGAGTAAATAATGGCAGAGTCCGAAAACTTTATTGAGTATCCAAATGCAATAGTTGTACAAGTAGATGTTCATCATCGCAATTGTTCACAAATCAGTCCATCAGTTGAGCGATCGAGAGAGTACAGAGATAAGAAAAATGATGAAATTCAAGCAGCGAGTGAAGTTTTCATTTTTATTGCATTTTCGTGAAGTTGCAAATAGTAGAAAAATGATATGTCGTAAAGAAGTTTCACTTACCTGTGTACTCTGGTACACACACACACATTTTTTTTAGACTATACACAACACATCACATAGTCTAATAGTGTTCGGTCGGTTTAGAGTTTACTGACAGAGTTTAGAGTTTATTAATACAACTGCCCGAGGTGCCATGTTTGCATTCAATTATTACCATCGGCAAGGCGACATCTTATAACATCGGACTAATAAAACGAGGCAATCTTTATGCATCGTATATTGGTGCCAATTCTGTTGTCACAAAATTCTCTAAACTTAACTAAAAATTACTAAAATTTAGTTTAGTCCTGTCACTTTTAACGACTTCAGAATACGAAATGTCGTTTGACAGGACTAAACAAAATTTTTGTGATTTTTGGTTAAGTTTAGAGAATTTTGTGACAACAGAATTGGCACCAATGTCTGTTATTATATTAAAATCTTTATTTACTTATTAACATTTGTTTCTTTGACAGCATCATTGAACAATTGGGTGGCAAGCAGCGTGTCATGTACCTCTTGAGCCACGAAGACCCTAACGTGCGATATGAGGCTCTTTTGGCTGTACAGAAACTAATGGTTCACAACTGGTAAGTGCCTATAAACTTTGATCTAACTTTGTTTTTATTTAGGATACGACAAGACACCCATAAAACGCATGCCACTTGTATTTACTGCTGTATAATGCCAATAACTCGTCTAATTTACAACGATGACGATTCACTGCGACCTTTGTTAAGCTATTTCGACAGCACGTCAAAGAAGTCCATAAATAAAGTGTAAAGTTTATAATATATTCGTAAAAAGAATATGTAAACAATACAGGAATATTGTGTTATCTTTATGTTTACTCCAGAACATCGGATTAAAAAAGTTATCAGTGTAAACAGGATTACAACATAATCTGATAAGGTCAAGATGTAATATTTATTACAATAAAGTAGCGATAAATCGCGTCGGATTACGTACCTATTGACTTTCATTTCATTTATTTATTCAAGAACAATTTTAATATTGTGTGTGAATATACCTATAATAATAATAGAAAGACAATTAATTAAATAAAAAACAACATTGGAAATAAGATAACAAATTAAATCATAATTAAAATAATAATAATTCTTCATCTTCTTTCGTATAAGAACATTGGCCTACTTAGCGAAACAATTGCCATAATTATCTATACTTGGCGTCGTCATTTCTCGATACATTTATGACTTGGCTTAGATATTTACACCATAGTCGGATGCATAAAATACTGTGATTATAATTTGTATGTATTTTTACAGGGAATACCTTGGCAAGCAACTGGAAAAGGAGCAAATCGACAAGCAGGCGGGTACTGTCGTCGGTGCTAAAGCCTAACCATGTTACATATTTAAAAGAAGTATTTAATTCGTTGTTATTATTGTTGTCCTGAATGATACCGGGCTTTCTAACGCATTAGCAATAAAATAGTGTGTATTAAATGTAAATAATGTGGCTCTATTCCATTCTGACACAAGTATCTAATCTTTATCCGTATACGCGACAATTATACATTTTATTATGATGATCTACACACAAAAGAAAGGTGACAAATTAACACTAAGTTTGATCAACAATTAGTGTACACATTCCTATAAAGGTTTAATGATGTAATAAAGATTAAAATATAGAAGTGAAAATATATTATATCCAATAATTTTGAAATTAATAGCATATTAGTGGTTTGTAATGTGATAACTGGTTACATCAGTATTGTGAATAAAGTTCATCATATTATGTTATTGTATCCACTAGTTTTCTTTTCCCAGCCTCCTATTCTAGTATTTAAGTAAGGATTATTTCATCTATCCACCTGATATTATGTCCTCTTAGGACAAACAGTAATAGGTAAACGCTTTCTATACAGACAGAAAAATGTTGTGAGATGCGCGCTCTATGTCTATGTGTACAGTATACTGGTACTGTGTACAGATATTCATAATCTTGTATGGAATAGTAAACGAAAGTTGACAAATATTACTTTTCGCCCATGCTCCTTGAGATATTGACAATTAGCTAGGGGTCCAATATAATTTCCGATAACTATTCCATACAAGATTACTGATAATGGTAGTAGGGCGGAGGCTCAACCCTTCCGAAAATAACATTTCGCCACACCCAGTCCTTATGAAGCTTTATGAAGTCGGCGCTAGTATGCGTGTGTCATTTTACGTATATGTATACGTATAATTGGATGGCTTAATTTGATATATAAAAACCCTAGATACACAATCCCGTACAAAACTTACACTTAAAACTGTCCTCAGTTGCTTATAGGTAGTTATATTAACTATATAAACCTTCATTAATGCAAATTAAACCTTAACACCTTAGGTAACTTTAAGTTGAATATACAAGGCTATCTAAAAAAGGTAATAAAATTTTACGAGCAGGGTTCGCGAGAATGAATGGAGTCGAATATTGTTTTTATAAATTTTAATGTATAATATATTCTGACGTAATTATGTAGAGTTTATAAAATGCATGTGAATGTGTGTTTTTAACACATATTTGTTTTTACTTTTACCTTAATATATAATAGATAATTAATACGCACGTAAATTATATTACGAGTATGTTTCATTGCTGTTCATATACTTGGTTGCCCGACTTTGAAATTATACGTGTTTGAAAATTACGCGACTGATTGTACATACAAATGAAAGTAACATATAACGATAAAACGAGAGAGAATATTAAGATTCCAAACTTAAAAAGATACAACATAATAAGATTTTTAATTTCCTTGAAATAAATTGAGTTTATTGTATAATCTTCTTTTTGACGGATTTTAATTTTTTTCGTATCTTCCTTTGTTATATTATAATGCAATCTTATCTTGATATATCTCTCGATAATAGATTTAATAGTATTATTTACATGATTGTTGTTTGTTAATATGACACTTTGGAGAATATAAGCCGACTCCCAAAAATTATGATAAGTGTTGTTGTTGCTGTGCTTGCTTGTGATCGTTGCTGTGCTATGACGGATATCCATTTTGCACATCGCACGGGATCTCGAGGAAAGCTGAAATCTAACATAAGTATGTAGATACATTTTATAAATATCCCACTATAAGGATACCGTAAAGATCATTTAAATAATATATTAAGCGAATACTATTATGGTTTGTAATAAAACAAGTCTAGCAAATAAAATATATTTATTTTTAAAAAGTAACAGCGTCTCTATTAATATTAGAACAGAGTCAACATATAACCCGGACTAATCAAGTAGAAATACAATAGTATGATTAATGCGTTTAGTAAGTGTTCATTTAAATGAGCCGTGTTATATGGTCGCTCTTTGTTACGAAATAAACAGAAAAAAAATATTTTACGTTGATTCCTTGACGCAATAATCAGTATTATAATATAATTATAATAATAACATTATTACTTACCGAAAATATGAAACACCGTCCTTTTTTAGTGTCCTGGAAGTGTGATTTTACAAGTTTTAAACGAGCTCTGCGACATGTTTACTGTCGGAGCGATCGAACGGTACTAAATTCAATCTATGACTAACTTAAATGAGCACCCAAATGTTCAAGTGGGTGCTCATTTGGTGAGGACGTTTTTTGACGCTGATTGTGTATCTAGGTTTTTTATACATCAATGATTGCTTAGCTCAAAAAGTTTTTTTTGGATTAAAAAATATGTTTTAAAATAGAACAGTGCTTCATTTGGTAACCTTCAAACGTTTTAAAAAAATAAATATATCCATTATTACGTCCAATATGAGTCACTTAAATTTTTGGACTTATCGCAAAAGACGTGGAGTAAGAGATTTCATAACAAAATTCTTTGGAGTTAGTGACATATCATTACCTCAAAAAGTTAACGATTATGAAAAGTTGGAATGAAAGCTGTATCGCAGAATTAACCAAGGTAAGGGTAACATTATGTATAAAAATCGATTGAAAAGATTCGTTATTATTTACTACGTTGTTTCGTTTTATAAAAGTATGTCGAGTTATTATCTAAACAATTGTCACACTATATCTGTTTAAATAAGCATTTAATTTATTTTTATCACACAATTAAGTGAGTAGATTGGTACGAGTATATTGATACAGGACTTAATATGACTGCACAATAAATTACTGAATTATATTTATGTTTCATGTATGCGTGCATGTATGTAGGTATATGTGTATGTATGTACATGTGTGTGCGGGTTTTATTTCTAATAAATATGATTTCGAATCAGTTATTACTCTTCCAGAACTTGGAGCTTGCATTTTCGAGGTTTTGGCGATCGATGAAAGTGCAGATGTATTTGTTTTTTTTTTTTATTTTTTTTTTTGCTCGTCAAAATGACCACACTCCACCTGATGGTAAGCAGTCGTGTGGTCTAAGAGCAGTGGCTTCCACATCGCCCCCACAGTAGCCGAGGCGATGTTGAGGTCTCTACTTTGACGGCCTGAGAAGATGCTTTTTCACGCCCCGCTTAAAGAACCCAGGATTGAAGGAAGAAGGAAACACGTGCCTTGGCAGAGAATTCCATGCCTTGGTCGTTCGGCAGAGATATGAGGACCCAAACTTTTTGGTACGCGCTCTAATCGACTCTACCGTGTAAGGATAACTCTTCAGAGCACTGCCCGTGGTATATTCTGTAGAAACATGCCAATGAGGCAATGTATCTACGGAGTTGCAAAGGTTCCAGTGAACTCGTGACCTCTGGATCTCCGATGATACGGACAGCCCGCCGCTGTAACCGGTCGAGAGCGTCCAGCAAGTACTGCGCGGAGCCATCCCAAAGATGAGAACAGTACTCCACGCAAGGGCGCACTTGTGCCTTATACAATAGGCACAGTTGCCCAGGCGCGAAGAACCGCCTCACCCTGTTCAGAATTCCGAGTTTTCGCGAAGCTTGCTTAATGACGCTCTCGATATAGGTTTTCTGATTAAGGGAGCGGCAAAGATCCATACCTAAGATGGAGAGACTGTCACGTATCACCAGTGGAGTGTTCTTCAGAGAAGGGAGGGGAAGGAACGGAGACTTTTTTGTAGAGAACGCGCATGCCTGGGTCTTCTTGGCGTTGAACTCGACCAAGTTCTTGGCACCCTATTCATAGATGCGGTCCAAGGTCCGGTCAAGTTCAACGACAAGATTCTGCCTTTTCCCCTTAACTTCAGCCTGTTTGGCCCCAGGATGTCCGAGATATCGCCCATGCACGGTACTGTCGTCCGCATAACAATGTATGTTGCCGAGATTCAACATATCATTGATATGCAGAAGAAAGAGCGTAGGGGATAAGACAGAACCCTGAGGCACTCCTGCATTGACCTGCATAAATTTGGAAGCGCGACCGTCGCAAAGGACCCGAATACGACGCTTCTGCAGGAAACTTGCAATCCAGGTGCACAGTTGAGGGGGCAAGCCATAGGCCGGAAGCTTGGAAAGAAGAGACCGGTGCCAGACTCTGTCGAAAGCTTTGGCTATGTCAAGGCTGATAGCCAAAGACTCGCCGTGCTTGTCCATAGCCTCACCCCAGAGGTGCGTGACGAACGCTAGAAGATCACCCGTTGATCGTTTAGACCGAAAGCCGTATTGGCGATCATTGATCAACGATTGATCCTCCAGGTAGCGGACAATTTGGGTGTTTATAATCCGCTCGAACACCTTGGAAAGCACCGAGGTGATAGCTATGGGTCGATAGTTGCTTGGCTCGGAACGGTCCCCCTTTTTGGGAATCGGTTGAACGTTCGCTTCCTTCCAAGCCTCAGGCACAATGCCTGCGACGTAAGACGTCCGGTATAGGCGCGTAAGTGTGGGAGACAACTCCGCTGCACATTTTTTAAGAACCACAGCTGGGATGCCGTCAGGTCCACTGGCTTTCCGAACATCGAGAGACTGCAGTATCGCACGAACGGTTCGTTGCCTGATACATATATCAGGCATGGTGTAGCCGCAGTTGGCAATGTTAGGCGGCTGCGAACCGCAGTCATCGATTCGGGAGTTGGCCGCAAAGAGATTTGCAAGCAGATCTGCTTTCTCCTGCGGCCGATGAGCCAGTGATCCATTCGGATACCTCAGAGGGGGCAGCATGGTCTGGCAGAAGTTGGACTGCACGGCTTTGGCCAGGCGCCAATAGCTACGACTGCCCGTAGGATGCGCCATTAGTTCTTGGCCGAACCGTGCGACGCGCTGGGCATCCGCTCTTAAGTATGCCCTCTTGCAGACCTTTGTGGCTTGGTTGAACGCTGCCTTCAGGTGATCCACGTTAGGGTCGTGGAGAGTACGAGCCCTGGTCCAAGCGCGATACGCCGTCTGTTTGCGTTCAACAGCATCGGCGCATTCACGCCCGAACCAGGGCCTTTTCCTGCCGCCGCTCGTGACATCACTGTATGGAATATAATATTCCATACCCAGGATGATTTCACCAGCGACAGCAGTAGCGCGCTCTGATGGATCCCTGTTCTCAAAGCAGCGTTGAGCCCAAGGGATGGATGCAAAGTATTCCCGCATTCCATCCCAGTCTGCTGACGAGTAGTGCCACAGTCGTCGTCTTGCCTCCTCGGGTCGTGGGGGCGTAACAACAACAGCTGTGGCACAAACCAGACAGTGGTCTGAGGTGCCCAAAGGAGCACGAATCGACACACTGTACCGGTTCGGGTTACTCGTCAGCAGCAGATCGAGCAGAGAGGGCGCCTGACCTGCAATATCTGGTATCCGGGTGGGCTGGAGTACCAGTTGAGACAGGTCATGCGTGAGAGCGAACGCATGGGCAGTTCGTCCCGCGTGGTCTGTTTTGGGAGAACCCAACCAGGTCTCATGGTGGGCATTGAAATCTCCCAAGAACACCAACTCAGCGTTCGGAAACCGCTCCTGCGCGTCGTCTGCCGCCTGGCTCAGGTAATTGAAGAGTCGAGTTGTCTCAGCGTCTCCTGAATGGGATCGGTAGAGGCACATGTAGATTTGGCTGAAAGAGCCATGATCTACGTGTACCCAAAGGACAGAGAAGGAAGGGTCCTCTAGGCATTGTAGACGGCGACAGCATATATCCGCCCTAACAAACAAGCATACCCCGGCTTTCGCGAGGAAACACTCCTCTAGCACGTAGCCGGGATATTGCAGGTAGTTCGTGTCTGCAGGACGGCGTATTTGTGTCTCCGTTAGAAAAAGCATTGCCGGCCGAGCCGTCTCCAGGTGGTGATGGACGGCATTAAGGTTAGCGTGGAGTCCTCTGATGTTAATAAACTCCACGACACAGGAAGCAGCAGTGGGGTTACGGCGATTGGCTGCTGTTGAACGACAATGCTTTGTTCGTACTGCCATAGAGTGAAAGGAAGGGGAAGCGTGAAAAAAAAGAGGCGGCTATTCTCGCAGCAAAGTGGGGCAAGGCGCAGAGCAAGTTTTGTCATATAACTGTATGGTATGGCGATAGCCGATCCGACGGACGGAAGGACCCCCGTACCCTCCCGAAAGTGGTCGCCGGGACCCACCCTCCGGTCACCATCCGGCACGACGAGCCACCTCGAGATTATGCGCGGCATGATAAGGCAGCCAACCTAGTTGGTTAGACTCGGTTGGGCCTCTGGACTATACCGCGGGCGGCCAGCAGAGCACCGTTTCTACGGCTCTCCCTGGCCGCCGGGTCGACTCGCGCCACCCACACAATGACTCTACGGATACTCTGCAGGTCCCTCATAAGCTGCGAGAATCGTCACCTCATGCTTAGGCCTCCGGCGCTCTCATTCACCGAACGAAACACAGCAGTGAAACACTGTTGTTTCACGTCGATTTTCTGTGAGAGGGTAGTACTTCCCCGGTCGAGCCGGCCCATTCCTGCTGTAACCAGCTTGGCTCTACTACCTTACAAATTGTGTGATAACTGTAATATCAATGATTCCAGTGATGAATAAAAGAATATTATCTAACTACTCCGTGATGATAGAAATATTCAGATTTTAATTAATTTAATTACATTAGTTTTTCTTATTCTGTGATAAAAATAATAACTCATCTAAATTCCTTATAACTAAATTAGAGTAGTATGTATCACCGAGTTAAAGTGATTGTCGCATAATTGCCAAAGTCAGCATAGCCATTTTTTAAGCATAGTTATATTGATTTAAAATAAGATTTCAATTAAACATAATGTTAACGAAAGTCTGATTTATGTTCCTAAAAAAATTAAAAGAATTTAATTGAAGCAATCTACGTTTTTTATTACAATATCTATTTTATCACGTAATTAAATGAGAGCACCCTACATAGCTATAGCTATTCTGTATTTTGTGCTTATAGCTATTTATATTATGTATTACGTTTAACTGTTCAATTATTGTAGTCCAGGATTTGTATTGTTTTGTATCAATCGTATTTCTGTAACATAAAAAATATGCAAATAAAAATTGGGCGATATTAAATTAGAACAAGTAGAATGTTACAAAAATAGATCTAAACAAAACAATTTAAATCCAATAAGCATAGGGTGCATATCGTAGTATAAGAATAAAACAACAACAAAAATGCCAGCTTCGGTGTTTCCCGAGCTATGATACATATATCCTTCTTCAAACGAGGTTTAAAGAGAGTTCTTCTTTCACGGTAGGCAGCGGCTTTGCTGTGTCCTGACATTGCTAAAGTCCATGAGCAGCGGTTACCACTTTCCATCAGGTGGGCCACTTGCTCGTCTGCCACCAATGGCAATAAAAAAAAACATTTTGTTTCTTTTTAATATGTAGGTAAGTATATGCTTATTAAAATATAACTGTGCAGCGGACTCTAGGTTTACAGTGAAATGCGCAGCGTCTCAGCATTTTTGTTGTTGGAAAAACCGCACAACTCTAAAAGCGTCACTATCGCACACTGATAACAACAGTTTTCGATGGGAAGATTAATTGATTTTTGTTTTTTATTATGTTGCAAATATTATAATATAACAATGTATGTGAGTCCTGGTAACTAATAAGAGGTCGGCATTAGGTAGAGTTATTTATGCACTTACACTGATTTCATACGGCGAAAGAATAAAGTGGATATGCCTCAAATCCCGAGATTAATTTTAAAGAGCAGAAAATCCCGTGATTTATTAAATAAAAAAGTTATTTACTTTTACACAATTTAAACCACTGCACGCGCGACGTTGCCGTAGTTCGTACAACATAGCTTGTGAGAACAAAAGAAAACAATAGCAGAAATGCGAAGCACTCCTCGCTTAACGAAATGTAGTAGATTTTGTCTCTTTCTACCACATTCAAACTTTCTATTAGCAATAAATCGGTTAACTCATTCAAACAGCTCATTCACTTACCTAATTCCGACCTCTGCTAATAAAAGTAGGTGATTGTTTTAATTATATGAGGAAAGTATGAAATCTGCCTTTTTTTACTTTACGTACTGTTTCCTCATGTTTTTTTTATTGATGAGCTGTTGTTTTTTATTTTCTTGGGGTTGGCAACACGTCACAGACTTGGTTCATTTCACGTTTCAAACTTGTTTCAAACCACCGTATTCTCTGTCTACTACAAAGGTCTACTACGTTTCAATACAAATTTCAAACAGTGAAAAAAAAACGACCTCTGGGCTGACCAAAACACATAGCTTCAAAAGTACTGTGTGATAATTGGTCCGAGTTCAAAATACATGGACTTAATGCTTCGATCAAATATACTATAGATAATATAATATAATATAATATTCTACCACATACACACAACACCATCTAGCCCAAACTAAGCAGAGCTTGTACTATGGGTACTAGACAATGGATAAACATACATATATACTTTTTTTTTTGTAAATACATACATATTATACATAGAAACACCCAGACCAAGACAAACATCCATGTTCATGCACACAAATGTTTGACTTGTGCGGGAATCGAACCATTGCACCAGATGCACATTCTCATACAAAAACCGCGTCAATATGTGGCACTGACCAGTACTACTTACTTATAAGTGTCTGCATTTATTATGCAATCCAGGAAATAAACTGAAATAACCATTGAACGCCCACTGAGAAACATTTTGTAATAGTTTAGTTAAAAAGCGTCAATGTAAAGCGTCCTAAGTGTGTTAATCGCGATACGCAAGCGTACTAAGTATATGGTACGGTCTCCACCCGCTAACCGACACTACTACGGTGTCGATTCGCTCTCGCTTATGGGCAGCGCACGCAAGAATGAGTGGGACAGGTGCGTAATACATGCAATTAAATTTAAACGAAAATATTTTCAAATATATTATTTAAAGCGCCATATCCAACAAAATATAATAAATATTTCATAACAAAACTATACTTACCGAAAGTACGACATTCCATCCTTTTTTACACTTTTAGAGTATAGTTTTTGCATTTTTCACTACACACTTTGGCATCGTGAAATGTGTGACTGCTAGCGGGGTCGTAAAGTGGCTGCGAGCGAAATTGCGTATACAACTGATTTATGCACAGTTTTGTTGGGGCCGTTTTTCGAGCGACGATCGTGCATCTATGGTATATTTTATCGATGACTTAGGCCTAGAGCGCACGGGCTACTTTTGTCACCGTGACTGTTACGTCACTCTTATCAAGTCTGTGTATATGTATGGAGATGCGCGCATGTTACGACGTGACAACTGGGTGACATTTTTGTACGCCGACCGGCGAACAAACCCGTGATGAAACTGTCACCGCGCCGTTAAGTTTTCATAGCAGTGTGCGCAAGGGTGACAAAATTGTCACACTCTGCGTCGTTCGTCCGCCATTTGCTTTACGACTATCGACTTTGGTGCACGCAAAATGGCATCATCATCTACGCAAAACCTAACCATTCGTCAAGATGATATTGATAACACTCCCTTTGGAGTGACAGGCTATTAAGTGGAAAGTTCTATACTATGTTTTATAAACTTCGAGAACATCCAAGAATTTTTTATAAATATTTCCGAATGAGTGTTACAAGTTTTGATGAGTTACTTCGCGCAAAGGTCTTAATGTTCTCGAAGTTTATAAAACATAGTATAGAACTTTCCACTTAATAGCCTGTCACTCCAAAGGGGGTGTACCCAGTATTCTTTTTGCTTTCTTTTTCTTCTAAGTCTGACGAGTTCACAGACAACGACCATTCAAAATCCATATCGGCAAATGACGCTAGATTTGTCACTGTCACCTTTCGTGAGCGCCCTCCACTTTGCAAACGTGACGTGACAATGACAAAAACTTTTATGTCACGGTGACAAGAGTCACCCGTGCGCTCTAGGCCTTAGTGACTTTAAAATAAAAAGTCAATGGTATTATTTATTTCTTGGTTAAATTTGGGTTTAATTACTTGCTTACTTTATTTGAGATGATTTAGTGATGTTTAGAATTAGTAAAACTCTTCCTAGCGTCATTTTATTGAAAAACAAATTAAGTCAATCCATAGACTAAGCCACCCAATGAAACAAATTGTTTATTAATTATTGCTTTTACGTCATGTATTTCATTTTGATTTATTAAAAATTATTTTTTTAAAGATTATCTATAAACATAAATAGCCGAATTATTATGATAATGTACAGGCAATAATACGAGTCGAGTTTGTGCTTCCATTGGGTTCATGATTATATCGGTAACACGGTATTTAAATTATTTAATTATAAAATATTTATTATTTATCAGAATTTTATTTAAACACATAAATTTTAATATAGATAACATTTACAATATATTTACATTATTAATTTCAAAACGAATTAATCTAATATACAGTGTGAGTCTTTATAAAGTGCACATATTAAAAAGGGTGAAAATATAAACAATTTTATCGACGGAAAAAATGTTTAAAAATATCTAAAAATTTAAAATTAAAAAAAAATAATTTAATTTTAAATTTAAATTTAAAATTTAATAATAATTTTTTAATAAATTTTACATTTATTGCAAAAAATGGTAGTAAATGGTAAATTTTCTTCAAAAAATCATTAATAACTAATTTAAGAGGTTTATTTTTCAAAAAATGATGGCTTTATTAGCTCGGCCTATTATTCGAGATTATTATTAATTTTGTTTGGTTTTAATATCAAATTTAGTTTAAAAGTAGTAACACTTTGTTTGCATGGGGTACCAAGACGAGAGTAAAAAAATTTTTTTTAGATTTTTTAAACATTTTTTCCGTCGATAAAATTGTTTATATTTTCACCCTTTTTAATATGTGCACTTTATAAAGACTCACACTGTATATTTACAAACGTATTACGGTATGTATCAACTGAACAGGTTTGGTCAACTGAACCGTTAAGCGAATTACTGCTACAAAGCCGATATGTTACATTCGTATTTAATGTCTATGTGATTGGTGAGCGAATAACGCATCCTTTTATCAATATAATATAAATTATAATAATAATATCAATCCTGTACCTATATGTATAAACACCCACTGCTGGGCACGGACCACAGACATAAGTACTGGCATGAACCTATTTCAAGAGTGAAAAGGTTTAGGCCTACCAGACAAACATGCAGACTACACTTTCAAAGAATTTTCAGGTTTCCTTACGATGTTTTCTTTTCTGCTCGAGGAAGCCAAAATAAAGTATTTAATAACCACTTAATTTCAAAAAGTTAGAGGTGCGCCTTTTGTTCACTCTCGAGACATCTGCGTGGAAGTCCAACACCATCTTACTAGATCATCGCTACTACGTATTCTTACTTAAGTTAATAATTATATCAAATCTGTATACAAGCGCCACTATCTAATATTCTATTATATTTTTATTACTATCTAAAAAGCCAAGTAGCCACGGACGCAACAGCCGCTAACAAAAATCTGAGAGTCACATGTCATATTATGACAGGATGATGTCAATTTCAGCGCTTTGTTTGGTTTTCGTTTACCGGGCCGAGGTTTTATTTTAGTTAAATTGCTTATAATTTCTATAATAAAATGGATGTAGATGTTATGGAAAACGTTTTAGTTTTAAAAGACTACAAGACGGTTCCAGACATCGTTCATGAATACAGTCCAACTTTAAAGTTTGGACACATACCATTAGTGATTGATAATGGTTAGAATTTTAATAGTGCTATTGATTATTAATGGAAATATAGTAGCTTATTCAATCATTTATATAATTTTAAGGTTCATATCAATGCCGGGTCGGATGGTCTATATACGATGAGCCAAATTTGATTTTCAAAAACCTAATAGCTAGACCACGGAAGGATAGATGTAAGAAAGATGCTGAACCGCCAGTTACTCCGCCGATTCAGATTGGCAATGATATTGTGAACATAGAAGCTGTAAGGTGAGTTCCTTATATTTGTGACAAATGTTAGTCTCTGCCTACCCCTCTGGGAAACAGGTGTAAATCTATGTATGTATATAAAATATATTCATAATAATATACTTAGTAATGTTGTAGGGATTCTAAATTGTTAAAGCAGGTTACTGTCACAGTTCATGGTTGTACATGGTTGTTGTAGTTACGTGGAAGATTTGGGGGCCAAATACCTCCTGCCGGAGGCTCTACGAGGGGGTTGTGCGGTCCATGGCCCTGTATGTGGCCTCAGTTTGGGCGGACAGCCTGACGGCCCGAAACTTTTCGGCGCTTCGTGCTCCACAGTGCGCCATGGCCGTCAGGTTGATAAGAGGATACGACACGATCTCGTTCGAGGCTGCGGGCCTCCTCGCCGGATCGATGCCATGGGACCTGGAAGCGGCGCTTTTGGCGTCACTTTATCGTTGGCGCCAGGAGGTACTAGCTCGGGGCGAAGGACCTGCTCTTCCCGCCGTCGAGGCGCCAAGGTCCGAGCTCCGCCAGGTCCTAGTGGCCAATTTGAAGAAGGAGCGACTTGTGCACCCCAGTGCCGGGCACGCCACGATCGTAGCGGTAAATCCCGTGTTTGAGGAGTGGCTGGAGAGGCGGCATGGCGCCCTTACCTTCCGGCTGACACAGGTAATGACTGACCATGGTTGAGAGGTCGGTCGGTAGTGAGAGGTCGTGGAACGCCATCGCCTCCTGTGAGGAAGTTATTTCCATCAAGGAGGCGCCGGAGCGGGCGAGGGAGCGTTTAAACCCTCTTCCCAACCGCAGAGCCGGGCGCCGGAGGGCGCGAGACGACCTCCAGCCACCCTGAGGATTGACCTGAGGGTGGCGGGCTTTGTGGGCCTGCCCGCCATCCGTTCAGCACCAGGTCCGAGAGGCGGAGTGCGTGTTCCCACGCGCGCCTCTGTGTCGTGTCCGTCTCCCCTTTAGAGGGGATTGTAGGGAATATTTAGAGGTGACCAGTGGGTAGGTCTTTTCGAGTAGTGGCCTGCCGTTTCATACCGCGGGCCGTAACCTCGGCGGGGTCGCGACTGCATGTGAAAGTGATTCGCGCTTCCCCGCCGATAGTGGTTTGTCAAGGAACACCGTGGTGGGTTTAGTCGGTATTCCGGGAGGTACTTTATTCCCATTCCATCTTTCTTTTACCCTGGCGAGTCCGACATAACCCCTCCGCCCGACCCCGCGGAGAGGTATTCCATAATTCTAAATGACTAAATCAAAAATAATATTGTTTGTTCTAGTAAGTAAATAAAAGTTTTCTAGTATAAACTTAAACTGACTAATTCACCTCTTTATATAACTTGTTTCTACCTTGTTCCTTAAGCTATTGTATCTATACATAATACCTTATGATATGTCCTTTACAAAAACAAATCCATTTGTAGCTGATAAACAATCAGTTTTAAGCATTAAGGTTAGTAAAATAAGGTTTAAAAGTGGCGCGCAGTTGGTGACTCATATCTGAGGCTGTAACAAACATGTGGTACAAATGAAGCGGCTTGTATGAGAGCCTCTGTCAAAGGCCAGGTTAAATGATGCTGTGTTTAGAAATTAAGTGACTAGCATTATTGTACTTATAGTCTAATAGCACAATCTATTTCAACAATTCCTTATAACCAAAATCTAAAACAGTAAAATCTTATTATTATTGTCGGCCTCGATGGCGTAGTAGTTAGTGTAAATGACTGCCACGCCTGAGGTCGCGGGTTCGATTCCTGCACGAGTCAAACACTTGTGTGCATGAACATGGATGTTTGTCTTGGTCTGGGTGTTTCTATGTATAATATGCATGTATTTACAAAAAAAAAGGTATATATGTATGTTTATCCATTGTCTAGTACCCATAGTACAAGCTCTGCTTAGTTTGGGCTAGATGGTGTTGTATGTATGTGGTAGAATATTATATTATATATATATTATTATTATATTATAAAATAGTCTACTACTTGAACCTAGCAAATTATATTCCTTACTTTGTATTTTAAGGATTCTGCTACAACATCATTATCTAAAGCCATACTGTATCCTTAACTGGACAGAGGTGTCTCTTTGTTAGTACAACTATCCACATTCCTGGTCCAATCCTTGAACATACCATGTCATAGGACCACTCATTATGCCACTGACTAACCAACATTCCCTCGGCTTATCCTCTGTCACTATTTGATCAAAGTTTAGTTCTACTTGCCAGGTTCCATTCCTCAAAATTTAAATTAGATTCTTATTGGTTGTATAATACACCCAAGTATAACCTTCCTATTATAAAACATGATTACTATATTGGTTTTCAGGTTTCAACTGAAGACTCAGTTTGATAAAAATGTGGTGACTCATTTTGAGGCACAAGAGCAAGTGTTTGACTACATTTTTTCACATTTGGATATAGACAGTGATGGCAGTGTGCCTCATCCTATTGCCTTAACTGAGGCCTTTGTTACACCCAATTATTGTAGACAGTGTAAGTATTAAAGAATGGATCAATATCCTACTTACTCTTTGTGTAAGAGATAATTAAATGCATTTTTAGTTTATCCTTGTCATAACAAATTGCTTTTTTATAATTGCTTTTTTATGACATATTGGGATCAACCACATATAATAAACAATATTAATTTGTCCTTGAGCATATGGGCATCCAAACACAATGCTTTTATCAATTTGTCACAATAAGATTTAAACAACAGGTTGAAAAACGTAGGACTCTGCATGATGTGATACAGAAGTCAATGCTGCTGTGGACAGAATTCACACATGTTGGGGATCATATCATATACCCATTAATCTATGTTATACACTTTAATATTGAATATATATGAAACTCTATACATAATATGAAGCTCTCCTTGTTTAAATTAACATTTATTTGTATATAATTAAAATATGAAAATACACTTCAAATTAACAAAATATGTTATTAAAAGATTTAATAAATAGTAAGGTAGATGTAGTAATAACTTGATATCCTTATACTTTCCAGTAATGTCAGAGCTGTTGTTTGAGGGGTACAGTGTTCCTGGAGTGAGCTATGGAGTTGATTCCCTGTTCAGTATGTACAAGAATGATATTGGAGACAGTGCACTTATTGTCAATTGTGGCTATCATACTATACATATAATACCTGTTATCAGAGGACAGATTATTGAGGAGCATGCAAGAAGGATTAATTTGGGTAAGGCTGAATAGGTTTGTAAATAACTAGATAATTGTGTAAGTGTCCAGAGAGTACAAAATCTGGTCTCCTTCTCTTCTTAAAAAGAGACCACTGCATAGGGATGCTCTGTCACAGAGGACTTTACAAACATACAATAAATGGACACAAGCTGCACTCAGACTAAGAACAATCATTTATGAATTGTACATAAATGATTGTGTGGGATTTCTACCCACAACACTTAATCAATATTTTTGATAAAATACTGCAATGTCCGATTGTGGTACATACTTTCGTTGATTCTATTTGATATGAAGAATTAGTGTGAGACACATTAGAATTTGTTTTCATTTAAATTTTGCTATATGAAATTATTATTTGCTGGAAACAGCTAAGCCTATTGAAGCATACTTCCGTAGTCACTTATGTATGCCTTGTCTGTGCATTTCTTAAGATAACTATAACTTATCTTAATGCCAAGAATCAATTTTAGTCACAGTGATGTTATAGTTTACTAGATGTTCCCGCGGTTTCACCCGCGTTTATCGTTACTGCGCCGCCCCCGTGGGTCGTAGCGTGATGTTATATAGCCTATAGCCTTCCTCGATAAATAGGCTATCCAACACTAAAAGAATTTTTCAAATCGAACCGGTAGTAATCACGCAGAATAAATCAGGAGAAACATCGTTTGTACTATGTTTGTAATGGGTATTATATTGCTGAAATGTTATTTTAAAACTGCGATATCTCCTAAGATATTCATTGAAATCGAATGATGTAAAGGACAATTTTGTTTTAAATTAAATACTTGTGATGAATAACGTATTTATTTGGATAAGGATTAATATCATGTTTATAATAATACCTTCGCAAATAATGCATTATTTTAGAACAAATTTGGTTAGCATAAAAATGGTTACAGTGAGCCAACCTTAAAAGATAGACATATGCTGTCGCGGACTTTTTTTTACAACTTTTAAAGGGGAACAATTCTGTCGTACATGGTTTTTGCGAAACTTTAACTGTTTACGCAGCGCACGCAGCGGAAGCTCTCAAAGGAAAAAACACCCGCCGATTTTGAAACATTCTTCATTGGTGCTCAGCTCCTATTGATCTTAGCGTGATGATATATAGCCTATAGCCTTTCTCGATAAATGGGCTATCTAACACTGAAAGAATTTTTCAAATCGGACCAGTAGTTCCTGAGATTAGCGCGTTCAAGCAAACAAACAAACAAACTCTTCAGCTTTATAATATTAGTATAGATACATATATTTCTCTTGCATTTCAGGTGGAAGTGAAATGATATACTACTTGCATAAGTTACTTCAACTGAAGTACCCAGTGCATGTTAACGCCATCACTATGTCGAGAGTGGAGGAAATTCTCCAAGAGCACAGCTCAATAGCGCTGGATTATCAGGAAGAGATTAGAAAATGGGCGAATCCCGATTACTATGAGGCTAATGTGAAGAGAATACAGCTGCCTTATGTGCAAACCGCTAGTTCATCTGGTCTAACAGGTAAAAACAGTGATTATATTTTTTTTATCTAGCTGCCAATAATTGACCGACTATTTGGCGAGGACACAAATGCAGCTACTGCGCCTCCTGCCTTTATACCTTTTTTGTACATGGGTAGGAGGAAAGAAGAGGATATGTATGGCCTAATATAGGGAAAGCCTCACGTTCTACCGACTAAACTTACCAAGATGTGGTAACTCACTGTCTTGCATGCTAGCGGAATCGCTGGCACTATGACCACATCAGCGATCAACTGCGGCACCTGCCTTTTCTAACGTCATTATCATTTTGATAATGATTACTCATAAAAAAGAAGTGTTTGACATTTATAAATCAGGATTGCGGAAGTTGCACTTACCCTACTTAGTACGTTCTACGTCTACCATCCCTGGTACGTCCCTAGGAATCAGAATTTATTTACAGTATTTCTTTAATTGTGTGAAACAAAGCCATATATATTATTATACCCATTCCGTAACGCGCTGTCTGGTTCTCGGATATGGAATAGCACCTTCAGGAATGACGGCAAGGCCTCTTTTGACTGGTATTAAGAAACACTGGACAACGAGAAGAAATAAAGAGAGAGAGGGAGAGATTTCGATAAATATCTACGAGTTGCACTGCCTGTTCGTGCGGCAGTGTAAGCTTGAATGCGGTCACAGGTTGGGTTGTTCCCAATGCAAAAGTATTATGTTGTGTTACTTTTCCAGCTGAGCAACAAAAAGAGCGGAAGAAGGAAATGGCGCGGCGGTTGTTAGAGATAAACGCAAGAAAGCGTGAGGAGAGACTTGCAGAAGATGAAGACCAGTTGAACCAACTTCTAGCAATAAAGGTAAAACACATATGAAATACAGATTGAGATTTTGAAAATTAAATTTTTATGACGTGGACTTTAACTTCGATCACCTGTCGCATTGCGGCCTCACTCCACAACCATGGTCTTTTAGACAATACATGAACAGCAAAACTACGTTTCCTTTACGACTACACTGCCAGTATTTTTCAATGTAGACTGTTCATATTCAGGGTTCGAAATTCTTCCATACTACATTGAAATCGATCCAACGGTTTAGAAGCAGAAAAAGTTATGTTCCTTTAGTCGTTTCCTCATTGTTAAGTTTGCCTCGATCAAAATGAATACACGCGGTCGGGCAAGCTTTCACACGTTAGGTTTGCCAACACAACGCCTTCTATTTGCCCTTTGTTGCGAGCGCAGCGCTGGCAATCAAGGTTGTTTGGATGTCAACTCAATTTGGTTGTCCGATAAACGACCACACGATCAGTTTTGGCTTCAACTATTGGGCGGTTGACCCGAACGTGTAGAATAGGTTTTATTCCTAAAGATAGCTTGAAGTTCATAGGACACATATCCACTCGGGAAGGGATCGTCACCGTATCCGCCTTTCGCCTCGCCGTCAAACAAACGTCGACCTTACGTAACCAAAGCGGTTCGTCGTCGTTCTCCGGTCCGTCGACTCGGCTACGGCTAGGCGACGCCGCGCTCACTTAAATCATATTAATATGGATATTTTCTCACTTCTTCAATGATCCCTTTTCATCGTTATTTTTATTTGAAATCTAACCTACAAATTCAATAAAATACGCGCGCAACACGACTATTCGTTATCTTGCGAATGATAGCACGTTCGGCAACAGTAGTGCACGGAGAGACGTAAGCGCGGGGACGACGAGCCGTAAGCGCGAGGACTGCAACTTGAAAGCTTGTCCCGAGGCGATTACGTTACGATTCCGATTAGTGTGCGTTGCTGTAGGGAGTTTTATACAAAGAATACTGCACGGCTCGAGTTGATACGGTGCCGATTCGTTTCCGAGTTGATATGTGTGCTATGACCTTGTTGCAGCAATTTTTAATGGTATTTAGTGACACCCAGGATCTCTCTTAAAGCATTGCCATTGTATGTGCGAGAAAGTGACAAATGTATGCAGTTTGTAAAGCCGGCAATACATGTTGGCCTAACGTTGCCGAGTGACAGCCAATACCAACGTATAGACAGCGTATTTGCTTTAGCTTGCCAATGCTTGGTATCACTTGCCCTAATTGGCCGAGTGACGGCAAGCGCCAACGTGTATAGAGCTTAATTTGCGTAGCTTGTAACAACTCGCGGTCGCTCGCGACCACTCGTCTCACTTCGGAGCGGTGTTAGTTTTTCTACACAAATCAAAGACGTTGGTCTACGCTCGGCCAATAGTGTCCACATGTTGGTCCGGCTGACGTTTCGTGATTGGCGAACATCGCCGTTATACGTACAAAATGTATTATTTTTACAAGTCTACTACGGTATACACTAATATAATTATATGCGCTCATTAATCGTGAATAAGTCATTGGAGAGCCATAATTAAATAAATAGGTACTAGCAGCTGCAATAACTTTCACAACGACCATATTGTTTCAATGCTCAATAAAGACTGACAGTGCCCAACGTGTGGACAGCTCCACAAAGCTCGTCTACATTGGCTTGCTTCACACTTGCCAAACGTGTAGACGGTGGTATTTGCCTTGTATCAATTTGCCTTCACTCGCGTTGGCCTACGCTCGGCCAACGTGTCTTGCAGGCTTAAGGCGTCTCTCATGGCTGACTGATGTCCAAGCTTTATAGTAGGACATTTAAATAGGAAATAAGTGTTCTTGAATGGCGATCAGGCACAAGCAAACGTAGCGCTGCACGTGTCTACTAGACAAACGACCTGTCAAATTTGGCGGGAGTCTGTTAAATGCACACATAGCGTCGATCGCTGTAGATGTCTATGGGAGAGGCGTATGTTCACCAGTGAATGTCATAGTCATAAGGCTGACATAATAGTATTATTGGTATGGATTTTTAAATTATATATATGTTATGTTCTTTGCAGGATATGATAGAAGATGGCGATACAGACGAATTTAATGAAGCTATTAAAGGTTTCGATATTAAAAGCTACGAGGATCTTCAGGTAACCTTTTCATTAAAAATAAAAAGTTATTACCATAGGTACATAATCTGACGTATTAATATGCTTATGTTTTTCGACAGAGACAATTAACAAACATCAACATGCGTATAGAGAAGAATAAACAAAGGATTGCGGCGGCCGCGACGGCTGAAGAAAATTTGGAAACGCGGCATACTGGCAGAATGAATCCCCCTACTGACCCCGAGGCTTTTCAGGCGTGGCTTAATGATACCCGAATCAAGGTATGTATATCGCAGGTAATTTGTATGATTCCGCATTTTACAAACGGTGTCGTCCGTTTAAAACGCTCGCTGTTTTAAAATATGCCGAAGGCAAAATGTAAATTGCCTTGTCACTTTATAATATGTCACAACATTTGATAGACAATTGAACAGCATAACGAGCACCTATGCGCCTAAAATCACTGCATTCCGTCTCGGAAGGGTTAGGTTATGTTAGTTTCCTTCTTAAATCCACCCAAAAATAGGAGCCCTGCAATAATAACAATCAACGAGCGTTTTTAAACGGACGACGCCGTTTGTAAAACGCGGAATCATACAAATTGCCTGCGATATGTATATGCATTTATATATTTTTCCAGTTCGGCCAGTGGTGTAAGAAAATATTCAGTTGACGCACAAAGTCTGTGTCTTGTTGACCGCAATAGGTGTTCGTGCTGTTACGTGTTACATCTATCATAGATCAGCGTTGCCCAAATTTTATTATGCCCTGGCCCAGTTATTTTAATGTTTCCCTATTGTGACCACACGTTTTTTAACCCTCTCAGTATATAGGGAAAATAAAAAAGCACATTTCAATGTCCACACAAAGCTACGCAGGACGCGTGACGACTACCACTCACTCCTTAGTGTAACAGCGGAGCGAGCGTTTTGCGTTGAAACAGAAGCAAGACGTCCCTTGACCATGAACGAGTATGATTGATTGTAAACAGTGAGACAATGCTGCGACCCGGTATTTTATTTTCGTGGCTTGGTGCCCACCATATGGAAAACATTGTTATTGATGCTGAATGTGGGTGCGATATACATATATAATTATATAGGTAGGTACATCATTATGTTATGTATGTATTAGTAAAAGTATAATTTAAACATGTGTCCGATCCATTTGAATTGACACAAATTTAACGCCCCATTGATGGCCAAAGATTTCCCAAACTGATTACAACAGCATCAATCTATTACTCTCACAAAAACGAATTACGTAGGTACGTACCTATTTATGGACTTTGTTGTAATATCTATATTTTTATACAGTTTTACTAACTGCTAATAAAGGTCTTAAACCTAGTGCAATTGTAGTAGTTTAACTAATTATATTAGAAAAACGTAATAAATATTATTCGTAACTATCATCTATTTATGCATAGGTAATAGAAAAATGATTGTTTCAACATTGTTAGTAGGTAAACGTGTTTGCTTGTGTCTACTAAGACTCGGTTTAGTAATATTATATGTATTATTATCGGTTTTTATGTGCCTATGTATTTATTTTAAGTATTGCGGCTTCAGATAGACCTTCGCAGTTAGCGAACTTTAGTGCTAACGTCTTTATATTATTATTTGAGAAATGCATGACTCGTGATCAAATGTTGATACAATCGACGATATATTTTTTTTGAAGTCAGCTTTCTCACTTTTTACAGCCTTTTATTATATTTAATTATTGTAGATGTACAGTGTGAAGATGTGTTCCTGAAAGTCTGTAAAGTCCACCGCGGGCTTTACAAACTTTCAAACAACGGCCATAAATAACAGCCCAGACGAGGCATAACTATTTGTGGATCATACAAATTTTTGTATCGTGTGGGGATCAAACTTACAACACTCACCGCAGTGGCAGTGGCGAGGCGACTATTTTAACCATTACGCCATCTATATATTGTATTAGAATTAAAAAAGAGTACCTATTCACAACACTAGTCACACATTAATTAGAGCGCGATACTTGTTTTGACTTTTTTCTGTATGACTCTCGCGCTTACGTAGTAGTATGCGGTGAGCGCATGCGCGTCATCTCGCGCCTCGCCGCCGCCAGCGACGACTTGTCTCTGATGACTCTCGTGCTTACGTAGTACCGCGACCTGGTGGGGCGGCGCGAGGCGCGGCGTGCGCGGCGCGCAGCCATGGTGCGGCGCCGCACGGCTGCCGCCGCCGAGCGTATGCGCGTGATCTCGCGCCTCGCCGCCGCCGGCGACGACTTCGGCAACCAGGACTCCGACTGGGACGCATACAAGAGGTACCTTGCTATAACTACCTACGTCATTTTTAATGTAATATACCTCAACCTCATAATTGTGATAACATACTAGGCTACATTTTAATTTCCATCTTTAGTTGTAACTTGACTATTCCTTTTTTCTTTTTAGTTTTATGTTAATGTAGGTATTTATTTAGAGATTTTATTTATTTTTTGTGGCGATAGTTTTATTTTTGTTAGATTTGGTTGCCTGTAAGTGAATGAGCACAAAGCATGCTCGTAAATTATTATTTAGATGTAAGAAATGTGTCATTTGTTGGCGATCCAAATAAATAAATATGATTAAACTCGGCGTTCAAGTAACAACATACGATTACACGAATTTGCAATAAACTTGGCAGACAAAAAAGCCACTATTGCATCATGTTCTAAATTAACCCATAGATTATATATTTTTATTCTGATAATAGGTTGTGTACGTTCCCATGCACAGTGTGTTATTTTGCCTTAGTTGCGGACATGCTCGTTTTATGTGTTTTTTGGAAAGCTAACAATCAAACCAAACCCTTATTAAAATCCACCGGCTCTAACTACTATAGTTTAAGAGAAATTAATTAAATCGAAAAAAGTCCTTGAATACCATAGAAACACAATATCTCGTTTTTGGATTTGAATTTTACACTAAATGTTTTAAGGTGTGATAGGTATTCACTATAGGAACCATTTTTTCTTGAAAACTTTATAAATCTTGCTCACACAGGTGAGAATATTTTTTTCTATGATTTTGTAAATAATTTTTCGCGCCGATTCTCTTCATGGTCTCGTTTGTTTTAATGCCTAAATGTTGATCACTATAATAACTATCGCCACAAAAACAGATCCAACAAACTCAGGATTACGGAAATATTGAACTTTAAAATTGTGAATTGAATTGTCAATCAAAACTGTGAGCAACATACAATACTTACTTCATGCAAACATTACTCATTGTGATTCATTACTTTTGACTAGGGTTTTAGCAATTGCCGGTTTAAATTGTGGCAAAAAAAACATATCTAAACCATTCTCGAATCCACTTGAACACACACAAAAAGTTTCATCAAAATCGGGCCAGCCGTTTAGTAGGAGTTCAGTGACATACACACGTACAGTAGAATTATATATGTATATAAAGATAGTGCAGAAAGTTAAAGTCAATATAAAAAAATATTTACAGTGGAATTCGATCACTACTTTTGTTTGTGATTTATCTTCGATGAAGGATATTATGTGGGATTGGGAAGGGATCTGCCCTCGTTAGGCAAGCTAAAACCCAATTCCTATACATAATATCTGGAGAAGCGGGGGTAAGGTGTCATGGAGCCATCAAAGACCCATGGGACTGTTTTGCCTCAGCAGGGACTGACCCGTCCTGCTTGAGGATGTCCGTCTGGGCCCCGACCAGAGGACTTAATGCAAGGGGGGCACGAGAGCGCCAACCTTCATGCTGGTCAGCTAGTGGCAGTTATTACCGACGACCTAACCTTGAATATGGATCCGAAAACACTTACGAAACTGGAGATTTAGTTATAATGTTTTGGTTGAAAAGGACCGACAATATGGGTCAAAAACACCCCGTCGTTTTTGCGTCGGGGGTTAAAAAACCAAAGACCGGGTGACCTCGAAGTTAACGAACGGACAATGATTATTTTAAATGCATTGTATCTAACAGGTATTCCTAACAATCTTGAATCTTAAAAGTCTTAATGATTTTATTTCCAAATTTATTTGCAAGTGCGAGAAACTTTATAAAGACATCAAAAAAGTTTTAAACGTTTTAGTAATGAACAAACTTAAAAAAAAGTAAAACCGACTTCAAAAAAAACATCAGCACTAAAAAGCGAAAAATAAACTTAATGAAACATTTAATTCAAAAGGTAGAAATGTGTAACAATTCTCTTTTACAGATTTCCAATTTCGTTTAAAATAACGTACCTACGTAAATACTAAATTATTACAAAAGTAGGTTTTACTTTTTTTTGTTTTTTTTTTTCAATTGAGGGAAAAGAGAGACAAGGAATCGTTTGAAGCAAATAAAGAACGTTTATCCAAAAAATGCAAACGGAATGCCATATCTCGTTCCCAAGAATCACCATTGACACGTCATGCTAGATTATCTCAGATGAGAAATTACATGCGTTCTCAATTGTCACAGGAATCACAAAGTGATAGGACCCGTCGACTCAATCGTATTCATGAGCGTTTGAGTGACGAATCATCAGAACAGCGCGAGCATCGTTAAAGTATTATACGAAACCGACTGGCTAACGAGACTCCCGAGCAGCGCGAATATCGTTTAAATGTCATACGAGACCGATTGACCAATCAGACTCCCGAACAGCGGGAACATCGGCTCAGTGTTATTCGAGAACGGTTGAATAATGAGACTACCGAACAGCGCGAATATAGACTCGATCTAATAAATTTGGCTGAATTTGCCGTTCGCTACGAAACCGTTTCGAGTACATTTTGGGACGATGATAATGGTGATGTTGAGCTAAGGGATCAAGTAAACGAGAGTACGAAATATACATCCAATTGCGCGATAATACAATAATGCAAATCAGAAATCAGGTACTACACTTCAAGGCTGGCCGCATACATTCGTTTTCCGTATTCGATTTCCTAACACGTAATTTCGATTCGGAATTCCGCAAGACTAGCGCACACTTTAGTTTTTCTTCATTCGGAATGTATACTGTCAGTACGGATAGTGATAGCGTAGTAAACGACGATGGAGGACGATGATTTATTAGCAATTGCATTTGAATAGTAAAGAATTATAAGAATATTTAACAGTTATCAACAATAATAAAACAACATTAAATAAAATAAACATATTTAAACGAAATTATGTGAATAGTGTGAACCATACCTCTTTAAATAGGAACCCTATCCATTAGCATAACATTTTAAGACCTAATATAACTTAGCATAATTTTGTTTGGCATAATTATATTTTCGCATAATATAATTACGCATAACAGCTTACGCATAATTTTTTAAGCATAATTTCTCTAACCATAATAATGATTAAGCATAATATTCTAAAGCATAAATTTATTAAGTATAAAGTTCTCAGCATGCAAGCAAGCATGCAGCAAACAAGCAAGAATGCAGCAAACAAGCAAGCATGCAGCAAACAAGCAAGCATGCAAGCAAGCATGCAAGCAAGCATGCAAGCAAGCATGCAGCAGGCAGAGTTTCTGTCACGGCGCTGCGGGCCTCCGGCGGCCCCACGCTTCTACACGATTTTAAATTACACTCTAGGGGTAGGACAAACAAGACTACGTAGAGTCGGTTTTGCAGCAATTCGGTTCTGTCACTAACTTTTGTTGCTAATAGTCATTAGGCCTACTAACGTTATGCGAATCAAATTTATGCCAAAACAAATTAGTCTTTAAGATGATTATGCCAACATAAAATGTATGCCTAAAAAAATTATGCCGAAGTATTATTATGCCAAAACAAATTGTGCCAAAATCGTTATGCCGAAGTATATTAGGACAAAGAACATTATGCGAAAAGAAGGGATCCCCTTTAAATAACTGTTCCCAGGCCAAATCTATACTAATATAATAAAGCTGAAGAGTTTGTTTGTTTATTTGAACGCGCTAATCTCAGGAATTACTGGTTTGATTTGAAAAATTCTTTTAGTGTTGGATAGCCTATTTATCGAGGAAGGCTATAGGCTATACAACATCACGCTACGACCCAAGGGGGCGGCGCAGTAACGATAAACGCGGCTGAAACCGCGCGAACATCTAGTCTTTTATATCTCTGTTGTGGTAGTCCTTGTCATGTATATTCCACAAGCAAGGATATTTTTCAATAGACAATATTAATGTTTCTGCCTCACACATTATAACTATCGTTTACGTACGTACGATGCGCGCGGCGCGGGCGCGGTACCGAATAAGAGTTTCCGAACGTGTGCGCACACAAACAAAATGTATGCAAGGGCTGCATTCCGCATGACGTCATTAGGTTTTTCCGAATGGTTTCTCTGAACGCACGGGCTTGCATTCGAAACGTATTTACGGATTTTTTCGGTTCGGAAAAAAGCGAACATGTGCAGCAGTTAGTGTATTTTATATTGATTGCATGCATTCGGAGCTCTGAATATAGAAAACGAATTCGGAAATCGAATACGGAAAACGAATGTATGCGGCCAGCCTAAATAGTGACCGAGAAGGATTTTATTACAGTCTGATTGTATGTCACGATCCTTTTCGCAATGAAACTAATCTTTGTGAATCAGGATAGACGTCAACGGTTCTTTTGAACATAATGTAAATATTTACGCCGAAGATCAAATCAATGTATATAATCAATCGTATTTTTATAAATCAGTACATTTGTATAGAAATACAATGTTCGGCTTCAGCGGCTTTTAAATTTAACTTAGGGAATTGGTAACATTTGTTTTGGTCAGACGTGCGTCAGAAATGAATTAATTAAAAAAATTAAGTGCGTGTTTCGTGCGGTAGTTGGTCAAATGTGCAAGGCTAGTTCGCATTGTATACGCTCGCATTTCGCGTCCCGCTTTGCAGATGCTCAGGTGTACCCGCAGCTTAAGTCAGAATGAGTGCGATAGTTTATTCACCGTGAAACAGACTTGGTAAATTGAATGTGTTTTCGAGCTATTTAGTGTCTGCTTGCTAATATTAAATCAGCCTAGAAAATATTATATAAATACAATCGAATGTGTACGCGTAATTGATTTTTTTAAAGAAGATGATGTTCTCAATTATGAGTAGTTTAGTTTCAAAATCCTCTAAAATACTTTTCACAAAATAATGGTAAATCTCAAAAAAACATTTAAGACAATATAAATGGACTATTTTAGCGGTGTTTCCAACAAACTGCTACTTTTGTGAGCTGATTTAATAGAATTTGAGTGGGTTTTGTTGAAAACTATCAGTGCTATGCTATAGAAGCAACGAAGGAGCTTCATATTCAATCGGAACATTATTTTTGTTCTGATATCGTTTTGGCGGGTTTTGAAACTATACTCTTCATATGATGATCAAAAGTTCATTGAAATTAAACAAACTTTGTACGGGTTTTTTCGCGTTGTTTATTTTTTATAAAACATTACATCATTTTGAAACTTTAAACTACTATTGTTAAACACTTTTACTAGTTACTGTTTACTTCAATTTAAGCTATTTAAATTATACAAATATTTAGATTTAATTTTACACACTTTCTCCGACGTTTCGGTTTCTTTTCAGCAGCCATGGTCACGGTCATGTATTTTTATCATTGTAGAAACAAAAAATATATGTTGTATATTTGCGTTATTACCTAGCTAGACAACAAAAAAATTATTCAATTTATCTGTGATCCTAAAGATTTAATAAGGTAATTAATATAATTAGTGTAAGACTGATCCTTTTAATAAAATTTTAATTATGTTCATTTCATTATTTATTTATAACCTGACCAACCACAGAATTTTTTTGTTCGCGACTGTACTAACGAAAGAAACATATTATACTGTTCATTTAAGATGGTTAGCCTTATATATGGTGCAGTCGCTTTTACGTAGCCTTTATAATTTGGTTGGCTTATAGAAGAATTGCTGACATATTATTTTTGTTGATATAACTTTTAAAGCTGAAATTGATGGAACATTTTAATTAGTTCATAGTATTCCATGTTTCCTTGTTTTATGGGAACTGCGTATTCGATCATTTAAATCTGACCATATAAATTATAATTAAATTTCTTTGTATCTTCATATTGCGAAGAGTTACATAATCTTTACTGTCGTTATAAAGGTGTACCTAGGGTACATGATACAGCTTTTTTTTTTATTGAAAGTATTATGGTTTACTTGCAAATCCGTTTCTTTCAGAATTTCGGCACAATTGAATTACATTGGTGTTTATCAAACAAATCAAAAACTAATGTTTGAACAAATTAAGGTCAATTACACAGGTCTGCAATGGTTTTCCTCTCTGAGATCTGATTAACGTTTTCTATAGTTTCTAATGTGCTGATTACGAGAAAAATAATAAAAAAATTCTATCACGTCAGGATTCTTTGATATTGAATATTTAAGATTTTAACTAAAAATGTCTGAGCGCATACATTTTAAAATCTATAAAACGTCACTTAATTACTTCAGCTTAATTTTTATTGCATTTAATTAGTTTAAGACGACATAGAAATGAATGCAAATCAGTAATTTGTTAATTACTACATAATAAGTGTAAGTAATTCGCATTAACCATTTCGAAAACGGGTCATTTTGGCTTCATTTAGTAATGAGCTCATTAATACACGATGTTTAGGTGATATTGCCTAATTGTTGTTAATGTTGTTCAAAAAGGGTATAATGAAGAAAACAAAAGGTTTTTTTTGTATAAGTACCTACTCTGAATTAGAAAACTAACAGTCGAAGTGCGCATCTTGCAACCTAAACTTTAAAATGTCGTCGCGAAGTTGTTTAAACTCTTCGAATTGTTTTTGTTATATTTGCGGGAAATTCATGGTGATAAAACAACGAAACAACATTACAGACTATGTGAAAAATATTTACAAAAGTTATTTTGGACATTCTATAAGTAACCAAGACAAAACTTGGACACCTCAAAAAGTTTGTTCGACTTGTTTACTTGAACTTCGCAAGTGGTCAAAAGGACAGAAAAATAGCTTCAAAATCGTTTCGCCCATGCTATGGAGAGAGCCTAACAACCATGTTGAAGATTGCTACTTTTGTTGTTGTGACATAACTGGATACAATTCTAAAAATAAAAGTGACATAAGCTATCCAAATGTGTCATCAGTTACGCCTGCAGTTTTCGGAGATTCAGAAATGGTGCAGCCCCCGTATCCAGCTATACAAATTGAAGATTCTGCTAATGATACAAATGAACAGAATGCATCCCAATCTGATCCTGTATTTCAAGTAGATTCTAACGAGTGTCAGCTCTTTTCACAGTCAGATTTAAACGACTTGACAAGAGATTTGAATCTCCCCAAAGATGCAGCTGAGCTCCTCGGATCACGATTAAAAGAAAGAAATATGCTTGCACCTGGTACTTCATTTTCATGGTACCGTCACAGAGAAAAAGATTTCCTTCCATTCTTCGCTGAAGATCATGATTTGGTGTACTGTAAAGATATTCCTGGCTTGATGAAAATGTTCGACATTGAATACAATCCTAAGGAGTGGAGATTGTTTATTGACTCCTCAAAAAGAAGTTTAAAAGCAGTCCTTCTACATAATGGGAATACATATGCCTCACTACCTGTTGCACATTCTGTCCATTTAAAGGAATGTTATGAAAATTTGGAAAAGCTTTTAGCTACTATAGCTTACGAACATCACGGCTGGATGGTGTGTGGAGACTTGAAAATCATAAGCATGCTACTCGGCCAACAAGGTGGTTATACAAAATACCCGTGCTTTCTTTGCGAATGGGATAGCCGGGATAAACAACATCATTGGACCAAAAAGGAATGGCCTCCAAGAACTGAACTAACCCCAGGAATCAAAAACGTGCTTAAACAGAGTTTGGTTCCCAGAGAAAAAGTTTTACTGCCGCCTTTACACATCAAATTGGGTATAATGAAGCAGTTTGTGAAGGCTTTAAATAAAGATGGGGAAGGTTTCAAATATCTGCATTCAGTTTTTCCATCTTTATCAGATGCTAAGTTAAAAGAAGGAATTTTTGTCGGCCCTGATATAAGAAAATTGATGTCGGAGGAAAAATTTGATCAAAAACTCAATGATGTCGAGTTACAAGCGTGGAAATCATTTAAGGAAGTGGTAAAAAACTTTTTGGGGAACAATAAAAGCTCGGACTATAAAGAAATAGTAGCCAAAATGATAACGAATTTTGGTGTAATGGGTTGTAATATGAGCGTTAAACTTCATTTTCTGAATTCGCACATTGATTACTTCCCAGAAAATCTAGGAGCCGTTAGCGAAGAACAAGGTGAAAGATTTCACCAAGATTTAAAAGAGCTTGAAGTCCGGTATCAAGGAAGATGGAATGTCAGCATGATGGCGGACTATTGTTGGTTGTTGAAGCGTGATGATCCAAACCGGAAATATAAGCGAAAATCGCACAACAGAAGCTTCCAGGAAAAAAGGACCAGGTTCCACAAATAAAATTTAAGTGTATTTTAACCCAGCAATAAGTTGTTATTACGTGTTAATAGTTTTTTAAGTTAAAAATTAAGTACTTTTTTAAATATATAATTTTTTAAGTGAAAACTTGTCTTTTTTCTCAATTTTCTATCTGTAGCTTTTTTGAAAAATCAGGAGGTGATGGAGAAAAACTAAGTACATATTCGTAATCAGCGCATCAAAATACTCCAGAATCAGCTATCAAATTCCAGAGAGGAAGTTATGACCTTCATTTTGCAGGCCTGTGTTATTGGTATTTTTTTCAAACTTCTACGTTGAGCCATTTTTGAGATCTGGACAATCCCAAAACGTAACGTTTGTCCAGATCGCAGCAAAATCTTCAATAACTTTAGAACCACAACACACACAAAGAACATCGGTCATACAGGAATGTTATACACATGAAAAAATCGTAATTTTTTAAGGTTGTATAAACAGTTAAAGATATCTCATAAGAAAGCCAGGAAATAAAGATATTATTTTTTTTATCATCGTACATTTTGTTGGAATCGGAATGTAAATTATTTGATTGATTATACTTAAATAAGTACATTATTTTGATTTTTAATAGTTTAGTAGCGGTAAAACAATTCACTCAATAAGTAAATATCACATTAACTCGAAATCTCTTTGTATTATTGATTTTATAAAATAGAAAACTAACAAAAGCAAAAAATGCATCAACGTTTTGTTTATACGCGTATAACGAAACGTGATTTGTTATCGACTCGCTGGCTGATGGCTCCCCGATATCGATTGACAGTTGCGATCCACTGCGTTTGTTGTTGTGAGGTGTAATAAATACATGCCAATAATTAATGTGCGTAAATAATAACGGGCGGACCTTTTTATTGCCCCTTATTATTTACGGCATTAGTTATTGTTACGTTATTTTTAAAATTAGTAATATATTAAGATTGTGTCGGGTCGTTTATCTAAAACCATTTCACGAAAAACATCGGTACATTAATTTTTCCATAAACATAATTCTAATAAATAAAATATGGTATTATTTTATATCACCAGTAGAATGCGTGGTTAAAAGGAATTACACGATTTCAAAATCACCCTGTATAATTAATTTACGCTGCAGCCCGGCCACAACGAGTTTTATAGATAAGAGTAAGGTATCTATATAGTGAAACACTTTTTATTCTTATTTTATTTGCACAGGCGTTAGGAATAAAAATATAACTTATAAGTACGCGTGGTCAACGACTTGACATTGCATTGTCCGCGAATAGATGAGTAGTTTATCAAGGATCGTCACTAGGTCTACACGTGTACCTATATCGTTATGTCTAACTTTACAAACCGAGAATTCGCTCTCATAGCTTTCACGATTGATGAAACCCGCGGGCTGACCACTCGCACACGGCGCGTGAACCACAAACGGACGGCGCGCGATCCATTCGGTTACTGCGCGTGGGTAACGCAAGGCAAGCGTGCAGGCAACGGGTGGTCACCGAGTGGCCCACTCGTCGTCCGCGCGCGGTCAGCTCGCGGACGAGGCGCTCCGGAGTTTATGTAGTGAGCGTATACCCATAGTATTTCATACAAAGAATACTAACCGCTCAAGGCGAGGCGGTGCTGGTCGGGTGCCGGGTGGCTCTAATGAGCTATGATGACCTTTAATCTACAAAGAAAAAAATAAAACTGGCATGTCCGCAACTAAGGCAAAATAATACACTGTGCCATGGGATAGTTAGTCTTAATTTAATATTCTTTAAACTTTTTGTTTTTACCTTATCAAACGTTGTCCAAGAACGTCGCTACTTTTTCATACTGAGGCAAGCACAGCTAGTTAAAAACAGATCAAGTACATGTTGGACTCGTACACGAAGGGTGCCGTACTCTTTTGCACATTGATATTTTGTTCGTGCTCAACGCGAAAGCAATAGATCAGTTAAAATATTTTCTTTAAATGTGTTGATATCCGCATTTCCTTTCGACCCTCTAGCTACTATAACTTATTATTAACTTACCCTTAATTTACTTATTATTTTAGCATAAGTCGTGAAGCGGACTCTGATTCTGAAGCAGACGGCGAACGACTTCTAGAACTGGAAGAAGCTCTCCGTGAATATGAACCACCTCCAGCTAATTCAAGTCAACACCATCAATTACATCTCGCCATCGAGCCATTTAGGTGAATATCGCAATTAGGTATAACATTTAAAAACGGTATATATAATGTTCAGCCATTAGTATCTTTGTATAATTATCGTTTATCGTTTTTTGTAGAGCGCCGGAACTAATGTTCCAGCCATCAATGATGGGTAATCTAGAAGCTGGATTGGCGGAAACTATGGAATACGTATTCAAACACTTCAGCCCTGAAGACCAGTTGCTGTTAGCTAATAATGTGTTTCTTACGGGTGGCTGTTCACAGTTCCCAGGTGTGTATTAAAATATCGATAAACTGAAATAATGCTCAGTGGTCATTGGTCACTTGTCTTCTAGTGTCAATATATTTTATTATTTTCTTAGGTCTGAAAGAACGACTTGAAAGAGAACTTCTCGAAATGCGGCCATTCCAATCTACCCACAGAGTTGTAATGGCAAAAAATCCAAGTCTAGACGCTTGGTACGGTGCACGAGATTTTGCGGGCAGCAATGAATTCGAAAGTTGGTGCGTTTCCAAAGAAGATTACTATGAAATGGGTGGAGAATATTTGAAGGAACATTACGCTAGCAATAAGTATTACAAAAGTCCAGCTCCAATTGTGGATAATACACTAGCACCTTCAGTAGATGCCAACGTTGTAAAAGAAGAAATTGTTGTTGATTGCTAGATTTAAGATAGAACCAGTAAAATAATGTGCATTACCGCAGCAAAATGTTGAAAAATTTTGCGCTTTAGTGAGGTGAGAGTATAGCAAATAATTAGTTCATCGTGAAGAGTAATTTGTTCACTAATAGCAAAATTTGTTCAAATGGTAGTTTTAAAGTTATTCGAGAAAAACAGATTTTAGTGCAGTAACATTTGAAACGTTACCCTGACAAAACTGTTTTCATAAAATTGTTTCAGCCTGGAATTAAATGCATGAATAGATAGCTTTTGTTGCGTATTAAATGTTTGTGAACAGCAAAATTTGTGTGTTGTGGTTTTAAAGTTATTTAAGATTTTGCTCCAAGAAAAGAAAAAAATCTCAAATTTATAGTTTAACAATTATCACAATTGCAATGTTCATATTCAAGTAGCAAAAATTATTAATGAATTAATTGAAAATTGTAATAAAAAACAAATTCGCCGGATTATTGTTCATTTATCTATCCAGTAAGCCTCTGAATTTTTTCGTTCCTTAAATTTTATATTTAAGAGCCATTTCACAAAATTACGCAAGTGAAGTTTAGGTAAATTCAGACTCGCCGAGCGATCGAGACAGTACGATGCGTCTAGGAGCGTCGTGGTATAGTGCGACCGTGTCTACACTTACGTTTTGATACTTTTCTTGGTACCTATTGCTTGAATTGTATTAAACATACTTTTGCATTATGTAAGTTTTCAAAACAAATAACGTATTTGTATTAATTATAGATAAATATTTTCTTTTTTTTTTGTTAAAAAGACAACTCCCGCATTAGGACTAAATCCTGTGTCGCGGAGGACTTTACAAACATATAACTAACGGACACAATGAACACCCAGACTCGAAACAACAATTTATGAATCACACAAAGTGTTGTCTCGTGTGGGGATCGAACCCACAACACTCTGCGCAGTGTCAAGCGGCGAGGCGGCCGCTTAAACCACTACGCCAACCGTGCAGTCAATATAAATAAAAAGTCTAGATTATTTAATTTTTAGTTTTATAATAAAACATAGTATAGGAAAATATAAGTTTATAACGTTATTTTTGTTTAGTGCAAATTTCTTAGCAGGTGATCATACTCATTTTTATAAACAACTAGACGTGGCCCGCGGCTCCACCCGCGTTAAATTATACATCTAAACCTTCCTCAGGCATCAAATTTTTAACATGTACTAAGTACATTCAGTAAATAATTGACTTCTTGAAATAAATGTAAGCTTACAGTTTATTTTACCGAATCTGATTGCTTATTAGATGTACTCAACATGGCGTCGCATCCAGAAGTACTTTGCTCCTCGTCACAATTTACTATCTCAGCGTGTAATTTAAGTGGCCGCTTTTCCTTTGAATTTAAATCAAATAATTATATAAATTTTATATTATTTGAATGAACTATGACTGATCTATACATATAATAAAATCGTAGGAAAGTCAAAACTGTACATTGAATATTTTTTTAAAAGAATACTTTGGGCGTGATCTACAATGGATATCGAAGCCAAAAATATAGTTTTTAGAATTTTTGTCTGTTTGTCTGTATGTATGTCCGGGCTAAACTAAAAAAATACTGCATGGATTTACTTCAAATTTTGCATGAATATTAGTAACAGGTCGGGTCAACATATAGGCTACATATTATCATGCTATCACCTACGGGGGAGGAGCTGTGAATCTTTATTTTTCTTACGCATTCTGTGACAGCGTGTAATCTAACGACGCATATTTAAATGTTGTTTTTGAGTAAGCCATGCTATTATCTAGCTTTACACTATAAAAACTACGCCATTTAAGTAACTTGGGCAGAGAAATATAGTTGGGTTCCGCGGCGACAAACACTTTTTAGTTAAGATCTACGCGGACGAAGTCGCAGGTAACAGCTAGTGTACAATAAAACTGTTACGTTTACATAAACTCACATTTTCTGTTACCGATTTTATTACAGCCTCTGATCGAGTAATCTTACTTCTCCATCTAAAATTAAAAGTATCTTGACAATCCACACAAAAAGTTTCAGCAAAATCAATGCAGCCTAAGAAATATACAAAGTTATTTTATCTTTAGTGCAAAGCTCTTAGGGGGTAACTTTCGTTGTGGGATTTTGGAAAAGTCACGAAAATATAATCACCTGTTCCATATACAATTGAACTATGACACTGGCAAAATGTATGAAACAACTGACAGGTATTTATTTCGCGTTTTCGGCAAAGTCTTAGGACTAAAGTAGTCCATAATGACGGGTACAGTTAAAGAAAAAATAACGTTGTATCATTTATACAGGGGGTTTTGTAGGTGATGGGACGAATTTTCGTGTTAGATTATAGTTATCTTATCTTATGTGGAGGCCAGCCAGTGCAGACCGGCGACACTTCGACCCAGTGGGATCTTTTGTGTCGACACTCTCCCAATAAGGACTGCCATAGATGTTCATGGCAGCCGGGACCGACGGCTTAACGTGCTCTCTGAGGCACGGAGCAGGCAATAATTGTCAATCAATACGCACATAATTTCGAAATGTCATATAACTTACGAAAGTCAGAGGTGCGCGACGTGGGTTCGAACCCTCTGCATTGCAGTCTGAGTCTCCCCACTGAGCTATCGCTGCTCTAGATTATAGTTACAAAGTAATAAAAACATAAAGCCTTAATTTTTGAAAAATAATATGTTGGGGAGATATGGGAAGGAATGGATAAATAAAAAAGCATGTGCGGACGTAGCTGCGGGCATCCTCTAGTTCAATATAAAGAAGGAAAACCCATCATACGCAAAGTGTCCCTCCCCCACTCTATTTTCTAAACTGCAATACTTAGGTATGTATAAATTATGCTAAATAGTGACATAAATATCTAATGAATTTTAAATGAAAATTATAACGGCTCATTAGACTTTACTAATTAATGAGTAATAGACAATTAACTTAAACTTCTACTTGCAACCGATAAAATGCACATATAGCCCAGTAGGGCTCAAGCACAATATGCATTTTAGGTAGATATTTTTTATTTGCAGTTCATAATTATATACAGTTGTCGATCACATAAGTGAAATTATGAACTGCAAATAAAAAATATCTACCTCGCTTCCGTTGCTTTCTTTACGGCTGCACAATTTTTGTTTTTCCTTTTTTTGATACAATGGTATACAGAACCTTTACGCCCCATTGCTAAAACGAATAAAATAAAAACATAACATTATACAAACTACTTAAATAATACACTTGATAGTAAACAAAACAGTAATACAGTTTACCGTAGGAAAAAAAAAACAAAGAATCAAAATGTTGTAGTCGTAGTATAATAATGCGTTTACGATACGGACGCTCGAAGTTCGGCACGCGAGACAAAATGGCACAGGTCCTTCCTCAACAGGCGCTCGCGCCGTACTAATCGGTGCATGCTTGTGCATCGTAATTTATTCTAAATTGGAGTGATATTCATATACATTTTATGATAAATTTCATGAACGGATTTTCATCAAACTTTGAAATTAAATTTCTTGAAGAACATAGTTTATTTTGACATGGTTTTATATATGTAATTACACTTTATTTAAACCAAAAAATCGCTATAAAATAGGGATATAAAACGTAAAAAATGGCCTCGGATTTTATTTTTTTTACGAAATAATGTTATTAATAATCTATATTCTAGTTTCATATATGGCAACAAAATTATATTTCTGATACGATACGTATTTTTCCAGTCAAATTTATAAATATTAGTGATAGATATGAGAGCATGAAATTAATTCTGCGTTGTTTTGCCAGTAAACTTGTTGTGGGAGATTAATTACCACAAAGTAAACAAATATTTTTTTGTAAATGTGTCTCTATAATAATAATTGTTAATACGAAAGATCGGCCTATTTTTTACATGTATTTAAAAATGTCGGAGTTTTACCTAAGATGGTAAATTAGGCGACTGAAATCTTAGATATTCGCGCGAAAACGTGAAATGGCTCTTAATACGTTTAAATATTTTTTATTGATAAGGTGTCCGAAGTAGGCGTGGCTTGCGCAAGCCAGAGTACCCGTTTTCGGCCGTATATTCATCCACCTGGGAAAATTATAAATATTGGTTCTACAATTCCGGGAGTCATGACTTTTTTTAGGAAATTTCCTCCTCTTTTTTAATCTTTTTTTAGATTTGAAAAATCTCAATTAGTTTTTGAGATATTTGCAAAAAACTAAACCCCTTGTTTTTTTTTAGTTTATTGTTTATAACATTTGCAATTGTTGCAAGCGGAACTTGATTTTTCAAAAATCTTTTACATGCCATTCTGAATCAAATGACTCCTCGTTCATATTTTTCTGAGACTGCTGAAAAAAGTTGACCAAGAAAGCACTTGTTGACTAGACTATAAAGGGACACAACTAAGTTTGATTCTAAACCCTGTTTTTAAGATAAACTATCTAGCAAATGAACCATGATACCAAATGTATTTTTAAAATAAAGTGGGGCAACGAAACGAAGACGTTGCCATTAAAAAAATAATTTTGAATTTTAGTGGTCATAACTATTTCTGATTCTAAAACAGAATTATTCTCCTGAAATATTAATAATAGTATATCTATATACATCCTAATAAGGATCAATAAAATTCGTTGTCACTGGTCATAATTCGAAACGCCATTGAACTTACACATAACTTGTATTGATGCAAGGCATGGTTGGTAGTGAGCGATGGGTGGTTATCGATTAATAATTCCAATCTTCAAAAAATATAAATATGTGAATCTTTAACGAATATTTGCATGCATTCAATTTTGATATTGAGTTATTATTGGTGTATGTATTAGGCCTATGCCAATAGGGCCATTCGATTATTCATGTAGGTACGATCCGTAAGGCATTGGACTTGAAAACGTTAGACGGGCTAGCTAAAAAAAACTGCACAGCGGTATGCGGATTTTTTTAAATTACGTTAATAAGTATATTGGTATTTATGTACGTATATTATAAAATTTAAAAGTTCGAATATTTCCATATGCTTGAAAATTCGAATTTTACCAATAATCACACATCGTTAGGGTTGCTACACACTTAAGCGGGCTAGCGTTAATCGGCACAGCCGGGCGGTAAAATCGAATGTATGTAGATGAATGTTTGGGAATCTTGGGAATCACAATCCACTAGGCTCCCGCACATAATCACCCGGCTCGGCAACTGCCGACTTATGCCGGTTGACTTTTTCATTCAACAGATACTGCTGTACCGAATGATGTGTCAACCTGAATGAACTAACCGATCGGCACAAGCTGATTGTAACCGAACAAGTGCAGTAATTGCTTCGGGTCGGCTTTGTTGTTCGAGAGATACTGCCGAACCGACAATGCCGACCCGCTTATGTGTGTAGCAACCCTTACACACTATTAATGCGTACTAAGGCTTCTTTATAATAAGACTTAACATTAGGGTCGAACTGAAAGAAAAATGGGTGTAAAAAAACAAAATTAATAGCCACAAATATCATGGCACGTTTATTTTTTTCCACTACATGGCGACTTCTAAAAGAATCGTGACTTGTTATTTTGCATTCATATAGTTTCTTTTTTTTTATTAGAGCTCTGCAAAATGAGCACTAAAGAATAATTTTACAATGTATATTTTTCCATAAAATTAAAATATAAACTCTGTATTTATTTTGATCTCAATATAAATCACTATGAACTGAAAAAAATTAAAAGTTTTGTTAGTTCGCTAATTATAATATTGATTGATGAGACTATAATAAAGAGTACATTTAAAAAATCACATTAAAGCATATATATAATGCTGACTACATAGATGCTCTGACAGCCTCGCCCTACCGCTACCCTAGTTGCTACTGCTACCTCACGTTGCAGATTGTATACTCAAAGTATCAACAATAAACAATATGAATCTCCAGCTCTACTAAACAAACCAATATAATTATAATAATAAATTTATCACAATCATTTCAGACTACAAAAATAACTAAATAAATCACCTGTAAAGGAGGCTGTGAGAGCTATAATCACGTGCAATGTAAATGTAATACACCACAATTAACAAATCTAACTTATTTAAAATATAAACTAGCCTAAAAATTTTAACAATAAAAAGAAAAATAAAACGGTTGTAGTTAAAATATTGGTCATCAAAACTCTGAAGAGCTATAACTAAATGACCGCGTAAATAATCATCATGCCATGATGTTTGTTTGTTGAATTTTTAATAAAAAATTGCACTCAAAGGGATGTAAATTACTCCAAAATTTGGTAAAGTGTGGCTTATAGCCAAGTATTTTTTTTATTTAGCGTATAATTAGAAATAGTATAAAATCAGTGACTTAGAAATAGCTCTCAGTATATAAAAAAAGTTAAAATCCTTAGGCTGTACTCTCGTATGATTATAATGTAAGCAACGCAATATGTTGGCAAAGCGGAAGTTCACGTAAATCTAACGATACAATAGAACTAAATATTTATGTACCTTAGACATTATGATTACACAAGGCTCACTGTTATTTCATAAAACTACCACGATCAAGTTTAGTGTAACTGGTCGACGGCGCGACATGACGTCACCCGCCGCCGCCTAGACTAGTAGTCTGCCTCGACGAGGGAAGTATACGTTTTACATTCACGGGTAAGGATATGTACGATTTCTTTAACAAAAACTTCAAACGGCTTACTAAGAAACTGGTTGGTCCATCAACCACAACCACTCAGATGTTAACAACAAAATAACAACAAACACAATCTAACACTGCCAATATTTCGTGAGTATTCTTTTTAACGTTGTGAATTCCTCAGTCTTTTCTACGGTTCAAAAATAAGTAGACAAAGAGAAAAACTCATACCACTTTTTTGCGATTACGTAAATTCAAAGGTTTTAATATTTACCACTTAACATATAGTTTAACTAACATCGGTATGTAAAATAGTTAGACAGTGAAGATGCGCAGGTTGCCAGTCCAACGTATACTTAGCAGCTCTTAGAAATCAAGAGGCAATCTGCACCCTTCATTGCACTTTATAGGCGCCTCGTCCACTGCGACAAGTATCCATCCAAATAACACTTCTCCTATTCAATATAAATATATGAATTATTCTGTTATAGGTATAGAGAGAGTAGAGTACGTCCCGTAGTTGACGAGGGCCTCATGTCCCTCGCTCTCCTGTGCACTCAGCTGGGGTGAAGCAACGATAGTAAATGTTAATATAATAATAAAGATAAAACAATCATAAAGACAGTGAACATAATATAATAATAACAAAAATATATTACTACTAATCCTAGAATTCAAATAGAAACAATCACCCGGGGCGAGTGATCGGAGAACGGCGAGACGACAATATATTTATATAATGTATATGTATTTATGTACCTAGGTCACTATGTTGGTGTTTCTATTTCCATTCATAATATCTATGAATAATAATAATTATATAAGGTAATCAGCATTGAAAGGCACCTAATACGTATTGTCCCTACCAATGCTGTTACATACAAACTATTGATAACTATGGTTTTAAAATTTCAATGGTGATCATTTTATAATGGTAGCTGAGAGATTTATTCTACTTGTTAAACCCAAGATCTAGTTTGTCTAAATAATACTGTTATCAATGGCTTGGTAAGAAACTTACTAAAACGTTTAAGAATTTATAATATACGGAAAAGTTTAGATGTTATATCTTAATATTTGTGGGCAACTAAATGCATCCTCATATTACTTTAAGTTACCTTAACATACGGTGTACATATTTTTATTTAAAATGATAATGAGATATTGGCCTATTTTTTCGTGTTTCTTTCAAATACAGAACTATCAAAATATAAAAAAATATTGAGGACTATCAAACAACATTCATATGTATATATTATTATTATATGTATACTTATGTACATCTACAAGAAATTTTGATCTTCATAGTACCAAAGTATAGTTCTGCGCTAAATCTAACATTAATTCCAATTATGTTCTCAGTTCGATATTTGTTATGACCGTAGAATGAAACATTCCTACAAATCATACATTCTTATTATAATTTTGAATGGTTTTCTCTTCGATATACTTGAATAAATAAACCCTACCAATATTTATTTACATTGCTGACCCAGCACATGGACACACACATCGTGGAAATAAAATAATGTATCGAACATAACGACACGGGAAGTTGTAAAACAATGGGTACAAATGTCGGTATAACACTATTACGATATTAGAACAACTCTTACAATATTTTATTTCCAGTTCTACCCTGACCTGCAGACTTAACTAAACTTACACTACCACATCATTTACATAGAAATGGCACCAATCTATCTTTGATATCAATAATGGCAAACCATAAGGAACCCCCGCAGCGGACACTTTAGCTGCACTGCACAGTGCAAAAGAACTGTCTCAAGGTATTGGAAGACTACTGCACTATATCTATTCATAATTACTATTACTCGAAAACAGTACTGGAAATAAAGTTCTGCTTTTCGCCTAAATACCTCTGTTACATAGATACGGCGATATCCTACATGTATAATAAATATGTACGATGTTTTATGACTCTACCCTTAATATGAATATTTAATCTTGTCAGAAATTTGAAAAATAATGAAGTTATCAAAATGGTGTTATGATTGATATTGCCTAATGTCGCTATCCGCTAGAAGGCACACAAAGTTTTAGTAAGAAGCTTCACAAATTATGCTCTCTGTTGATGCAACGCTCTCGCCCACGCCCACGCTCTGGCCCATGCCCACGCCACAACAACACACTACGACTCGACACGACAGTACGTGCTCACTTAACATTATTACCGTGAGACACTAGAACGGACTCTGGGCAACGTCCACACACATTGAACACTGAACATAATTTTATTCTGAACGTAATACGTTTAAAAAATATTGCCAATTTTATGTTGCAACAGGCACTTCTCTGGATTTCTCCAATAAACATCATATTAAAAGTTATTAATTTTGTGAAGCTTTCATATTGCCTCTCAGGACTCTGCTAGTTTATGGAATTATTATTTGTACTTCTTATTTACTATTATTATTATTTTTATATGAAACCTGACCTTTTCTTATGGATAAAATTGAAGAGTATCATCTAGAGTCCTTTACAATTGTCAGCGCTCAAAATAGTTTACCTCTCATCGGTAACAGTTGTATATAAAATTACTGAACTTCCATATACACTGACACGTTCTAAGTTAAAGCATCGCAATAAGATATTGTTACATTTCACTACGACTAATGAAGGATGGGTATGACGATGACAAGCGAATGACGAACATTAAAATTTAGAATTTTAAAGTTGGAGATTTACCATTTACGATTCCAAAATTTATCACTAAGCAAATTAGAATATGAGATCAAAAATTTTAGGCCTACAATCTATCATGATGAGACTTTTAAGTATTGATTTATGAACGCCACCACGGAAATTAATATAATCATGTGATGGTATAGATAAATCACAGTTGTAGGTATAAATCACAATGCATATTATCATAGGCGGTACCGCTACATGACTACTCACTACTTCCTCGTTTCTATTGTGATGTCCACCTGGTGTTATCGAGGGATTCCACAAGCGTAACGAAACCAACTCGATACTTCACTCTGCCACACGACACTCGGGTACGATCCAGCGCTGCCTAGCTCGCATCACGGCCGACGAAATCAACAGTGGATAAATAAATAACTCGACGTAACGTAAACAAACTAAACGCATGAGTCCATGCTGACGATCCTAGCCGGGAGCCTGGCTCCTCCTGCCTTTTGTATATAATCATGAATCATAGCTGCTCTTGTTGATGGCTGCCAAATATATTATATTGCACTCTGGCTCTCGCTTGTCAACCAAGAGCTGAAACAAACATTATTCAGATACAGGCCTGCCCATCACAATATCGGTAAGAGTACAGTACCTACCTAGGGCTTGGCACAGAAATAAAACTAACTCATTTGGTAGGGTAACTCACAATAGATCTAAGGCGATAAATTGAGAGTGTAGGTTATTCAATAATCATTTAAATCGTTAATACTGAAAATAAAGATTTTAACTATTGAATGCATTCAATAGTTACAATCTTTATTTTCAGTTTACCAGCTGCCAAGCCCTTGCAACTAATGTAATAATTACCTATTTTGGCGATCAGTCTGCAAGGTGCATCTGACCAGACATCTGGGGTTGGGGCGTTGGAGTATGAGAAGGAGGGGGCGACGCTGCAACAAACATAAAACTCTGTTACAAATATGATTAAGAGTGCTCAGATAATAATATATCTTTCTTTATTTAATAAGTAGTAGTACTTACAAATAGACGCAATAGACTGTGGCGACATCGCTGACATTTTGCTTGTATCTTGCATGGATACTTGCGTTCCTTGCGATGTCATGTAGCGATTCACCATTGGTACAAAGCTGAAACAAAGTCACAGTAATTAGAATTGTTTTTGTAGATATTTATATTTATAGATGTGTTATATATTTACAGTCTCTAAGAGGTAATCAACGCATGTCAAATTCAAAAGGATGTCAACTAAATCGATGTTCTTGTTCATTCAGTTAGCCAATCACAGTAATTGACAAGTGTTTGAACTGTTAACAAAACTTTGATCTGTTCTTCAGAAACCGAGTGAGGCACGTCAAATTAGACCTCATTTGATTTTGATCGGCTTATTAATTATTATATTTTTTTAAATCACTCTTAATTTGTAATATAGGTGTGCGCCTAGTCCTTAGGCAAATATCAAAACGTTGGACGCAGAAAGAATATTTACCTACTACAGTCATTAAGAAAGTGTGTGGATAAGCACTAGTAGGATGGGCTTTATAAGTATTGTTTACCTTAAGTCACAAACGCCAGGGGAGTCGAAGGCGCCGTTATTCGAGTTGTTGGTGTTGGTGGCGATCGAAGTTCCCATGCTGTTAGCAGACACGTTGCTGTGGTTCTCGCGGTGCACACGGTTGTGGTGTCTATTACAAAAAAGACATACATAGTCATGATATATTATAATATATAGTCTCACGTCTATATCTCCGAAGAAACAAGTAGAAGTGTGTATACCCACATTTACCATTTACCCACACAAGCATTCTAGCTTAGCTGGATGGCTTAACAAGAACACTAGTAGATAACTTGCGACCCAAATAGCTATAATTTTAGATCCCTTGTAAATAGGGAGCCTATATGTTTTGTTTGCTTAGTAGTAATTAAAATTCATGACAAAGACATTAAATTTCAATCTATCTTGGATTTTTCTATTATGACCTTAACAGGCAAATCATGGATTTTCATAAGAGTATTAAATTCTAATGAAATCATTTACCGTAACACCAAGCATTTGATATATCATGGCTACAAGTTAACCGTAGTGTTTTTTTTTAATTTGTCTATTAAAGATCGCCGACAAAGAATATACACAAAATTGCACAAACAATTGAACATAAGTTTTGTATAGTGTACTGTTTCAGTTATAAGAGACCACAACATACACATACATATAACAACAAGGCTATTCCGAAATATGAGACAAAATCTGTGCTATTATAACTGTTTGTATTTACTTATATAGGTACCTTATTAAATAGCTGTCTCTGACGAAGGATCGTCCGCAGACGCTGCACTCGTAGCAGGAGCCGGACGAGTGTGTGCGGATGTGCAGCGCGAACTGGGACTTGGAAGTGAACGTCATCGAGCACCGGTCGCAGTTGAGCGGCTTGTCCGCCACGTGAGACCACCTAAACATTCACGTACGATTTAATTGTCTATTAGGGGCGTAGTTACAGCCGTATCAATGATACGGGGCCTCAAGGCTACAGTCCCCGAAAATTCCTAAAATGTTATCCACGATCTTTAATCCTTTGGACCTCCAACACATTTTGATACAGAGCCCGTCTAATTAGCTAGGCCACTGTTGTCTATACTAATATTATGAAGATGAAAGATTAGATTTTTGTAAGGTGTTTGTTTGTAAAGATTTCAACTCAAAAACTACTCGACCGATTTAAAAAAATATATTTTTAATTTATTTTGTTATTTTCCTAAAGATCTGCTTGTATAAAACTGAACTAGTTACTAAATCTATGAATTTGTTTCTAAGGATATAACTCAGAAACTACTCAACCGATTTTATACATTATTTCTCCATTAGAAAGCTATATTATCACCAAGTAACATACGCTAATTTTATTTAAGAAAAACAGTACTTTTACTAACTTAACCTAACCTACTTTTACGCGAGCGAAGCCGCTGGCTAAAGGTAGTATGTCATAAAGCTATAATAATAGCTAATAGTAATACTAGCCGTTCGGTTTACTACTAATGCTGTAACGTCTCTTGGAAACGTTGTTGCAATAAATGGTTGAGGCAGGACGGATTGGCACGCCCCCTAAAAACCAACCACACATCCGGATCGACCATCTGATCACGTGGGGGCCGGACACACGATTGAGAACTTACTGGCGTGGCTAACGTGGCACTGGTCGTTAGGTCGGGCGGTTGCTTAGGCATCCTGCCCAGTCTTGGGGAGGGTGGAGCGGTCCAGCATGGTCCCCCATCCGGCCCAACCCGTAATCCTGAATTGACAGGACCGGAGGCCTTCGGGCTGCGAGGAAGAAAGCCTAAGTATGTAGTAGCCCGGCGAGGGGCTGTATGGCTAGGGGAAACCCAGCCGTTAGGGCTACCCAAACCCAAACTTAATGAAGATGTCGTAAAAAAGTGAAATACTAAATATAATAAAAATACTTGCAGAAGCGCAAGCGCCACTATCGCCGAACCACCTCAGCGTCCGACGGAGAGTCAAGCGGGGCGCCAATCCCGAAGGTCGGGACTGCCCGAAGGGGCACAGGCAGGGGTCGACAAGCTTACCCGAGCCTTACGGCACGGCGAAAGTGGCCTAGGTGGCCACCGAAAAGCGTGCAGCTGCGGAGCTGTGCGCGGAGGTATAGGTGGCGCTATTCGCGCGAAAAATACGTCCGCAGGGGAGCAGCCCTGCCCCAAAATCAGTGGCGGAGGCGGTGCAGAGGGCCCTTAACGGCTCTGAGATTGTGACGAAGGTGGCGTCCAAGTCTCGGAACCTCAAGGGGACCTAAAAGAAACACCTTAACGAGACGACGGCTGCGGCGAAGGAGTCGGTTGAGTTTCTGGCCGACAAGTTCGCGCGCCTGGAGGCGGAAGTGGTGGAGCTGCACCGGGAGATAGCGCGGCTAAGAGCTGAGACTCAAAGGCTGGCACCTACAGAGGCGCCTCAGTCGTCCTCCAAGGAGATGAACCTGCAGGCGTCACTTGTTAAATACGTGGACGCCCGCATAGACAGTCTCGGCTGCTGCCGGCGCCCAGTTACCGGTCGCGGCTGCAAGCTGCGCAGCCTGCCGCTGCTGCCGCTACCGCCTCTATGTCTTCTAAAGCGCCGCCAGCACCGTCGACGCCGGCACCGGGGTCTCGTCCCACGCCCCCAGTAGGCCGCAACATGGCTGGGAAGGGTGGCGGTAGAAAGTCAGTCAACGACTTCCCGCCCCTTCCAGCACCCAGGGCTCCTCCTCCCCAGAGTTTGCGGCGAGGCCCCACTGGGCCCGTGCCCTCCTCGCCTGCCATCCCTCAGGGTGAGGGTTGGCAGACGGTGCAGAATCTTGGAAAGGCTCGCCGCAAAAAGGCCAAAAAGGCCGCTGCATCACTTGCTGCGGCTGTTGGACCTGGCCCCGTTAACCAAGGCGGGGCCAAAAAAAGGAACGGACTCCTAACGCCGAAGACGGCTGCCGTGGTGATGACGGTGCTCCCGGAAGCGGCCGAGCGCGGTCTAACCTATCAGGCCGTGCTCTCCACGGCAAGGCGGAAGGCAGGGCACGCCCGCATTAAGTGCCCTAGCCCCGAGGACCGCAGCGACGCCTGTTATCGTTGCGGTCAGCCTGGGCACCTCGCAGGAGCGTGCAAGGCGATCCCGCACTGCCCGGTGTGTGCGGCAGCTGGACGTAAAGCGGCCCATTTCCGCGGCGATAGGGGGTGCAAATCCTCAGCCGCAAGACCCATAGAAGGGAGCAGCCCATCGGCCCCGGCTGCCCCGTTCACTTGAAGAGAGAGCGCCCTCAGCGGTGGCGGAGGAGATGTTGACCTAGATATGGACCAGGACCATAGCTATCTCCTCCTCCAGGCGAACCTCAACCACTTCGCCCGAGCGCAGGATCTATTCCTCCAGTCTATGTGGGAGTGGTCGATTGGTGTAGCCGTAGCCGCGGAGCCATACTACGTTCTTCCCTGCCCCAATTGGGCGGGTGACAGGGACAGCCGTCGTCAGCTCCACGGTGCCTTGTTTCCCCCTCCTCTTAGTCAAGGAGAGGGGTCCGGGATACTTTGCGGCCGCGTGGGGAGAGATCACAGTCATTGGTGTGTACTTCTCCCCCAACAGGAGTCTCGCAGATTTCGAGGCCTTCCTCAATAATTTGGAGGACTTGATACGGCGGATGACATCTCCCCGCATCCTTCTGATGGGGGATTTTAACGCAAAGTCCACTGCGTGGGGGTCCCCCGCACGATGTTCGAGGGCATTCGAAGAGTGGGCTGATGCGGTGGCCCTCTGTTTGCTGAACAGGGGCGCCGCCAAGACGTGCGTGCGACGGCACGGGGGGGTCGATAGTAGACCTCTCGTTTGCTACTCCTACCCTCGCCGCACGCGTAAGGAGATGGCGTGTCCTGGAGGAGGTAGACTCTTTCGGACCATCTGTATATCCGTCTGGATATCTCCCTCCTTCGGGACCCTATCAGGGGTCATCGCCCGTTGGCAGGCAGAGCTCCTCGCTTTCCGCGGTGGGCTGTGAGGTGACTGAACCAGGACCTACTGGAAGAGCCAGCCATAGTCCAAGCTTCGTCCTAGCAACAAATAAAAAGCTTGGCTGTCTCCTGCGCTCCCGTCTGGGGAGGTAGACGCCAGAGCTGTCCGCTTTCGCAACAGCATTCAAACTGTTTGCGACGGGGCCATGCCTCCAGTGCGACACCGGACCCCGAGGACGGGGGTCGACTGGTGGTCCCAAGAGCTGGCGGACCTCCGTGCGGCCTGCATTTGTGCCCTCGACTATGGCCCCATCGGGAGGCCAACATCGGGAGGCGGACCTCAATGTTCCCCCGGTTACAGATACGGAAATTGCGGATCCGCTCCAAGACGACCGACCCTGGACCTGACGGTGTGCCAGCGCGAACCCTCGCGCTGGCCCTCGGTCACCTGGATGTCCGCTTCAGGGAACTTTTCGACGCGAGCCTGGTGTCGGGACGATTCCCTGAGTGCTGGAAGAAGTGGAAGTTGGTGCTGTTGGTCAAGCCGGGACAGCCTCCAGAGTCGGCGGCGGCGTACAGGCCCATAGTGCTGCTGGACGGGGCGGGGCAGATGCTGGAGAAAATTCTCGCCACCCGCATTGTCCGACGCTTGAGCAGGGTCGGTCCCGACCTGTCGGATGCTCAGTTCGGATTCCGGGAAGGGCGTTCGACGGTCGGGGCCATTATGCGCCTGAAGTCCGCGGCTGAGGAGGCGGTCGTCAGCGGCGGTGTTCTGTTGGCGGTGTCTTTAAACATCGCCAATGCTTTCAACAGTCTGCCATACAGGTGTGTCCAGAGGGCGCTCCGATATCATGGAGTACCTTTTTACCGGGAGCGGCTGGTGACGAACTACTTGAGAGGCACGAGTGTCCTCCTCGAAGTTCGCGACGAGTTTTAGTGGCGGCCCATATCGTGCGGTTTGCCGCAGGGATCGGTACTTAGTCCGCTCCTGTGGGACATGAGGTACGACTGAGCCCTACGAGCTGTCCTACCCCCCGGGCTGACCATCATCAGCTACGCTGACGACACCCTTGTCACAGCGCGTGGGGGTACTTTCGAGGAGGCGCCCCGTTTGGCCACCGTGGGCGTTTCCCAGGTGGTCAGGCGAATCGAGGCGCTGGGTTTATGGGTGGCTCTTAGCAAGACGCGAGGCCCTGGTCTTTCATGGGCCCCGTCGCCTCGATAATGGTGAGCTCGACGCGTGTTCCCGTCCAAGCCTATATGAGGTACCTGGGCCTGGTCTTGTACGGAAGATGGCAATTCGACGAGCATTTCAGAAAGCTCATCTCGAAGCTTCTCGGCACTGCGTCCGCCCTTGGGCGGCTATTGCCAAATTTGAGAGCCGCCGCCGGCGAACCGGGTGGCGCCTTATGCCGCCGTAGTGAAGGCCGCGGGTGGAAGAACGAGGATCTCCCACCCGCCAGCCGTTGAGTCGGAGCGACGCCCTCTGTTCTGCCAGGGCGTCGTCCAATAGTCGTCCGTTGACACAACATCTCTGCATTGGGCACTGCTGGGTGGGTCGCTGATGTAGTTTCAGTTCCAGCGACCCACCCACCATACAAAGCAGCGAGCTGGCACACCGTGGTGGTTTTAGTCGGTAGGCCCGAAGTCTCGAGAGAGCCCGACATAACCCTCTCGCCTTCCCTTGTGGCGAGTGGGTATGCATAAGGAGCACTTCAAAACGAAAAAAATGACGGATTGGCTCAATTCCAATTCCAGCGACCCACCCACCATTCAAAGCAACGAGTTGGCACACAACTATTAAACAAAGACGGAGTGCGAAAGTCAGACTGCGATCGAGTAGAATAGAAAATACTATTATTTTTATAACAAATGTTTTTGACAATACTTAAGTTTAAGTGTGTATTACATAGACACCCAGTGCGGTTTTAAAAATATTATAACATCTAGACATATTGAACTCAAATAAATATAACGACAATTTTATCTATACTATTATAATGAAGAGAGGAAAGATTACATTTTTTGTTAGTTTGTTTATAAGGATTTAAAACAAAAACTACATGACCGATTTTAATAATTCTTTCACCATTAGCAGGCTCTATTATCACCGAATAACATAGGCTATATAATACATAAAAACCTACTGTTACTAATATAATCTAGCCTAAGCTACTTTTACGCGAATGAAGCCGTGGGCAAAAAGCTAGTCTGATAATATATGTAGCTACTACTTTATTGGTATTTTTGTCTTCAATGCGAACCTAACCAATTACTTACTAATTTAGTTTGAGATCAGTGGAAACTTTATTATTTCGATCCGATATTGCGTTAATGTAAAGCTAGAAAATATATTTTTAGGCCGTATCGTACTTAGATTAGGTATATATTTATCAAACAGAATTGGATTCATATCTGACAGATAACGTAGGTATAAACTATACAACGCGTTATAAACAAAGCTTATAATCTAGGCTTTATGTTATCTCGTTCTGACTCACCTGTGCGCAGTTACATAGCTCTTCACAGCGAATCTTTTCTGACATATATCACAAGCATATGGGCGTTCACCTGAAACACCAAATACTCTTCTGTGAACCTTGACATGGAGCTGACGCTATCATTAAGAAAATATAAAGGTAGCAATGAAGTGATAATTTAAAATCAACTGGTGAAATGAGAAGCGAGAAAGGCAAATGATGTTAGAAAGACGGCAAGATGCAATTAGAGAGTGATGCAGTCTGAAATTAATGAATGTAAGCAAAGAAATTATAATAAATAATACAATACTGAAACTCAAGTGATGATGTAGCGGATGAGAAATAAAATCGAAATTTTGTTGTCGGTGCCACATCATTAAGTTCAGAATGACAATGTTTCTACCTGTATAGCAATTTGCCGTCTTCTTAACTCAAGGGGCTTCCACTGTCAATCCACTCACTCAGGTTTGGACTAGCCGAAAAACATTTCCTCTATTACTAGTAGCAATTCTATTGAGTTAAGATATATTGAACCTTACTTACTCTGTAGTAAATCAATCGATTCCTCCAATTTCACAATAGGTTACATGCCTATGTTTGAAATTGTACATTAAAAAAAAGGTGCAAAATCAAAACATACGCAATAAGATTTCCTTTGGTTGTGTTTTTACACACAAGCAATTAAAATAAATCTTTTTGTACAAACTTTACCAAAATTTGTTGCAATTTAAGAGAGTAATTAATATTTTAAATATGCATATAAGAAAAAGTGGGTTTGTAGTGGGGATGTCTCTCTATCTTCCTCGGACAGCTGCATTGACATACCGGTTACGTCACAGTTTGATCTTGCATTCTTTTTCTGCCATTTGACAATTACCCTCGCTACTACATTTAAAATACTTGTATCTTATTTATTTTTGAGTCGATATCAAAAGTTCTTTGTATTTTGAAGTTTGGGTAATGTTACTATTTAACAGAAATAATTAAAAATAACCGAGTCAACTAGCCTTGTAATACATAATGTAAAGGGCTAAGCTATGATATAATTTTCTAGATTCTAAAAAAGTAAGTAAGCGGTTCTGTAACTTAAAATAACTCATCCTTAAGTATTAGGTGTGAATATGTTTTTCGTCTAAAACCAAGCGCCTTGTGCGAATCACGGGAGTGATTCACGTAAGTATATAATATAATAACAAGAGGAGTTGTTGTTATGTAGGGATGCCGCGAGTGCATATAGTCATACCGGTATGAATTCGCTTGTGAATGTTGAGCGTGGATTTCTGCGTGAAGCGTTTGTAACAGACATCGCACTCGAACGGCCTTTCACCCGTGTGCGTGCGCATGTGAATCTCCAGGTACGGCTTGCAAGTGAACGCCGCCGGGCACTCCATACATTGATACGGCCGCCCTTGCACTGACACCCCACACCCCGCACATTATTAGTTTATATTTATTCATATAGTACATCTACACAGTCATATCATTATACTCACACGACTACCATTATCTAGATTGTTATGTGGCACCGACAACTTTGAAAGTCAAAAATACAAATCATATGTTTAAATACATGAGACAGTATTAGCAAGTGATCATGAAGGTACGAATCAAATAAAATGAACAGAAGCGAGCTCAGAGCGTTGTCGACTGACCTGTGTGCGTTCTTTTGTGTATATTGAGTGTAGATTTTTGCGCGAATCTCTTGAGGCATACGTCACACTGGTAGGGCCGCTCGCCGGTGTGCGTGCGGTTGTGGATCTCGAGGTACTGCTTGCAGGTGAAGGCGGCGGGGCACTGCAGGCACTGGAACGGGCGGCCCTGCACTGTGGACGAGTGGGAGGGTTAGGCAGGGGCGGCGGCGCCGCCTCCCGCGTGCACGCACTACTAGTAGCCCACATACGTTCATACGTCCCTAGCGCCGGCGGCCTCGCCGGTCTCGCCGGCCACTCACGTACCTGAATGCGTCCGCTTGTGGATGTTGAGACTGGATTTCTGCGTGAAGCGCTTCAGGCAGATGTCGCACTGATACGGCCGCTCGCCGGTGTGGGTGCGCGTGTGTATCTCCAGGTATTGCTTGCAGGTGAAGGCGGCGGGGCACGACAGGCACTGGAACGGTCTGCCCTGGACTGGTGCCCAACATATATATTATAGCGGCGGCGAGACCGCAAGGACGCTAGACGCCCTCGCACTACGGAGATCGCGGCGCGGACCGGTCGCCGCTCGCCGCTTACTCCGCTCCAAATCTTTCGCTACGAACGATTGAAGGTAAAGACGCGAGAGACGTGTACTAGGGAGAGATTCGGAGGAGAGGCGGAGTGCGAGTGGAGAGGCGTGGGGCGGGCGGACGGCCAGTCCGGCCCGCGGCTGTCACCCACCTGTGTGCGTCCTCTTATGTATATTGAGGCTGGACTTCTGCGTGAAGCGCTTCAGACACGCGTCGCACTGATAGGGCCGCTCGCCTGTATGCGTGCGCATGTGAATGTCCAGGTAGGGGCGGCGGGCGAACGCCGCCGGGCATTGCCCGCACGCGAAAGGTCGCCCTTGCACTGCGCCCAGTGCACACACAAAAGCGAGTAACGCACGTCGCCGACGCCGGGCACGAGCCCGTGGCCGCCCGCCAGCCGATCCCACCACATCCGTCGCGCGCGGCGACCGTTCGCCCCAATTTTGCTCACCCAATTTTGATAGCACCATTTTAGGTACTAAGGCGCCAATAAGTGCGTCATTGCGGCGATTGCATTACCGCTTTTGTGAATGAATTAATATCCATGAAGAAATGATAAAATGATAAATGCTAAACACCGAGTCGTATGCAGAATGAGAGGGGCAAGAGGGCGGGTGACCGGCAGATTATATTTATTAATAATATGATAGGCGGGAAATTATCAGTGAATGCAGAAGTACGTAAAGCGCGCATTTGAATGAGTTAAAGAAGTCGAGATGTTAGTCGAAAGCAACGAGATGGAAGCTATCATAAACAGGGAGAGTAAAACAACGGGTTAGGCGGGCAACGGAAAAATAGGAACGAAGCGTGACGCTAATGAAATGACTGCATGACGAGTCGTAAGTTAACGCTAGTCGTACCGAAAGGAATACTGCGGATTATAATATATGTGGGCTACTAACCCGTATGTATTTTTTCGTGCAAATTGAGCGCGCACTTCTGCGTGAAGGACTTGAGGCAGACGGTGCACTGGAACGGCCGCTCCCCTGCGCCGACCAACACACGGACAGGGGGACAGAGAAACAAAACAAAACCACGATGGACAAATAATTCTACTGGTGTCAGCAACCGTAACCGATCACTTCCACGTGAGCACTACCATGAGGGAATTTGAGCCACGTTATTTGTCCATCAGACATTCTCTCTCCTATAACTTAACGGAAATCATCACAACGTACACATGCTTTACTTTACTGTTTGTGAATAGTTTTTGAGCGTGTGTAACCTAAGCGTACTGTGCGTTTACCACCGAGCGAATCACTTCCAAACCGCTAATCAAAGTTCATAATCAACACTCAAAATAAAAGTTTAGGTCAGGGAGCCCTTAAAACTATTCACAAAACATAGGTGTCGTCAAAGCCACATTGTAAGTTAATGTAACACTAAGCAACCAACTATGCATTGTGGCTTAGAGACCGGAACGAAAATAAATGAAATATCAAGGGACCCACCGGTGTGTATACGTTTATGAGTGCCAAGGCTGGACTTCTGAGTGAACCGCTTGTCACAGATGTCGCATTGATAGGGGCGCACTTTGTTGATCAGCGATTGGATGTGCTCCTCTAGAAATACCAACAAAATTCAGCTAAAACAAGCGTCCAGCTCGCGCACTGCTAACAAGTTACTGCCTAGTAACGTGAGCTAACGAACATTAACAAATTCATTGTCTACTTAAGGATTTTAGGGGAAAATGCCTACCAGTGTGTATTTTCCCATGTCGTCCCAGGCTGGACTTCTGAGTGAAGCGCATAAAACAGATGTGGCACTGGTACGGCCGCACTTTCTCTAACAGGGCTCGTCTGTGCTCCTCTATAAGTTATACGAGTTCGATATAGCATCTCAGCACCCTCTCAAACAATTATATTTCATTATTACCTATATGTAAGTTATGAAACCATTCACACACATTCAGGGGGAGGTGGCTATCTCTATAACAGAATACACGTTAGTACCGTTCTGCCTCAAGGGTTACGTCACGCACAAGTAGGCAGGAGGTAGTTAGGGACCCACCGGTATGTATTTTTCCGTGCCGGCCCAAACTTGATTTCTGGGTGAATCGCACAAAGCAGATGCCGCATTGGTAGGGCCGTTCCTTAGCCAGCAGCGCACGTTTGTGTTCCTCTGAACGAAACCATCGAATCAGTCAAAATACGGCTTATATAGAACTTGAACGGACTAACAGTAAAGTGGCTTGAGGAGCCGAGTGACTGAGAGGAGAGTGTAATCTGCTATCGATAGAGTCGGCACGGGGCGGTGATAAAGATGACGTCATCAACCCACCCGTGTGAATTTTCTTGTGTCGGTTGAGGCTGGAGCTCTGCGTGAACCGCATCTGACAGAGTTCACACTTGTAGGGCCGGTCCTTCACCATCAACGCGCGCATGTGCTCATCTAGAACCCAGGCCACATTCCAACAACACACGCTCTCACAACTTGTTTCTACACCACGATCTTCAAGAACACACAATCGATTTGTGCGCCACGTGCAGCTCACGTGACGCGCACGCCACGACACGACAGGCGCGATATACCGCGCGCAGTATATCGCAAGCATCCATTGTGAGTTCTTTACCTCCCCCTGTTTACCTCACATCAACGAAGCCTTCCTCACGCCCTGATCTTTTGCGAAACGTCTTTAGCTATTGGCACAACTCAAAAACTATTCACATGTCGTATGTTAAGCATATGTATTGTCAACTATTATAGCGGATTGTGTGTCGCACCAGTGTCCTACTAGGCTAGTGTAGGTTGTCCATACGATTGAATACGATAAGAATAAAATGAATGGTATAAACAATACTGTATATAAGTGTCTCAATAAATTCGTAAAAAGCTCCGTCCAGAGGCCGCGTGCTTACTTATGTATACATTAAGCACTATATGAAAATAAAAAGAACTAAAAAGTAATATCTCATTGCAGTAAAGACTTCCAAAAAAGAAAAGAAAGGCATTATCATCTACTGTTTAAAAAGAGTTCTTGACAATGACTTGGCGGGACATGTCCGCTTAAATAGCATAAGCACAACAGAAATATGCTCATTACATAACATAATTATTAGAATAAAATAGGAGCATTCAAATATAACATACTACCCTCGCAATATACATAAATATATTGTAAGTATAGCACATCTAGCATATAATATAATAAATGATAGGTATGAATACAAAATAATAATAAGAAAAGACAATACATATAAAATACAAAATAGCTCACTTTATCAGGGCGTCAAAACAGGATATAAGCGATAATCAACAACAGGTAGCCAATCGGTACACATTTAAAACAAATAATTTGAAAAGAAAATAATTTTGAACACTTGGTTTCGCGGCAACAGGAGGAGGTTCAACTTGATCAAAAATTAATACAAGAATCCAATTTTATAATATTTAAACAATCCCCTCATGGTACATTCTTAAAATATGGGAATTTGTTTACTGACTATGACCAGTCCAGTGTAGTTCAAATGTAACTTCCATATAATTGTCCTAATACCTCCATCCTTGTTTCAGAACTTTTAACATCCCTATTAAATTTATTCAATATATGGGCATTCGATTTTGCAATTACACCATTTAAATTTAAAAATCAGAAAAAATACTTAGTAACTTTTATTCTTTTTTCCGAATAAACAGATAAAAAATATGGAAATTACATTAATTGCATTAACATCAATGTTGTATAGTTTCAAAATAATACAAACGTTTATCAAATAAATCAATATTTTTCAAGCGTACGAACTTTAACGTTACACAAATGCGTTCAAATACATTTTAATGCGAGCTTAGAGGCGTTCACACCGAACATTTATGATGTTTGAAAAATATTATTTATTTAGGCCGACGAAAAACAGAACACTTATTACGGAACACAGATTGTACCGTTGGTACTTTAGTACTTATGTATCTGTTTTTTGAATGCCTAACAACAACACATAGATGCTTATAAGTGCAACAAGTTTGTGTGATGGTGGGGACTGACCTGTGTGGACACGTTTGTGCGTGTTCAAGCTGGACTTCTGAGTGAAACGTTTGAGGCAGAGATCGCATTGAAAGGGGCGCTCCCCTGTGTGGGTACGCATGTGGACCTCCAGGTACGGCTTGCGGCAAAAAGCTGCGTCGCAAACCTACGCGAACAATAACCTTTGTTCAGTTCACTCCAAACTTTCAGTAAATTCCTTTTCTTAGATATACGTATACACTAGTAGTTTCTATTACCATGGATGTTCTCTAACAAATTTTAATGGTAAACTAAATAAAGGAAATACGTCCTTAAAGTCACTGCCAGTCAGGAGACAGCGGCGAAGCGACAAAACGTCTAAATCACAACTGAAACTCAACTTTATTACTTGCATACGGCTGAAATCAAAACACCTAGGATAACTTCTTTTTTACAGATTAGCGACTATAGCCGTAATCTCTTTTCGTGATAGATGTCAATATTACCTACTAAGAAAATTATACGCTATTATCTATTATATTTAATTTTGTACGTACAGTGCACTGGAAGGGTTTGTTGCCCGAGTGAAGCTTCATGTGGACATAGTAAGAAGAAGCAGACGAAAGAACTTTACCGCAAACCTGAAAATACAAGTGAACTTTGTAAACTATTATATAAACTCATATAAATATCTAGACGTCAGACCTAAATTGCCGTGTTATTTAAATATCCCGTCAGATCATGCGTGTTACAGCCATAGAATAATGACGCACAGAATGGAATACCTAGAACACCCTGACTCGATACATAAATAGTTGTTCTCAGTCTGGCTGTTCTTTGAGTCTTTTGCTTGAATGTTTTATGTTTGTAAAGATCGACTGCGAGCCAGAATTTACACCTTGGCAGGAGTAGTCTTATTTAAATAAAATAAAATAAATAAATACATAATACCATGTATTTATTTCATTTTATTTAAAGAAAAGTAAATATATTTTTAAACAAAACAACAAAAGTACGGTATTTGTTATGACTGATACCTAACGGCCAACATGTCAATCATTACCTATACAAAGTCAATTTCAATAGTTAGCAATTAGCATACAAGTGTGGTTCTATACGTTATTATTCTATGACTATAGTTAATATTAGTCCGTTATTCCGTCACTCACCTTACAGGCCTGAGGTTTGGAACGTGGTGCCGACTGCCCACCCCCGTTCGACACTTCCATTTTAGTTTGAACTGATCCCATGTCCACTCCCATACCCTGTTAAAATATTCGTACATAAATATGTTTTTATAATACCAAAGAGGGTGATCCATTGAATACAATTCTATACATATATTTAATATACATACATACATACGTAGATTCACGCCTGTTTCCCAGAGGGCAGATGGGCAGAGACTACGGATTTCCATTTGCCACGATCCTAACACACTTCTCTGGCTTCATTCACTTTATAAATATTTAATATATACTACTCAAAACAAAATAAGGGCCACTAGTTTATTTACATTTAAGTGCACTTGTAACTTAAATACGAGGGGCGGCTGATAAGTTCGCGGCCTAAGGCCTAATTTTGATCGATGCCTAAGGTACTTAATGAAAAATAAGTATACTTTTATATTTTTTATTTTTCAATATCAAGTGAAATACACTTTTCACATCGTGAATATAATGCCTTTATACCATTGAAAAAATATTCTGAGAATTTATCTTGAAAATGGTTTGCCACTGCCGCCTTCATCTCATTGTCGTCCAAAAATCTTCGACCCCATAACTCATTTTTCAAGTATGAAAAAAGGAAAAGGTCACTGTGTGCCAAGTCCAGACTGTAGGGTGGATGATCAATTTTTGTGAAACCCGTAGCTTTTAAGGCATCTCTCGCAACACGCGCGGTTTGAACAGGCGCGTCAACTTGCCGCGTCTTTTCTGTACCGCTGCCTCACGTGCCTGACCCAGTAAATTTGCATAGTATTGGCCATTCATTGTAGTCCCTTTAGGCAAGTAATCCATTGGTAAAATTCCTTCGCTATCCCAGAAAATGGTTGCCATAATCTTAGAGGCCGACTTTTCCACTTTAAACTTCTTTGGCGGCCTGTTCCCGTTTTTTATCCATTCTTGTTTGGACTCGAGATCATATTGTCGTATCCAGGTTTCGTCTACGGTCACTATGCGGTTACAAATTTCGTCCAAATCACTCTGCCACAACTCCAAAAAATCTTTACAACTCGCCAACCGTCGCTGCTTGTCGAGCGGTGTGAGCATTCGCGGTACTCAACGCGCACAATTTTTTTTCATATGCAAATGTTCATGCAAAATTTCTCCAATTTGTAGCTCTTCTGCTATCTGCCACAATTTAATTTTACGATCGGCCAGTACTAATGTTTCAACTTTTTGAACATTTTCTTCGGTCACTACCGTCACTAGGCGACACGGGCGGGGGTCGTCTTCACAGCTCTCTCTTCCTTGTTGAAATAGCCGAACCCATTTTTTTACCATCGTGTATGAAAGCCCAGAGTCCTGAAGAACTGATGACATTTTTTCAAAAATTTCTTGTGGCGTATTCCCTTTTCTTACAAGGAATTTAATCACTGCGCAGTGTCCAAAATTGCGGGAATTTTCAGTTTCCGTTGACATGGTGTTGTTGCTTGTTCCAGGGATGAAGTGTTAATGAACCAATAAAAAAGGGGTGTTATTTATACTACTGATTAGTCAGGTAGGTAATTAGTGTTATCAGTAACGAGATGATGAGTCATCGCTAAATGCCCTAGGCCGCGAATTTATCAGCCGCCCCTCGTATATATACATCCAATATTATTTACTAAACGTGTATAAAGCCTTAATGTAAAATTCAGTTTCCAATGTTACAGAGTACTGTTCATTGGATCACCCCTTTAATATAAATTAGTAAAAGTATCCAAAAGATGCCTTTATAAAAAATGTTTAGAACCCAACAATTATGAAGAAACCCTTATAGAAGTAAAGGTGTGTTTTACCTGAGAACATTGTCGCCCATCCATATCCATTTCAACACCTTCATCTTCCATTCCCTTAAAGCTTAGCTGCAAAAAATAAACAATAAGATATTAAGTAACCAGCTCTACACGCGTCGTCTAATACGTTCTCGAACGCAGACAGGTACATTTTCAGAATTTAAAAAGATAGTAGGTAAGTTAACTACATCATACAGTTTTTTTATCATTATATTTTATATTTAACGGATTTTAGTTTAATCATGATTATGGAAATCCTATGCCTTTGGTTAATGTAGCCTTGCATCTGTGCCCCAAAAGCTTAGACAGAGGTAAACTAATCCACATTTCGACAATTATAATTTTAGATCCCACGTGAGAGGGGACGAGCCTATTGTTCAAATAATTACATGACAAAACCCAATACCACTTTGCACGACCCGGTAATCGAACACAGTCGCATCTTCCCTACCGCTGGCAATCGGATAAGCATGCAAAAATAATATTCCAAAAAGATTTTAAAGAATGATAGGAATCAATCATTCACGTCACTCAGTAACTATTTAAGATGTCGTCAATTACTTTTGTGTGTTAATTTTCATTTCTTAGTCAAGGATTATTCAAATTCCAGACTTGCGCCAAATATACATTTATTTTAGCATTAGAATGTGTAACCTCCTCATTCCAGCTTTATAAAGTAGAACTAGTTATAGTTATAGCTAGTTATTATCTACTACAAAAATGAATAAATGTTTTTTGTAAGCGGATAAGAGTATCGCGACTGTCATCTATCGCTTAACATTGTAGAAACGATAACCAAATCGTCATATTATTCGATGTTATGTTATACAGCTGCAGTGCTGAAGAACATAATAAATAAAAGGATAAATGTATCTGTGTAAAAGATGTTATATTTAATAAGCTAAAATGTTTTAATTTTTCCATGTCGTCTGCTAAAGGACTTTAGATATAGAAAATATTCGAATGTGATCTACACTTGCTAATAAATAGATGTTGTTTAACCGAATTGATTTCTAATGTTCAAATGTAACAAGTTCCGCATGTGTTATTATTATATACTACCTATATAGGTACGTATAAGAAAAACCTGGCTTGCAAAATTAATAACCTACATTAATTAAGGGTCTTAGTAAAAAAAAAACCTGGTTTCTATTTCTTGTAAGATACTTACGTTTATTAAATAAGTATCTAAAGGTTTTAGTTCGTACTTGATAGTGTTCGATTATTATCTTTTAAAACAAGCATACCATTATAAACTGTTTTTAACTTTTAATCATGGTTATGGTAATCTATTATTTTATTTATTATTATTTTGTGAATAAACTAATATTATTAGAGCTATAATAAAAACATTCAACATTATTTTAAATACATTTATTTCACTTTCTAGGCGTTCATTTAAACTTGAATAAAATTGTTTTTAGAAGGTACTAATCTATCTGAATAAAACTAGAAATACGATCATAGAAACAATTTCTTATATTTTAGTCTCATTCTTATTGTCCTGTAACAAGCGGGCAAAGCCGGTGGCCGTATCTATTGACAACTTTGTAAATGTATCTATATAATTTTAATAACAATGCAGTACACGAATAGTAGTTACGGATACAAGACACAAGACAATAGTAGTCAGATGTTGTTGTTATGATATACTTATTAAAATGTCTGAAATATTTTTTTACTTCTTGGTTCATGATTTTAACCAAGTTTTTACTCTCGATATGTCGGAACTGAAAGAGATGAAACTTAAAACAGAGAAATTAGCATCTACTACAATTATTCACAATAGAAGATTAATTATTGAATAAACTTTCAATAATCTTCAATTGTGAATAATAGTAGCAGTTGCAGATTCTTTGGTAGGTGGGTCATTTTTATTTGTATTTTTTTTGCGTGCGTATGTAATTTCCAACTCACTTTAGGACATGCGTTTGTAATGAAAAAGGAATGATAGATTTTACAATATTTATATTTATATGCTTACTCTGTAAATAAAATAGTAAAAGAAAAATAAATAAAAATATTATACTGGCCAAATGTCACGCAACGTGGTATGTGAAAACTCACATTTTGAAATTACAATTAACCTGGTTAGTTTAATATTTTCGATTATAATTGTTAGTATTATCTTTTGCAAAATACGGAATTATTAATAGAAACTGACTTGTTTGTTGACATTACGCCATATTATATATATCTTGTGAGAAAAAAAGTGTCATAAACGTGGGTCGGTACGTTTTTGCTTGTATCTTTCGTTCTAGTCGATATTAGCACTGGCAACACTAAGATTATATAAAAAAAAGTGTCGGCCATTTGCTTTTTATAGCGGCGTGGAAGCAAGAGCGCTCGTGGTATAAGGTAAGACATGTTTTTGTTTACTGCACAGATTTTGTAAAGCATAAGGAGTCAAAAACGTGGATGTCATAATCTGCTGAAAAGCGATGATTTTCATTCGAAACTCCTATATTTGATAAATAATACAGTGAAATGGTTTTCGGTTTGATACCAACCCAATCTTTCGACATTGAGGTTATGTTTTGGCGGCACGTTCGAAAATTGTCACAGACGTGGTTTGGAATTCCAGTCACAAACGTGTGTATTTTTTACCACGTCTGTGACACGTAACCACGTGTGTGAATTTGGAACTACATTAATTAATGTCCAGGTTACACATTTCTTGATTATGTTACCTTTTCAGATGGGGCGAAAAAAGAAGACTTAGGAACAGATAAGAGTTGCTAAAAGAGAAGCAGAAAGAAAAAGACGAGCTCGTATAAAAGCGGATCCAGATAGATATGCAATACATTTGGTTAAAGAAAAAGAGAGCCGTCTAAAAGAAAAAATAAAGGAAGTCGAAGAGCGTAGTCGATTTAATACCTAGGGAACGGAGATTTCAACGGAAGGAATGGCGTGTAAGAGCTAAAAAAAAATAGATTAGCGAAAAAACACCGGGAACTTCTACAACGACTTCGAGAAGACTCTCCTCCATCTAACAGCGACGAGGATAAATTAAATGATTTAGACCAACATTTTTGAGTGCCTTCCGCGCACTAGCGCGGAAGGCACTCAAAAATGTATTATTACTATTTTTGGCGCGTCAAGACAACAACTCAACAACTCTCTTTACACACGTGTGTTTTGTATTACTGTGATATTCCTGGAAATATACAAACCATTTCTTTTTGCTTAGTATCTGACTGCTTACGCCATGACGCTGCTGCAATTTATGCCCATCTAAAAAAGTCAATGTTAGACCTCAATCGCCATTATGACAAAAACATAACAATTGAGAAGTTGCATGTACTCAGTGATGATCCTTCTACGCAGTATAAAAACAAGATCAATTTTTACTTGTTCAGCCAACATTTAGTACACGATCTGGGTATCAAGAATTGGACCTACACTGAACTAACTATTAAACCTGGAATTTTTATGAATCTGGTCACGGCAAAGGTGCTGCTGACGGTGTAGGAGCAGTTGTCAAAAGAACAGCCGGTGCTATGGTTGCACACGGAGAAGAATATACCAGATTTTGAAACATTCGTTATTAAAATGCTTTGCCGTACCCGTATAATCTTATTCACGATATGAGAAAGCGATATACTAAAAGCAGATTTGTTAATCCCTAAGAGCTTAAAGACCATTCATGAAACTTCAAAGATACACCAGATCACATGGACTATTAATGATCCTCGAAAACTCTTTCTAAGACAACTAAGTTGCACAGAATGTTGTCTTCAGACTGTTTGTGCGCATTTCCCGATATCAAAATGCTCATTTGAATATCAAGACTCTTCTGACTCTTTTTCTCCAGGTACTGCAAATATCTCTCACCGTGACATTGCAAAAATCGAGGACTAGTTAGTAGAATATCGACGACTAGTTCTGCATCTTTCTCAAGCAGAGCACACGAATATCAGGAACGGAATCCCAAAACTGGTTCATGGGTTGTAGTTCGATTTGAAAGGGAAAAACACAATATACATTTTGTTGGTCAAATAATGTCTACCGAAAACCACAATAAGGCGTATATAGTGAAATTTCTGCGGAAGAAAAATTTGGATTCTGGCATAAGTCACAAACATGGATAGGATGTCACAGACGTGCTTACTTAATTTTTTTAGATGCGTTTTGACAGGCATATAAATATAATGAAATTAATGAAAAAAATCAGTACTATTAGTAAATACGTGATTACGCTCAAATTGAAAATGACTCAGCTACTTGCTAATATACCCGAAGACCTGTTTTCCATGTCTGTTCATTAGATTTCTTATCCATAGTCATAGAGCTTAAAAGCACTTGATTAAAAATGCTATCCATGGAAACATGGCGGACAAAGACATTTTAATATTTTAGACTACAACCAATTATTATTTGGTTCAGGCATGAGTTTTGACAATAATGTTATGTTCCTATAAAGTAGACAGCAGGCATAATGTTAAGTAATTAATTCCGCTGCTGAAAGGTTAAGTTAGGAAGAAAAAGACAGCACTGCCCGATTCGGGGAAAACGAGTCTTAAATACTCCTTTGACGTTCATAAGTGTTACTTTGTTTCCTAAATGAATAAATGATTTTTGAATTTGACTAATGTTTAGCACTTACCTCATCGTCTTGTTGTTGCATTTCTTGTTGTTGCTGGTGTTGTTCCATGAGATCCTGTTGATGTTGTACTTGCTGTTGTACTATGAGGCTGTCTTTTGAATCCTCTTGATGTGACTGATGGTGTTGGTTCATGTTGATAATGTTTGTGTGGTTTGAATCTGATCGAACTATTGTGGGGGGACCAGAGTGTACGTGAGGATGAGTTGTGTAAAAACTGCAATGTAAATAGGTACATATCAATTTAATTGTGATCTCTTACATAGATGTAACTTCTATTGTTTACTAAATAGAATGCTAAACTTGTGCAAGCTAAGTATTGTTCTGCTAGCGGGCTACCGGAATTGATATTTTTGCTACCAGTTGCTAAATCTTTGAATGGAAAAAGTGTATTGGAAGATATAAAAGCTTAAGATCTTGGAAGGTTTCATGTGAAAATTTTTATTTACTAAATGTGCGACACAATTAAAAACTTAATTTATATAATACAATGTCGACGTCGACGGCGTACGGACAGAGCTAGTTGATCGTTCTTATAGACTTGGGACTCTGTACACGTCCTGACTGGAGATCAAGCTCACTTTCCTTAAGCTATAGATAAATCGTCTTCTGCTGTAAGCCTAGGAATTATGGCCCAAGCTTTGTTCGAACTTATTACGTTACCCCGCACTGGAATTGTGTACTTACTCTGTGTTGCGGGGAAGCAGTGGATGAGGACTGCATGGGCCAGGAAAGTGGCTTGAAAAAGAAGAGGCCCATGGTCAGCAAGTTAACACGAAAGTACTGTTTCCTTCTAATTTGTACTACAGTCTACATAGTTTCTAGAAAACTATCTAAATAAAAGACGATTTCATTTATGTACATGACCATTTTATTTTACTTATGGCTTATAACCAAAATCTACAGACTTCAAGAAGCCCATTTTATGACCATTATACAAAAGATTCTGTAGACCATTGCGCCAATATCGACACTTAAGCAAATATAATAGGCATTGTAACCTGTATTTAAAAAAAATGCACGAGCGAGCCCATGTATCAGTTTTTTATGCACGTCCTCGTATTGCTAACTGATTCGGCGGAACAGGCACAGCAGATGCACAATATAAAAGAACTTGAACATCTTGTACCCGTCCGGATGTTTATTATAGTGCAGGGGTAACCAGATTAATATTACTATTTTTTTTACTGAATTCATACTACTTGTAGTAGCGCCTACCAGAAACGATGGGATCTTACCACTGGGTACCCCTGGACTTTAGATATTTATCAGCTAAGTGTCAGGGCTTACCTCATGGGTTCAGCCTTGATCTGCTGTTCAAACATGGATATAGTGGCGAGTAGGTCGCCAGGGGGTGGCACGGGGACCCCCACGCCCCGTGCCACACCCCCGACGCCTACGCCCCAGTGTGCCGGAAAACTAATGGCGACCTCTTTGCTCCCCCATTTTCAACTTCTGCCACCTGAAAAGAACTACATTTGAGTACATACATCTTGCCTATGCAGATGATAGGTACGTTGTCTTCAGCATCTCTTTACCCGGCATAACAAGAGATCCGGAAGAGTCAGACTCGCCCAATGTTTAAACTTACTCGATTTGAGAATACAGAAGCTTGGTATTACAGAAGAATATAATTTTTTGTAAAGTACCACTTAATCATCTGGCGATTATACATTTAGGCGTTGGGAAACTACACAAACCCTTTGCCGCCGTCGTCCTGTTTTTAATAATTTAGTGAATTATTATTCAAATTAATTTAAATAACTACCTATTTCATTAATTTGTATCTCTAGTAAATTACCCTATATGGCATTATTTTGATTTTATGATGAATCTATGTATGCAAGTAAAATAAATAAATTTGAATATATTTAACATAATGTCCTTAATTAAATATAAATAATTATGCTATGGACAAACGATATATATTCCACTGCTTTATAATTAAGTATAGCTACGTACATAAAATCATAGTTAATCCAAACAGCAAAAAATAGATAATAATTTGAGGTACTTATGTAATAAGTGTCATAAAAAATAATGTTTTAACCAAATTATATCTGTTTTTAATCATATAATCTGGCGTAAGTTAAAATAATGCATTAATTACCTTAAAGCAAAAATAAAATAAAATGGTAGATTTGTTTTAAAATAAAAAGCTTAATTATGCGTGTAATATATATAATTAAAACAAAACACGATTACAAAACCAGGTTATTACATGATTAACAACACAAATAAAAATAAAATCAAAAACCATTCTACAACAAAAATAATATAATTTGCTAATTTTATGTATTTACTTCCATACTATTTTAACAAAATATGGAAATAGGAAATGAACATTTAATAGGATGAACATAAATTACAACAATTACAGGTAGGCACAGCTATTATTAAATTCACAACAATAAAATAGAATAAGAAACATTACATTAACACTTGTGTTACATAGCTGTTTTATTTATATAGTTAGGCCATTGACTGAGCACTGTGCACTGTAGATAGGTGCATAAAAAGCCGCACATATAATTATATGTATGCGAAACGTAATAGATAGTTTATCTTTAGCATATTTGTATAGCTTATGTAGATATGTATAAACTCGTTCTATAACTAGTGATAACTGAGTAATCGGTAGATATGTATATGAAAGTGTAAACAAAATTTCAAAACATAATGAAATTAACTAAAATCTCTAACAAAATATTAAATGGCGGAAGCTCACCGACCGACTGTCTCCACCCAGCCTCCCCCCCGGCCATCAATAAAATGGCCAATTCGTTATTGAATTTTGTCCCCAACTTTCAAGCCGAGGCTGCGCGACGCCGGTTGTCATACGACAAGTAATTTAGTAACCAATACAAGCCTAATGTAAACAAAACGGGTTTATATTACTTTATTCGACGTTTTGGTGAAAGTTATGTCATATTATACCGAGCTACATTTACAGACAGAAAGTACTTTGTGATAATAGTTTTTAGTTTCTATCTGTAAACATAAACATCGTTTGCAAACGAAAGACTTGTAGCTATTGGAAATACGACAACCTTTCATAATGCATGGAGGGAATGAGATACAAATTTATTATTATTCCTTTTTTATACAAAATGTTAGGTTTCATCGCGCTTATGTTATTATATCGTTATATATGTATAGCAAAAGTTATATTCTACTCACATAAGTAAAGAAACACCTAAATATAGTAGTGTATACAGAATCACATAAATTATATCACTAATTACACAATTTCGTTAAGATTGGCCATTCGAATTATGTTTTTCTTAGACACCGACATAAAATGGCTGCTACCTCATTGTTCTGCGCGTTCGTTCGTGCGCATAGAAGCCGTGAACGCTTGGGGACGACTTCTCCGCCAATTAAAATTATGGCGCGAAATTTAAGGCGTCGTTAACTACAATTTAATGTTTTATTTATGATAATTATTTGCAATAGATGTCAAGTACTATATATACGCTACAATAGTATAGTAAAAAATAAACGTAGTTATGGAAATAACAATGAAAACCGGAACATACACAAGACTATTACATTCACATTCATTAGAATTATCGGCATTGTGCGGATTAGAGCATAATGTTTTATGTTTATGACGATACCCTTCCAGATGTTGATTTAATTGATTATCTGAGTTGGTGAATATATGGCATGTTGAACAATAATACTTTTTATATTTCTTATTTGCTAAAATCTTGCTTTTTCGTGGTACCTCCATTGTTTTTGTAATAGTCCAGAGATTTGTGTTCGACTGTTGCGTTTACAGGAATTACAAGATTAATAATTCTATACCACTATTACTGCGATACGCAAAGGTATAACTAGATTAGTACGACAATTAGAATGTTGTCATTTTTTTAGCAATAACTGATATTTTCTAGTTAGAATGCATTAACACCGTTCTATAATGTAAATGTAGTCATGTAAGTAATTATTAATTATACTTATTAAAGTTATTAATGTACCCTCGCTTTGAAAATGTGTTGAAACACTTGACGTTATAATAGGTAATGTGCAGTAATAGTACCTACATATTTGTGTTGATTTTAAATTCATGGGTGATCGTTTATGAGTTTTATGACTTACAAATACACCTTTTCCTATATGGAAACGTATTTTTATAAATTATCTAGAACAATAATGTTACAGGCATTTAATAAGTGGGTTAACTATAGCATTTTAGCGTTAACATTAACGTTTCATTATTATTCTACGAGCAACCATACCTACCTGATGGTCGATGTTATTTTGTCCGGCGAACTTGAACCTTATTGACATCTATAAAGAATTCGTTTGATAGGAGTCACCTGTCACATCACAGACTCACATGACAGCTAATATTTATTGTAATATGCCTGCTTATAATATAGACTAGACGCAAGTTTTGTTTTAGGCTTTAGTATTTTTAATTTTAAATGACTACGACATTGTAATTACCTATCTAAAATAACGCGTGGTTATTCACATTGGAAGGCAATAACTACAATACCTACTGATATTCTAACTAGGCTCGGATGTAAGAAGCCAATAAAAACCATTTTATCCCAAAACGAATTAGGTAATCTAGTGTTCAATTTATTTTAGATAGGTAATTACAATGTCGTAGTCATTTAAAAATTAAAAATACTAACGCAAAAAACAAAACTTGCGTCTAGTCTATATTATAACCAGGCATATTACAATTAATATTAGCTGTCATGTGAGTCTGTGATGCGACAGGTGACTCCTATCAAACGAATAAAAGTCAGAATTCTTTATTTCTGTTTACATAAAAGGTTCTCGCTAAAGGCGCATGACGTTAATCTGTATCTTAATATATATAATTTATTTTGTTGTAATAAGCCCAACCTCAAGATTCTAGATTTGTATAAAAGTTACATAGTAAATGTAATTTTTATAATACAAAGCGGATTTTTGGCGGATTTAATTACAGTCTTCCGTCAAACGGAAGTGATAACCTATGGACTTATTTTTAATGTAACAACGTCATATAATTTGGACTAAACCAGCATTTTAGTACATCAACGGTTTTAGACTCGGTTTTTAGTTTAGTTCAATACATTTTAGACTCGGTTATTATATTTGAGAAACATATATTTTTATAGAGTGGGTAGGTATGTGTCAAAAATTGACTGTCCGTAGGTAACACGACTCGTTTCTTGAGTGTTGGAACCTGGTCTTAGTAAACAAGAATACGTAGTTTATCTGTTTATTTCGGATATTTTTGTAGCATTACGATTGCGCCAGAAATAAAACTGTATTATTAAGAACTTTATTTAGATAAATGCAAAATGTTAGTTTTACATTGTTAGTAGGTTCGATTGTTACAAGATATATAAATATATAGTGGTGATATTCAATAATATTGTCAATTTATATGTTTTTATGGAAGTTGACTTAATTATATGTTAATAAAGCTAATTTATATTGTTATAATTAAATAATCTTCTAGGCTTATAAAATTAGAAATAGGTGTAAGCTTATTTCATCCATATTATATTGTATTTTATTCGATATAACAGTAAAACTGACAGCAGTAGTCGGAATAGAAGACATTTTAATAATATAACAAGAGTATTAATTGATTATCCTAAACTAGATGTGCCCACGGTTTCACCTGTGTTTATGATTACTGCACCACCCCCGTGGGTCGTAGCGTGATGTTATATAGCTTATAACCTTCCTCAATAAATAATCTATCCAACAAAAAATAATTTTTCAATTCGAACTAGTAATTCCTGAGATAAGCGCGTTCAAACAAACAAACTCTTCAGCTTTATAATATTAGTACATATTTATTGACTGCGTATGAATATTATATTGAATTAATTACATTAATTCATACTTAGTAATTCAATTTAAGTTAATCGCAATTTATTGCCACTGGCTTTTATTTTGGTTTTGTGTTATAAAGTAACTTGCAGGGGCCAAAGCTAAGTCAAAGCATTCGACTAAAATTCCCTTGATCTATTAGAATATGAAAAACATATATTTGTCTCTGGTGTGGGTTTGACATTGACGTTTGCGGTAGGGTTGTTTATGGTTCTTTTTGATAAGTTGTAACCATGGCGGTGGGTGTTTTTGATTTTTATATTAATTTATCCGTCCGAATCAGTAAAAATTTAATACATTCAGCGTATTTATATATCTTGCTATGTCTGCTGTAGTGCATTGCTCACTGTTTATATCTTATTTTTGGTTTTTAACTCGTAATGAATGGAAATTCGGCATAACCTAGACTTGAGTGTTATTGTCACAAGGATTATTTTAAGACAAGTGTATATTGAGTGCACGCCGTAAACTATGAATATGTATTTCAGCGAGTACCACCACCCGCGACGAAGAAAGACAAGAAGGAGAAGAAGCCTCCTAAAGATAATTCTAAAAATGTTATGCGGAACCTTCACATCAGGAAACTCTGCCTGAACATCTGTGTTGGAGAGTCTGGTGACAGGCTGACTCGTGCTGCTAAGGTTAGTTATCTATTTTATTGTACTGTGATGAAAATTGTTCTCTTTTCAAAACATAACCCCTGAAAACATGTTGATAGCTTTACTTGACCACACCATGATGTTTTACATGGAGTTACTACTTGTACCCAATGCATTTGTAATAATGTCATCTAAAACATAGATACATTCAGTATATAATAAAAATTTGTATACTTAGTTATAAAAAGGTTACCAATGCTTTACTAAGTGTGTTCAAGTGCAATATTGATTATGATAAGCTAAACACACTGCATTATAATAAAGCTAGTCGTAACTGTTCAAAGGGACTTAGCCTAATTTTAAAACCTTTGCCTACCCCTAAAGGAGTTAATCTGTGTGTAAAAAAAGCATGAACTTGTTCAAGACTAACATAACTTGTGTTACTCTTTGTAAATTCATGCAAGAGAAATATTTCCTATTTGCAACTTTTGAACACTATTCTCTTACTGTTCAGAATACTAACGGAAATAACAACTGTATTATAAATATATAAGTACATATTTATTTTATTAAATTGGTATTTTTACATTAATGAAACACAAACAAATTAATATGTTTCACAACTTTGGCTGTAATAGCAGACATAATTTAATAGTAGTGTCAAGCTCTGTTCTAAAGTTTTTCACTTTTTATTATTAGCTTACACTTTTTGGTCCTGAGGCTGATTAAGCTAATGAAACATTTGGTACAATAGTAGCCATGATTTGTGCCTCCCACATACACTTGATAATGAGTAACAAGGTTTTATAAAGAGCCAAAATTTTAGTATTTTTCACTGCCAACTTGTTGTTTTAGATTTTGATTATTTACTCATACTTACGATAATAATTGTATTATTCCAGGTGTTGGAACAGCTTACTGGACAACAGCCAGTATTCTCAAAGGCGAGGTACACTGTACGTTCCTTTGGTATCCGTCGTAATGAAAAGATTGCTGTCCACTGCACAGTCCGTGGTGCCAAGGCTGAGGAGATCCTCGAGAGGGGACTCAAGGTAATTTTTGATCAGTAGATATGCTTTTTACCTTCTCTTTTATTATGCTATAATTAGCATTTTTAATGTTGTGTTAAAGTTACAACACAAAATATAGTTTGCATTCAACCAGTGACAAATAGCAACATAAAATATTTTTAGCAATGGAAATTCTTAATTCTTTCAATTGTTGGTATTGAGCACAGCAATGTGTATAAATAAGATATTGTCATATATATGTCTACTGCTTGACTTGATAGATACCTTCTATTTTAAATAGGGTAACATGCAGTGGAATAAATATTAAGTGACACTTCAATCACTTTGCCAAGGCTAGGCTCCAAGAACCAGATGCAATTTTGCCATTGTTTCCTGGTCACGGTTCTTGATGGATTAATAAAGGTTTTTAATAGTAAATCTGCTCATTTCATACACTTATATGGGACTCCATATGACCGGTTCCTATATTCAAGAAACAAATTGTTTTACCTATGGGACAGTTTATTTTTACACATAATCTATAAAAAATATATCAATATTTTATAGCTAAAGTTTTTTGATATAGGAACCGGACTTAAGTGAATGTTATGTCTGCTAGTGAGATGGATGATGATTCTTTTAAAGTCTGCGATTTCAACAGATTATAGGTTAAAATATTTGATATTGAAATTGCATAAATTTGTTTAAGACTAACACAAATTGTGTTAAGCTTTGTAAATTTATGCTAGAACAACATTTCCAATTTGCAACTTCTGAGCACTAACCTCTTACTGTTTAGAATACTTACGGAAATTACAAAATACAGATTATAATAAATACACAAACATTCAATGATAATACAAAAAATTATAGAAAAGCTGAGACTAGGTATAACATAAATAAATAGATACAGAAATAGAAAGAAAATAATAAATATTCAATTGATTTTGCAAGTTAAAAGTTTTGACATTTTAATCAGGTATAGGAATGTAGCTGCTTAATAATGTTTGTTGTTATAAATGTGCAGAAGTTTAATAGCTAAATATTTAACAAAGCACTTCATGCTTTTATATAGATTGACATTTTGTTTATCCTGTATACAAAATATTTACTTTATTTAGCTACTATAGCTATTAGTCTAGGTAATAGATTATTATCATTCTGTGTATAATTAAACAAAATGTTATAAATATTTATCAATTAATCTTACATTTCAAGCACAGTAGTTACACTCAAATTAATTATTGTTTGTAAGAGGAATTTATTGAAAATAAGTTGATGGTGATGTCATAGATGGTAAATTGTAATTGCCAAATTAAATATATCAATAACATACGAGAATTAAATTGATTTCTTGTTCCAGGTCAGGGAATACGAGCTGAGGCGTGACAACTTCTCAGCCACAGGAAACTTTGGTTTCGGTATTCAAGAACACATCGACTTGGGTATCAAATACGATCCTTCTATTGGTATCTATGGTCTTGACTTCTACGTTGTACTTGGCCGACCAGGTAAGATATTATCCACCGAATACTTTATTTTGTATGTAAATGTATGAGATGCAGCTGTTTTAGAATTATTTGGATTGCTGTCTTTATACTCTGTTAGTTTAAAGCTCCTTTATTTGGAGGGCAGAGACCAAGAAATCTAAGCCAAGTCAATAAGTAAAACTACTCCATTTGGTTAGGTACTTAACTAAAGGTTAACAATCTTGATGTGACTTTTTACACAAACACATATTAAACAAATAAACTACTGCTTAAACTACATAATGGTTCAATTGATTTAGTAATCATTATTGTTGTATTTACATTGATCTTTAGCAGCATTATATTTTTAAACTGAATTTTTAGATAAAAAGTTACATCAAGATTGTTTACCTTTAAGTACCTAACCAAATGGAGTATAGGACTGTACTAAGCTACTTGTAGTAGTGATTTATTTATTTAGATACATTATTTATAATGTATTTTAAACTGTTCTTATATTCACATTTAAAAGTGCACATTTGTTCAAGGGTGATGATTATAAAACAGCTTCACTCTGTAAAATATGTGCTAGAGTATATACCATTTTTTTCATAGAACAATAAGACTTTTTCCTTTTTTCATGTGAGAAATGGTGCACATACAAATTTTATAGAATTATAATATCTATAAGATAATGGTTAATTTGTAATATTATTTCCTATTTATGTTTTTATGTGATACTTATTTTACAGAACACAAATCATATTAGTTTACTGGTAAATAGGTACTTGCTTGCCCTTTTTTTTATACAATTGATAATGTGTTATGACAACTGCACAGGCGATACAAATGTCGAAGTGACGGTAACGCGTAGACTAGGCGCCGTCTGTCACTAAGCGCTATAACCCAGTATTCCGTGTTCTGTGGTTATTTTGTTGTTATGATGTACAAGTATAGTTTTTGTATCCTTGTCATGCTCCTTAACTTCTATGAGTCCTCTATGCGAAGCTATTGTGTATAATCGCAGATCTGACGTTTTTAATACGTTGTTTCAGGATTCAACGTAGCACATAGAAGACGCAAGACTGGCAAGGTTGGGTTTCCCCATCGTTTGACAAAGGAGGATGCCATGAAGTGGTTCCAACAGAAATACGATGGTATCATCCTTAACAGCAAAAAGTAAATTTAAGTAAACAATTTATAAAAGGTTTTTGTGTTTTATTCTCACTTACAAGTTTCCTACCTTAGTTTGTAAATTTCATGTCGCGTGTGTTAATATCGCTGCTTTTGCTGTGGGTGGATCGCTGGAACAAACTATATTAGCAATCACTTTAGCTTCCAAATCTTTCGGTCGCATTCTGGTCCAACGTACAGGCTACATTGGCCGACCTCGTGCGGTAGCCGCGAATGACGTTGAGGCATAGATATACAACTTCGAAGCACTAAGGACAGTAACGAAAATAAAAAGCAGAGTGTATGTAACTATATTCACAGTAAAACATCAAATGTAAAATAATAATTAAGATTTATAGTTTGTTGGCAGACATAGCTTACGATTCATTTACCTATTTATGGTTTTAAAACATTCTCACTATAATATTCTACTTACTGTACGCCATTGGAGAATGGTAATAAGAAATAATAGAATAATATTCAAAACAAACATAATTATGTACGTACATATACATATTGTACGTTTATTTTTATCAATTAAGTTTTCACTGAAATTATTCAGAAGATAATTATTGTAGTTATGAATTTAATAGATGGCTTTGAGACGAAATAATATAATGACAATATTGTTTGTGTAATTTAATAATAAGTTGTTATAAAATGTTAGGATTAAATATTGTAAGTGGGCAAAGGATAAATAAAATAGGAGCATATCAAGTTATCTTCTAATATTATATTTTAGCCTTGAGTTCTTCGGTGTGGTGTAATGAATTGTTACCTACCTACTCATTACGGCCATATTGTTCTCATGCCACTAAAAGGGTCCTGAGAGAGTCTTGCACTGGGCATTTATTCACACCAGTGTAACATCAACCGGGTGAGTCCCGTGTAGTCTGTAAGTGTCACTAGATCTGCTCAAGGCTGGCAAGACTTGTCCAAAAGCAGATGTGCTACAGAGCTTCAGAGCTAGTTGACTGTAATACTCATCGAAGTGCCATCAATCGCCTTCTTTCTTCCAAGAACACATCGTAGGACTTCATGACTCTGATCTGGTGGGGAATCGAGCATAGATTATATACTTAGAATCGAGCAATGGTTATAACTATCGGCAATCTGAAATCTGATTACACACCGAAAACCTATTAAAAAAGATACATTAATTGTTATACTTACCAGGGATGTTATGGAGCTCCGTAACCGTAACCGAAACTATCGGATATCCAAAATAAAAATATATCCGTAACCGTATCCGTTTCACAAGTTTCGTATAAGGGCGGAGTCTAAATAATTATTTTAATAGATAAAACTCAACATTGAGTAGGTATATAATAATTACTTACCAATATGACTGATTATAATACCAAATCATAACCTAGACTAGATAAAAACTATAAATAAAACCAAGTTATTAGGTACATACTATGTGTTTATAATTAATATTTTATAATTTTACTTCAATCTAATATCCGTAACCGAAACTAACGGATAATACGAAATAATTACATAACCGAAACCGATATAATTTAATTCCTATATCCAGATCCGAAATATATCCATAACATCTCTAATACTTACCTTACAATGGATTACATCATAATACATAGGGAAAAGAGAGCCCTCTTAGGGTCAATTTCAGCCAACCCTATTTGAAATAGCGACATCTAGACTTTTGGCCCCGAACTAATCCTTCTATACATAGCTATAGCTATTATGTATTCTGTGCCTATACCTATTTATATTATGTATCGCGTTGCAATTACTGTAATCCAGGATTCGTATTTAAATTGTTTTGTATCAATCGTATTTTTGTAACATAAAAATTGGGCGTTATTAAATTAGAACAAGTAGAATGTTACAAAAATAGATCGAAACAAAACAATTTAAATACAATAAGTATAGGGTGCTTAATGTAGTATAAGAATAAAACAACAACAAATAACATTTTATTATGTTTATTAAAATATAACTGTGCAGCGAACTCTAGGTTTTCAGTGAAATGCGCAACATCTCGGCATTTTTGTTGGAATAACCGCACAACACTAAACACCAAAAGCGTCTTTATCGCACACTCACAACAATTTTCGATGGGAAGATTAACTAACACAAGGTGGAGGAACACAGGGCTCGACTCAACGCACTAACACTAGACCTTCACAGCCGAAAAATATACATTAGAGGATGAAAAACTACAAACGTGCGCACTAGCAATATGCAGTCGCCATATTGGGACTGACCCCAATGTATTACTTTACTCTATTTGAATGACTTACAAATCCAATGTTTGAATCGTAGTCTTTAACCCACATATTTACTAATTTGTATTTTATGACATTTTATAATAAAAACAATTAAAATGAGAATAAAATATGATCCTAGATAAATTAAATATATAAAAGTATAGATAGGTAAGAACTGAAACTAAATAATAAATTAAAATTTGTTTAAGCGCCATCTTATGCGATTGATTTACAACACTAGTACGGAGCCAAAAACACAGATGTCAATCATATCTTTGGATAGAGGAAAGGTATTGGGCAGTGTCCCCCCCCCGTGATTACATTTACTCATTTTACACTGTACAACAGAAATACCTTGTTTCACGCCTCTATAGGGGTAGGCAGTGGTGTGTACACCATTAGCTATGATTTTAAGTCCCACGTAATAGAGTGCGAACCTTTTGCTGTCTACCGGGCCTGTTCGAGAAAATAATCGTTACATCGTAAATCGTTTAATATTATAGAAACCCGTTATTCTATTTTGTCTTTAGTCTAAGAATAAGAAGTAATTCCATTTGATTCGTTTTAGTTTAGCAAGAAGCTACTGTTTGTTTATTAAATAATATTTAAATATTGTTTTTTTTTAATTTCTAATAAAATAACGGTCAAAGTAGGTAATGTTCATGGATAAAAGCGCGAAATTGGTTAATCTAAATCACCCGTAGGGCCATTAAATAAAAAGCAATCTATTGCATCTATTACCTACGTCGAAAAATACCCATGGATCCACCAGTGAGTTAAAGTAGTGGGACCACGGGTAAACACTCGGTTGATCAAAATTACAAGTGGATCCGTTGAAAGTGCCGATTAAATAAGAAAAACAATATTGCAGTGGGACTACAGGCAAAGAAAATCACCTATGGACCCCCCAGTGGATTAAAGTAGTGGGACTACGGGTAAACACTGGATTTGACGTGACTAAAATATTTTTGGCGATCGATTGAATAGCCTTTCAGTAAAGCTTAAAACTACGCCAAATATTTCTTCTATGTTTATTAACAACTTCCACACTAAGATTCTTGTCGTGGGCATCTTTACAAACAACTCAACTCAAAGATTACCCAAATTCGGAACAAGTTTTTGTCCCGTGTGGGGATCAAACGCACAACACTGTCCTGTGGCAGTGGCGAGGCAGCCACTTAAATCTACGCCATCCGTGCATAACTTTTTTATTGTACCACGATATCACATCGACACTTTGGGCTGGTTTTACAGTGACGCTTACCGTCTGCGCGGGTGGTAACCGCGGCCTGTATCCGCGCGGACGACCAGTTCGAAACGACAAAATGAGTTTAGTGCCGCGCGGTTTGCCATCTCGAATAGTCACGATAAGGCTTCTCTTGATTGTTTTATTATATAACCTAAGGAAAAAAAGGCAACGACGACGGCGTATACAAGTAGGTACATAATTACAATGTCACTAGATTGCTGATGATGCAGTCAGCGCAGGCCATCTGCGCGGATTGATTTTGCCTACTATGTAACGATCCAAGACACTCGAAGCTCGTGATCCGCGACGCTTACGAACCGCGCTGGCGAAAGCGGCACTGTAAAACCAACCTTGTTGGAAATCCTTAAATAAATAAATATCGGCACATTTTCTGTAGTTCGTAATATTTTCTTTACCTAAAGTTTAGTGGTACCTAGTATGTAGGTACTATTAAGTTTAACTAGTATTGATTGTTCGATTGGTTGTTTAGTTTCCAAAGTGGTACTTACCTAGTTGTAACAAGATAAACTGATAAGTTACGGCACAATGACGTATTTGCTCTAGTAACCATATCTAAATATCCGTTGCTATAGTAACAGATCGAACGTTTATGCAGAATCTAAGCACGTAGTATTTGTTCATTACTTTTATTGCCCTCTGCGTAGTATTTTGTCAGAGATTTCTTTTAAATAGATACTTTTTGGTGAGATACATGCCTGAGCTGTGCTGTGTGCCTAAAATTTGTTTCAACCGGTGACATGTGACAGTTGTTATTTTTGGTAATGAAGCAACATTGCGTTTTGTAAATATTTTTAGATAAACATTAAATATGGCTGCGTTATACGAAGATGATGTCGATGATGTGCTGGCACCCAAAGAACCGCAGGTCACTGGCCTGGACATCAGTGAACGCAAAGCTGCTAGGAGTTTGCGTATTAAGCGACGGCAAGAAGCGCTCAAAAAGTAAGATGGTTCATATACATGCACACATGAGTCTAGCATATATTACAGTTTCTATGTATCATCATTCATCATTCATCAGCCTTAATATATTAGGTATATAGGTACCTATAATAGTTAAACCTGGCCACTCTTTACTGTGCCTGAGTCTGATACTCTTAATGCCCGTGGGAACTTCAAAAAAGTATATAAATATAATACATATTTATATACTTTCTATCCTGAAGTCCATAGCAACTCTTCTGGCAATGATGCCGCAGACCAACTGGCAAAGAGAGGACCAAACACTAAAATGGTAGGACTTGAACGATATGTACCCTTTTGCCTACTCAAAACATGGTTATGTGACAGAACCACGAAACTACATGAAAAACAGTGGGCAGAAACAAAGGAATGGAGACAGACGAAGGAAGCACTTCCATCCTTAGACAAACATCTGTCGCGCAAACTTTTACGTACCACAAGGAAAAACCTACGCCACCTAGTGGGTGTAGGTAATAACAGGGCACTGCTCGCTCGACAAACGCCTACAACAAATTTTTCGCATCGATCACTTACGCACAATGGCCCAATTGTGGGGCTAACGGACAACACACGTCCAAATAACTAACTAAAACATAATAAAATTGCAATGTTGTGTAAAAAATGTAGGTAAGTCAATTAATGGACTACTTTTACTTTTCGAGTTTTGTGGTCACACGTACAGTAGTTGCATTTTTATATAGGTGCACCATCGATGCACTGATACCCTAACACAAGTGAGACCGTACTCAATTATAGGCATTAGGTACCTATTATTTAGTGGTAAACGGCCTTACAAAAAGTGAAAAACCAACTTTACACGATAGAGGAGAAACAAGTAAAGATAGTACCTACCTCCGCTTAAAATGGACCTAGAGAACGTCCTACAGTCTGCCAGTGAGATGCTGTATACGAGCTAAGGTTAAAAGTAGTTGGTGGAATAAAATGTAATTAGATATTTCATTTCCTCCCACTTAGAGCTGAACAGGCACCTGAGGAATCAGCAGCCGAAGAAGAAGCGGCAGGTCCAATAGAGCAACAGACAGCAGCTGCGGCAGAAGAACTTCAGCGTCTGGCACTAGATGGCGCTGCTAAGGTCACCAATGTAAAGGTCACAACAGACGAACGCGAAGTCGTTCGTCGCACACAGTTCTTTGCGAAAATGAATGGTGATAATTACGTATTTATAATAAAATTCATTGTTGTAGCCTAATTATACCCAAATGTAGATAGCTCGACCCTGACGGTGACCCGATATACATTGAGCCGACTTTCCTATACTTGGCAAAGTCGGCTGAATGTATATTTACTTAGTAGGTAAATGCGCATATCCGCGTCCCCATGCATATTTAGAATACCTAAAGCATTTGGATAGCGGTCAATCACGAAAACCAAGTTCTCATGAGAAACGGTGTATTAATTACGTTATTATTATTTTATAAGCATCTACCTATACTAATTGCGTTAACAGAGTCCAACCAAAAGATAGAAGAAGAGGCACTTGACGCTCAAACACAGTACGAAGTTATTTCTTCGCATTGGGAACATATGTTATCTATCAAGGATCCCTTGGACATTGACGCCGAGATGAAAGAACAGAAGATAAAATGTGATGAACTACTCCGAAAAAAAGATGAACTTATCGCTCAACTTAAAAGTGATCTAAAACGACTGGATGCCGCCTATTATGAGGATTTACAGAAACAAGTAATACTCTTGATATTATAAATAGCTTGAGAGATGAACATAGGTACCACTTAACAATAAGCACGTAGAGTGTTCCCGATGCAAACTTTAAGCTGCTTGATTGAGCATGGCACGTTTTGTAGGTATAAGTTTTTCGGACGCACTACTTTACGTGGTCAACTTTGTGTTAAACACAATTAAACAGTCGCGTCAAGCCTTTGTGTCAAGCAAAATGATACAGTAGGTATGTATTTCATTAAGCGCGTCTAAATTACGGAGTACCTACCTTGATTATAGCATCAAGCAAATATTTATAACGACCAAACAGTTTTGGCTCGAGCTAAAGTTTACGTGCTCGCTTCAAGTTGCTTGATCATCTCGTAATCTTTTAGAAGCTTTATTTTCTTATTTAAGATAAACTTATATTTGATACACCTTTTTTTTTAGGATAATGATATCAAGGAGCTATCGGACAGAATAGAAAAGCAAGTAACGATAATGCAAAGAGCTTATGAAAAACAACTGAGCCTAATAGAATTAGCTATTAACATCGAGCGAGACGTAATTATAGACCACAACAACAAGCGATGGGAAGCACTTTATAAACAACGGGATAAAGAAGAAGTTGCACACATGGAATACAGATATGAGCAGGTTTAGTAATTTAACTTTACATTTTTTTTTATTGAACTGAAGTTCATTGGGCTAGGCTTGCTCTTAATATGATGTAGGGGTAGTAGCTGTGTAGATTCAATTGAAATTAGCGCTGCGGTCATGTGCAGCATAGAATGAATTAAAGCCTATGCTGCACATGATTGCAGGCATGCTATATTGCTACATGACGCTTTTAAGAATACTGTGTTCTAAGTCTGTGTTACTTATAAATGCGTTAATTTATTGTACCTATCTGTGTAGTACGATTAGGAGAAACGTAGGTTTATTTGCCATCTTAGTAAATACACTTAAAAATATCTAGTAGGTACTCGCGGTCCTATCTGGCCAGCAGATAAAAGTATTACCCACTTTTTGTTATCTTAGATAACTGTCCTTAAGGATACGAGAGGAGACTGCGCTTTCCATACAGGTACCCAAGTAGACAATTTCGATTGAATCTAAGAAAAATATAAAAAATAAAATTTTGATTAATGATTGTACCATTTTAAATTGCAGCTAGAAGAACACAAGCAAGTGGTGGAATCGATCATGTGGGAGCATCATGAAAAATATCGTGATGCAAAGATAGAGTTGGAATCATTGATCCAGGAGTTGCAGCAAGAACTAGAGAAGCTTAAGGCAACCTGCATAATTAATACCGAAAAGATCGGTTATACTTATCAGGTTAGTTATACAAGGTTGATTAAACAGTGAAGCTTTATTTCTATCTACATATAGTATGTACCTCATACAAGCTCTTCACCAAATTTCAGTTCAATAGGAGCAGTAGTCTAGCCACAGGATAGATTTTTAGTTTTTGCTAGACTGCAACGGGTTGTATCTGCCCTAACAGCTGACCGAGAGTCTAAGCATAGGTATCTAAGGTCATGCACCTTAAAGCGACAAAAATGTAGGAGACGTTGCCGATCTGATACTTAGTGTACATTATTACAGTAGCCAACAATCACGCCAAAGTGAGTCTTAATCTTAGCGCAATAAGAACGAAAACATAAGCATATCTTATGCTTGTGTTTTTACCACTAGTTTACACCATTAGTTAGTAACACAAACAAGGAAGCAATATATAAACCCGTGACAACAATGAAACAATGAAAGAAAAACAACAATGAAATACAACAGGTGTTTATAAAATATGGTGTTTGCGTATTAAATTGATTTAATTTGTTTGAAAAAGTGATTTTCTATTTTTATCTTTATCGAGTTTTTAATCGTTTCGAATTAACACTGAGCCCATATGGAATACTCTGTTCATTTTAATGTCCATGGATCATAGTAACCTTGTATATTCCAGCTACCCCAATTAGGTATTAGACGTGGGTGTAAAGGACTAAGATTCATTATTCTTCGTCACGAAACTTATGAGACGATGTCTTGGGAATACCATAGTTTTGCCAAATGCAATACAGAGCTGTCTTTAAATCAGAACAATCTGCTTTCACCATGCATATCGCATGTACTTACCTAAATTTTACAGGTGCTCAAAAAACGTGAAGAGGAAAATGTATTTGTGAGATCTCAGCAGAAAAGGAAACTCAATAAAATGTCTGATATAGCTAATTCGTTGAGATCAAAAATTCGTAAAGCAGCTGAAGATGGCGCTATTGAAGAAGTCAAAGCTGATGCTGAAATTGTCAAATTGATGCAAACCATGGACGATTTAGAAAAAAAGTCCGATCAATTTTCAAGTACGAATCATTATAAGTTCTCGCAAGTATGGCGCATGTCTGCGGGTAGATGTTTGGAGATGGCCAAAAAGTTGCGTCAGGGAGAAGTTGCGCTGCATGCGCATATTCTAGCCCAATCAGCCCCGCCCCCGCCAGAACCACCGCTGAAGAACCCCTTGCATAAATACGGTAAGTAAGTATATAAGTACACATGAAACTAAAGATGAAAGATAAAAACAAAGATGAAATAAACGTCTACTAAATTTGTTCTTTAATTTTATCTTATTGATTAATTATCATTACGGCAAGGCATAACGATTGAGAAAAGTTTCAGCTAACGTTCTGATTAGCCTTAAGAGTCGTCTTGCTGGTTTAGCCATGCCGTCAAATAGGCGGTGCCACTGCATCGGCCTATTTGACGGCATGGCTTACATCATCTGCCACTAACAGAAATAAGATAACCCTAAGTAAGTGAAAAATCGTCATTAGTATGTGAATCTTGTGTCGTGTGATTAAGGTTGATAGTCGTATGGACTAGAGTTTTATAAGCAAAACAAACGTGTTGTCGGCTCAAGTAAATATTTCACACTGGGTTATTGAACAAACTACAACATACAATAGATATGCATATCTATCTATACTTAATTAGATGTGACCATAACAGTATGTATGGATAAAATTGTCTAGAATGTAGTACACAGTCTTGCTGTGTATGTGTAATGCGTAGTGCTGTAAGTGCAGCAAGCGGAGAAAGATTTCCCTGACCGTTGCGAATGTAATCTATTATAAAAACTATGAATAAAAAATATGGAAATAGGCATTTACGCATAAAACCACATTTATACCTTTTTATAGAACAAGAGTATGCCGCTAAAAAGAAAACGGAGGAAGTACAAGAAAAATACACCGATCCCGACACTATAGTAGCTAAAGAGAAATTGGTAACGCTAAACATTACAAAAATATATATTAATAAAATGAACTTAAAATAATAAATGGCTTACCATGTTTAGATTCGTCATATCCTGCAACTTGTGGCAGACAATACGGGGTTTTTAGTAGAAGATCGTCTATTAACACTTATAAAGAAATATCAATTGAGTTCCAGAAATTTGTGCACGCTGGATGCTATTTTCATGGTACGTTTTTTCTATATATTATAAATCAGTGTTAATATAGATAGATATATACCTATTTATAATTTTTCTTAGGCGTTAGAGATTGAAGCAGAAGAGGACGTAGATCTATTGTGCAAGACATTTTTGAATTATTCATTTTGTCCAATTTGCATCAGTCTGGAAGGTGCAACAGATGCACCGATGCCATCTGAAGGGTCGACACCGGATGATCCCACCCATGCCGACTCTGCAAGCACAATCAACAAAGGTATGGTCCATTACATAATATAACGTACAAAGTGCAAGATCATGCAGAAGGCCTTGTAAATACTTTATGAGTCTGTGTGAAAATGGTAAAAACACCGGTCAAGTGCGTGTCGGACTCGCTCACCTACCTGAGAAGAAATCATATACAGGGTGTCCCAAAACTCAACGTCAAGCCGAAACGGGGTGACAGGATTGATCATAACCATCACGAGAAAAATCTGAAAAAAAATCTATCCCATGCAGTTTGAAAATTATGGGCATTTTAAGAAAAACCTAGAAATTTGATCAAACTGTACCATTTTTCGGTTATTGTGGTTATTATTTTTTATTTTTGTTCATTTGAACTTTAGAAACGTAATCCTAAATAACATTTCTAGAATCCCAATAAAAAATAATGACACAATTGCCTTAAGTTCCCGAGAATTGAGACTATTTGTTAAACTACGAATTTAAAATTTTCAAGATTCGTCGACTTTGACAGGCCCTCCTATAAAAAAAATGTACTAGAGTGCCTTGGCAAGTAGCATTAAAAGTTGGCGCATTTAATCAGAATTCTAAAATGGTACAATACTTGTTAGTTCCATACAATAGAAAAGAGTAAAAAAATTAAAACCTCAAGTAACCCGATTTTTGCTATCAGATTTTACTCAGTTAAAATGTTTTTAATTCGCACAAGCTCTAGGTAGGTTCTTAATTTTAAGGCAAAATGATGAGAGAGATGGATAATGGGTATGTTTGCCATGAGTGAGCGAGACAGATAGTGACGCCACGCATTGAGACGGAGATGCGTCGTTTAAACGAGTGCGAATGAAACAGATAGATGCTATGGCATCTATCTGTTTCATTCGCACTAGTTTCAGCCAAGCAAATGGCTACGCTACCAGTCCGACACCAACCAGTTAGTACGTTTCGCTCATTCGTCTACTGCGCACGTTCGTATTCGCTTGTGTTGATTTAGTACTGACAACTTTGGCTTCTCTTTTTGGACTTGAATCTTTGTGAATTGGACTTGTTGATAACATACCGGCAACTTTGGCTTCTCTCTGGACTTTTGTGTTGGCATCCTTTTTATCTACCATGCCTACGCGCTACACTTCACAAGAATATGCGAACATGCACCTCATTTATGGGGAATGCAGATGCAACGCAAGTGCTGCCGCTAGACTTTATCGTGAAAGATATCCAAATTTAGAGCGCTACCCGGATCACCGCCTGTTTGTTAATGTGCACCGTTCACTCACAGAGGGCGGCCATTTCCCGAATCAAATACAGGCTGGAGGTAGACCTGTGTTTCCTTTCCAGGAAGAAGTATTGCAAGAGGTCGCACGTGACCGAAGTATTTCCGTACGTGGAATTGAAGAAAGAACGGGAATACCGAAAAGCACTGCTCATCGTATTTTACAAAGAGCCGAAATGCATCCGTTTCACGTACAACGAGTTCAAAGTCTTCTACCTCGAGATTATCAGGAAAGGATTTCTTTTTGTAGAACAATGCTACAGAGGCATAATGAGAATCCCCAATTCATCCAAAAAATTCTCTGGTCAGATGAATCGACATTTAAAAAAGATGGTTACATGAACTTGCACAATTATCACGAGTGGCATGTGGAGAATCCACATTTAATGCGAGAAGATAGATCCCAGTATCGTTTTAAAGTAAACCTGTGGACCGGAATTTTAAACGGTAAAATTATTGGGCCTATTGAACTGCCTGAGAACTTGAATGGAACTAATTACCTACATTTTTTAAGAGAAGATTTACCAACCCTGTTAGAGGACGTACCACTAGCAGATCTTCGCGACATGTGGTTTCAACAAGATGGCTGCCCAGCGCATTTCGCAGTGCAAGTAAGAGATTTCCTTGACCAGGAATATCCGGGAAGGTGGATTGGACGTTCGGGCACTATCTCGTGGCCCGCCCGTTCACCAGATTTAAATCCCCTGGATTTTTTCTATTGGGGAGTTCTCAAAGAAAAAGTTTACTCAAAGCCCATTGAGAACGTAGCCGACCTGCGTGAACGCATTTCTCAAGCAGCTGAGGCGATCAACTCTCGAAGATATGCCCGACTAATAAGTAGATCTTTTTTAAGATGTAGGGCTTGTATTGAGGCTGATGGTAAACAATTTGAACATTTATTGTAATAAAAAACGTTATTTCTCTATCATCTGACTTTTATTCCAACAAACCTAATTATTTTACTAATTTTACTAACTTTTTTTCACTTTGGTAAAAGTGGCGTCACTATCTGTCTCGCTCACTCATGGCGAACATACCCATTATCCATCTCTCTCATCATTTTGTCTTAAAATTAAGAACCTACCTAGAGCTTGTGTGAATTAAAAACATTTTAACTGAGTAAAATGAGATAGCAAAAATCGGGTTACTTGAGGTTTTAATTTTTTTACTCTTTTCTATTGTATGGAACTAACAAGTATTGTACCATTTTAGAATTCTGATTAAATGCGCCAACTTTTAATGCCACTTGCCAAGGCACTCTAGTACATTTTTTTTATAGGAGGGCCTGTCAAAGTCGACGAATCTTGAAAATTTTAAATTCGTAGTTTAACAAATAGTCTCAATTCTCGGAAACTTGAGGCAATTGTGTCATTATTTTTTATTGGGATTCTAGAAATGTTATTTAGGATTACGTTTCCAAAGTTCAAATGAACAAAAATAAAAAAGAATAACCACAATAACCGAAAAATGGTACAGTTTGATCAAATTTCTAGGTTTTTCTTAAAATGCCCATAATTTTTAAACTGCATGGGATAGATTTTTTTTCAGATTTTTCTCGTGATGGTTATGATCAATCCTGTCACCCCGTTTCGGCTTGACGTTGAGTTTTGGGACACCCTGTATAAAGTTACACATAAATAAACAAAGGCTATTGTTATGGTACCCCATTTTAACGAATAATTTTCCAAAAACAATACTATATTTACGATTATTCCAAATTACAAGTCATATCATTAAGGGTTAGCGGTGCCGTTCTGACCATTTTTATTGATCCCATATAGCGGATATTCTTGTATATGTGATCCCACCAAAAACATAAATGTAAAAAAGGAGAGCCAAGTTCTATACAAAAATTATGCTTGGCTGTGGGCTTCGCCGCAAAAAGAATGGAGATTGCCCATTCATTATCTGCTACCTTTTTAATACGCTTCCTGTTTATGCCTAAATTAGCCAAATCCGGGCGATATAACGATCTCAGGCGTTTATATTCTACTATAGAACTGTGCCTTAATTTGACTTTGCCTGAATCTTGTGCCTTAATTTGACTAGGGTCTAGATTAATAAGGTGTACTCCGTCTAGTGATTTATTAATTTTCTTTTTTGTTTGGCCCCCCCTATTTTTTAACTTTTTTATTTTTAGGTTTTTCCCTACGCTTACACACAATTACCGAACTGGATTCCAAATTTCATCCTTCTAGGTCATCTGGAAGTAGGTTAGATTTAGGTACTATATGTCAGTCAGTCAGTCAGTGCTAAAATTTACGACTTTTTGACCTTCATATCTTTATAACCGTTTGAGCTAGCTTCATAAAATTTGGGCTTCTAGATGATGATATAATTAAATGTTTACGTTAAAGAGGTTTTGAGTTATAGAAGGGTCAAAAGTGGCACCAAGTGGTTCGTGTAATATTACACTCGGCGCTGTCTAGCCAGTTCCTTTGCTTGAACTTGGCTTGACACGCTGTCGCGTGTCTAAATTCATGATATTATGCTATTTATATTATGCTGCTGAAAAAAGATATACGTTGACATTTCTGATGAATTAAAACTCTTGATGTTATTCAGCGGCAAGACAATCCATAAGAGGTCGTCCGAGTATGCAAATTAGAAGTGCCTCGGCCAGTACATCCCGATCAGCCCATATTGGATTCAGGTTAACGTATTTTATTAAATATTTTCTATAACTTCAAGTTTTTAATGTAATTCATATAAATGTTATAATAATAATAATAAGTATTTATTTATCTCTTTCACAAAGGTAAGTACCTAAGTATACATAAGATAACACAGAACAGATATAACAAATTATCAATCCTTTGTGGAGAGACTGGTGTCTATAGTAGGAACCTGTGTTACAGATCACCAGGCTCCCACCTCTTGGACGTATATATTTTTTATTTATTTGGGATCTCCAACAAAGAATATCCACTGCAATTTACACAGAATTTTTCATATAAGTATTTTGAATGTACCCCTTCAATTATAGGAGACCACAGCATGCAATAATAAAAGGCAAATTAACAACTAAGATTAAAAGTTAAAACAATTTAAAATATAATGTGTTTAATAACCTAAAAATGTATAAAGTGCAATAGGTAGTTAAAATGTTAACTAGTTGCTGTTCACATAGGTAATCTCATATTTTATTTTGTGGATGAAATTAAGTAACAATTTAGTGTACGTGTGTGTGTGTGTGTTTGTGTGTGAGGGTAAGTTCGTGTGTGTATGTGCCAGAAGTGCAAGTACCTATGTGTAAAAGGGTATATTTTTATTTATGCTTAGTTTTGTTATGTTATCGGAAGAAGTAGATTTTCGGTCTCCGTATCTATATGATAAATATTCTGCAACCATGTTGACAGTGTTATTTCTAATTTGAATTTATTTAGAGAGTATATAGAAAGGAGGGAGTTAATTTTGTTGTATAAATAAGGGCCCAGGAAACGATAAAATCTATGTGATAGTGTTGATCTATATATTGTCTTTTTGAAAGATTTTGTGTTTGCGAAGGTTTGTTGCATTCATTAAAGGGTCGAAGTAAGATAGTGAATGAGACCTTAGAACCATTTGAAAAATAAAAAGCTGTCGAATTGAGTTAGGCAATCGGCTAATGTGCGTCATGCAGCGGATGCGCCGTGCGACATTGCGTAAACTGCACAATTGCAGATTTAGTAATAAGTTTAGTTAAATAAAATATTATAATTGTAATTTAGTCTTGTAGAATATTTTAATCAATAAACATTGTTTTAATTAAATAAACCTTTTTTTAATAATTATCTCGTTCATCGTAATTTAACTGGCGCAGTCGGTAGAATCGCGACACTCTGCTACGAATAGAACTCTTCGGCTAAGAGTGAACGATATCTATCGTTATCTTCGCGATCGCGTATACGAATCTACAACGGCGAGCAACACGCGGGAACTCCGCAGAATTGGAAGACCTGCATTCTACAAGGTCCGGCTGGAGATGCAGAGGATATTGGGGTGAGTGCTTGTTGTATTCCCAGTTTCCTATGCTATATTTCCTGTCGTTATCTTTTTAAATGTTTTATGTGTGTTTGTTTATAGGCTAAAATCGCATAGACAAATTAAGTACCTTAGCATTAGAGATATTTTATTATAGGTGCGTATTCGTATACCTATGTGCTAATATCGCAGTAAACGATTCGCATTACACAGTAGATAATCATATAAAATTATGTGTGTATTTATTCGCTACAATCGCGTTTAATATAACACTCGTTATAAAACTTCAAGGTAAGTTCTTTGACAGTAGGTAAGCAGTACTCAACTAACGTAATATAACAGTTGTTTATTTTTTTGTGTAGTTAAGTAAATTTCTTTAGTAGGTATTATAATAATTCACAATGACTATGTCAAGCATTGAGTTAGCAACTTTTAAATTCATCAGAACTGTTGCCTAAGTATGATGGTAATACAAAAACATTAAATTACTTTATTAGGGAAGTAGAAAATGTTATGCTTCTACTGGACCCACCAGTTAGGGCGATTATTAGTTTAATTAAAAGCAAACTAAGTGGAACTGCTATTAGCGCAATAGCTTCAGAAACAGTAGATAGCTGGCAAGCAATCAAAACCGCGTTGACGCGTAGACTAGGCGAACCGCGTAAAGAAATCCAGTTGATGCAGAAGTTAACACGTTTGCGTCGTAATAAAAACGAAGACGCTGAATCGTTCGGTAAGCGATTAAGAGATGTACACTTTGAACGTAATAGGAAGGCATACAGATAAGTCGTATTACGAGAATATGGTCATAGACCAATACGTAAACCATTTAGACTTTCAAGTATCCATTGGTGTACGAATTGCAAAGCCTTTAACTCTTGAAGCAGCTATAGTAACGGCTAGACAAGAGGAGGCGCGTAATTAAAACTATTATTGAATCTATTAAATGATAATTCATTTAATAGATTCAATAATAGTTTTAATTCACTTTCTTTACAAATCAAACTGAAAGAAATACCTAAACCTAATCAAACGACACCCACGATACTCCACAAGTTAGTAATTTTTCCCCACGCAATAGCTGGCAGTCTGATCAAAGACAACAGAGGAGTCAAGGCATGGAAACACGCTTCAGGTAATGTAAGACCTAGTGGTTCAGGAACCTTTAAGAACTCAAGTAATTTTAGATCGCAGCCAAACGTACCTCGCCAACAAGTCAACCCACCACAAAGTGTCTGACGTCACTATGAGGTCAGTAAGCAAGCCTGAAAAGCCACGTTTTGCCGCTGAAGAAATGTTTTATACACAGCATAGTCAAGAGCATAGCCCGAAAGTGACGACCCTTTTTATGATGGTGAGTATTATAGTAGCAATTTACAATATGATACAGATTGCGACTTTACGCCGGATATGTCAGGAGAGGGATCAAGCCATCAGGATTTTCCCCAGGACGAGGAGCAGTCAAATCTCGGTTGATTAATACTGTTGATCTCAACCATCACGGTAAGGATCATCTTCCTTACATAGAACTGCCAGAATTTCAAGGTAAATTCCTAATAGATACAGAAGCCTCTCGCTGTATGATTTTACCTAATGTTAACCGGTACTAGCTTTGAAAATGACGTAGAGCGTGAACCATTTCAGGTTAAAACCGCACACGGCATAACTCGCCATGAATATATAGCAGTTTTACCTTTACCACCTCAGTTTAACACAGATATATATCATAAATTTTAATACTTGATTTTGACACTAAGTATAAGGGCCTTATCGGTATGGACTTATTGAAAGAATTAGGTTACCTTAGAAATAGAGGTATTGCGTACTTACAATACCGAAATACCTATTTACTTTGATTACCCCATTAAAAAAGTTAAAATTGAACCAAATTGTAAAAATTTATTACAGTAAAAACAAATCATATGGACGGTAACTATATTTGCGATGACTTCAATTGTTCTAATGGACTTAAGTCACCTGCCGCATTAGTAACAGTAAAGAACGGGACTTTTAGGACTTCTATAATGAATTTCACCGATAAACAACAAATAGTTAGTAACAACTACCCTTTACCCTTTGAGCCGTTACCGTCACAGTTAATTAAAAGTAATAAAACTTATAAAATAAACAATCTTGTAACTAAGCCCGTTATAGACAACGAACTATGTGACAACTTGAAGAAAATACGAACCAGTCACATGAATGAAGAGGAAAAACGCGAAATTACCTAAATCTGTTACCAATATCATGATATATTTTATTCTGAGAAAATTCCTTTATCTTTTACTCACACTGTCAAGCACGAACTAAGATTAACCGATGATACTTCGATATTCGTTAGAAGCCATAGACAAGCCCCTCAGCAGCGTATAGAGATACAAAAACAAGTAGATAACTTGCTAAAACAAGGTATTATTAGAAAGAGTATTTTACCATGGTCATGCCCTGTTCAAATTGTTCCAAAAAAGCCAGATGCTTCGGGAAAGGTTAAGTGGAAACTTGTTATAGACTACAGACGACTTAATGACAGAATTATTGAAGACAAGTACCCTTTACCTAATATTAACGACATCATTGACAGGTTAAGGCGCGCGCAATATTTCACAACCCTAGCTAGTGGGTATCATCACTTAGAAATGCACCCTAATGACGTAGAAAAGACCGCATTTACCACTGAAAGAGGTCATTATGAGTTCTTGAGAATGTCCTACGGACTAAAGAACGCTCCGAGTACTTTTCAACGTCTTATGGACCATATACTCAGAGGGATAGGTAGATAACGTTTTTTCGTTTCTTTTATTTTTTACGACAATATTATTGCATTAACTTCATTGCAAAGCCATAACGAGAAACTAAAACTAGTATTTCAGCGCTTCAAATTGCATAACCTTAAAATTCAGTTAGATAAGTCAGAATTCCTACAGAAACATGTTAACTTTTTAGGACATGAATTAACTGACCAAGGACTACAACCTAACAAAGACAAGATCAAAGCAGTTTTAAATTTCCCTATTCCCCAAACGCAAAAAGACAAAGGCATTTCTAGGACTGGTAGGTTATTATCGAAAGTTCATCAAAGACTGCAAAGCTGACAAAACCTTTAACGTCTTGCTTTTTGAGTAGTAGAGTCTCGCTGATTTCAGCATGAAATTTTCAGCATGATTCAGCTCAACCGGGGAAGGACTACCCTCTCACAGAATATCGACGTAGAATAGAAGTAGTCCTACTGTTGTGTTTCGTTCGGCGAGTAAGAGTGCCGGAGGCCCAATCACCCCCTTTCCCCCATTCCGCTCCCTTTCCTTCCCACGTCCTTTCCTAAAGGGTCGGCAACGCGCAAATGATGTCTCTGATGTTATAGGCGTCCATAGGCTACGGTGACCACTTACCATCAGGTGGGCCGTATGCTTGTTTACCAACTAAGTTGTATAAAAAAAAAGAATGCAAAAGTTGTGCATACAGATGAATTTTTAGATGCAGTTAATGTCAGAAACCGAGACCTGTTATTCGACCATCGAAAAGGAGTTATTAGGCATAGTTTGGGCTATCAAATATTTCAGACCCTGGCAAATTTACAATTTATACAAACCATAGAACCTTAACATGGCTAATGTCTTTAAAAGACCCTAATTCAAAATTAATCCGTTGGAAATTAAAACTAGCAGAATATGATTATAAGGTTGTTTATAAAAAGGGTAAGCAAAACACTAACGCCGACGTACTATGCAGAGTCAAAATTTTTCACAAAAGCATAGATTCTTTAGCTGTCAATTTAGACGATAACGATGACGATAACATTATAAACAGAATATTCGACAATGCCCGTTGAGAAGCACAAATGACTAACAACCCTCATGATAATAATGATAAACGTAATGACAATACGGACACACCTAACGATAATAACACACACGCAGAAACAGCAAGTGTCAATCCTTCTCAAGCTGACAAGACGGACTCAATGAGTATCGTGACAGATGACCCCGACCAATTAGTTTCTACCAACCATATTCAACCTGATAATGAAAATAATGGTATCCCAATCTTATCTGACGCAATTGACAGACAATTGAAACAGTTTTATATTCGGTCTACCCCAGGTTCTACATACAGAGTAGAAAATAGGTCTACTAATTCTAGAACTGTAATTAAAGACGTTTTCATTCCCGTAAACAACACTGAATACGAAATAGTTACATTTTTAAAAGAACACACAATCGCGGATCGTGTTTTTCATTGTTATTTCTATGATAAAAGTTTATATTTAGCATTTTCGAGGGTTTATACAAAAATTTTTAACGATTGAGGACCTAAATTGATAATATGTACAACATTACCCTTGTTGAAAATAAAACAGAACAACAAGAACTTATTAAACGATATCACGAAGGTAAATCATCTCATAGAGGCATCCAAGAGACGTTTAAGCAATTATATAGAAATTACCATAGACGTAATATGCTATTGACAACTCAAAGATTCATTAACCAACGTGATTTGTGTTTGAGGACTAAATACGAAAGAAACCCTTTGAAACCACCATTAGCTTTAATAGAAACACCTACAAAACCGTTAGAACATTTGTTTATGGATTTGTACTCCACTGCAGGTGCCACATACTTAACAATCCTAGATAATTTTTCAAAATTTGCTCAGTATATACCATGAAATGCTTCTAGTAGCATTTCATGGTACTAGACTACTACATGGTACTTTATTACAAGTATTTTCTATATTTGGACTACCTCTTAAAATAACCACGGACTCAGATACTAAATTTGACAATGATGTTATAAAAGAGATATGTGCTTCACACGACATTAATATCCATTTCACTACTTCTTATAATCCAAACGCAAATTCACCCGTAGAACATTTCCATTCAACTATTGCTGTAATAATTATAATCCAAAGAATGACAAACAAGGATGACCCTATACAGTTAATTAGTAATGAAATATGCCATTATCGCCTATAATAATGCTATTCACTGTACTACAGGCTATACACCTCGTAAACTTTTGTTTGTTCATACGGCATCCAGAAATCCAATAGAATTATATTATCCTAAAGAATTTTACCAAGACTTAATCACCGTAGAAATGCACAAGCAGTACAAGAATATTTCTCATGTATCAAAGAATAAAGAATAGGTAATAGAAAAATGGTACCAGGCAGCTGAGACGATAATGTTTAAGATAGGTGAAACAGTCTACAAACAGGTTTCTAAAACTACGAGAAGTGATAAGACAAAGCCAGTGTTCAAAGGTCCGTATAAAATCATTCACCTCCACCCTAATAACATTGCTGAAATCATAGGAATTCATCCCAATTCCAAATCCATTCCAGTTCATTTGAAGCTTTTACGAAGGCAACATCTTATTCCAGGACCCTCGTGACAGGAGCCTTCGTGCTCCACGCAGCCGCCAACTTGACCCTTAATCCCGTAGATAATTCTAACTGTATTTTGTTAATAAAACAAGGTCAGATTGTAAAACAGGTAGATACTTTCAGTTTGGCTTGTATCTATAATGTATCGTATTTATATGAAACATCCTTAAAACTTATGTCCTTATATTTATTTATTTATTTATGTATTAGGAAGACCAACAGCTTTGAAATACATAGTAGTGAAAATAAATATGCAACAGAGAGCCAATGATAGGTCTCCACGACTAACTCTTAAATAACAATGCGTGGACAGCAACTATTTTATCACTTAAACATCTAACATATAACAAATAAAGTAAAATTAATCAGCATTAAACCTTGTAAAAAAATCAAGACTGAGCATGCGCTTCACTGCATCTGGTTGAGTATTAAAAACATCAATGTCGAATTTTCTTGCTTGTTCGTTTAAAGTATCACCCGCTCGCCAGAGAAATGTATTCTGTCTGTAATTTGTGGATACTAAAGGCATGTGTATAGGCTTATATCGTCTCGTGCTTTTTGTAGGTACGTTAAAATTTATTTTGGAAAGTAGGCCTGGACAATCAATTTTGCCAGATAACAAATTCATTAGATACACGACATCTGCTATCATACGGCGGTTGGCTAACGGCATGATATGAAATTTAGCACATAGTTTGAAGTAATTATCGGACTTATATTTTATTTTCAACTTATAGCATAGAAACTTATGCTAGTACTAAAGCTGCTGAAAATAATAAAGATCTACATAAGTCGTATAAAGACCAAATAGGGAATAGTTTAAATTTAATAGGTAAGAAAATAGTGTTTATTATTGCACCCCACCATAGATTTAGACGTGGACTTATTAACGGACTAGGTTCCATAGTGAAGGCAATTACAAGAAACTTAGATTATGAAGATGCAATCAAATTTGAAAATGAAATATCAAATTTACGTAATTCAGTCAATAGAATTAGTACATCTCAAAAGCGATCATTATTTATAGCAAAGCATGCAGTTGAAGAATTCACTAAACATATTATAATTCTAGACGAGAATCAGAAAAAATGAAGCCAGATGTTAAAGAATGCCACTCTTAATAAGGACTTCGTAGTAAATAGATTGCACTTTCTAGATTTATATATTCAAATAGATTTTAGTTTGCAATTACTCTTAGATAAATTAGTAATCCTAGAAGACGCGATGACTTTTGCACAGTTAGAAGTAATGCATCCGAGTATAATATCTCCACATAGTCTTATCAATGAAATGTTAGCTATGCAAAAATCAAATGAACTCAGATCTGTTGATACCATTAGCATTAACATCATTCATAGCACAGAAAAGTCTATTAGTGTAAAAGCTTCTCGGTACTTTCACTCGATAAAGCAGCATCCGTTCTCTAAAACAAAGAAGAATCTCAGTATAGACCACACACTAACATTTATACTTGATATTCCCTCCACGGATACAAACCTTTATAACCTTATCCATCTATACTCCATACCTGACAAACAACCTCACTATCATTCCTAAATCCAAATACCTAGCTCTGGGATCCAACGAGTACTCATACCTCGAAGGAGACTGCAAGAAGATCACACAAAACGTCGTTGAACACCCAGCCTATAGAAAAATCAGAAGATTGCATCATTTCCCTCATCAAACACCAAAGTACAAACTGCACACGAGCCCGGATGGACCTCAAACAAGGGAAGATTCAGAAACAACAGGTAATCAAGTGGCTGATTATCCTGAAAATCGGACAAATCCTACGAAACCGTTGTGGTAGCAAATCTGAGTAGAAAAGGATAGCAGGAATACACATAGCCAGTATTACAAGCGATTGCCAGTTTGAAATACTAAACCGAAGACTAAAGACACACATCAAAACTGTTGAAACATATAAAGGCATACCACTTCCCAGCAAAATCACTATCCAGAACCAAAACGTCCATTACAACCTACAATTGGAAGACATTTCACTGGACAGTATCCATGAATTGATGGACCGTGCTGAAAGCTTAGAAGATACTACAATAGACTGGCAAACTATGATGGCTACTCCGAGTTAGTCAACATTAGGACTCTACCTCATCCTGATAGCAATAACCGTATGGAAGCTGTAGCAGTGGAGACAGAGACGATCAACTCCAGAGAAATCTTGAACAAATAAATCTTGCACCGAGGTCGCTGCTGGAAGCTGCGGGACGCGCTTCCATCTTAAGGAGGGAGGAGTAAATAAATCTTTCTTCATATATCGTTTGCTGTTAACTATTGTTAGGACGTTAAACTTCTCATATATTATGTAGTTCAGACATAGGATGCCGAAAAGGGAGAAAGAGACCTACCTTCAAGATCGCTCTTAGAGCACGTTCAAGTTTTATTATGATAGTTTTGGCAGCTCCTCCCCAGGATGTGATGCAGTATGACAATATAGATTGACATAGTGCAAGGTGGGTAATTTTTAGAACCTGTTTGTCTGAAACATGGTGCAAGTTTAAAAAAATGTAATTAAGTTTTCTGGTCCTCGATGTCAATAGCTCAATATGAGCTTGGAAGTTTAGATTTTTATCAATTATATTTCCTAGATATTTAATCGTATCTACTGGTTGTAGTTCCTCACATTTGCATCAGGTCAGTAAGCTGTCATGGTTATTGCAAGAATGAGCTAAGATGGAAATCGGAGCTTCAATATGTGCTTTTTTATTAATAAAGCTGAATGCTATATATTTAGATTTATTGACATTCAAGGAAAGAAGATTGGTAGTAAGCCAGTTAGTACCGCGGTTCATACTATTCTGTGCATATCGATATGTGACATCCCAGGAATCTCCTCGAAAAACTAGTGCCGTGTCGTCTTCAAAAGTGACAATCTTCCCATTAATCACGTCTAGCTGGCAAAGTTCGTTGATGAAAATTAGAAATAGCGTAGGCCCAAGAATACTGCCTTGTGGTACGCCTATGTTCATAGGCAGTTCATCACTACGCACGAGTTAAGGATGCCACCCCCATAGATATATGCCTACTTAGCTCTAAATAACATATATACATAACACGTGTAAGGCAGCGTGAGAAACTTAATGGAAAGTTCAAGAACAAATTATGCTGACTTTTACTTATAATACTTGTTACTGGAAACCCGTGTAAACATCGAATGTTCTAAAACAAATAATGCTGATTGTCACTTTACTTACTAGAATCCCGGTTATATGAAACCCGTGCAACCGACATTTTATGTACTTAGTTTATAATTTATAATTTGATGAAGATTCATTCTGTTCTCGCGAACGACTCTGTAAACACCTTGCTTTCTAAATAAATATATTTTTTGGAAATTCGGTTTCATTAAACCTTAACTGGCGCAGCCGGTAAGCGACCTTGTCGTTGGGTCCTCTGTGCCTTCGTGAATCGATATTTTCGGGAGCCAAGAAGAAGCCAACGTTTGTTTCTACGATTCAACGGGTCGGCGAACCAAATAAATTCGTCAAGGGCAGCCACGGCGCAGGGTCAGTGGAGCAGAATCAACGATCACAGAAGGAGAGCGGAAAAGCTGCGGGTTATGTGAGTTTTCACTATCCTGCCAATTTTCCTGTGTATTTTCCTGGTGATTATTATATGTGATTTGTGTTTTATAAGGGATTAGAAAACGCCCGTTCGCACGTAGCATATTTTAGTTTAAAGTGATAAAAGTTTCACGTTAGTTTATAGCTATTATTCTATATTATTACATTGTGTGAATTTTGTTGTTATAAAATGGAAGGACAAGTAGGTATTGTCGCTGTCCCACCCGGTGTATTAAAGATTATACCTTTATTCAGTGGTGAGTCAAGACTCCTATCGTTATTCATACGTAAGACAGAGTACATTATTAATTATACCGTGGAAACGAAATACAAAATGAATATTTGTTCCACGCGATAACTAGCAGATTAAACGGGGAAGCTGCAAATTTAATTGGGGAACGAGACTCTATACAGAGCTGGGCAGCATTAAAAAAGGTTTTAGTAGACCATTTTGGAGACCCAAGGACAGAAGACTGTCTGGTCCTAGAATTAGAAAGCGTGAAAATAAATAGGGACGAAAGTTGTCTAGATTTTTGTCAAAGAATTCAACAACTACGAAGTATTTTAATTGCGAAGGTTAACGAGTCTGTTATTGCTACCGAAGACAGGATAGCCAAACAAAATATTTATACAAATCTTTCTTTGAATGTTTTTCTTTATAATTTACCACAATATTTAGTTAGGTTGGTACGATTGAAAGGGAGTACTACACTGGAAGATGCACTTAAAACTGTTTTACAAGAACAAAACTTCCAAGAAGTTTACAATCAGAAAAACTTAAGACCAAATAAATTAAATCACAACTTCCAGGGTCGTAATACCTTTAGTAACTATAATTCACAAGCGACGCATGGCGTGAGCACTAGCACGCCAAATACGCAACGCTACAATAACAACTCTACTCCGAATCGTAATTTAAATAATAACTCGTCAAACAATACGTTACCAATGCGTAATAGAAATAATTTCGTTCGTTCCAAGGTAGAACGCTAATAGGCAACAGAATTATACCTCTTACAATAATAATCCATTCCATAACAATTATAACAGCTCATTTGAACAATCAAGGCCACAGTTGCATCGCCTAGACTTTACTGATAATGTACCGCGCGGGTCGCAACAGGCACAGCCGCTACCGAATGGATCAGGTTGCAATACTGACGTCACAATGCGGACGGCTAGTACTAGACGTGTTAATTATACGGACCGTAATGATAATGAATATAATGTGTTACCGAGCACCTCTAATGATAATGAACAAGTTGAAAATTTTTGTATAAGGGCCTCTACACATCAGAGCGAATAAAATTAAATTATAACGTGTTAAATCTGCCTCATATACGTATTTCAGAATTTAATACAATTTTTATGCTGGATACTGGCAGTCAACGTTCATTTTTAAGCCCGAAGTTAGCAAATCAATATTTTTGCAACTTTAAAAAGTTTCAAGTGTTTGAAGTGGTAAGCACCCACGCTAGTAGTAAACATAACGAGGTTGCATATATACCTTTACCTAGAATATTTAGAAGTCAAGAATGGCATAAGTTTTATATTTATAGTGTAGATAATAGGTACGATGGTTTAATAGGTAGTGATTTATTAACACAATTTCATGCGAACATTGATATGAGAAACCAAAGGATAATTACGAAGGACACATGTATACCGATTATTTATAGCCCACCCGTACATGAACTTTATGTGTTACCGCCGCGAAGCGAATTAAGGGTCCAACTTCCAGTTAATTTGTTGAACGGTGAAGGCATTTTAAATTTTGTGGAATTTTGTGATGGGGTTAGGATGCCAACGGCTTTAGTTACGTGTATAAATGGATTTGCTACATCTGTCATTCAAAATTATACAGATGTACAGATGGAGTTAACAGTAACCAGTCCTTTCAAGGTCGAACCGTATATCGAAGATAGTTAATTAAATAATAAATTAAGTTTAAATTTTAATCATAGTGGTATTAGACTTGATCAGCTTTTAACGGATAACCTTGCCAAGTTAAAAGTGCATCAGATGAACGAAGAGGAAAGTCAATCGATTTTAAATATTTGTACTGAATATAAGGATATATTTTATTGTGAGGACGTGCCATTGTCATTCACAAACGAGGTTAAACATAACATAAGAACTAGAAATGAAGACCCTATTCATATTAAAGCACATAGGTTACCTCCAACACAAACGGCAGAAATTAGGAGTCAAGTAGAAAAAATGTTAAGAGATAACGTTATTGAAAAATCATTTTCACCGTGGAGTGCACCGGTACACTTGGTACCTAAAAAAATTGATAGTTCTGGTAAACAAAAATGGAGAATGGTCGTTGACTATAGACGCCTCAACGACATTACCATTGATGATAAATACCCTCTGCCTAATATCAATGACCTTTTTGATATGTTAGGAAAGAGTATATACTTCACTACATTAGATTTGGCAAGTGGATACCACCAAATCGAGGTAGAAAAAGAGGATAGAACAAAAACAGCATTCAGTACACCGTTTGGACACTATCAGTTTAATAGAATGCCATTTGGGCTAAAAACCGCACCCGCAACGTTTCAACGTGCTATTGATAACGTACTGCGAGGTCTGCAGGGAATACATTGCTTAGTATATCTCGACGACGTAATCATTTTCGCAAAAAGTATCCAAGAACATAACGAAAAACTTAGGGCAGTATTTGATAGATTTCGTCAAACTAACTTAAAAGTACAATTAGATAAGTCCCATTTCTTACGTAAAGAGGTACTTTACTTAGGCCACACGATAACAAGCGAAGGGTTAAAGCCTAATAATGATAAGATAGACGCGGTACTAAAATATCCTATTCCCAAAACCACAAAGTTTTCTTGGTCTCATAGGGTATTATAGGAAATTTATTAAAGATTTCGCGAAGATCACTAGACCACTTACAGTATGTTTGAAAAAGGAAGAAAAATAGAATTAAATGAAGAATACATAGAAAGCTTTGAAACATGTAAAAAACTATTAACCAATGCTCCATTACTACAATTTCCGGACTTTAGTAAGCCCTTCAGTTTAACCACGGATGCATCAAACTTTGCAATCGGGGCAGTACTTTCTCAGGGTCCTATAGGGTCAGATAGACCAGTCGCGTATGCTAGCAGAACTCTAAGTGATACAGAGTCTAGGTACAGCACGATAGAGAAAGAGCTTTTAGCAGTTATATGGGCGGTCAAACACTTCAGACCATATTTATGGGGAAAAAGTTTTACATTTACACAGACCATAGACCTTTGGCCTGGTTGTATACACTTAAGGAATCAAATAGTAAACTTACGCGTTGGCGCTTAAGACTAGAAGAATATGATTTCGAAATCAATTATAAGAAAGGGTCACAAAACTCCAATGCCGATGCGTTATCACGTATCAAGATTAATAGCATTAACACTGAAAATAGTACTATTAAAGTTAACATAAATGGTCTAAAAACTAAAGAAATTAAGGTTAACGTGTTAGACAACGATAAGGAATCAATGCAAGTTAATTATGATAATGGTAGTAACGACAATGACGAAATAATTTCCTTGTCGGACTCAGATTCAGAAGCTGCAAGATTAAGTGTAAGTCGTAAAGAGGAACCGGTTTTAGATATATCAGATTCAGATGATGGAGCTACAGGCCATTCAATAACAAACAGAGAACATGAGGGAATACCTATACTAAACGAAGCAGTAGATTCTAAACCTAGACAAATTATCGTGGCACAAAGACGATATTTGTGTGAAAGATATTTCAAATAGCAATCAGAGAATATTAGAAGTACATATACCAGTTGCTAATAATGAACATTTAGTTAAGAACTTTTTAAAAGAATACGTAGATGTTAAGCATAAATATTACATTTATTTTGAAACAGAAGGTTTTAGAAAAGTATTTAGTAAGGTAGTAATAGAGTTATATAAGAAAGGTACCCATAATTTGATAGAATGTACAGATAGAGTAGTTAATGTTACAGATGAGAATGAGCATAGGGACATTATAATAAAGTATCATGAAGGTAAAACTGTCCACAGGGGTATTAGAGAAACGCTAACTAAACTAAAAAGACACTATTGGTGGACTAATATGAAACAGACAATTTCAGCTATCATTAACGCCTGTGAACAGTGTCGAAAAATGAAGTACGATAGGAACCCGATTAAACCAACCATACAACTTACCCAAACACAGTGCATGTCGTTTGAGGAAGTTTTTATGGACTTGTTATATATAGAAAATAATCACTACTTAACTATTGAAGATGCTATTAAATATAACATAAAATTAGTCAACTTAGGAATAAAGAACATTCAGTAGAAAGAAAAGTATCACTAATGCAAAAAGCGTTTGATAAATTAGTTAACATATCAGATTGTATGAAGTTTAATTTGCTACAGTTAAATATAAAAACTTCGCAATTACAAACACTTCAGTACAATCAAACAAGAATACATAATATCGTAAGTCAAATGAATACTTTATACCAGATTTTAAATAACTTTCGTTCTATTTATAACGTTATACAAGAAATCGAAACAGCAATAGCGTTTAGTAGATTGCATATTTTACACCAATCAATAATTAATTCCACAGAACTTTTAAATATTTTAGTAGAAATAGAGAAATACCATAGGTTAGTTTATAAAGTTGATAAAGATAAGCTTACTAAGTTAAAAGAAACTATTATGTTAAAAGCGTATTCAGATAATAATAAGTTAGTTTTTATATTAGAAGTCCCTTTATTAGACACGGTCACATATAATTATTACAAAATAATTCCTATCCCCATATACAATCCCAGCACACTTAAAACCTCTATCATAATTCCAAGATACCCTTACCTCTTAGTGAATGGATTGAAATACAAACCTGTAGTAAGCCCGTGCAAGCAGATAGAAGATGAGTCTACGAGTCCTATGTAAAGAAGAAAACATCATACAATACGCTGAAACGACGTGCATCGAACAAATCATACTGCTGAAAAACTATTCTGCATGTCATCGCCACTCTATACAGATAGAAGATACACGTAGCCACATGGTAGCTGATGGAATATGGTTACTCTTCGCTAAAGAAAACGTAATACTCACCGAAAACTGCAACGATGAAATCATGAGATACAACATGCAAGGAACATTTTTGGTAATCCCCAGCCAAAACTGCGAGACACAAATAGGAGAGAAAACCATCTACAAAATCTACGAAACAAGGACACCAGATGCCAGTCTGCGATTGAGACCAGTCAACATACCGGAGCTGCAAGAAGAAATCAGAGTGGAAGATAACCAAGTCGACCTTCGGGGTGTGGACCTCAACGATATCAAGGACATTTTAAATAGTGCGAAATATAGCAGTGAAAGTGTAAACGAAAGCGATATCATAGTGACCAAGGACATCTGTGTATGGACAATAAGTGTCATAGTTATAATCTTTATATTTCTAATTGTATTTGTGATTGTCAAATTTAAAGTTTTTAATATGATTTTTGTTTTAAAACGAAATCATCTGGAGCCAAGTAACTAACTCCAGCTGATTTCTCTCTTAAGGGGGGAGGAGTTAAGGATGCCACCCCCATAGAAAACCCCCATAGAATCAAAATGAAGGAGTAGTTGTATACATCAAAGATAACGTCAATATAGTTATCGACGAGCCTCAAGTTTTGGACGCTAACTGTCTTGTTTTAAAAACTAACAATAAAATTGCTATTGTCGCAATTTACCGGTCACCATTATATACGAATACTAATAACTTTATAAAATCTTTTGCTTCCGTCCTAAATACTGTAAGTTCCTTACCAAATATCATTGTCATAGGTGATATTAATATCGATATCAACGAGACACATCCGGATACAAACTTCAGTTCAGAGTACTTGGAACTAGCATCTTATCACGGTTTGCTCCCCGCTCATCGCTTACCTACTAGGAATAACAATTGCCTTGATCATGTACTCATTAAATCTAGGGCCGCATCGATAACGCTAGTCATGCCTACAACAGTCACTGATCATTACTCTGTTATGCTGTCAATGGAAATGTCATCAATTAATAAAAGGACTATAAATCAAACTGTTACTAAAATTAATCATGATACTCTACAGAATGCCTTTCAATCTGCCGACTTTGGCTCTGTCCTAAACACATCTGACCCTTATATTGCTGCTGACAATTTTATTTCTATCCTAAAGCATGCCATAGACACGAACAGTCAAATAGTAAAGATCGCTAGGCGAAAGCGCGTAATCAAACCTTGGATAACACCTGGTCTATTAAAATGTATGTCAAACAGGGATAGTCTCCATGTCAAAGCAAAGTCTTCCCCCGATAATGTAATTCTTGCAACTACATACCGACGATACAGGAACTTTTGCAACAATCTCCTAAGGAGATTAAAGCGAGAATATGATAGGGATATGCTGCATCGAGCTAGCTCTTCTAGTAAAAAACTGTGGTCTGCAATCAAAGACCTTACTGGGTTCAAAAAACCGTTAGACGCGTCTTTTGAACTATTGATGAGTTCATCTACCCCAATGTCTTCCGTTAATGAAGTCAATACCTTTTTTGCTTCAACAGGAAGGCTTCTAGCTAAAAAAATAAGGCCATGTTTTTCCGAACACTATTTTAACCACATGCTTCCACTCTCCAATTCGTTGAACTCCTTTGTAATGCTGGATACTGATGAAGAAGAAATTGACCGATTGATTATGTCACTTCGTAGTAATTGCGCTGTAGGATGGGATGGAATATCAGCTGGGATCCTAAAGCGCCACAAGCAGCTAATTATACGACCGCTCACTCATATATGTAGGCTATCTCTAGCTAATGGAGTCTTCCCAGGAGCTCTGAAACGGGCACTCATTCGACCTATTTTGAAGGGTGGTGACGGTCACTGTGTCAACAACTATAGACCAATCTCTATTTTGACTTCTCTATCTAAAATAATGGAACGGATAGTCAACACAAGACTCGTTAAATACCTGGAAGATAATAATTTGCTCTCAAATAATTAGTTTGGTTTTCGACCAGGTTTATCAACCTCTGATGCCATCTACTCATTAACTGACCATATCTCATCCTATATTGATAAGGGAAAAAAATGTCTTACAATCTTCCTAGATCTGGCTAAGGCGTTTGACACGGTTTCCGTTCCTCTCCTGATTCGCAAGTTGGAGCGCTTGGGAATACGAGGTACTCAGCTAAATCTGCTTGCAGACTACCTAAACGATCGAACTCAATGTGTTAGGATTGGTGAATATGTAAGCCACGACGTCGCAGTGACATTTGGTATTCCCCAGGGCAGTGTTTTGAGTCCATCCTTATTCTTAGTATACATCAATGATCTGAGTAGGCTCCTGCTTGACCATGGGAGGGTCGTATCCTTTGCAGATGACACGGCACTATGCTTTTATGCGGATACTTGGCCAGACACATTTAAATACGCGCAAGACGGTATGAATAATGTAATGAAATGGCTTTATGGAAATATTTTGTCCCTTAATATAGGTAAAACTTCACACATTACCTTTTCAATTGGAAATGTTAGTCAGCCACCAGCTAACTTAAATCTTATTGCCCATGAATGTTTTTCTACACCGGGAACGAGCTGTGAATGTCTGACACTGACGAGATCAAAAAGAGTCAAGTATTTGGGTGTCTTGCTTGATCAGAATCTAAATTTTGAGGATCAGATAGTGACTTTGTCAAACCGTGTACGTAAGCTAATTTATATTTTTAAAAACCTGCGTGTAATTGCTGATAATAAGATTATTCGCATTGTTTACTTTGCTCTTTGTCAGAGTCTGCTGTTATATTGCATCACAATATGGGGTGGATCATGTAAATCAAGGATACTAATATTAGAAAGAGCTGTTCGAGCTGTCCTGAAAGTTAGTACATTCCGCCCATACAGATTTCCATCTTCTGAACTTTATAGCTCCTGTCAAGTCCTCAATGTAAGGCAATTATTTATTCTTAACACTGTGCTGAGGAAACATTCAAATACTATGTATGACCCGGTGCTCGAGGAAGGGAGTAGAAGACCTGTATCAATTGCTTACAACAATAAATTCAAATCCTCGTTTGCTCAAAGGGCCTTGCCCTTTCCTTGGTGTCTTTCTATATAATAAAATAAATAAAACACTGAACATTTATCCTCTTAACTACAAGAAGTGTAAAATGAAATTGATGATCTGGCTCCAAGAGCAGAATTATGAAGAATCAGAATCACTACTAAATATTTTAAAATAAGAATTGCAGCACGCGTACAAAAATATACACACACACACACACACTCACACACACACACACACATACACACAACTCACACACACAACACACACGCTTAATACATTATTAAATAATGTTACCTATTGACATTTGTCAAGTACCGCACATAGCTAGATCGAATCTTGTAGGTGTCTGGTGCCTGAGATACAGGTTCTACCTAGTTCGGGTGCCAGCGGCTTATTATGCATTGTTACACGCACTACCACTATTGTTCACCATGTAATTATTATTATTTTGATTTTCTTGTATTTTCTCGGCTAACTGGAAAAAGAACTGATGCCACGGGCCTAAGCCAAGTGTACATCAGCAATAGGTTGTGATTGAGTTGTAAACAGAGTGGCTGTGTGTGTAACTGGATGTGAGTTTTCTGATTCACATTGTAGAAATTTCCTTACTATTCTACAGGTGTTGAATATAACTGCTTTTTGTAACAGGCAGTAGGTCTTAGGTGGCAATTTTAAAGTTTTAAGTGATTGGTGTATTTGTTTGGGTATGACGCCTGTAGTAGAGAGAACAATAGGGACGATAGTTACTTTTTGCAGGTGCCAAAGGCGAGTAATTTCATCCTTTAATTCTATATATTTGCTTAGTTTTTCTGCAATTGTAGTTTGTAGGTTGTGTGTGTTTGGTACGGCAATGTCTATTAAGTATCCTGTTTTAGTTGTCTTATTTATTAAGGTTATGTCTGGTCTATTATAATGGATGGTTCGATCAGTAAGGATAGCTCGGTCATAATATAGTTTGGTAGTAGAATTCTCTAAAACAGTTTGAGGGCTATATTTATAATATGCTGTAGCTGATTCTGTGAGTTTATATTGATGTGCAAGATTTTGGTGTATAATATTTGCTACTTGGTCATGTCTATATTTGTAGTCAGTTTAAACAATTGATTTATATTATTATAGATAATTGATTTATATTATTATGATAGTTTTGGCAGCTCCTCCCCAGGATGTGATGCAGTATGACAATATAGATTGACATAGTGCAAGGTGGGTAATTTTTAGAACCTGTTTGTCTGAAACATGGTGCAAGTTTAAAAAAATGTAATTAAGTTTTCTGGTCCTCGATGTCAATAGCTCAATATGAGCTTGGAAGTTTAGATTTTTATCAATTATATTTCCTAGATATTTAATCGTATCTACTGGTTGTAGTTCCTCACATTTGCATCAGGTCAGTAAGCTGTCATGGTTATTGCAAGAATGAGCTAAGATGGAAATCGGAGCTTCAATATGTGCTTTTTTATTAATAAAGCTGAATGCTATATATTTAGATTTATTGACATTCAAGGAAAGAAGATTGGTAGTAAGCCAGTTAGTACCGCGGTTCATACTATTCTGTGCATATCGATATGTGACATCCCAGGAATCTCCTCGAAAAACTAGTGCCGTGTCATCTTCAAAAGTGACAATCTTCCCATTAATCACGTCTAGCTGGCAAAGTTCGTTGATGAAAATTAGAAATAGCGTAGGCCCAAGAATACTGCCTTGTGGTACGCCTATGTTCATAGGCAGTTCATCACTACGCACGAGTTAAGGATGCCACCCCCATAGATATATGCCTACTTAGCTCTAAATAACATATATACATAACACGTGTAAGGCAGCGTGAGAAACTTAATGGAAAGTTCTAGAACAAATTATGCTGACTTTTACTTATAATACTTGTTACTGGAAACCCGTGTAAACATCGAATGTTCTAGAACAAATAATGCTGATTTTCACTTTACTTACTAGAATCCCGGTTATATGAAACCCGTACAACCGACATTTTATGTACTTAGTTTATAATTTATAATTTAATTAAGATTAATTCTGTTCTCGCGAACGACTGTGTAAACACCTTGCTTTCTAAATAAATATATTTTTTGGAAATTCGGTTTCATTAAACCTTGACTCACGCTATCTAGCTGAACACACTGCCACGGTAATGATATCTCTACAGTATTGTAACTCGGCCCTGTCCTTGGAATAATTACCTAGAACAGCGCGGTTCGTAGACACGCGTTAGGGCTGCCCGCCTACAGTATTTTAATTTTATCTACCTACTTGAGTTTCTTTCTAGTTCAGTGATTGTAAATATTATATGTATATTATATTATAAAAAAAGAAATTCGTAGTGAATGAAATAGAAAGTGTTTAATAAAATCAAATCATCACAAATCGCACGCTTATTGCTTACAAAATAAACACACCGTCCGTTCGTCACTGCGGCGCATTCGTGACTGGTTGCGAACCAAGCGCATACCAACGCCGAGGCGCGTAGGTATGACTCGAGTTCCGACCGTTTGTATGAAGGTAGATTACCGTGCCACTGCGTACGATCCGTGAGATAGATGGAGAAAAATTTTATTGTATGCCACGAACACCCAACTGCTCCGCAACCGCAGTTTAACGAGCAGTAGTGGAACAGAGACCGTGTCAAACGCCTTGGCCAAGTCTAAAAATATCGCAATTACTTTTTCTTTTTCTTATTATACAGATCTGAATTATCTGCAGCCGACCAATTGCTAATGACTGAAGCTGATGAAATTATGCAAAAATGTGGCGATCCTCAGGGTAAGTTTAGCAAAATCGTGTATAATAGCAATAGTAGAACTAAGTAGATAGAGAACTTAGGTACTATACTTATAGATTGCGATGTTTAAGTGATAATTTGCCGAGAGCCAATACGCCAAAAGCCTTAATATCTATCCTTCCGACAATTGTACGAATAGGGAAGTTTACAAGACTACAGTGTTCAGCCATAGGCGTATAAAATAAAATAATAAAAAATTAAAATCTTCAATATGTAACGGGTATTAACGCGATCATGCATAATGTTTACCTTTTTTAAGCTTGACGTTTCGACCAGGTTATACCGGCCGTGGTCACAAGCTGACTTGTACTGCGATGTCATGTCTCCGTTTGTGAGGCAGAAGAATCTTGATTCACCCTCACTTTTGGCATATTTTTGTTTGTCCATGTACCGTCACAAACTACACTCACGGTATCCCTATTATGTATGCTAGCCGTCTTGTCCGTATTCTGTGAATTACCTGACTGTGCAAAACAGCGAAGTTGCGTATTATTAATCACGGGACTCCACGTCGCGAATAAATTGAAACCATCTTCCCTATTGAAATTCCTATGTTCTGATTTCAATAGCTTCTCGCACTCATCATCATCTTAGTGTTTATCCCGGTTGCATCCGCGGCGTTGGCGTTGGAACCCAGGGTCCGCTTTCCTGCTAAGTCTTCTCCATTTCGCACGATCTATAGCGTCCTGTGGTGTGAGCTTGTTGGCACGCGTGTCATCTCTAACGACGTCAAGCCAGCATTTCTTGGGTCTGCCCCGTTTACTCGGGCCAGGCGGAGGTGGCATGGCAAGACATTAGTTCCCCACGTAACATGCCGGTTTTCGTAAAACGTGGCCGTACCAGCGTAGGCGACTCTCTTGCAGCTTATCTGCTATGTAACGGACATGAAGACTGCCACGGATGCGGGAGTTTCTTATACGGTCCTTCCGCGTTACTCCACACATCCAGCGCAACATACCGCTCAAGCACTGGCCACGTCTCACTGCCATATAAAAGTATAGGCCTAATGATGGTCTTATAGACCTGCCCCTTCAGCTTTACCGGTATTTTAGGGTCACAAATGACGCCCGTCACCTCACGCCATTTTGCCCAAGCTGCCGAAATACGTGCCTTGACGTCGCAGTCGATGTCGCCAGACACGTGGAGTACAGACCCCAAATATTTGAATTGGTCTGTACGCTCGACCATGTCTCCGCCTATGCGGACAGACGTGGGGTCTGTGGTGTTGCAGGCCAGATACTCGGTCTTAGCCACGTTGAGTTTCAGACCGCCGTTCTCAAGCGACTCCTTCCACACGTTCATCCGTCGCACCAATCGAGCCCACCAATAGCTTCTCACACTGCTCTTGGATAAAAGTGGCGATCGGTGGAGAGGACTTCCGGACGATAAAATTCTATCCAATAGTTAGTACCCGATTCCAGTATATGTTCTGCAATTGCTGATTTGCTAGTCTGCCGGTTCTTCACAGCGGCGAAGTGTTCTTTGACACTCTCAGCAATAGTACGCTTGGTTTGGCCTATGTAGGAACTCCCGCAGCTGCAATTTATTTTGTAGACTCCTGACGTTTGTAAAGGCAAAACGTCCTTTGGTGTGCCCACCATGCTGGTTACTTTGGCCCCCGGTGTATAAATAGTGTTGATGGAATATTACTTTAACACCGTTCCGATCTTATCCGTAATTCCTTTTACGTAGGGCATATAGGCGGGCTGTCTGTTCATCTCAGGATGCTTGCCTCTTGTAGTCGGCTGCCTATGTCGTCCATTCACTACATATCGGTTATTCTTTAATACCTCACCATAACCCAAACTTGATTCGAGTTCAGACTCTAAAAGCTCGGGGTCACAAAGATCATGAGCTCTGTTTTTTTATGATGTTATAACGGATTGTAAGTGACAAGGGTGGTGGTTTGACGTTGCGTGCAGGTATCTATCCGTGTGTGTAGGTTTACGGTACAAACAGTGTGACAAGGACCCATTCGTTCTCGCGGGGATTTTGACATCCAGAAATGACAACGATCTGTCAGTCTCCTTTTCATTCCATTAGTTACATATGTAGACTAATATTATAATAGACTAATATTATAAAGCTGAAGAGTTTGTTTGTTTGTTTGCTTGAACGCGCTAATTTCAGGAATTACTGCTCCGATTTGAAAAATTGTTTCAATATTAGATAGCCCATTTGTCGAGGAAGGCTATAGGCTATATATCATCACGCTAAGATCAATAGGAACGGAGCACCAATGAAGAATGTTTCAAAATTGGAGGGTTTTTTCCTTTAGAGAGCTTCCGCTGCGTGCGCTGCGTAAACAGTTAAAGTTTCGCAAAAATCATGTATGACAGAATTGTTCCCCTTTAAAAGTTCTAAAAAAAGTCCGCGACAGCATATGTCTATCTTTTAAGGTTGGCTCACTATAACCTTTTTTATGCTAACCAAATTTGTTCTAAAATAATGCATTATTTGCGAAGGTGTTTTTATAAACATGTATTAATCCTTATCCAAATAAATACGTTATTCATCACAAGTATTTAATTTAAAACAAAATTGACCTTCACATCATTCGATTTCAATGAATATCTTAGGAGATATCGCAGTTTTAAAATAACATCGCAGCAAAATAATGATCAAGTACTGCGCGCGCATTTATGATGTGCAAGGCCGGCGGGCAGTCATGAGGAGGGAAGGGCAGTGGCCCCAGTTAACTCTGCGAGATACCATGCCGCGCGGCTCAGACGCGCGGTCGGCTCTTTACGGAACGGTTGTGCTCAGCAAACTACTTTTTAAATTTGTTTTTCCAAAATATCATCGTATAATACTTTTTAGATGAATAAGTTAGTAATACGTTTTGTTTTAGTTTAGTCATTTTTGTTAATTTCTTTATCTAAATAGATACATTATTTGATTTTGTAGTATTTTAGGGTAATTTTTTACCGTGGATAGGCGATATCTTATCGTATAATAATTACTTTTTAAGTAATTAGTTTTACAATTATTTTTATTCTTACATAAATAAACGAAGTCGCGGGTTAAAGTTTTGTTAGCCCAAAGTAACTATTTCACGCGGACGAAGTCGCGGGCAGTAGCTAGTATTATATACAGGGTGTAAGTGACGGTTCACCGAAAACTGAAATACTAGCTTCGGACCATCATTCTGAGATGGAAAACGTAGGAATTTTCCACCGGAAAATTATCGAATTTTCTTTCAAAATTTCACATTTTTCTAACTGATTATGATTACATAATGAGTAAACGACCCATTATACTAGATAATATCAATAAAAACTACATAATACCGAAAAACAGCTATGTAATCCAAACATACAAAATAAACACAGTTGAACCATCAGCTGATCTTGCGCGGACAAGGCAATGACCAACGCAAAAAAGTTTTTTTACGCACCGGCAATAGTGTGCTGTGTAAAAACCCGCCCGCATCGTACCTACTACCACTGAACTAGGGAAGATCTATGGTCAATGATCGATATCGAAAAAAGTGTATTAAACAAAGCGGGATAGGTTAATAAATAAAATAGTTGTTTTCCTTTTAAAAGTAAAGGTTACATGAACGTGTTAGCACTATTTATTATTAAATTAGTCACGTAGATTGAAAAGATTGTAATGATTAAAGTAGCGTGTAATTAAATGTTATACTACTATCACTTTACAATACCCATTTGCATTTTAAATGTAAAAAAATATTAATTGTTTTAATATTTCGTATCGTAAATGTACATGTATGAGTTTATTTAATCACTTTTAATAATAATTAATGTAAAAGACCATCTAATTGTTTTAAAACAAAGCTTTTTGTACACAGCGATTCATACAATGTAATGTAATCTAGTAAATCTTTACTTAACCGTTAAAATACAAAACTGTAACAAAAATTTGTTAATAGAATTAGCCATAAACAGTTTATTACTATGTATAAGTATAAAATGAATCGATAGCCGATAACTCTCATTAAAATATTTTATGAGAGTTATCGACTATGGATTTATTTAATTAGATAGATGTATCTCATCCCTATCTAATATGACTACAACTGCAAAAGAAATTTATTTTTGAATTCTTTAGTTCGGTCGCGCTACTGTCAGGAATCGGAAGTACTTGACGTAATCTCTCGTATTCGCGAGTGTTTACTATTTTCGTTGCATTTTGTTAAGTTTTTTATTTTGTTTATAACTATTTTGTGTACTAAATTGTGTTTATTTACTGTGTTCATAACATTTTGTTAACGTTTTTGTTTTGTTTATAACTTTTTTGTGTAACTACAAAGTTGTGTTTGTACCTAATAAATAATGAGTCAGCCATTTAGTGCACGTGAATATGGACAAATGCTCATGGCATACGGGGAGGCACGAGGCAATGCTTCGTTGGCGCTTCGCATTTACATCCAGCGGTATCCTGACGCTCGTCACCCTATGGACAGTCGTGTGATTTCTCGTACGTATCAACGAGTACTGGATAATTTACCGATAGTCATTAACGAAATGTGCATATAAGATTAATTTTATAAGACGTTATTCAATTTATTCAAATTTTTTGTAAGTACAATAATAAAATTGTACAATCCGATTATTAGTCACAACGTTTAAATTATTATTGTAGTAGATCACTAAAATAGGTGATCCAGGCTCCGTCAGATAGTGTGAGCGCGCGTAGCGTTGGTGCGCGGGAAGCGCGATACGATAGCGTGGACGGACACATTGCAATGGTAGCGATACATTGCGTAGTGTAAATTACAATGTACTAGCATAAAACTTTAATCGTACGTTTCATTTTTGAATTGACATTTCCATTCAGTTGTGTACTTATGGACAAACGATTGTGCAACGTTTTCGGTACACCGTCCCTTACACCCTGTATAATTATATCATGCAACGCGAAAGTTAAAAACTTATTAATAAAATCTTTATTTGCATAAAACATGGTTTTCAAATTGATCGATACATGGTTTGTGTTTCACATTCTTTGCCATACAATAGGCGTGCAAATTTTTGCAATAGTTACATATAAGTTATATAGGTACACTAATTCTATATTAAATACCATACCATTATCACTATATTACTATTTACATATCCTCCTAAACTTTATAAGTCATATATTCGGCTACTGTGTAAAAACATTATAATCAGTGAATTTTATCTCTGGGACTCTTATCGTTGTTATTTCTTGAATACGCTAATTATGACAATGCTAATTATGATAGGCTGATGTAATTGGAGACTTAAGTTAGTGGTATTATTATTTTTAGCCGCAAGTATCATGATGACTGGAGGCACACCCGACGCAGGCTCCTTGGCGGGACGAAGAGTCGGTGGTAGAGGAGTCACAGTAGTCTCACAGCCGACGATAACTGCCAGCACGAAGCCGATCTCGGCATGCCCTTTCCTCTGTCCGTGTCAGTATTCAAACAATACTATAAAACAGCATATTTGCCTACTGCTGACCCTTGATAAAAATTTATTTAGTCTGAATTGTTGGTCTTTCACTGCCTGAAAATTGAATAAAATGGCTTAATGGTTTAGCGTTATACGATGACGATGGAACGGCGAAGAAAATACTATATACATATTTCTCTTTTTCGCCGTTTCTAAACTATGTGTAATTTCATTCATTCTGACAGATATTTACTGGGTTTATTTATTTTATTTTCTAGTGGGACATGTTTTGGAAATAGAGCCAATGCAGGTTTTGACAGCTTTGAGTGAATTTATTGCTGTATTCGTACCGCCGGAGAAGAAGAAGCTTTACAATATATTGTTAGTATTTATTAATAATTTCTCTTACCGTATTATTAATATTCAAAACTTGTATTGCTCATTTCAAAGACCTATATAAGGACTGGTTCATTCGCATAGAACATGATATCTGTTCTGTTTTGCCTCTCAGTTTTTGTCAGACTATTATTCGCGCGTAAGGTGGGTAAATGGTAAATTTTACTAATAAATTTGGGAAATTATTGCAGGGAAAACTTGGAACCTCCAAACTTTGTAACGCCATCTCGCCAAATTAAACCCGAAGAAATAGACGAGTATTGGATGCATTGGAAGAACGCATTTCCACCAGATAAAGATAAATTTTGGGATGGAGTCTTGACTGGACTTAACAACTATTTGATCATATTACAAGGTTTGAAATCGAGCTCTTGAACTCTAAATCGGATTGGATTTCCTGTAGCTATTACATACTGCTTAGTAGACTATTGTTTCTAAAATAAATGTTGTTAGTCCATTTTATCAATATAATGCAGAGCAGTGGGTACCTACTTTGTAATATTTGCAATTGCAATTATGATTACAGTCGAACTTCAGTGCGCTGTTACGTTATGTACCTATGACTAAATTGCAAAATGTTCTACATTCGAAAGCTTTGTTTAGCACGTATACTCCAGATTAGCGTAATGATGCTGTGTTACTTAAGTCTTAGCATTATGATACTGTGATAAGTGATACCCAAGTCTCAGTGGCGTAGCGTAGTGGAGGCTGCAGGGGCGACCTGCCCCGGGCGGAACTTTTAAGCGGGTGGCAACATTTCACAATAAATAATAATAATATCTTGTAAATATTTAAGCCATTTCATGACGGACGAGAGGAATGGGCAGATGTACAATACATGACTATTTTTGCGTTAAGGTTTTTAGAATTACTGAATATTATAGACTTTTAAATTGAAATGCCTAAATAAGAGGGCGGCTAAATTTTTATCCGTCTTGTTTTCGCGTAGTCATGTTGTGCTATTGTTACTCAGAGCGGGAGAAGGTTCACGAGCAGGTGGCGCAGCTGAGGCGGCGCAACGCGGAGCTGCGGCGGCTCGTGCGCGGCGCGCTACCCGAGCTGCCGGCGGTGGCGCCCCGCTACGTGCGCCCGCGCCCGCCGCGCGACTCCTTCACCGCCACCGTGCCCGACTTCGCGCCGCCGCCATACGCCAGGCTGCCGCCCATTTAATCATTTTAATGCCCTTTATAATCTTACCTATTATTACTTTAAACCTAAATCATGTTGTATTCTGGATTGGAGACACTTAACTTTAATTCATTTTACTAAGTGTTTAGTACCTAATTTACCTTAATTACCTTTTTATTCAAACGTTTTAATTATATTTTTATTGAAACACTTTTTTGTATGCTTATTAAAGGAGACCGACCATCTTGTATGGGACCCTGGCCTGGGCGTGAACAATTTTATATTGTAATAACAATATTAATTTTCAGTAGCCTAAACTAAGTACAATACATTATTCTTTGAAGTTTACTTGATACAAGTTCGTTAAATAATAATATAAAACACATTGTTAAAAATAATTATTTATTTTCATCCCCTTCATAAGTTATTAAATTATTTTCCAAAAACTGGGCTGGTGGAGTGACATTTTCATATCTTGCCCAGCTTAGGTAGGTACCATAATAGATAAACATTATGTGAGCACAGCAACCAACAGTCCTTCAGCCGACTATGCAGTTGCAGTAATACTGCCTTATTGCTTCCAGGCTGTGTGTATTATTTTGATATAATAATAATTAAAATACGTCAATTTCACTCTACTGGAAGGTAAGTAATATTAATTATATATTTAAACAAAACTTTTAATATTTTACTTTGTATATAAAACGATTGTCCACGTACAAGCCGAATATGGACGGTCTCCTTTGCCATGTAAATCTTTAAATTAAAATTTCAAAGGTATCTTAATTTAAAGTCTTTTGTTATTTAATATAATGCTGCCGATTCTGTTGTCACAAAATTCTCTAAACTTAACTAAAAATCACTAAAATTTAGTTTAGTCCTGTCAAACGACATTTCGTATTCTCAAATCGTTAAAATTGACAGGACTAAACTTATTTTAGTTTGACAGGATTAAAATTGGTTTAGTTAATCAATTTAGTCCTTTCTGCATTCTGCTGTACGTTTCGGCATAAACGTCAAAAATGATCTAAAACTAGAAATGTCAAACTAATATTACAGATAGTGCAATCCACGAAGACCCGCCCCACCAATTTTTGGTTGAGGGGATCGCGGGGTGCGGGGAGTTTCACCCGAGCGTCAGTCGCGAACCGTCAGCGGTTCGATGCGCACATGTAGTACAGTCTATTTTGCAAAAATCCAGACTCGTCAGGAAAGTTGCTCTACTTTATATTTTTTTTTTTTAAATGTCCAGAAAAGCTCGGCGTGTTGTACTTAAAAGCCAGGTATGTTAAAGATATTTACATTGTTTAGAAGTATGTAGTTACTAAAATACATGCAATAAGCAGAGGAAAGTAATTTAATTTTGAAAATAGCAAATTTTACTAAAAGTAAACTTCATTCCATCTTTAAAAATAAGTAAAACTATTTGTTTTTTTCTTAATTTTAGGCAAGAGAAATTATTTCAAAAGTTTATGATTTTATGAAAAAAGAAGCAATCAATAATTACGCAGAAAAACTCACTGATGCGCGATGGAGAACCGCACAGGCTGTTGGAGTATCTGAAAGCACAGTGACTAGAATTCTACGCGAAAGAAAGGAATATACTAATACAATAAAGCAAACTACAGTACCTGCTATGGAATCTAATATAACTATGGAGACGGATGCGATAGTTCCTATACTCCCAAGTACGGAGCGTACAACAGAGCTGACTACGGAAGCGGATATTGAGTCTGAAAATGAAGCCAGTACGTCGCATACGAATTTAGTAGGCAGAAATGCTTCTATTTTTACATTACCTATGAAGAAGAGAAGCGTAAGACCACGAAAAATTAATTTAGACGACTTTGATATTGGTGTAGTCCGGAGAACTATCCAAAACTATCATATAGAACATCGTCAATTTCCAACATTATCACGACTTAAAATTGTTTTGAAAGACCGTATACAATTTGATAGATGTATAACAACCCTAAGAATATTGTTACGTAAACTTGGTTATGGAGAAGAACTGAGAATAACAGGAAGGTGCTAACTGAGAAACATGATATTCAAATGTTAAGATTGAAGTATTTAAAACAGGTAAAGTCTTTTCGTAATGCAGGTAGACCTATAGTGTACACAGACGAATCATATATTCATACCAACCACGTGCAAAAAAAATCTTGGGCCGAAAAAGGTTGTAAAACAGCAATAAAACAAAATATAACAAATGCGTTGTTGACAGAGCAGAGATCAAATACGGAGACTACCACGACAATATGAACACAGAAAATTACTCAAAGTGGCTAAAGGAGAAACTAATACCAAATCTCCTAAATGATGCCGTGGTGTTGTATACTGCAGCCTATCACAACACTAGTTCGGAAAAAATACCAACATCCAACTCCAACAAATTAGACATGCAGACTTGGCTGAATGCAAAAAATATCCATTTCGAACCAAGCTTAAAAAAACCTGCACTTTATGACCTAATACTAAAAAACAAAGAAAACTTCCGCAAATACAAAGTTGACGAATTATTGAAAGAACGTGGATTCACAGTGCTTCGGCTGCCTCCTTATCATCCAGATTTTAACCCAATCGAAAACATTTGGGGTATCGTAAAAAACGACGTTGCTAGCCGCAATATCAATCAAAATTATACTTCCATTATGCCCATTTTTAATTAAGCATTTGATCGAGTAAATAAAGATGTCTGGTTCAATACTTGCCAACACGTGCAAAAAATAGAAGATGAATACATGAGACACTGTGATCTTGATTTCAGTTTTATTATAAATGTTGGTGATACATCAGACTCTGAATCAGATATTTCTGAAACGAGTGATTGACGATTTTTAATTTCCTAATAAAGTTTAATAAAACTTTTTCACGTATTTCATTTATGTCTATAATTTATAAAAATGGTAATATTATCGTATATTAACTAATAATCACATAAAATATCGACACCTAAAATAAAAAAATATAAAATTGAAGTAGAGCATCTTTCCCTTTGACCGTGACGCTCTCTCCTGTTTGGTCTATTCATTGTAGTGTGCCCGTGCACTCATAGGTAATTAGTGTGTACCGATAACACTCAAACATTGGGGGAAGCTTGCACACATATACTATAAACGGTTAGGAGGAATAGTGGGGCGCGTCTTCGTGGTTGCACTATCTGTAAAGATGACATCTGAAAACATGATACGAAGTTTAGTTTTCCTAGAGATTTGGTAGTTGAAGCTTATACAGTGGAATTTTTATTATGTAAAATAAAAAATAAATTGTAACTAAATAATTGTAAATAATATTAAGTAATATAATAATAAAATATATATGACGGCGAAAGATTCGTAATGTTGTTTTCGGGTACACATTCCTCTTCGAACATTTTCATGGATTCAGAAAATAATACCGCAAATGGATAGTAGTAATCTTCATTAATTATTTTATCAACTTTGCAAATCACAATTACTCGTGATGGAAACGGATGGACGACGCGACCTTATCTAGCAACGTGCACGGTTCGCTTCTAACGTTCGAACGATCACTTTTTGAGCGCCGCACCCGCAAGTGACAACTGACAGCTCTGACATTACTTGACAGTGACACTGACAGATGAGTGAAACGAACGATAATAATGAATGAGGTCGCGGCCGCCACCTAGTGACAAATGTTAGAAGTTCTAAGGCTTCTACTGTGAAATATATAATAATAATATATAAATAAAAATAATTAAATTAAATTAATAATAATTAATTTAGTAAATAATAAATATAAAAATATAATGTAATAATAATATATACCTATGTATATTATATATATAATTTAAAATATATTATAAATTAAATGTAATATATTTTAATATAAACAAAAATAAAAAAAAAATAATATAATGTAAAAATATATAAATAAGAAAATATAATAATATATAATATCATAATATTTATATTATATATAATATATAATAATAGGTATAATACATATAAAAATACAAAAAAAAAAAATAATTAAATATAAATGCATTATTAATTTAGATTAAATTAAAATATTATTATTAATAATTAATAATATTTATTAATAATAATATTTTATATACCTAATAATAATATATTGTAAATAATAATATGTAAAATAAATTGAATTTTATAATATGTGTAAACAATTATTTTCATGCACTTCACAAAGCTCAAAAATATTATTTTATATTTATTTTTGTCGTTCACTCTTTGACATTCATTCTGTAGTATTAAGTATTTTTAGTACCGGTATCACTGCCTCAGTTCAATTTAGGATTATCATAATCGAATTTGGTGCTGTCTAAACGAAATTTAAATTTAGCTCGATGGAACAGCAGAATGCCCTACACGAAATCTCTTAACTAAAATTAGAGAATTTTTGACTTATTTTAGTTTAGTGAAAATTACAGCAGAATTGCCACCATTACCTTTTTTCGTTTTTCTTAACCCTTATAATGAGTTCAAAGTACATACAACAATATTTAAAAAAATACATCTAAATAAATGCTGTAGAATCAAATCTAGTTTATTTACCCTCGTACACACAGCGACACATCAACTTAGACTGTTTGGACTTTGAACTATTAGAAGCTAAACGCTGCGAATCGTGCGAGACAGTGCGTTATTTTTTTGTTATTTTGTCTCATTTAAGCTGAATGGGACGCGACGCTCTATCTTTACCATTACATCGACACCACTATGCACTGTCCCTTTCCGACAATTCTGTATTTTGTATGTAGCGTAGTCATGCGTATTGAATAAACTAATTTTGTTCTAACTCATTACCAGCCGGCGGGCATAAGCCAGGGCTGTAGCTAGTAACCGGTGGGGTTATAATGAAATACGTAGATTGATTCAATTGAGAATATATTTTCACTTTTTATGCCTTATATCCCATTTATTGTTCATACAAGTAACGCTAGCACTAATGTGTACAATAATTAATTACACCAATCAGCGACAAGCATCGATCAAATATTTGATCGATGGCGACAAGTAAACAAAATTCTAACATTTAGGAGTTCTTTAGCGTGTGTGCGTGCGCATAAATACTGCCACTATAAAAACAGATGGCCTCTTCGCGCGTCGCTAGTTCGTCAGTTGATTTCGTCGCGGCTAGATGTATGATGCTCCGGTCGTACGTACGCCACAGTTCTAATCAGTGTCCATTTCAATAGAAATATAAATAATCATCTTAATTGTTAAATACCAAATTGGATATCCTTTTTTATTTGTTTTCCTACATGATGCTATTAGTTATAATAAAATAACATTAAATATATATTTTAAATTTAAACAAAACATTACGAAACATCATTCCTAGTTCGGTCACAAAGTGACCATGTGTACTTAACTTTTAAGCCATACTGAGTACACATTGCGGAATCGATTTTTGAGCATTTCTTTTACTATGTAGTTTATATCATTTAGCCTCGATTGAATTCAGTTGACAAAGTAAGAAAGCTTAAGATCACCAAAAACATTACGTCACGAGTTTTCTATCATTCCTGGTTTTGCACATAATTTAGCTTAATTTAATTTGTTCGGATAATACTACGTGTCCGTTGCATCCCGCACGGGCCCCGCACTCCGCTGTAGTCGGTTAGAAGGAACGTACGTCTGTGATTAATATTACGGATTCGAAGAAATTAATTTAATTAGTTTGTAATTATTACATTGTCAAAATATTTATCATTCCTGTTTAATCCTGTCAGGTAAGTACTATTAAATATACGGTTAACCTATTGTTGCTTGTTATGGGAATTCATAGCCACGATTACCTACTAATTATAATCCTAACTTACGAGCAAAATTAGTGAGAGTCAAGATGGCGGGTGTACCTTAATCAATCGAGTAATAACATTTACCGAAAAAATTTACCTAAATTGTACTATTTAGTACCTCGGTTAAAAAAAATTGTACCTCCTTTAGAAGGAAACCACAGCTAACTTTAGATACACCCGCCGTATTGACGTCAATATGGCGGGTGTTCTATAATATTTTATTATTTTATTAGTAATGGTTACATTACTAATAAAATATAATGACACCAAAAAATGTACCTAAATTGTACTATTTAGTACCTCGGTTAAAAAAAACTGTACCTCCTTTAGAAGGAAACCATAGCTAAATTTAGGTACACCAGCCGTATTGATTTCAATATGGCGGGTGTTCTATAGTATTTTATTATTTTATTAGTAATGGTTACATTACTAATAAAATATAATGACACCAAAAAAATGTACCTAAATTGTACTATTTAGTACCTCGGTCAAAAAAAACTGTACCTCCTTTAGAAGGAAATCACAGCTAAATTTAGGTACAGCAGCCGTATTGAAGTCAATATGGCGGGTGTTCTATAGTATTTTATTATTTTATTAGTAATGGTTACATTACTAATAAAATTGTCAGCTGAAGGGGAAAGCCGCTACTAAGCCCAACTTCTTTCAGGCTGACTATGATAAAGTATTAAATATGTTATTGTCAGTAAAATGGGAAAGTTTATTCGAAACTTGCTTTACGGTTAACGAAATGCTAGATGTATTTTATGATAAGTTAAGATGTATAATACTAGCAACTATTCCTAAGAAAACATTAAACAACAAAACCGCTAGATTTAGTTTACTTCGAGAAACTAAGAGAAGATTGCAAAATACTGACAGTGACTTGCTACAAAAAATACTTAGATAATATAGAGAACGGGATAACTAGAAATCCAAAATTATTCTGGTCATTTATTAAAAATAAGAGGAAAAGTAGCAGTTCATATCCAGCTCAAATGCAATACAACAATAAAATATCAAAAGATGGAGATGAAATTTGCAATATGTTTGGTGAAAATTTCGCGCAGGCTTTTAATCAACCATCAAACAGCTTTAATGTTACGAATACAATTTCTGTTATTACATCGACAGCGCTGTGTAATTTAGAATTCACAGACAAGGAAATATATAAAGATTTAAAAGCACTAGACGAAAATAAGGGAGCGGGCAGTGATGGCATTCCTCCTGTTTTTATTAAGCGCTGTGCAAAAGCTCTAGCCTATCCTCTTCAATTTATTTTTAATAAATCCCTTTATGAAGGTACCTTTCCCACTAAGTGGAAAGAAGCTTTAGTAGTGCCTATACTTAAATCTGGTGAAAAGCATCTTGTGAATAACTACAGACCAATTTCAATACTGATTATATTCGGCAAAGTATTTGAAAAACTCGTTAGTAAACACCTAACGTGGTATCTAAAACAACATATAACTGAACATCAACATGGCTTCGTTAAATCTAGGTCCACTAACACTAACTTATTATGTTTCACGGCTGTTTTATCTGAGTGCCTAGATAGACGTATCCCAGTAGACGCAATCTACACAGATTTCAGTAAAGCATTTGATAAAGTGGACCATTGCCTTCTCATTGAAAAGCTTGCTCAGTTTGGCATCGATGGATCATTGATTAAGTGGTTTAAATCATACTTACAAGACAGAACTTCTAAAGTAGTTATAATTGGATATTCTTCAACTAGTTACAAAGCCACCTCTGGAATTCCCCAGGGATCTCATTTAGGTCCAATACTTTTTAACATTTTTATTAATGACATAGTCAAATGCTTCAAACACTCACGTTTATTTCTATTTGCCGATGATTTAAAGATTATTAAACCGATTCAAACCGATACAGATGTTCAAATGCTACAGAATGATATAAACAGACTATCAAACTGGTGTAAATATAATAAAATGCTGTTAAACACAAGTAAATGTCACTACATACAGATCACCCGCAACAAACAATAAAAAAATAATAGCTACAACATAGAAGGAGTCCAACTAAACAAGATTCATGTCATTCGTGATTTAGGAGTTAAACTAGACAGTGCCCTCAAATTCGATGTTCATATATTACATACCGTTGCAAGAGGTTTTAAAATACTTGGCTTTGTCTTGCGAAATTGCAAGGACTTCAAAAATTCGTTAACAAAAATAAAGCTGTTTAACTCACTTATACGCCCTATTCTAGAGTATGGCTCAGTCGTATGGAATCCACATTATGACGTATATACAAAGCGTTTACAGAGCGTCCAGAGGCGTTTCCTCTACCACCTATGTTACGGAGACCGTTTAGCAAAACTAATTTCAAACTACATATTAAAAACTAAAAACATTAGCAAGCCGCAGATTGAAACTAGATGCCATATTTCTGCATAAAATTCTGAACGGCATCACAGACTGTAGTGAAGTGTTAGGCGCCTTACACATAAAAATACCTAACCGAATTCCAAGAAAAAGTAATTATAACCTATTGGATGTTCCATTCTCAAAAACCAACCTGGGTCATTAACTCATTACGCTGCTGTGCCAAGGCTTTGTAGGCAATACAATAATTTATCAAAGTCTCACGATATTGATATTAGTCAACCCTTACCAAAATATAAAACACACTTAGAACGGGTTATTTAAGTTTTTCATTAAGTTTCACATTGTTCATTTCTTTTGTTAAGTTAATTCCTAACGTGTAGCTTATTTTAATTAATTAATTTTACATTTTTCTATTTTATGCTTTGTTGTTATATGTATGTGCATGCTGTGGTCTCCTATAAGTAAAGGAGTACACTATACAAAACTAATGTCCATTTGTCTGTGCAATTTTGTGTATATTCTTTGTTGGAGATCCTTAATAAATAAATATAATGACACCAAAAAAATGTACCTAAATTGTACTATTTAGTACCTACCTCGGTTAAAAAAGCTGTACCTCCTTTAGAAGGAAACCACAGCTAAATTTAGGTACACCAGCCGTATTGACGTCAATATGGCGGGTGTTCTATAATATTTTATTATTTAACCATTACTAATAAAATATACCTAATAACACCAAAAAAATGCACCTAAAAAGTACCTCAAGTAAAAAAAATACACACTTGATCAGTTCGTACTGAGAAATAAAACAACTGTCTCGTTTACAGTATTATGTTTATTGTTGTTAGTCAAAAGTAAAAAATCATTTATTCACTTAGGTCACAAAGTAACACTTATGAACGTCAAAGGGGTTAGTGAGTTTGATCATTTACTGAATTTACATTTATGCTAGTTGCAAGGTTCAGGCAAAAGGTTGAGCCTATGAGAAGATACCTGCAAGAAACTCAAGGCCACTCTTTTAAATCACCATAAAATTATAATTTCAGTATTTTACAACAAACGCATTTATGTACCAGGTGTTGCAGTCATTATGCCATATGTTACTGTCCATATAAAACTAAATTAAAAAATAAAGGAAAAGTGAATAATATTAGGTAAGAAGCATTTTAGGTTTGAAATAATGGCTACCGACCCGTCTACCCACTGGACTTTACCACTGGTGGGTGGAGGGGTAATCGTGAATTACCCCGTTAATTACTAAGCTAGTGTGAACCGAAGTTATCGATTAATTAAAAAAAATTATAAATTCAAAAAAAATATTTTGCTTTCATAATAATAAAAATAACCGCTCCGGACCCGTGGTACAACTGCGATGTTCAACTGGTTGTACCACGGGGAAGGTAAGTTACCCATGGCTCAACAGCTGTTGTAACATTTTTTTTTGCTATTTATGATTATGACCCGTAGTACAACGGTGGGATTATGTCCAACTAGTTGTACCACGGGGATAGGTACCTAAAATAAGTTAGAAAACGTGTCTACAAAACAAATGAACGTGTCTACAAAACAAATGACTATCAGAAAATGATCAGCCATCGGCAGTGCTTACAAAAAACAGGTGCATGTGATTTTCGACCTTATTGACAATTCATGACAAACATTCTTTTTTGGTATTTTCTTGCTTTCTGACATTAATACGTTATTAAAATTATAAATTCTGATTAATGTCAATAAGGTCGAAAATCACATACTACGTGGCAGTCCATCAGTCTCCCGACTAGGCTATCGCTGCTAGCCAGAATGTGAAACGTCATTCGGTTGATTAGACTAGTGTCAGGATATTTGAGGGTACTGACTTCCAGGTCCTCACCGGGCATGGATGCTTCGGGAGGTACTTGTGTCGTATAGGCCGGGAGGAGACGTCTTGTTGTCACCACTGCGGTGACGGCCCCGAGGATACGGCGCTGCACACACTCGTGGAGTGCCCAGCTTGGGAGGAGCAGCGCCGGTCGTTAACCGGGGCACTGGGTGTCCAGGTCCTCTCGCTGCCTGACATGGTTCTGTCCATGGTCCGGAGCGAGGGTGCATGGGAGGCCGCCGTCGCCTTCTGCGAGGCAGTGATGTCCGCGAAGGAGGCGGCGGAACGGGAGAGGGAGCTGGTCTCTCCCCACCCAAACCGCAGGAGACGTCCAGGGCGCCGACGTAGGGCGTTCGCGGACCTCCAGCCACCCTAGGGGGCGGCCTGCGGGTGGTGGACTTGGGCAGTCTGCCGCCCGAGCAGCACAGGCCCGAGGGAGGGGCGTAAGCACCCCACGCGCCCCCCTTAGTGGAGGGGAGGGCTGTACCATCTAGTCCTCCCCCAAACAGCTGGGGCCCGCCTACTCACGTGGCGGGCCAAGACTTGTCGGTGTCGCGGTGAATGCTAGCGTGAATCCCGTGGCACCGACGCCGGTACCTGAGGAACGTCGTCAGGGGTTTAGTGGGTATGGGGCCGGCCTCTCTGGCTCGAGTCCCACACACCCGCGCCCTGCCCCGGCGCGGACGGTGCGTAAAGGCATTCCCCTGACGTAAAAAAAAAAAAAAAAAAAGGGTACTGACTTCCCCGTAACGACTGTCAAAGATGTTCATGACAGCCGAGAGTCGGAACCAACGGCTTAACGTGCTCTCAAAGGCACGGAAGCAAGCGATCATTATTTAACAAATTAGCACATAAATTTCGAACATTCGAAAAGACATTGGTGCGCGCCCAGGATTCGAATGTGAGACTGCATTGCAGTCTGTTGGTCTCGCCTCGGAGCTTCTATTCGTGTTCATATAATTCGTAATTAAAAATATCCGTAAAATATAGATGTATATGTAACTATATCAATATTTCATGATAATTATCGTGTCTGCTTAGACACAAGACACGGTTGTTTTATTTCTCAGTACGAACTGATTAAGTGTGTATTTTTTTTTACTTGAGGTACTTTTTTGGTACATTTTATTGGTGTTGTTAGGTATATTTCATTAGTAATGGTTAAATAATAAAATATTATAGAACACCCGCCATATCGACGTCAATACGGCTGGTGTACCCAAATTTAGCTGTGGTTTCCTTCTAAAGGAGGTACAGTTTTTTTTGACCGAGGTACTAAATAGTACAATTTAGGTACATTTTTTTGGTTTCATTATATTTTATTATTAATGTAACCATTACTAATAAAATACTATAGAACACCCGCCATATTGACTTCAATACGGCTGGTGTACCTAAATTTAGCTGTGGTTTCCTTCTAAAGGAGGTACAGTTTTTTTTGACCGAGGTACTAAATAGTACAATTTAGGTATATTTTTTTGGTGTCATTATATTTTATTAATAATAATGTAACCATTACTAATAAAATACTATAGAACACCCGCCATATTGACTTCAATACGGCTGGTGTACCTAAATTTAGCTGTGGCTTCCTTCTAATGGAGGTACAGTTTTTTTTAACTGAGGTACTAAATAGTACACCACCCTTCCTCTACGACTAATCCAGTTTATGATATAGCGTTCCGCCTACACCCAACCTTTCGGTTATATTAGGCAGAGCCGCTGTACCTTCCAGCGCCCGAAAGCACCTTCCGGGACCAGTTATAAACAGGTCTTGTCCCCAAATCTCGACTCTCCACCCTATCCTCAGAGATTCGGTTCTCGTAAGCGAGCTACCTCGTGCCCAAGTGACACTACCTATTCTCCAGATAGGTACCGGAGCAATAAAGCCGCTCACCACTCGCAACTCCTAAGAGATGCTAACGAAAACCTCGCTGAAGCCGACGGAGAAGCCGCCTCCCATATCTCCAGTATGGTACCGGAGCTGTATAAGGCACGCTCACTTCCCGACGTACGTCCGTACGCCTACCCAAATAGGCCTACAAGCCGGGTAAGGCCCGAGTCAATCTAGCTATGACTCTTACTTGCTAAGCAGGCAAGCACTCAAGATGCGCTGCGGCAGCGAAACCACGCTGCCACTTCGCTAAGACAACTCTGTGCCTCGCGCGACCGACTAGTTCGCACTAGCCGCGCCTGAGTCCAAGGCTCGATCGCTATGTGCTTGCCGAGCAAACAAACGTGTCGTCCTCAGCGGCTAACCACATACCCCTGCGAGTCCAACACCATGTCAGGTACCGCGCACTCTAGTCAGCGGCCGATAGAACACGCCTTTCGAGGCGCAGTGGGCCTCCTGACCCCGCAGTACCCTGGTCCTAAGGGGGAGACCCGTAGTTCTCCCCCCGAAACCCTATCTACTCGGGTCCTGTAGATAGATAGGTACTAAATAGTACAATTTAGGTACATTTTTTTGGTGTCATTATATTTTATTAGTAATGTAACCATTACTAATAATATAATAAAATATTATAGAACACCCGCCATATTGACGTCAATACGGCGGGTGTATCTAAAGTTAGCTGTGGTTTCCTTCTAAAGGGGGTACAATTTTTTTTTACCGAGTTACTAAATAGTACAATTATTTAGGTACATTTTTTTGGTAAATGTTATTACTCGATTGATTAAGGTACACCTGCCATCTTGACTCTCACCAAAATTACTAGAAATATTGATAAAATTTTATGGATTCGTCATTTCTGGTCACGTCATTACCAGTTTTTTATTAAAACTGGAACGACGACAGTGTGTAAGGAATGACGAAAATGCTTTGTTTAATATATTAGGTTTCATAATAATTAGATATTTAGGTTTGCAATGGGTACTATTGTTATTTACAGCTATTGCTATATGGTCAGTGATAAAATTTCTAAATTAATCAAATAATACACTCGCTACCTATACGATGTACCCGTGTTACCTATTTTATGATACGCGCATTAGTTATAGTACGAGATCCGGCTGCAAGATTGCTACATAAATCGAGTATGTAATAAAAATCAATTTTTTATGTATAATTATAAATACATACATATTTTTGCCAAGGTGCCAATCAAAATGTGGCCGCTAGTATTTTTAATTAAAATATGATTAATTGACTTTTTCCAAATAATTACGTTCACGTGTTTATAAAATAAACTATAATCCACTGCACAGTAATATATGTACAGAACTTGAAAAGATATGGTTGTCGTTGCGCACTCGGCCGCAACTTATTCACAGCCTGGTTTAAACAGGTCATACTTTGTTACATTAATTATACGTTCATGACGTATGTACATCATTTATATCTTAAATTGAAGCTATTTTTTTTGTCCATGACAAAATATGTCTGCCTATGTAAAAGTGGCGGCAAGTAGGGGTTGCCAGCTGTTAAAGATAGATTAAAGTGAAAGAGAGTTATGGTGTTTTATCGGTCGTCAGACAAGGATGGCGATTGCCAGCTGTACGTGATTTTAAAGCCAGGACAGCTGCCAGACCTTCGTTATTTTATAAAAGGTGAAAGTTTCTCTGTGCATGTCTCCAACACAGGTAAGAACGATCAGCGAGTATGGAGTTTGGATTGTCATTACTTGGGCAGATAACATGTAGTAAAGGTGTACAAAATAGTACCTCAAATTCGTTAAAGTATAAAGCTCAATTTTTTTTATATTTTCTGCGGTATAACATTAGAAATCACGTCATCCATTGCCGGACACTAAGTACAGTTGCAACCTTCTGCCAGTCACCCCTAAACTTTACTAAATTATTATTGAAGGGTTGTAATTCTAAAGGGTCTAATTGCCAAAAAAAGAAAATCGATATTATTACAAAAATACGATCTATGTGCCAAGCCTAATAATATCCAAATGGATCCAAGTGCCTGTGTCTTTGAATTTTCACTCACACACAGATGAAGTTGTGGCGCAGTCTAAGTGCCAACGCACTCAAAAGAAAAAAGAAAAAAAGTTAAAAGAAAAGTTACCTTATGTTGATTTAATGGAATCACACAGTGATTTAATACCGTGGGACAGTATAAACATTTTTAAAAAAGGCAAGTCACCAAGTCAACTGGAAAACTACGTTTTGCCAGTGCTAGAAGCTCGAAATAATATTTCAAAAGAAAAATTAACACAATCTATCCAGAACAACGCGTGCTGGGCTCAAATGCCATCCTTACACGGTAGAGTCGATTAGAGCGCGTACCAACAAGTGTGGGTCCTCATACTTCTGTCGAACGATCGAAGCATGGAATTCTCTAATAAGGCACGTGTTTCCTTTTTCCTTCAATCCTGGGTCCTTTAAGCGGGGCGTGAAAAAGCACCTTCTCAGGCCTTCAAAGTAGAGACCTCAACATCGCCTCAGCTGCTATGAGGACGGTTTTGAGGCCACTGCTTTTAGACAACATGACTGCTTACCATCAGGCGGAGTGTGGTCATTTTGACGAGTAGCAGTAGTCCTAGCAGCCCGCTGAGGTTTGGCTAATTTTTATAATTACTGCCCTGCTGCCGTGGGTAATAGCGTTATCTTGTATATCCTATATACTGCCACAACAAACGGAATAAGTATTGCAAAAATAAACTTTAGGTAGGTCCAGGGATTATTGTTTAAACACAAAAAAATCATATCTACAGTTTAATAAACTTAGTAGATATAGATAATTGGCGAATACACCGATGCTTTATTTATGGGATCAATGAGTGAAGTAAGCTCTATTCCTCAAAGAAAAGACACGAACTAATCAGCAGATAGACATATTAGTCATTTCCAGTCGTTAAAAATCATTTCTATCTATAACAATTTACTGGAGATGATACTACTGGAAATGACATTCTCCTTTTTAAGTCGATCGTGTGTTTTAGAATATCGTATCAAGGTATATAATAGTCGCTAATATAACACGTAAATATATCACATAATAGTAAAAGGAAAAGAAAATCAAATCCGGCTAGACTAGAAAGCCGACCCCAAGTAACTTGGGAATAATAAAGGCTAGGAAGAAGAAGAAGAAGAGTAAAAGGAAAAGAAAAATCTATATTTGTTACTTACCTTTTTATTCGCCCTTATGGAAATGGTGCATTAGTGTGACAATCGTCGTTTGTAACTCTTCATAAATAAATTTTGTGTGTCGATCGATTAAGCGGTGTGTGACAACTTCTTAAAATGTCCCCTTCTTGATATGACTAGTTCTGTATTTGACTACTTCTTGTTACGCCCAGTTTTAGTAAAGCCCGCTTCTGTTTTCGTCCACTTCGTGTTATGATGCCATATCTTAGTAAGCTTTAGACTATGCAATAGATTAGGAATTATTTTATAATTGGTCGAAATCAAAAGAGCATTGAGTATACAACATTTCTGGCAACACCTAATTTATCGTGGCCGGTGGCCGGTTTGTCATTTGTCAAATTGTCACTCACTGTCACAGTTGTCTTGTCGCTTTCATATAAATTACCTACCTATTTCGATTTCATCGGTGTGTGTAGTGGCATTAGCTGAGATAAATAATTGTATTCAACTAAATAAATATTTTGGCAAAATTAATTGGGTTAGTAGATATCTAATTAACTCTTAGAAATCGTCGCTAACCGTGTATTAATTATTGACCAATGACTTGGTTCTGTACGGCTCGTCTAATGTAGAAAATATTAATTCGCATAATAATGTCTTGAATTAGTTTCTGCAGTACCAATATTCTGCAATGTAAATACCTAAAGTTTATGTGGTGTTCTTTATTTACAGAAACTCCCATAATGTTAAAAACAACATTTCATCTTTTTGGAGCAATCCAATTTTTTTATGGATGTTACTACGACTACAACTATGTCAATATACCTAGTACTTCAACTTCCGTGACACCGTATGGCGGAAAATTCAAGTATTTGACTTATTTAGATGCAGTAAGTCTTATGTAATCTCTCCTATATTTATTTAAACATCTTTGATTGTTAGTCTAACAAACTTCTTATTATTCTTTCATTACAGATGATACAGACGGCGTACTTCACTTTGGCACTGCTTAATGATCTCTTTGGTACAAATGAACCATCACCATCACACAAACCTCTGGTCAGAAGAGCCAAAGACACAGTGTTTAGTGCTTTAGCATTCCCATTGGCCATGTTTGTTGGATTCACATTCTGGGGGATTTATGCAGTTGATAGAGAATTGATCCTCCCTAAAAGTATAGATCCATATTTCCCTCTGTGGTTAAACCATGTGATGCACACGAATATAATTGTGTTCATTCTGATTGATCTACTTACATCATTCAGAATGTATCCATCAAGAAAAGTTGGGATTTCTATTCTCACTTCATTTATGTTGTGTTATCTAGTCTGGATACATATCATTTACTTCAACACCAACAGTTGGGTATACCCTATTCTGAATGTTCTTAATTGGCCTGTCAGAATATTTTTCTATGTATTCTGCCTTGGTTTAGCATGTTTTGCTTACACTTTGGGTGAGAAAATTAATAAGTCAGTTTGGTCTACTGAAGTTGAAAAGACTGTCAGATCTGGTAAGAAAAAAGCCAAATAATGGAAATAGATAACTTAGCTAATATTAGCCTAGCTTTATTAACCTCGCTTCTTGTCTTGAGGTTAATCAGTAAATTGATCATAATGGTGAATGGTTAAAAAGTAGGTTGTATGTTTATATGTTGCTTATGAGCTTCTGAATAGAAAAGATAGAAATGAAGATGGAAGATGTTTAGTTATTCTAGATAGTAAGATCATTCCATATACTTAATAAAGGTTTATGATGATCCACCGGCTAATTAAGTAGCCACTATGCTATATGTATTTATTTCATAGTAATATATTGGTTAAAATTTAGACCAGTGATAATAAGTAACCCCACTTGATGTGTATTGTACTTTAGTATGTAAATCAACCAAATTCCATAGTGGTTTGAATGTTATGATATTTAATACTATTTTGGCATAAGATTGTGTTTTTATTTATTTATGAAGTTCTCATGGATCTTATGCAACTATAATTACCTAGGTAATCATGGAATTCTTATTGTATGCAGCGCTACTAGGATTCTCTGCCATAATGTTTTAGTAACATCCCAGAGTTAGTGGAATAGGCTTCACTGTTATGTAGCACCTAAATGTAAACTATGAAACTGGGATTAATTTAAACATATTTTTATTTGACCCTTGAGTTGTGCAGAGTCATGCAATGTTATAAGTTGCTCAAGGTCAGTGAACAAACAATTACATAAGATGCCTACACTCACAAAGCTGTTATAATATATTCATTGTTATTACTTAAAGGCTATTGTATTAACAATAGCCATTATAAAATTATCTTCATACACAAGGAACCTGTTGTTGATAACAATATAATTACTCAAGATATTGATAGAACAGATAACAGTATAGAGATGTTGGTTGTGATTGAATTCAGCAATAAATTACATAATAAGCTATCAGTCTGCAAGTTTATAATAAGTACTTTTAATATGTACCTACTAGGATTAGGTAAGTATTTTATATCAAAATTTAAACAAATCACTATGATTCGACATTCTTATCGATAAATGTATGTCATAATAATTCTAATTAGTGGCTTTAGTACATACAGAATATTATCTATTAACTAGATGTGCCCGCGGTTTCACCCGCGTTTATGATTACTGCGCCGCCCCCGTGGGTCGTAGTGTGATGTTAGTCTATAAATGAGCTATCCAACACTAAAATAATTTTTCAATTCGGACCAGTAGTTCCTGAGATTAGCGCGGTCAAACAAACAAACAAACTCTTAATCTTTATAATATTAGTAGGTATAGATATACAAAATACTCTCTAAGCTTGAAGTCTGAAGTGTGTTATCTACAAATTGAATTATATTTACTTTTTGTGTACTTTTTATATGTGAAGTCTGTCTTTCGTGATAGAGATCGGATATTCCAGTGCATATTTACCTAAACTTCGAGGAAGCATGTAACTGGAGTGGTAATACCATCTCTAAAATGCCGGTATAAAAATTAAATACTTTATAACAGATTATTTTAGTAATTAGTTACACAAAGAACCTACTATATTTAATTAAATAATTGTACCTAATTTACTTAATTGAAATGTAATCTAATTACATAGTCATCTGTTATAAAGTATTTAAATTAGCTATTATTTATAATAGTTTTTAGTGAACATTATTAAATAGACTACATTATTTATTGTCTCTTTTATCCATATAAATTAAAGCTGCGGGCGGAAAGCTAGTAATTCTATAAAATCCAATAATAATTCATGATTTTTAAATCTCAGTATTAAATTTTAGAGGTGGTATTACCACTCTAGATATGTAACTAAAAGTTTAGGTAAATATGCACTGGAATATCCGATCTCTCATGTATTATTCAGAAATATTACTTTTTTATACGAATTTCATGTTACGTAATTCATAATACTTAATATTTTTATTAAACCTTTTAATTTAATTTTACCAAAATCCAAAGCTTTTATAGTCAAATATTTATCAGGAATACATTCCAAATAATAGAGTAACTCACATATTTGTATGTTTTAAATTATATTGTTTAATTAATTAGTTATGATGCATTGATGAGAACAATAAGTTATTCCATATGTTGTATATGCCATGAGATATTAGTACCTATAATGGCTAAATATGTAAATAATGCATGTATTTAGTGAAGGTAATTCATTAAAATAAAAATGTTATGTAGGGTAGTTATACTTAGAGCTCTCTATAACATTGGCTAGTGATAGAATTTACATTCATAAGCTTTCTTAATACGTGCATCGTATTTAATGTTAACACATGCCGATTCTTATATCACACTAACACTTTCTTATAATAATCATGTGGAGGTGTTAAAGAATTACGCTCAACTAACTACTAATACTCAGATTTCAAATGGAAATAATGGAATATACATTCATTGGTGATCTTTGAATTGAGCTTAGTGTAGTGAAAGTAAAAATTAACTTGTGTGTTATACAATTGGCATCATTGATTAACATTTAGGCGACTAAACTGTTAACTCTTGTTATATTCGAAAGATTGATTATAATGATTATACACAGATAGAAGTTTATGGTAAACTTTGGTATGACGAAATAATTGGTGAAAATAGAATAGTGTTAGTTGGTCTGTTCTCCGGTGCCTATTTGTTGTGCTCGAGTGCCTATATTGCCTAAATGCATCAATGAAGTGTTCAAATCACCTGTATATGAATGCTTATAGCCCATATTTAACTTTAAGAAAGCAATAAATTTGATAATAAATTAATTGTTTGTATCTAAAATGTTTTATTTCATTTACATTACATAATTAAGTTAAAGCCGCATTGTCACTAGGCGACATGTCGCAGATACTTATCGCTCGACATTCACGTAGTTGTCTCTGCAAAAGTTGTGGGACAATGTCCCGCGACATATGACTCGTTAGACAAACACGAATGTTGAGAAATGTACAGAGGTACACGGACACACGGGCTCATGGGCGGCCAGTCATGATCAGTATGTCGCCCGAGGAAATAGTATGTACTCTCGTTGGACCACACTACTGCCATTGTCAGAACACAAAGCGACACGTTCTCACCACTCAGAGTCTGTCCGGCAGGGGGGGGGGGGGGGACACTGCCCAATATCTTTTCTATATCCAAAGATAGGACCGACATCTGTGTTTTTGGCCCCGTACTTGTGCTGTAAATCAATCGCAGGAGATGGCGCTTAAACGAATTTTAATTCATTATTTAGTGTCAGTTCTTACCTATCTATACTTTTATATTTTAATTTATCTAGAATCATATTTTATTCTCATTTTAATTGTTTTATCATAAAAATGTCATAAAATACAAATTAGTAAATATATCGGTTATAGACTATGATTCAAACATTGGATTTGTAAGACAGTCACAATATGGCGCCTGCATATTGCCCGTGCGCACGTTTGTAGTTTTTCGTCCTATATTGTATATTTTTCGGCTGTGAAGGTCTTATGTAAGTGCGTTGAGTCGAGCTCTGTGTTCCTCCACCTTGTGTCAATTAATCTTCCCATCGAAAACTGTTGTTCTCATTGTTATCAGTGTGCGATAGTGACGCTTTTAGTGTTTAGTGTGGTGCGGTTTTTCCAACTATAAAAATGCCGAGACGCTGCGCATTTCACTGTGAACCTAAAGTCCGCTGCATAGTTATATTTTAATAAACATAAACATAATAAAATGTTATTTGTTGTTGTTTTATTCTTATTTTTATTATATACCCTATACTTATTGTATTTAAATTGTTTTGTTTGGATCTATTTTTGTAACATTCTACTTGTTCTATTTGCAATTTTTGTGTTACAAAAATACGATTGATACAAAACAATTTAAATACGAATTCTGGATTATAAAATACATAATATAAATAGCTATAGGCACAGAATACGGAATAGCTATAGCTATGTATAGAAGGATTAGTTCGGGGCCAAAAGTTCAGATGTCACTGTTTCAAATAGGGTTGGCTGAAATTGACCATAAGAGGGCTCTCTTTTCCCTATGTATTACTTTACTCTTTGCTGTCCGGCGACTGTCGAGTGACACGAAAGTCGCGCGTGTCGACACTCGCAGAGCATCGACTACCGACAAGTTGCGCGTCCCGTCAATGTCCCAAGCGACGTAGGGCGACATCGCGCGGGACACGTGAATTTCGTGTCGAGCGACAAATGTCGCCTAGTGAAAATGCGGCTTAATATGCAGACTAGAAACCAGTACCTACCTACGTTTATGTTACGCGTTAATACTAAGTAAGCTACCTAGTGTTGAATATTGAATGATACGAAATCTTGTTCGGGCGCGATCATATTAGATATAATATGATCGCGCCCGAACAAGATTTCGTATCATACTGATAAGTATATATGTACCTTTGCAATAAAAAAATTTAAATATAGGATTGTCAAGCCGAGGTAGGTTTTTTCGTATTCAATCTCCAATAGGTAGTCTTACCATTTTCCTTCAATATGACAACCATAGATACTAAGACGGTAGACGCTATAATGACAACCTCTTCACTGTGGGAGCTGGTAATCCCTATGCTGCGAACGACTTTAAAAACTTTCAAACAACTGTCATAAAGAACCAGACAAGGAACAACTATTCGTGAAATACGTTATTATTTTGCAACGGGGTTTGAACTGGCACATTGTCAGTTGCGAAGTTACTGTATTAGGTACATGTGCAATCAAAAGCTGTATGTTAAACCTACTATACTCCATTTGGTTAGGTACTTAACTGAAGGTAAACAATCTTGATGTGAGTTTGTACACAAACCCATATTAAACAAATAAACTACTGCTTAAAACTAACGGTTCAATTGATTTAGTAATCGTTATTGTTGTATTTACATTGATCTTTAGCAGCATTTTATGTGTAAACTGAGTTTTTAGATAAAATGTGTGGTCACTAACGACTGGTATTGAGGCAGTTTTGTGTGCGTTACGATTGCTCCGCAAAGTTATCCGAACAGGAAAAAACTTCGCTATGAAAATTGTCGGAATTTAACCAAAAATTTGTCAAAGTACAAATAAAGAAGTTATAAGAGTATAACGTTGGCCGCACGAACGTAACGTGGAGGATTTGGCCATAGAGATCACAGCAACTAGGTACAGGGTACTTGGGTTAGAGATCTAATACTATTTGTCAATTAAAGACTGAATTTGTCAAAAATTGTCGAAATAAAAATTATAAGCTCTAAGTAGATCAATATTTTACGAAATATTCACTTTGGCAGTTATGGCCGCGCAATCGTTCAGTTGTTTTTTCTTTATTGATGATTATTTCTTTAAATCTTAATTCTTCATACAGTACAACTGTTACAAGAAGAATGGTCCTAATTTGTCAAAATTAACGAAAGCAATAAATACTGCTAAAGTTAAGTTAAACCTGAGACGAAATCAGTCCAAAAAAGGTATGTGGATCGAAACGTTACTTTGTAGGCTGATATCTCGTTATCTATAATCGCTAGGATTTCGGTGTGAACATCCATTTCGAAATATTAACCTCTTTAGAATGACATATCGTTTTACCCTCAGAACAGTTTTCAACGTGTGTAATTTCAAAAATGATGTTATCAAACAATGTTCGAGAAGGGTAACCATAATTTCGATTTGATTTGAAAATGCCTCTAACTGGAGACTAGCAATTATATTGGCCAGCATCTAGCTCAATCTGCAGATTATATTAATATTATATGTATAAAACACTTGTTTACTTCAATGTTTATTCATCACAGCTTGCAAAATTAACAAATAACGGATAACTTGGCGGAGCAATCGTAACCCACACGCAGTCTTACGGCACCAAAGTTAGGTACCCAGTATACTATAGTAGTCTTTGTTAGGTACTATTTTAGGATATTTATTACAAACATGGTGTTTGTTACATTTTTGCAAATTGTAGCTTTTGATAAACCTGTGCAGTTCTAAAAAGTACCTAGATGGTTTTCAAAAAATATTTTTTAGTAACGGCCATCGGCTAAAATGGCGAAGTACCGTGATATCTTGACCCACGCGCCAAATGTGCATTCAAGCATTATAATTATTTAACCAATAAATAATGGCTTATGTTTAACTTATCACCAGATATAGTAAAATATAACAGTCAAAAATAGTAAATGATCACCAAATAGCACAGCAAAATATATTTAAAGAGATCAAAATAAGTCGACGGAGCCCCCTATTTTTGGGTGGGTTTATGAAGGAACCTAACAAAACCTAACCCTTCCGAGACGGAATGCAGTGATTTGAGGCGTATAGGTGCTTGTTATGATATATTTTAGTAAGCATATTTTGCTGCGCAATTACTATTTTTGGTGGTCATTATATTGAATCCCATAAATAATTGGTACTAATTATATTTTTACGGTTAGGTGGCAATAATTAAAATAACTGGTATAAAGCATAAATGCGACTTTATTTAAGTACAACTAAAATACATTGAAATTATAAAATACTCATCAAAATCACAGTTAATTATACATAAACAAACAATACGCAATAGTGCCAAAATCTATAATATTATCACTTATCACGACTAGATTATTCAATTATGTCTATATTAACTAAAAACTGAACACGCTTTTAACGTGACAGTGTAGCAAACTAATTATAGGAGAATAAAAATAACTTTTATATAACAATTATAGTAGTATAATTTAAATCTAAAAATAATATGGATAAATGATTTTCCATTAAACTTAAATAATAATACATCAAATAGATTTAACATATTTTCAGAGATTTACTTTAAAGTAGTGTAGTTGTTCTGAGATTGACAGTTGGTTAAATGATTTAAATGAAACGTTCTTCCTTATATGTCTAGACAATCTTTATACATAACCTCTATAGGTACATACTACTACATAGCTTTATAAAATGATTGGAACACTATCTACTTATGTACATATAATAATTTAGACATTTTGTTACTTAATTATAAAAAATATATTAAGGGATTTATGACATACGTAAGCATTGATTCATAATATATTTATATGTAGATCATAGTTTTACTGTTTTCGTTAACCAAGAGCCTCTTCACACTAGCTACACTACTTTTACAGCGTAGGCGTTCGGTACACGTAAGCGCAAGATCAACAGTAGAATAGGCAGCTGAACATTAGATATAACAATCTGCGCTGGCTGCATAAGTGCATGAACGCTTATGCTGAGAAAATAACAATGCGAAGACCTTCAAAGATATTGATATCGAGCGACTGTAAAAACACTAATATATTATCCAATAGACACATATTTAAATCGAATGGCCATTTGCATTTGTACGTTTATAATACATCAATACGTATTTGAAATATCTATGTATTTATTTACCAAGCTATAGCTTGTGAAATTTGCCGTATCAACACAAATCGAAGAACATTGTATGTCAATAACTACCATAAGCTTATATAAGGAGAGGCCAGATGTGCTGTCCTCGCCTCAGAATTATCTAGTGCACACCGCAGAAAGTGTAACCTCTAGGAATGTGTATGCCCTAAACAGCGATGGCCTACATGGTTGTTTAGGAACCAGGCCTCTCCAAAATATAATCCTAGACAAGCCAATAATTCCGTATTTGAATATTTCACCATCACACTTTGCATATCGTATTTGGAATGTTTAAATATGCAACTTTAAACGTACCCGAAAATAGTAATGTTTGTTATAGCGCCTACGTATGTTTGCAAAACATACGTTTTACAGTTATGATGTTACTCAATTTGTGCGGAAATGACTAACTGTATAATAGTGAACAAATGCTGACGAATGTCATGAGTCCCTAAGACATTGAAAGGACCTCTATCTATTCCAATTTATTAATCATTACTTTGTGCTTGGAATGTGCTCTATAAGCAGTCTTTCGACATTCTCCAATATATGGGACGTCTTTTTCAACAAATTGATAACAAATGTAGTATCCCTAATTATGTAACGTTAATAAGTAAAAAACCTATGTTTAATCTACATTCTACTATATGTATACATATATTCATAGCCATTAATGTTTTATAGTATTATTATGAACTGATCACTTATCTAAAAGGGAAAATATAGAAGAGAAAAATGTGTATGATATATTTGATTCGGTTTACTAGAAATGTTTGTTTGTAATTATTATATATTTTTATTGTAGCGCAGGTACTAGGTGCAGATGTTAGCGATTTTTTTAAATTTTATTTTACAATTTATTAACAGGTCTTACGTTACCTACATTTGAACCGAGACATTAACTTATCTTACACTTTATACTCTGTATACACGAATCTGGAACCGCAATATACAACATTGTCTGCAATAATTCTGAATGTATTATATTTTATATGGTACATGGTAATTTATGTGAAAAGGATGGAAATATTGATTGTTCTGTTTCACTAAACTGAGCAAAACTAATATAAGACCCAACCTTAGTGTATAATCTTCTTGAAAGAGTAAACACAGCATGATAGTAAAATTTTTAATAAAATTGAATAGTTATTTTAAGCATGTATTCCATTAATAATTTTGATCAATAAAATAAACATCTTTTAATGAACAATCGACTATTTCACAATAATAAACGACTAAAACATGATTTCTAAATTCGAGCTTTTTCTAATATCGATTATTTTCACATCCCTACACTATAGGCGATTGCATTTCGTATACATAAACTTACATTCGTCAACAATGCGGTTCCAGCTTTAATGTGTACTAAGTCTTAAGACTACACATGAACGACTTCAGCTGATTACAATTTACTCTAGCATCTTTTACTAGTTTATAGATTCGACAACCAACTCAAAATAGCGACAACCGCTGTAATTTTCAAGTTCGTTGTTTAAAATTCTAAATTATATTTATACACACGATTTTGAATGGCAACTTATTTTACAATAATCGCACAGCTCAAACTAATTGCTCATCTTTGACTTGAATAAGAATAATAATCTTTCTATTTAATACGCATTCGATTCTGTTCCAGTTCATACAATTAATTGCCTGTTCCCGCTAGTGAGTAGCAATACCAACAGTATTATGCCGGCGCTTCACATTGGCCGTATTGGTACGTAAGTTATCGTCTTGGTTCCAACACACCCATGTGTGGATCGGTTTTGGGCTGTCTTGAATAGGTATTGGACATAAACGGAACTTTGCGTCCAATAGCCAATGCTAACCCGCCTTGTGTCGGATTTTGTACACGTTCAAAGGCGTGGGGAGTGAAGAGGGTAGGCGGTCGCGCAACTTGGTTCCAACGTCGCTTCTCGATCCACACATTGGTTGCATTAGTACGCGCTATGCCGATGTACGCGTTGAACGTGCCGTGCGACATGGATTCCACAAATACCGAGTAACTATACCGTATGGAAGAAGCTTTGTGGAACCCGGCAAATAAATACCATAAAAATAAAAATATTGTGGCAGACTCCTGGGAAAGAATACGGAGAATGTCTCAAATGTCCAATGGTCTAATAATTTCCAATGCTCTTGGCTAGTGTGTTGGCCAAAAGGCATTGCAGCGAATGTGTGGCCGCATACCTTGGTTACAATCATTAGCTATTCAATTTATAGCCAAGCTTGAACTCAAATCATTTCCAATGTGAAGCGCCGGCTTTAGAATTTACAGCGTAGCTACAAGCATTTTATCATCATCAACCGAATTCGTCTTCTATACTTGGCTATTACATTTTTAGCGTGCATATGACAGATCAAAAGTAATTGAATTGGCATTTTAGCAACATCTAGGGTGCGTTCCACTTAGCGCTCACGGCACTCACGCTCACGACCAAGGCTTTTCTCATTCCACTTGCTTCCGAGCGTTAGGTACAATTGTAAACTCAAGTGGAACGGATAGTGCAGTGTTTTGAGCGTTGACGTAAATAATACAAATGGCGAATTAGAAAAAAAAGCGGAACCTTAAAGAGGTTACAATTTGTAAGTCTGACCAATAAACTCTTAAGTAGTTATTGGTTAACTGGATTTATATTAAAAAAATATATTTAATATCCTACTTCATACTAATATTATAAATGTTAAAGTTTGTGAGGATGGATGGATGTTCGTTACTTTTTCACGCAAAAACTACTGAACGGATTTTGATGAAACTTTACAGTAAGTATTGTTTATTCATCGGAATAATATATAGGCTACTAAAATCTATTTTAACATAAATCTACATTAGCGCGAGCGAAGCCGCAGGCAAAATCTAGTATTCCATAATTTTGTGGAGTATTTAATTAATTGTATTGTACATTCAAATATATTCAAAATGTATTTTACGGCAACAGTAGGATATTTGGTAGTGCGTCGCAATAATGCTCCAGAAAGTACCAGTTAATCCAGTTCAGATGAAGAGTAGAATACCATTCTACAAAATCGTGTAAAATGAAAATTTAGACCACGTATTTACGATTTACATAATGTAATTAATCGTTACTCTGATGAAGAATTCAAAAGACTGACAACTGAAACACTGTAGATTATAAAATTTTTACTTATTTAAGTATTCAGTTTCATCAAAATCGCATCATATATAGTTATATTTTCGTAGTCGCCATCTCAGATACTTTATATTTTTTAAAATGGCGCTAATTTATCTCAACGCTCACGAAGACCCACCTCTCGGGATGGGTCGTAATGAGCTTTGCGTGAGCGTGAGTCATGACGTCATGAGTGACGTTTTCGCGCCGACCACAACGATCGCAGTCGTAATGTGGAACGGCTAAAGGAGCATCTTGGGCGTTGTGAACGCTAAGTGGAACACACCCCTAATAGCCAATCTATGTATGCCAATTCATATTTTTTTTATATTAGTGGAAAAGAAAACAATTTCGGGCCAATATGTAATACGGAACCAGCGAGATTTGGTAAAATTGCTCTTAATAATTTTATTACACATCGAAATCAACTTTGCTTTATTCAATACTTTGTGGCTGATGTGAGTCGGTTTTTTAGTTTATTTTTGGTATCAACAGTACTAAACAAATATTAACTTAAAATATAGTAGCAAATACAGAATAAACGCCGAGTCGACCTGTATCTAATCTTTCTTTCTAATTTCCCAGTCACTCTAATCTTACATTCGCATACCAATAATTGTAGGAATGGGTGTGTTTCCTGTAAATTCTAACAATGCTTGGTACTACTTTACATTCAATATATATATTATCTAATATAGTTATATTTACCGAGAGCTGACTGTATCCGTAGGCAGCTGAGGCGCAAAGCAATGAGCTACGTCTTCACTTTACGGGAGCTCTTATAATGTCCGTTTTTCTTCCAACTGTTGCCTTGCGAAGCGTCGCCGTTCATCGCTCGAGTCCCGAACGATGTTGTCTTGCTTTTCGTTTCAAATAGTACGTCCGAGTCCGTCTCTGTTTCTGATACGTCTTTACTCGTAACTGTAACAATAATTATATGTTAACAAAATAATATTATTTTATTTATTAATAAATTGATTGCAGTGCTTTTTGACGATTTTAATACGATGAAACTTTAAACCGACTTTAAAATAAAGGAGGAGGTCCTCAATTCGATTGATTTTTATTTATTTATTTTAAAAACTATTAATCATTACAGGTTCTTAACCTAATGCCATAGTATAGTAACATAAATAAATCTAACATTTAAAACAGTAATATAGTATATCTTAAATCTATTATATTAACAATAACTTAATATCCAGTATGTATGTTGTTGATCTTTGTTACGTGATTGCATTAATTATGCTCTGATCTTGATAATTCTTTTTTGGTTAGTAGGTTTTACTTCAGAGGTTGATTGATCTAGAGCTTTTTGAAAAAATAACTAAATAAAAAATATATTGCAAAACTTTTATATTTTTTCCTTTTTAGTTTAAGTTTGTACGTGTATAGTTTTGAAGTCGGTTTTCATTTTGTTTTCTAAAAATTAGCATATTTATAGTTGTAGGCAGGTATTTGCGTGTTGTTCAACATTCTATACAGACTAGTTAAAAGTACATAAAAGTGGCTCACAAGGTTTTTCTTCGTGTTCGGCGAGTGGCAGCAACCGGTACTTGGGGCGGGCGCGCGGCTTGCGTGGCGCGCATACGCGTCGCGTGACGCGCGCGCATCCGAAACAGCACGCGCCCGCAGCGCACAACCCCGCTACGCCACCCAGACTCGCGTACACAACCGACCAATCTGCATACCAATTTCAATAGATATAAATAAATCTATGTATGTCGATTTACAAAAAGTATAACTTAAATACATTCTGAGTAGGTATATTTTATTTTTTATTTCGATTAAAACTCAATAATTTCACGATGCTATAATAATTGATTCGACACGACAACGACGGCAAGGAGTAATCTTATTTATCCACTGTAATTATTTACACTGTTGGAACCTTTGCATGACTTAATGATTATTGTGACTGGTATATCCATACAGTAGGATACAATACTTTATCAGTCATTGTTTTTACATACTCACAAAAATTCATAGACTTCTTTGTTTACTGGTAGAGACGGATGCTGACAAACGGTTAAACACAGTTTTATATATTGTTGACGCATGTTTGCCAGTGTTAGGTACTGTGCGAAGTCAATCGGATCGCTATCGCAAACAGGACTGATTAATTTACATACTGCGATATTTATCGATTTCACGGTAGGGTTTGCTCTCTATGAAGCAAATTAATATGAAATGAATTAAACTCTTTATCCCAAAGAGGTCGAACAAGTACTAGATAGCTGCAGATATACACCACCACATTACATCAGTTTTACTCTTTGTTCGTGACTACAGCGAATTTTAACAAAAACAGTGATTTCCTAATAGTATTGGACTTAAGACGCTCTCTTAAGGTACGCCAACTTTTATTTATTTAATTTTAAAACTGGCGTGTATACCTTTTTGTATAAAAAATACTTTGATTGATATAATATTCTACAAAGTTTGATTCAAGTAGTGTTCTAAATACATAAGTTTTAGTATATGAACTAGTTTTTATTACTAATCTCTATCGATAGCTTGTACTATATCAAAGAAAAACTTGTTTTATAACTATAAGTTCATATGCATTTTTTTCTAATCTAAGTATTTAATTATTATGTATGACATAATATATATGTACACTTAATTACTAATAACTCCAATGGAGAGAAACAAATCAATGAGCAGTGCAGTGTATAAACAAGTTTTAAAATTTACAGAAATATGAGAAACCGAGGTATAATTCAGGTGTTAAGTGAAACTGATTTGTCGTGGATTGAACATACCGCAATCAGGCATGGCGTCGGGGTCGAGCTGCGAGAAGAGGCTCTGCATCCAGAAGGCGTCGCAGCGGCACGTGCGTGTGGCGTGCTCGCACACGCCGCGCCCCGAACACGCGCTGAGGCAGCGCAGCGAGCGCACGTGCGCGCCGCCGCCCCACGCGCCGCGAGCGCCGCGCGCCAGCGACAGCGCCCGCAGACCTTCCACCGCCACGTTCTGTTGTGTACGGGAAACTATTAGCTCTGTGTTTGGACTAATATACTCTAATTCAGACCGATCACACCTACAGATTTAGTATCTGCACAAAATTAAATATCACTACATATTATAAAACAAAGTCCCCCGCTGCACGGTGGGCTGAAAATCCGCTTTCATAGACTTAGGGAATTAAATTTCTAAGTGTCGGTCTTTTTGGCGGATATTGCTTCTATTAGCTATTACTATACATACAAATGTCACCCGAGTTAACTCAAAAACTTTTCAAAAAATTTTGTAACAGTGTCAAATAAACAACGCGATAAAATCCGTATATAGTAGTTTAATTTCAAAAACTTAGTTAGCACAAAAACGAATGAGTTATAATTTTATTACGAATTTGTATGAAACTTATATGTGTACGAATTTATGTGTAGGGGTTTGCTCTCGCCAACGATTTATGATAGTGACGAAAGGCGATGATATTGATCAACAGATTGCGTAATAGAAAATGATAAACACACACAACCTTTTGCGACGAATGCTTTATTGTCAATATTTAATAAAATTACAATGTAAAAGTGCTGACACGCACCGCGGCGCCAATTAGGTATATAAAGTACATGCTGCAGAGGGCGGAAAAGAGAATAAAAATACATGAATATAAAATTATAAACATAAAACAAATAAGAAATTAAAATGGAAGTTTATAAATTAAATACATAAAATTGCACTTGCAACTAGTCACTTTCACTCAATGGAATGTCGAACTTGCTAGTACATTCTAGTAAAAAGGATTTAACAGTAGAGATACTCGTATAGACTATATAATTCACAAAATATATCTATGGAAGTTCCGTCATCCCTTCGGTGTGGTGATCCACGTGATTTATTAAATTCTTGTGAGAGTAAATCTGGAATGACTCTCCCTTAAGCGTGCATCCTGGCCATAAGGTGATTATGCCATTGCCTGATAAAGTTGTTACTTCCGTGGTCTGTGTGCTAAAAATACGGACGGTGCATTGTTGACAACATTGATACAGCCAGTCGTTTGGGCGACGTAACTTGATCCACTTATTCGCGCCGCACTTCCATTGTTTGTATATACAGGCTGAAGTTATATTGTCATCGCAAATGGATTGTTGGTCTTGTATTTTATAGATCGGTTTATCAATAGTACATAATATCTTCTCAGGATTCGCACGAAGACACAGTTGTAGGTCATTTTCGTTGAAGAATAAAACCAAATTCTTTCTCAAATTAAATGCCAGATATGGGTATGTTGACGTAACTTCATAGTCCCCTTTTGATTATTTTCTTTACAGTGAAATTACTTTTTTTTTTTTGACCCAGGAAATTTAACTCATACTTTTCCGTAGTAACCAAGGGAATTTGATTTCCATAATAAGATAGTCATCGTATGCCCAGGTAGACACTTGCAATAGCTTGTATTCCTTATAAAAATAATGAAAAACGTCGAAAGGACCGTGTCTGCATCATTGAACCGCATAGAATAGCCACTGCTAGCCGAAGTTTCTTTCAATGAGTTGCCGCCTCTATAACCGTATTAACAAAACCCTTTGCATCTATCCACTCGTAATAAAAGATGGTAAACGTTCCCTAGAACGCCGGCTGAAGACTCTAGCCGGGCACTTTTTGTCGTCAACCGTCTAACGAGTAACATTGTGTCTCTGCGCTGTAAATTGAACTGTTCGAATACTTACATAAAAGTTGATTGAATTAACTTGCTGTTTAAAGTAAAGTTGTGGTTAACATTTAGACTATCAAGCAACTGAAAATCTATTAAGGACATTACATTGAGTCATTTCATTTCTATACACAAATCATTTTTTCTGTCAACTATGCGCACACGCAACAACATTCATTACTCCTTATCCTGACACATTCTACATACACATACACATAACATCTCACTAATCCAAAATGACTAATTTAGTAATCAGATTTATTATGATTTTTTAACTAGTGTATTTTCTATTGTATAATTTATTCAAGCCATATATAATAAAATTAATATAATAAACATTGTAATGTAATCGTATCCAATATTACCGATTAAGTATTACTATATTCACACTCACATCAGCCTGTATCTCGCGCATTATGATGTGAATTTGAGACTCTAACTCTTCAGGCCAGAATATGTGAGTGTCTATTCGTCCATGATGAATGTTTGTGATCACATCTATTAGGTTTTGCTGCATACGCCGTAGGTTTGATTGAACAATATACGCCGATAATGTTGAGAACGTTAACAAAAGGCCTTAAGTGGTGTCCGATTGCACGCTGTTTACATCATGAACTGATTTGTTTGATGACGCTTTGATTTGTTTATTCATATAGGTGAATTGTTGGTTCATTATACATAACTTCAATTCTTCGTATGACGTTCGATTCCGATTCAATAATAAGGGTTTGGTTTCGAATAAGATTTTCCATGTGGTTTTGATTTTCGAGTCGCCTGATTGAGCAAGAAAGCGTTTATATTGAAATAGATCATGATGTGTTTTACACAATCGACAAATCTTCCGCTGTTTGTAGCGTTAGATTGAAATTTCTTGTGAAAAGTATTCTTTGAATAGGAGTTGTAGTTATTAGATTTGGAATGACTTGGGTGCGGCTTAGAGAAGTCTGTTAGTGACTTTTCTTTCTTGCATACAGCTTCTCGAACCATAAACTTATTCTCGAGAAAATGGAGTAACTCTGAATACGATGCTAGGTCTCGAGGCGATTCACGTGATTCCATGAAGTCAGTACGCGTTTCTTCATCCACCTTCTTTGTTAGGAGATGAACTAAAATGGGATCCCAGGTAGCGATGTCAATGCCTAGGTTCCTAATGCTGTTGATACATTGTGTTGTAGTATCATGCAGCTTGTTAAATGCGTGATATGATGATTGTTTATTGATCGGCGGTTGATTTAAAAATATATCAATCTGCGTTGAAAATAAAATCTGAGGGTTATTATAACGTTTCGTAAGAATGTCCCACGCAGTCTTGTAATTTTCGTCGGCTGATATATTAAGGTGCTAACTTAAACCCTCTGTCTCACCCTTGACCTTCCCTTTAAGATGTTGCATTTTCTGCGCCTTACTCAGACATTTGTTATTGTGAATCGTTTCCACAAATAAATGAAAGAAGGTAGGCCACTAGGTTTATTTTCCAAAAAAGATAGGGACTTCTATTTTGGGTGTGGCTTGTTTAAGAGAAGATGCGCAGTAGAGTTTAATTTTCTGTTCAACTCGTTCTTGATGGCAAGATAACGTTCCTCAACGTCTAGAAACTTGACTTCGTATTCGTGATTACTTTCCTTCAATTGATTGTCAAGACGCAGATGAATGGTGTCAATAACCTTCCAAAGGTTATGAAGATTTCTTTAGTTCATCTACAAGCTTCTGTTTCTCCTCTAACTTCAATGTTGATTCTATTTATCAACCGGTCTAATGCTCTAAAATTAGTTTCCTGCTGGCTAAATAGATCATCCCCAAGGCAGGAATAATCTTCAGAAATAGGCAGAGAAAACGACGGAAATTTAGGCTCCTTGTATGATGATATAATTTGCTTTGTTTTGATATAATAATCCTTCATGTGCCCATAAATATTTTTGGTGAAATATTCATACTGATCGTCCTCGAAGACTATCAGCTTGCTTCTTTTCTCTTCAAACTCCTTCCACCATTTATCCAGCGCGGCTACACGGCTGAGAAGGTACTCGGATGTTTTCCTGGTTGCACTATCCTTTCGGAAATTGACATTTACTCTCCTAATTTCTTTTGTCACGATGCTCTGGCGTTCTAAAACGGATTGTGATCCCTCCATGACAATCGAAAATCACTAGGTGATAAATACCTTATTGGATGATTTTTCAATCACGGAAATATTTTATTTATTATTAAATATTAAACGGTTCATTTTAGTGTCTAAGTTAAGAAACAGAGATTTTTAACAACACATAATATGACATAGTGTCTTGTCTGTATCCTTGAAGCAGTAGGCAGGTGTGTAAAGGACACTTAAACTTCGCCAGCTATGATTGAGCCAGATATTTATCAAATATTCATTAAGAGAATTGTTTAACAATAAAATATGTCTTAAAACAAGTCATTAGATGCCATTACCAAACTTTGCTCATAGTTAATCTACTAAATAACAAATTCGTTTTCTACTGAGTCTGAATAAGTGATTAAGTGATTTGTTGACTGCTATGGAGACAATACGATAAAACCCTTCATTTCATCATCCATTTGTCTTTTGTGATCAATCACGACTGCTTCGCTCTCCTTCACAGAAGTAAACTGAACTGGACTACAATACAAAGCTGACTATGGTTTTGGTTCGTTTGGTTCTTCCATAAAGTATTGTCTCCATCAGTCAGTTTTAGTGGCACCAAGGAGATCATAAAAATGATTGAATCATTTAGCTCTCTCCATTTTCTGCTTGTATCAGCTTTGTTTTGTGGCACCATCAAATCCCCACTTGGATATTAGTTTTAAATGCTTATTATGCACATCGTTAGGAAGGTTTTGGAAAATTATTTTTACCGTGATGTCGAATTAAGCTTGGAGTGTAATCCTAGTCGACGAATCTGTTACTGACACTGATTGCTTCGGAGGATAGCATACAAGCTTCGTTTGTTGCACTTTATAGTAGGATGGATAAATATCCCTAGCACATTAGCGAATGGCTGTCTATCGCAATGTGATGTATTGTCACTTTGACTGTTTTAGAGAAAGGAATAAGCCAAGCGGTTTTTCTGTTGTTATACGTTGTATCCAGACAGCCAAATACAAGTTTTCACTATTTAAAGGCATAAATACCTATTACCAACCGATTCTTATTTATAAACAATATTAGAATTGTGTACAAATAGCGATAAAAAATAGATCAATATATTGTAATCATTAGTTTCAAGAAATATAAACTAAAAATCACCTGCTCTGACAAGAAGAAAATCAACTGAGTATTTCCAGAGTCGACTTGTCCTCGAACTTCAGTCACGTTGACCCTGATGTCATCTTTCAGCAACAGCGTCATCTTCTGCACGAGGGAATCTAATTGTCCTTGCGTGAAGGTCGCCACGGGGATGTTGAGGGTCAGTTCCATCAGGTTCATCTCTAGTGGGTCCGGTTTGACCTGAACGCTCACTGTGTCACGTGACGATTCACCCTGGTCGTCAGTTACTGTCAACTCGAACACGTATCTCCCTGCTTCTATGTTTGTTAGCTGTGGAAAATTACATGTAACAATATAATATGTAACTTGGTCACTATACCTGCCTAACATTAGTTTAGTTAGTTATTAGTACATTATTTCCAGTTATGATTAGGTCTCATTTCGGATTTAGATCGTGGGTCTGCTAAATATGATATGTGCGACCAATCCAATAACACATTATCCAATTCAGAAATAAATATCATCCCAGGATTTTCCAATCTTCACGTGACAAAAAAAATATTAATGAAATAACATAATTATAATTAACTAGATGTTTCCGCGGTTTCATCCGCGTTTATCGTTACTGCGCCACCCCTTTGAGTCGTAGCGTGATGTTATATAGCCTATAGCCTTCCTCGATAAATGGATCTCATCCTATCCAACATTAAAATAATTTTTGAAATCCAACCAGTAGTTTCTGAGATTAGCGCGTTCAAACAAACAAACAAATAAACTCCAGCTTTATAATCTATAGCTGACCCGCGCAACTTCTTCTGCGTCACATAAGAGAGAGAGTGGGTCATAGGCACCTATAATACAATTTTAAAGGAGCTGAATCTTTCTTTGTTAAATCCACGAACCACATAAGAACCATTGAACAAAATTTTATAAATATACCTACAGTGCTAATTTAAAATCACGCAGAATAAACCAGGGGAAACATCGTTTGTACTCGTATGTCTATAATGTGCAATTATTTTGCTGCGATGTTATTTTAAAACTGCGATATCTCCTAAGATATTCATTGAAATTGAATGATGTAAAGGGCAATTTTGTTTTAAATTAAATACTTGTGATGAATAACGTATTTATTTGGATAAGGATTAATATCTTGTTTATAAAAACACCTTTGCAAATAATGCATTATTTTAGAACAAATTTGGTTAGCATAAAAAAGGTTATAGTGAGCCAACCTTAAAAGATAGACATATGCTGTCGCGGACTTTTTTTTAGAACTTTTAAAGATGAGCAATTCTGTCATACATGATTTTTGTGAAACTAACTGTTTACGCAGCGTACGCAGCGGAAGCTCTCAAAAGGAAAAAAACCCTCCGATTTTGAAACATTCTTCATTGGTGCTTCTCTCCTATTGATCTTAGCGTGATGATATATAGCCTATAGCCTTCCTCGACAAATGGGCTATCTAACACTAAAAGATTTTTTTCAAATCGGACCAGTAGTTCCTGAGATTAGCGCGTTCAAGCAAGCAAACAAACAAACAAACTCTTCAGCTTTATCATATTAGTATAGATACTTAGATAAAAGTCTTATTTACTAAATAGAAAAACTAAAATTGAAAAAAATTATCCACAAAAATTAGGTAGTGGAAAATTTATTATTTCTAAAATTTAAAAAAAAACATTAATTAATACTAACCATGAGCACAGGCGTCGTATCAGAATTCAGTATAACATGTCCTGCAGCTAAACCTGATCCCGATCTCGTCCACTTCCACGTCACGATGCGGAAATCATCCGATGATTTAGAACCGTTCAGTATCAACACTGACAAAGGTAGATTCAGCACTTGGTCCCCTCCTGCATCCGCTTTAGGCGGACTATTTTTATCTGTAGACAATTGACAAATTAAAATTACAGGCAGCATACGATATCTTTTAAATTTCGAATTCTGTGTATGCTTTTATGTCTATGGTTTTTGCACATATATTTTTTTATATAGCCTGCACTAGATCTTAGTAGAAGTAGGTAGCATATTACAAATAACGTATTCTGCTATTGTAATTGTAGCAGAGTTTTGTGTAGACATTACACCCAAATATTTGTGATAATGCAATAAACCAGGTTATCTCTAGGGCTTATTAAAATGATTTAAACAAATAAAACCAATAATAACTGACTATAAATCAATATAAAGTGACAATAACAATTACCCCATAATAGATGCATCTAATTAAAAACAAAATAAATAAAGAAACAATTTTCTAGTGAAATAAGATAAAGATTTCACACATTAGTATGATAAATTCCATTGAAATGCACACACATGCAAAATTAATACAAGGAAAATAGTGATGGTGGTAATGGTGAATTTTACAAAAATATGTACACACTTACTTTGAGTGACGGTGATGGTGACGTTATCAGATGCAGAGTTCCCGTTATCATCAAGGACAGTCAGTGAGAAGACGTACTGGCCTTTAGTAAGGGCGGTGGCGTTGGCGACCGACTCGTTAAAATTGACAATGTTAGAGTTAGTGGGACCGGACAGGCATCGCCAGGTGTACGCGACTATTCTATGGTCATCGTGCGATGCCGAACCGTTCAGGGTGATCCACGTTTGAGGTAGTGATATGAACTGCAATTATATTTTATTACAACCTATATAATATAGTATACATGCATGATTCGTTGTAATTGTCGTAATATTGGCATAGCATTAGCTACAGTTGTTTTTGTACTGTCAACGACACCACTGAACCACACCACTGTTGTGTCGCTTACAATTTTTTTTAGGTAACCATATCACTGCCGTCTAGTGATGTGTAATGTGTGTAAAAACAATTCGTTATGTTTTAATTTTTAATGATAATACGTAATAAGATGCTGAAATTGGGCGAGTTTACAAGGGATCCGTAAAACATCTATGTCATGTCGTGATCTTACGAATGATTAATAATTGACATATAAATGAATACATAAGTTTTGTATAAGAACTTCATTACGGTGGTGTGGTTACCTAAAAAAATTGTAAATGACACAACAGTGGTGCGGTTACACAATACAGGCAGTTGTTGCTTAGGCGAATACTTAATCGTGTTATCGCGATAATTTTGAGTTTTATATTAGCTGCACTTTTAACTACTAAACGGTTATCTGCTACGTGGTTTACATATATATGGTGCTGATGTAGAATGATCTATGCCAAAAACCGGCTTCTTGTTCACAGTTTAATTGATGATAAATTTCTGATCCTTCATTTTTTAGAACATGCTGATTTGAATATGCATGTCAGCCAGAGATATTAGTGATCTGCTTTTTTAGTCAATCTTAAGCAAACTGACAGAAATTTTATTATGAGTTATTTTATTTTATTGGTATTTAAAAAATATAGTTAATTATCGCTCGCTTTAACGGTGAAGGAAAACATCGTGAGGAAACCTGCATGTCTAAGAGTTCTCAATAATGTCTCGAAGATATGTGAAGTCTGCCAACCCGCACTGGGGTAACGTGGTGGACTATAGCCTAACCCTTCTCACAGTGAGAAGAGGCCCGTGCCCAGCAGTGGGACAGTTTAATACACTGATATTATATTATTATTATTATTTCAAAAATAAATTGTTTTATTTACCATACGACACTTAATTTAGAAAACAACATAATCACAACGAATCATTTGGTAGTTATTTAATTTAATGAACGTAGCTATTAGAGAGTGGAAAATATATTACAGAAACAAGTTCTTTAATTTAATTTACTAAAGTCACTCAAATTATAGTTTTCTATGACTGGAAACTAACTTAATGTAAAATTTTAGTAAATAAAAGCTTTTATTATAAGAAAAATTATTATTAGAATACAAATGCAAGTTAATTGTAGACCTACCCATTTAAGAAAAATAGATAATCTTTTTAGCAATTAACATATTTTGACATGCATAATCCGAAGTGCATAAAAATTTGGTTAAAAAATGTCCATAAAATTCGGTCCTGAAATGTATTAAGTTAGCTTTTTTAAGGAACATTATTGATTTTGCCTTAGCCAGCATGCAACCATTGCCTAAACCATACCATACTATAAACATATTATTCAATTAATTTCTGTATTCTAATGGTCAAAATTAATAATAACCAATTAAATCCAAAGTCTTGTATTTATTATTTATTATTAAATAATTTATTTATTATAAGCCTAATTGGCGTCGTAAAGTCTTGTAATTCAGGATAAAATATTTTACCGTCGCCAAAATAAGGATCATTAATCTAAAGATATTCTAATAGATTGATTATCAATTTTGACCAACAACTGCCACCGGCATGCTTATTTTATACACATTAGTAGTAGATATCATACTTGAAGGAATATACTTAGTTGTTAGGCTTTTTAGTTCATATAATCTTTCATAATAATGTACTAAGTTTGAATGTCATTGGCATTCATTTAAATTAAGAATTTACACATCAAATGTTATCAACATGTACTTCAGAGAATGTTCAGAAATCGAGTTTTATTAATACAGAATAATGATGATGCCAAGCATTCAGCGCAATAATATTAGAGCCTTTGTCAACAATACAACCAATTAACCAATAGGCTTCTAAAACCTATTTAATTACCTTCTGATAAATTATATTAAATTATATTCATACCAATATCAAGTTAAATTTAGAAATAATAAGTGTAGAATGTCAATTTCTACATTTTCCTTTAAGCAAGAGCTTTATATAATTGTCCTGTTTATATGCACCCTATATGTTGACTAATAAATACATGGACTTAGGCTATACTGCTGTCCACTAACTAAAAAGCGGTGAAGCGATATGCGTCCTCATAAACTTTAATCGCTTTTTAGTTAGTGGACAGCAGTATAGCCTGATACCATGTATGTATTTGTCAACTTTTAACTGCCTAACTGCCTCCGTGGTGCAGCGGTAGTGAATGCGACTGCTGTGCATGAGGTCTCGGGTTCGAATCCCCCGGGTCGGGTTAACAAAAAGGTATTGGGTTTTTCTGTTAAGAAATCTCAATACGAGTCCCGAGTTAGGAAGTTGGCGGTGTTAGACACCCCCGTGCCTCGGAAAGCACGTAAAGCCGTTGGTCCTGCGCCTGATCACTCTCCAGTCGTGTCGGATTATCCGTCCTATCGGATCATGAGGGTTAGGGAACAGAGAGTGCACTTGTGTTTGCGCACATACTTGTGCACTATAATATCTCCTGTGCAGATGGTCGGTCTCCGTTAAGATTGGCGGCCGTGACCAAAAATCGATCTGGAGGACATTATTTGTCAACGTATAGGGTAGAATAGTATAAAGCACAGTCATTTATTTTATTTTAAAATATTGTAGCTTAGATCTTCATGGCCTATGTACTGTAAATTGTAACGTCAAAGATTCTTCTACCTCTATTTTAGTACAGACAGCAACATACGCCAATACACAATTGCGAGATTTTGATTTCGATTCTTTTAAAATAATAAAGTGTTATTTTTGTTGTATAGTTAAATTATAGTTAATTTAATAACAAACTAAAGTATAGGATTGGGTTTAACCTATTGAGTCGCAGCGGCACAACAGCGGCCAGTCACATTAGGTTTTTAATTATGTCTCGTATTCTAAAATATGAATTCATAAAATACTTTAACAAATTAGTTTGATGTTCAGCTACTTATGTTGCTGACTGAACTAGCTGAAACTATATCTGAAGCGGCTTCTAGGGTTTTTAAATAGATCTGGTTCTAGTTTTTGCTTACCTCATCGGATCCTGCGTCGGCCACAGGCGGCGTGTTGGTCGGCGGCTTAACGAAAACATGAACGTCCGCTGTGGACGACTGGCCAGAAGAATCTGTCACTTTTAGCACGAATGTGTATACTCCTTCTGACAGGTTCGATAACTGAAATTGGTAATAATATTGAATTAGATAACAGTTTTCTTAAAGGTGTGTCCAAACATCGAGTGGCATTCGTGCGCGACTGCCGCGCGAGGCCCGCCGCGCTGTGATTGGACGAATGCCGCGCGCGAACGCTTCTGGCTACCTGCCGCGCACAAACATTCTTAGTAAACATTCGTCAGTATTTGTGTTTGGACGTATTTCTGCGTACAAACATGGATAACGAAACATCGATTCGTTTAATTAAAATGTATGGATCTTTTAAAGAGTTATGGGATCCTCGACTACAAGAATACCATACCTAATAAAAACAAACGTGAAGACTTGTGGAATGAAAGAGCCAATAATTTTGATATTCCCAAGAAGGAATTAAAGTCTAAAATGAAAAGTCTGAAGTTCCTATAGGCGAGAAAGGAATAGAGAAAAACAAGCAATACAACTGGATCGGGTTAGATTTGATACGAAAAAAGGCAAATTAAAAGATTTCACTGATAGCAGAATAAATAAGTGTAAATATAATAGAAGAAGACATTTAAATAACAAGATGATAGCAAGAAATAGACACCATCACGTGTGGTTTTTAGACATAAAGAAAAGAGCTACACAATTTTTGCGGGAAGCGGTTGGATGCGGGTGGCCCAAGACCGGTCTGTGTGGAAAACCTTGGGGGAGGCCTATGTCCAGCAGTGGACGTCTTTTGGCTGACATGATGATGATGATGATGACACAATTTTTTGATTTGGCTATTACTATAAGCAAACCAGTCTATATCAACATTGACTTGTATGGTATGGTTTACATTGGTGTAAATCTAGACCTACTTACTATACTCATGACGCAATTGTTATTAATTTGTTTACAAACTACCAGAACTAGAACCACGTTGTCTAGTTTTTTTTAAATAAGTGGGTACATTATTATTTTGTTGCAGAAACAAATCGTACACATCGAAATGGTTTGCATATACTTAAAGCATTTCATTTTTTACATGATAAGTATAATCCTATTCTCCACTGATAAAGTGGTTTCATCCAGCATTTTTCCTCATTAAAATATGTCTTTTCTTAGTCCTTCTTCGCAATTTTTTAATAACAAGCCGAGATACGACATACGAAATTTTAGTCCTGATGTCCAATGAAACGCGCGGCGTGTGTTATGGCGGCACTTCGTATGGCTGTTTGTATTTGCGTATTTGATAAATTTGACAAATAATAACCATGTGTAGATGGTTTGTGTGGCAAAGTATTTGCCTTTCTTGCCTAGTTGACAAGTACAGCAAATACCAAACATGCGTTACCGCGTGCTTGTCGGTTTTTTTGGCGCACACCAGATAGATTATCAAAGACGGCAAATAGGCAAATACGCAACTAAACCATCCACACAACGGCCAGCGTCGGCGGCAAGTCATGTCAATTTCAAATGCGCGGGCTGTCAACTTGACATCCCGGGCCGTTGTCTTGAAAATTATTTTTTTACGTACCTACGTAGTGATTAATAAAATTCTGCTGCAAGTTTGAAGACGTCCATACTGTTGGTAAATAATTGCCTCTGCTTATTCAAAATCTTTGTGTATTTGTTATTTGACGCCTTATTTGGCTCCATGTGTAGACGGTCATAGTTGCCAATATCTGTATTTTTGCCTATTTGTCAAATATTCGCCCAAGTACAGCAAAAACTCAATACCAAATACAAATAGCCATGTGAAGTGCCGCCTTTAGGTGTGCTGCGCAATACTGCCGCGCAAATATTTGTCGGTTTCATCCTAATTAGAGCGCGGCAGAAATGTGTCCTGCAAACGCCGCATGTTGCTGCCGCGCTCTTGCCGCTCAATGTTTGGACACGCCTTTAGACTTTCAATATAAATTTAGTTTTATAATCCTACAGATTAAGTTCTTCATAATGTTGTAGAAGATGAAGTGTTAAGTCTACCAACCCGAATTGGGGCTGCAGTGAGTTAGAAAATGCCCTAATGTCGTGCTGGGGCGTCGCCCAGAAGTCGTCGCCCACAGGCATTTCTTGCCTGCGTTGGGCACTACTGCGTAGATCGCTGATGTAGTTTTAGTTCCAGCGACCCACCCACCATTCAAGGTAGCGAATTGGCACACCGATCTTCTTAAAATGAAAGAGAACTAACGATGCGCACAATTTCATCCGAAAGCGTATCCCCGCGCCCGGTAGCGGCAGTTCATTAAATGGGCTATTATTATTAAAATGCTTATCTGATAATAACAAACACACCTATAATAATATTGACAGAAAGTCTTAGACTACTGTGCGTAATAAAGCTGTGAGTGTTACAAATTAAACATAACTTATACCACGAATTTATGAGGTATTGTATCGCCGAGAATGACACGCAAACCACAAAAACATTTAACGTTATTACAGTGATCATACTTTAATAGTATAGCCCCATGATACAAGTTAGCGAAACTTAAACAAAAAATTATCGTATACCTACATGTAGTACTTTTAGGCGCGACATTCCATATAATTATAATTCTAAATTAAATGAATCGACTTTTTTCTTTAGGTATGTCTTTGCCAAAACTCGTCTATATGAATATTATAATTTTTATAAAGGCGGAGTTGGAAAACGGCATAGAAATAACAGGCTGACTCAACGTCGATAAATTTTATTGCTTTTACTTATTACAACACGAGTGAATTATTTATATACTTAGTGCAGGACTAATTATTTCAATATTGGACAGAGTGGAGCGATAATGTTCGCAATAGGAGGAAATACACCATGTGCCAGATTGATAACCGACTATAGATAACAATGGAAGGATATGATTATAAACCTAATTTTTACATCAAACACTATCTTTAGAATTTATTTTATGTTTGTTACGAACTACAGTTTCAATGTCGATAATAAGCATCCGACTGTTTTATACAAATCTAGAAGTTTACAACCTATACGAGTATAATAAAGCTGAAACGTTTTTTGTTTGAACAAGCTAACTTTGAAACTACCAGTCGGACGTAAAAATGCTTTTTGCATTTTGTAGCTTAACTCTTGAGGAAGCTTCTAGGCTATTATATATCTCCACGTTACGAGCCACGGTAACGGTGCAGTAATCATGAATGTGGGGGAAACCGGAGGGACAAATATATAAAATTGATGTTTTTATGTTTGATAAAAGGTTATGTGATAGACTTTTCGAAGTTATGTGCGTATTAAATAGTTAATTATAGGTCGCTTTAACGATGCCGAAAAACATTGTGAAGAAACCAGTATGTCTGAGAGTTCTCCATATTGTTCTCGAAGATAAGTGAGGCCTGCCAATCCGCACTGGGCCAGTGTGGTGGACTATAGCCTAACCCTTAACACACAGTGCGCAGTTTAATGTAAGGCTGATATTATTATTTTTATCTTTTTTCATGGGTATTTTCCTAAAGCATTAGAGGCCCAGGATATGGGTCCAACGTGGATTGGCCCTGGGCAGTTTAATACAGGGCTGATATTATTATTATTATAAAAGGTTACCATGTCGTATAGGCGCCTGGAAGTAAGAAGAATATATATGTACTCACCTGTAAGTAAGGAGAATGTGTGTTTTGCATGTCAACAGCTTTATTTTCATCTTCGGTGGACTTCGTCCACTCCCAAGAGGTGATCTCGTGGTCATCCGTGGAGAGGCTCCCGTTCAACGTTAGGTTATTGTTTGGCAGATATATGATCACATCCTGGCCTATAAAACCAAGTTAATTTATACTGTATTACACCGTTTGATGTACGCTGCGGTTATTGCACTACTTGTTGGGTCAGTTATTAATTTTTATCAATGCTGAAGTACTCGAGAAATGCGCTGTTTTAAGACACTCGATGGTGTGGTCCTATGTTTACACGTATATACATGGACTCACGCGCGTTCCCGAAGAGGAAAGAAGAGATATATTACACCCATATATTGCCAGCTATGGTTTTAAATCCCACGTAATAGAGGGTATATAGGGTTGTTGTTTACCGGGCACAGTCCAGGATCCTTACCGCCACTAAGAATTTCCAGACAAAAAAACCTTCTAACACTTTCTCCGACCGGTGAAACGAAGCCAAGATCTCATTCACAGCAATCATACTCGTATATACCACCGCTACGCCACGGAGGCAGTTTATAACCCTTAATATTATAAGTGCGAATGTAAGTTTGTTTGTTACGCTTTCACGCCTTAACTACTCGACCGTTCATCATGAAATTTCGCATACACGTTGTACTGTACAGAAAAGGATAAGGTACCTTTTATTCAGAAAAAGGTTCTGTTCCCGATGGAGAGCTAGTTGTATCTAGAAAGTACACAGACCTGCGTTAGCTTCTGGAGGATAATCAGTATGGTTCAACACAGTGATATTAGCCGTCGTCGAGTTCTTATCATGGTCGGAATCTTCTACAGTTAGCTTGAAGGTATAGTTGCCTGGCTGTTTGAGATCGTTCAGTACTAGAGTAGGTCCGTCTTGTAAAGGTGGCTGGTACCCGATAGGGCCTAAGGTCAAGTCCCAATGCCACGATATGATTGCGTCATCGTCCTGTGAATACAGCGAAATTTTTATCAGTTTGGATTGAAGTATCTAAATGGCCGACGTAAGCGATTTTTTGAGTATCAATTTGATATGCGTTTATATTATTAAATAGTGTTTTAGTGAACACAGCTTCGTCTGCGTTGCATATAATATACGGACCTTTGCAGCTCGCTATTATTATAACATATCAGTAGCACCTATACAAATTGTTTATTTGCTGTGTAAAATAAGTTTTAACAGTAAAACATTGGTCCAGCTAAGTAGAGTTAGATAAGTTGGCTACTTATTTATCATTAAAAGAATTTTAATACGCTGTAGGGTCATTAACACATGTTAAAGTATCACTTTGTTCAAAGTAAAATACAGCAAGTTGGAATACGCTCAGATATCTCGCCAACAAGCTGTGTAGCTTGGCGAGGAAATTTATATGTTGTACTATTATTATTACAAGTGAATAAATGACTTAAAAAAAAATAAAAAAAATATGCTGATGTGAATGTCCACCATTAGGGCATTTTCAACCTGCCCCCATTGTTAATCAATAAAATATAGGTGCCAATATTAGTTTAAGTTGGTGGTTAACTACTAACGTGCTATTCTAACTAAACGGTAAAAATATCGTTTTAATAGATGATTATTCTGTAATGATACACCCGGTGACTATGATGAAGCGACATAGTCACATTGTGACAAAGCTCCTTAAATAAAGAAAAAAAAAAAAAAAAATAGATGATTATCATTTTTGACTCAAACTAATGTACAGGGTTTAAACCCAACACACACTAAGAACGGAAGCGGAGTGGTAGAGGAGGAGGAGGCAGATTTTTGTTTCGTTCATATTACTATTAAATACACAATTCGGGGCGATCGTGTATGCAATTACACGATCGCTCCGAATTGTGTATTTATTATTTCATACTACTTCGCACAATAACCTCCCTATTATAAACAATGATATTTATTATAAAAACGCTTATATTACTGCTATACGTGTGTTTAATCATATCCCTGTATACATAAAACAATTAAATGGCAATATGTTTAAAAATGCCTTAAAGAAGTGGCTTATTATTAATGCCTTCTATAGTCTAAGGGAATTTTTTGATAATAAATAATATGTATAGTCTTTAAGTACTTCTTGATGTTTACTAGAGTTACTGTTTACTGTAAAGTTGCAATACCCGAATGGGTAACTGTTGATTCTAAAATTATGTAACACCATTGTACACACAGTTTTATGCAATAAATATACCTATATGTCTATGTCTATTACAAAAATAACGCCACGGGTACCTATAGCTCCGCCCGCCTCCACTATCTGTGTGGTTGGCTTCATCTTTACTAATATTATAAATGCGAATGTGAGTTAGTTCGTTTGTTACCTTTTTACGCCTTAACTACTCGATCGACCATCATGAAATTGTACACCTTGTCAGGGTACCTACTTAAAAGGACATAAGGTACCTTTCATCCATAAAATGTGCTGTTTCCAACCACCATAACCTACATTTACGCAAGTATAGTCGCGGGCAAAGCTTTATAGTGGATATAATACATACCTTGCTAGCACTTCCATCAAGTACAGCGACAGTATTAGGCAGCTTCACAGTCTGCGTCTGCGGAGTGATGACGACTTGAGGCGGGGTGTTGATCCGCTGAGGCGGCAACACTGTCACATTAGCGTACCCCTCGCCGTACGAGTTCGTACCATTCACTGTCACTTTGAAACTGTACTGGCCTTCTGTCAGATCAGTCAATGTTACTTTCGCGCCATTCTGGTTCATGTTACCTGGTTAGAGAATATGAAGATTAGTAACATAATATAAGGGTATAATATTTGGTTTTTGCTATTAACCTTTAAATCGCCTTTTTTGGTTTGTTTTTACGTGGGTGAATGCATTGACGCATACCCCTCCGCGGGGGCGGGCGGTAAAAGAAAGATGATGAAATGACGATAATGGACGTCCCGGAATACTGACTAAAACAGACAGTGTTCCTCGACAAATCCGCAATGGACGGGGCCGCGCGAATCACTTGCACATACGGTCGCGACCCCGCCGAGAGCGTTTTAACCGCCTAAGTTTAGGACAAATATTTTTGTATCATTCCGCTCGATTCGTACCTATTTAAGCGAAACAATTTTTAAAATTTATTTATAATATATTTTTCGCTTTTTATTATGGCAGAAAATATGAAAGGTAGGATGTGATTATTTACAGTATTGTTCACTACCTTCTCATAATCAGAAACCACAATGTGTATGATTAAATTTAGTGAACGTTACTAGCGTTATAAGCTGGGCGCTGGGGACACGGCAACTGATATAAAACTAGGCGATTAAAGGCTGTTTTAATAAGTACGTCGAGCACCGATGTGGTCATCAGTTACCCGAACAATAAATTTTACATTTTGTTAATTTATTCTAAACTTTTAACGCTACGCAGTAGTGTTGATAATAAGTGAACGAAGAACGAAAAACTATCTGCGTATGTTTACATAGATATCTATACATATATACTGAAAATCAGCAAATTACCTGTTCTTCTTAGGGCGCCATGCCAAAATGGCAAAAGGGAACTCTTATAGTGTGACTTTGTCTGTCTGTCCGTTTGTTTGTCACAGCTATTTATATTAGGAATTATTAGTGCTTGTATCTTAAAATGTGATTTGTTTAAAATAATATTTTTCCAGCTTAATTGCGAATCACAAAATGGGGCATAGCTTGCACAACATAAATATATATTTATTTATGTTTATGCTGTAGCACTAGTAGCTAATGAAGTAAAATTAAATAAATACCATTCTCTGTTTAACTCCGAAGTTTGCAAATCCAAAAATCTATATAATTAGTATTAATAATAATTTATGTAAGGATTACAGGAAAGATTCGATATCTCTAACTAACAGGAAGCAATAAATATCGATAACAAATAAATTTAGTTGCGCGGATAATTTCTCAAGAGATGCGCATGGACAAATAGCCAACCAAATAATTTTCCGTGCGTTTTTTTTAATGTACCAATCTTTCAGTGGGTTTTGACTTTTATTATAATGGATTTTCTTGATTGTATGCTGAACTGACGTATTTCCTTAGGTTTAAGTATTATTTAATATAACAGACCGAAAATAGTCTATTCCGTTGTGTTTGTAGCCTTGTGACATCTGGACTGATTTATTTGTCACCATAATAATCTACACCTTCATAAACAATGCATAGGGCAACAATCTACTCTATAACTGTCATATTAACGTAGTATAGCCTGACCTGACCTGAAGAAATCAGCGACTTTACCTTTTTGCGGGCTGTATTTTTTATATCTGTGCGACAGCGAAATGTATTTCCCAGAGTAGGTATGCATGTTGTCTGATTCGGTTTATACGCCAATGAGTTCTGTTGCGATCATTTACAGTTGACAATCTTATCAATTATTTATAATACTAAATTAAATATAAGTACTTAATAATATATAAAAACTCACAAGAACAATGTACCGTTTATGTTACCTGTAAAACCGCCTTTCGGCTGGTCAACTAATGTCCATACGTAATTATAATGACTCATCGTGGCTTTCTCGTCAGGAATTGTGTACGCTGCTAACGTTACCTCATTCTCCGGCAGTTGCACCTAAGAAATAAATCAAGTATGTATAAATCATTATGAAAAATTAAATGATTTTAATACAACTCCGCTTAAGATCTGGACTATGGTTTGCAACACCAGAAACATGACTGACAAAAGGCGTTGCTGTGTTGCCAGGCACAGGAAAAAACACTGCGTCTACCGCACACAGCACAACGGATTTTTTAGGAGTACAAGACGTCTTACTTTGTTATGCACAACGCACGTCATTTGGCTGCAATTTTATGTACTTAGTTACGAACTTTCGCATGTGTGAAATCATTTATAAAATAAGAAGACCTGACACACTCTTATCAACGTCCAGTCCAAACCCTTGTATCTAGATAGCTGTAATTTTCTCTTTACGATGTGAACAAGGCATAAGGTTCGGTCTTTCAACATTTCCACAGAGGATTTATTATGATATATGTGATATTATTAATAAAGACTTAAAATTTGGCAGATAAACAAGTAATTCTAGACGATAACAACTATTTATGATATTCCCTTGTGAAAGAATAAAAACCCTTAACATCTGAAGTCTATCCGGGCGGAGTCTCTGGCAGAAGCTACTTATTTTTTATGGAGATATAATTATCTGTAAGAATCAATTATGTATTACCTGTTTCGATAATATAGAGACTGTTAAAGTTTGAACAGTCTTCACCGAAGTAGTTTCAGGTTTTTGATCTTCATTCTTGCCGTCAGAATCGTCAATCTTCTTTATAGCATCCACTGGTATCGTCGGGCCCTTAGAAAACGGTCTTATAGTTTGCACACATGAGCCTTGTGAAGTTTCTTCTGTGCCAGGAACACATTTGCATATTCCATTGCGTGTTTTTAGACCTAAAGGTATGCATGCGGCATTGATCGGACAATCACCTGCACCCGCTTCACAAGGTATTTTTTCTAGAAAGTTTGATGCATCCATTATCATATCACTGTCACTGTTATCTCTGTATTTATCGAAGGATCTATCATCATCATCCATTGTGGGTAAGTTGTTGATGAAACGGGACAAATATGTAGCTTCATCATCGTCGGTGAGCAGATCATTGCGGCGGCTTGTATATGGAGAATACATAGATTCCTCCTCTGGCGCAAAGTTGTTGTTTACCTGTCTATAACTAGACTGGTCTAATATGTCTGACCAGTTTTCTGTAATAAAAATGTTATCAAATGATTTAATAAATAAATTGTTTTATTTATTGCCAACCAAATCATTACAACCTTATTTCATGACTATATTCCCGAAGGCATAAGCAGAAGTGTATTACACCTGCATTTCGGCAGCTAAGGTTTTATATAATACTAGCTGTCCCGACAGACGTTGTCCTGTACACATGAAAAAGAGAAAACAAAAAAAAGAAAACAAATCTAAACCATTCTCGAAGCCACTTGAACACACACAAAAAATTTCATCAAAATCGGTCCAGCCGTTTAATTACAAACACACGCACAAAAGACTTATATATAAGGCCTAGCGCGCACTGCCTTGCGTTTTTGTAACGCATAATCTGTGAAGTATAGAGTGTCATAGAAGTGCGCGCACTGCGGTGAAATAAACGCAATGGGTAAAGTCGTCGTTGGCCTCCCGCTGCAAATTTGCGGTGAATCTACCGCACATATTTTTGTATCGCATAGGATCTCAAGAAGTACCGCGCACTGCCGTGAAAGAAACGCACTGAGACACTCATTCATCATTGAGTTGCTGTTGGGCATAGATTCTGTTGGGACGCGACACAGATATGTTGTTACCTGGCGTTTCTCCGGTGATGGCGAAACACTTTTTTGGATACGAACGTAGATCGTTATATCTTACGAAAAAAAATTCCTAGTAGGGTCACAGATTTCTATAAGCTTATAAATAAGATTAGAATATCATTTCATATACGTGTAAGCAATAGTAATAACGAAATTATAGCTGCAATTTTTCGAACAGTGTATGTATTTAGATCAAATCCTAAATTCTGAAATAATATTGTAATAACATTTCTAATAATAAACCTCTCAAATATAGAAACTAGTAAATTTAAAAATAAGTACAATAGTTCCTAACTGCTTTAAATATAGATACATATTATGTTTGATTTTTGTCATTTCTCTATAACATAATTTATTTTTAATTTGATTTTGTTAGCAAGTAAGTTAAATTCTATGGGTTATACCTGAAATAAACGATTATTATTATTATTATAGGCCTTAAGGCAGTCAAGGGACGAAACCAATACCGTTTGGGTACCCTTTTCTACGCAATCTTTAAAAATAAATAAAATTGAAGTGTCTGTTTGTAATGTCAAAATATTATCCCACAGGGGCAGGTCTCCTGTGCGTAAGCGTGATTAATTGCTCTATCTCAATGTTGTCATTTTCTGGTAATTCCTGTGCGGCCCCCGATCGGGCGGGAGACGAAGCACACGACATCCTGCCGCCAGTGCCGGTGCAAGATTGAGCGAAACCCGCGAATTTTATTTCGCAGTGCGGCCATAACCATACCAACTTTATACTTTACAGAACATTCGCGCGGAAATAAACCCGCACCGCATCGCGTTCAATTTGCATCAAATCACAGATTTTTACCCGCGTGAATTTTAAACCGCCAGTGCGGCTACTCCTATAATATTCAATGTGTTACAGAATTGCGAGAAAAAAACGTGCGGTGAAATATCGCAGTGCGGACAAGGCCTTAGTCTCGGACTATCTTTAGACCTAGCGCGCACTGCCTTGCGGTGGGACGTATGTTTATTCTACCGTGCGGTAGAAAAAACGCATTCACGGGGCCGCGCACTGCGGCGAAAAAAACGCACGTTTTGTCATTCGAACTCCAGCTGTGGTGCATACACGTCATCGTTATGGACTACGATACAAGAGTTGGAAATATATCAAGAGATATATTTTACTTGGGAACAATGCAGTGTTGCTGGAAAAAAACTAAAATTATTAAAAAGTAAATTTATATTTTTCTGTTATTCATTTTATTCATAGACGTTCGTCTCATCTCGGAACTGCATCGAACTGACAAAAATCGTACGAAATTTTATTCGCAGTACATAATAACTATAATAAGTGTAATTCTGATCACGGAATATAATACGCTAGAATAAAAAAGGGCGGTGAAATATCGCAGTGTGGACAAGGCCTAATATATTTTGACTAAAAGGATGGCGTAGTGGTTTAAGTGGTCGCCTCGCAGCTACCACTGCGCCGGGTCTTGTGGGTTCGAATCCCACACGGGACAAAGATTTGTGTGATCCGCAAATGGTTGTTCTGAGTCTGGGTGTTCTTTGTGTCTATTGTTTAAATGTTTTTAAGCCCCGTGACACAGGAATGATTTAAAGTGCGGGAGTTTTTATAATATATATGTATATATATATACTACTCAAAACAAAATAAGGGCCACTAAGATTTTTTGCTGTACCATGAAAACAATAAAGACATTTAATTTGTTTAACTTATGTAACTACAAAATAATGTTATTGGTTATAATATAGGCTAACAATTGTTTAAAATAATGATCATGAATTGTTTTTATTAAGTTCATAATGAAATTGGCCATTTTGAATGAAAAACATGAACAAAAGAAATCACCGGAAAAAGGCAAAATACTGTTCTTGTCACTTTTAATTTTTCTTTTTAGTAACGAGTATGCCCTTCTCTCTTATACACTCCTGAAGCCTCGTATGCATACTCTGGATCAAATTCCTCACGTTTTCAACTGGAATCTCCTCCCAGGCACGTTTTAAAGCGTCAATCAGCTGCTGTTGGTTGTAGACCCGTTGCTCATTCTCTCTAACCCTGCGTTTCAATTGTCCCACAATTGCTCGATTGGATTTAAATCCGGACTGTTAGCTGGCCATGGTAATACCTCAATATGAGACCCTTCTAGGACAGTTTGAGTCGATCGAGCTGTGTGTGCACGGGCATTGTCTTGCATCAGGATGAATCCAGGCCCCACTCGCTGTGAAAATGGGATCACTTGAGGCCTGATGACGTCCTCGATGTAACGTTCTGCAGTTACGGTATCCGCATTTAAAATGGTGAGCTCGGTTTTACCGTGTAAACTAATCTCACCCCAAACCATTACGTTGGGACCACCGAAACGGTGAACTTCGTGGATGCAGGACTCCGAAAACCGCTCGCCGCGTTGTCTCCACACCCTAACACGCCAATCATCATTAAAAAATATTACTTTGCACTCGTCTGTAAAAAGCACCTTGCCCCACTGATTAAATACTGACGGGAGAATCTTAAACGGTTTGCACGTTGAACCCTGGTCAGAGGAATTCGAACAACTCGTCGTCTTGACATTTGCTGGTCTTTGTGCAATCGATTACGTATAGTTTGATCACTGACACGGGTACCCGTTGTCAGCCGTAGGTGGTGTTGTAACTTACGGGCCGTTACTGTACGATCACGACGAGCACTTAGTTGGACGTACCGATCCTCGTGCGCCGTTGTTACACGAACTCTACCTGAACTGGGTCTCCTGGCAACACTGCCGGTGTCTTGGAAGCGATTCCATACATTTTGGACAGCTCTTCGAGAAAAATCCAACTGCAAACCCACGTAACGCTGAGAACGTCCTTCTTGAATCATAGTTATGGCTCTGGTTGCTGTAATTGTATCCATGTGCCTTCGTACTGGTGGCATGATTAACGCGAGATGATAAATGAATCAATTAAAATTGAAAAAGTAAAACTTTTTTCCTAATATAACCGAAACAAGTTAAGAAGACAATCGAAGAAAAACATAAGAATAACATCGAATTATTTTTTTTTTTCTTAAAATGATGGCCAATACTTTTCACATTAGGAACACGAACACCAGCATAAAAGAGATCAAACACCAAAGAGTTCGTAATATCAATATAATGCTACTTATCAGTTACTTTCAGTTTACTAAAGTGCACTTAAATGTAAATAAACTAGTGGCCCTTATTTTGTTTTGAGTAGTATATATATATATATATTATTTATTGGGCCTAGGGGAATAACAACACTTACCTTGACCCAGAAATCAAACTAGAGATCCTTAGTACAGTAGTTATACTAAAAAAAATCTCTTTATACATACATACATACATAGATTCACGCCTGTTTCCCAGAGGGGTAGGCAGAGACTACGGATTTCCATTTGCTACGATCCTGAATCTCTTTAAAAAGATTTCATAAAAAGATATACTCATATCTATAAGTAAAAAATTCTATTAGCTTATATTACCAGTACCAGTATAATTAAATAGTATTGACAGTTTCTTTGATCAGAGACACATAGGGGAAGATATCCCTAAAAATCATGGATGTTCCAGAATAATGAACAATTTTACATTGTTCTTTGTTTACAATTCTTGTAATAAAAAAATCATGTATGCAAGGTGTTGAAGCTGTTAAATCATATATTTATTCCTAGAAACACAGCGGAAAAATACACTTATCTAACAAAATGGTATGGAAACATTAGCATATCAACAAAATAAGTACCTTTATATTACTAAATTTAGTTAATTTAAAAAGATGATTATTAAATAATATCTCATTTACCAATAACTAAAAAGTTGTGTTGGTAGTTTATTAATAACAAAAAATTTTAATTGTGAATATCAGAATTCCTAAAATAAATAATATGTTTTATAAACAGATTCACAAATATGTGTAATTAAACTATACATAACCAAATTAAAATGTCGAAACTGACAAGGAAAATGCTAATGGCTGATATTAGAGCATTGATTAATGTTGTTATCACAAACATAACAATCAAAGGTTTATATCAGTGTAGTAACATGTTTAGATATATTATCAATTACAAAGCATAGTTATACACTTAGATGGACTATACTTTTATGTAGAAGTACATTTCTACCTAATATGCATATAAGGCTGTAAACAAATTTTTATTTTATACAACTAACATGGCAATCAAGCATATGGCCCACCTGATGGTAAGTGTTTACCATAGCTTATGGACGCCTGCGACACCAGAGGCATCACTTGCGCATTGCCAACCTTTTAGGAAAGGAAGTGGGAAGGAGAAGGAGCGGGATGGGGGAAATGGGGTGATTGGGCCTCCGGCACTCTCACTCACCGAATAAAACACAACAGTAGGACTACTGCTATTTCACGTCTGTATTCTGTGAGAGGGTAGTCCTTCCCCGGTCGAGCCCGCCCATTCAAGCTGAAATCAGCGAGGCTGTACTACTCTTAAAATGTGTGTGTGTTTAAAACTTAACATAACTGGTATTACTTCAGTAATATGTTTCAAAACGAATATGTTTTTTTCTTTAGTTGATTAGTATACATACCATTTGGTAGTACTGGTTTCACAAGTATCATTGAGACATGAGTAGACTCCCACTTCCGGCTGCCTGTCCTCTGCAGTGGCAGACACATCTCATCACTGACACACTCCACATGGAAACATCTGGCATCATATATGAAGACTATATTGCATGACTCTGCCAGACAACATTCCATCACACATTGCTTCAAACCTTTCAGGGCAGTCTTTTCAGTGTAGTTGCCAGCTGTCAGGTTACCTTAGGCAATAAAATCATATGTAAGCTCAAATATGCCAATTAAATCAATATTTCATATCATTGTTATTTATTGTTATGTACACATATTTACAATTATTCCTATAAATAATAGAAAAGATTATTTATATTCATAATTTAGGCATACATGTACATTATTTGTTTATACCACATATATAAATAAAAATTAAGTTTAAGCTCAACAACCTGATAAGACTAATAGATGAATAGATGTAAACCTGATAAGATGAATAGATATATCTTCATATCAGAAGTAATATTATCATATATTAGGTGAGATATACAATTGCCCTCTATGTATAAATATTTTATTAAGAATTATAATCATAGTAAATGTGCAGTTTGCCTATTATTTTCAATATGCAATAGAGCTTTTTCTGATACTCTAAAGAAATTATTCCAAATAAGGATAGTTGAAAAGCAATCTATTAGACTAATCGTATTTTTAACCAAAGGTATTCAATTGAGAAATAATTTAGAGATAACATACGGTACGAATTAGAAACTTACCAACTGGCATGTAATTTAGGAAATTCTTTGGGTATAACTTAGGGCATTTATTATTTTCATATTTGTCTGTCCATGGTTTATTATATAGTCCAAAACATAATTTAACATTTAATGTAAATACTAAAATAAATAATCTCAGACAATTCGTCGTGATACTGTTCATCGTGTAATTTATTGGACTGGATTTAATATTTGTCGCACTATGTTTCACTTCATCAATGTACGGTATAAGTTAACTGTATTACAGAAACCTAGACGTTGGAGATACACGACAATCGCGTGGGAGTTGCGATAAAGGATATAACAATATTATTTTTACTAATTCTGAAAGACCAAAAACGTATACAATAATCGAACTCGAAATCCTATAACTCGCACGAAAATGACACATTCACATTACACTTTGAAGTTTGACACTTGACATGTCACACCAACACTCGGACCAATCACAAAGGAGCAGTGCAGTAACGTATAGTTGAAAATTGCTACATAATATTATATCTATCTCTTTTTTGCAACAATAGATTCCGATGGCATGCAGTCACTTCTACTTGCTCTTTTCTTTTTTCTGTCGTGCATCTGACACAAGATCACAATTCCTTACAATTTTTGACAGTTTATACCAAAGATATTGATTTGTAGAACTATACATGGATGGATCCACAGACTTAAAGTCCGTCTCACGAAAGAAGTCCCACGGCAATAAGTGGAACTAATTATGAGATCGACCATGTTGTCATCGTTTGTCAATTGTCATGTTGAATGTGGCGCCACGTCTGCGAGACTTCTTTCATGAGACGGACTTTACTTTGTCTTACAGCAAAGTTTAAAATATGGGCCTAACATTCGTAACGGCAGTTAACGCGATTATGCATATTTTTACCTTTAAGTGCATGTCATTTCGATTAAGTTGTCACAGAATTATGGTGTAGCCTGGTAGCAACGCCTTAATTTCTTATTTCATGTTGTGAACTATATATAATTATATGATCTATAATTTGTCTTACTAATAACAATGACATTTAAATTTAGCTTAAAGACTGTTAAATTTAAATACAAAAATCTTAAATTGAAACCTCATTGTTACTTTATGACGTGGTATGATTGAACATAGGCTTAAACCAAAATGTATTTTACAGGTATAGCATCCAATACCTCTAAATTATCAGTCATGTATCTTTTTTTTCATTTTATAAGAGAACTCCCTACCTGAGATAGACTTACATCGGTCATCAATGATTGCTGGCGTATTTTCCATCTCAAGAAATCATAATCTAAATAAATAAATAGCACACCATTATTTTCAATAGATTTTATTTTATTCACGATTTTACAATGCAGAATAGGATTCTTAATTGGTTGGCCTGCATCTGATCTCTCTCCGGTCGTGTCGGATTATCCGTCCCATCGGATCATGAGAGTTAGGGAACAGAGAGTGCACTTGGGTTTGCGCACACGCTTGTGCACTATAATTTATCTCCTGCGCAGATGTCAATCTCAGTTAAGATTGGCCGCCATGGCCGAAATTCGGCCTGGAGGACATTATTATTATATTAGGTTTGTAATGTAGATGTGAGTGTTTTCGAAGTAGCACATTTAGGATGAACAGTTGACGTACGGATAGTAAGCCACAGCGTTCGTAGAGAACTTTGGTCGGGTAATGGAAAGGAAGAAATTGGCTTACTTTTAATATCGCTCTTTGGGATCTCTCGCGATTAAGCATAATGGTTTTAGGTGCGCCTCTCCAAATTGTTATGCTATATGTTATCAACGACTGGCATAGGGCGCAGTATACCGTATTTATTATCGTCAATTCAGCCACACGACGAAGATTTTTAAAAATAAAAATTAGTTTACGAATGCGTGATGTAAGTAAGTTTATATGTGCTTGAAAGTTAAGTCTGCTGTGAACAATAATACTTAAATACTTGACGGTATAAGTGTTCTGAATTGCAGGACCAGAACAAACCATAGATCTGTCATTGCCGCAGATGTGAGCCCTCAACGAAAGTCGGTCGGATAGTGTAAAATTGTGGTTACTAAGAGAAAAAGAGAGATATTTGGTTTTTTCGACGTTTAGCAGTAATTTATTGTATTTGAGCCATGCAGATACCATATTGAGACCTATTTGTGCATGGTTGAAAACCTCGGGCCAGGAATCAGCTTCAAATAGGAGCGCTGTGTCATCGGCAAAAGTTATGATCCTCCCACTGGGCATATTTAATTCACAGAATTCATTTATGTACGTTAAGAATAGTGTAGGCCCAAGAATACTTCCTTGGGGAACTCCATGCTCAATAGGAAGATCATCACTAACCCAATCAGCAATTTTTACCCGTTGGAATCTGTTCGAAAGGTAGTCAGATAATAAATAAAGTTGGGATTCCCTAACCCCAAGTTTTTCTAATTTGTTAAGCAAGAGTGGGACAGAAACCGGTTCAAAAGCCTTAGCCAATTCTATAAATATTACAAGAACCTTTTTGTTTTCGTCGAGGTTTGTTACTATAAAGTCTGTAAGATCATAAACCGCATTACTAGTAATTGATAACCCACATCGAAATCCGTATTGTTCAGAAGATAGTAATGAGTTATCCTTTAAATATTTAATAAGACGCCTGTTAATGATCTTTTTTAAAAGCTTTGAAAGCGTTGGTAGAATGGAAATTGGCCTGTAGTTATTTACACAGCTTCTATCTCCACTCTTGTGAATGGGATACATTTCAGCTAGTTTTAAGTCGTTATGAAATCTGCCACAGTCACTACTAATGGCGAGATTAATAATATAATTATGTTAGGGTAGGGACCAAGTACTCTCTGTACCAAGAACTCTCACATCTTTTGAGGAAGGTGGATGAGATATTATCGCGTCCGATAGACAAATAATTTTTTAAATTTAATATAAGAGTTTCTACCTCTTTGTTATCAGAAGGCAGAATTACAAACGAATGGGGATGAGATTTGTTTCATGCTAGGTTATAGTTATTTACTAGAGGACAACTTTCAGATAGAGGTTTTCCTATATTCGTAAAGAACACATTGATTTTATTTATCGATAAAGATGGACTTGCTTTGACTTTAAGTTCTGTTGCGTGGCTATGTGATTTAGAGTTGTAAGTGATCGATTTTATTGTGTTCCATAATTTTTTATTACCCGATTTTGTGGCCATTTTTATTCCAGATTATTCAAATTCTATCTTAACTCTTTTAAGCAATTCATTGGTAAAGTTGCTATATCTTCTGAACGTGGTTGTTATAATGTCATTATCAGGGTTCTTTTTAGCTTTTTGATGCAGCTTATCGTGGTTTCTCATTCATTTCTGCAATTCAGGCGTTATCCAAGGTTTGCGAACTATTTTACGATTGGATGCTTTGATTATTCTAGTATTTTTTACTATAGTATTGTTAAGTTGCTTACATTGAAGCAAATGTGAAGTAGCAATATTAACATCTATTTCTAAATGAATATCTGACAAAATGATTTTTCTCATGTCGTTATCTAATGTATCATAGTTAATGCGCTTTACGACCTTGTAAGTACACTTCTGATTTATTTTTTGGTCAAGTGTTAATATCAGGGGGCGTGATCGGTAATGGAAGTTTCTGAGACGTAACAGCAGGTCATAAGACGCGTTTTTAGTAAAACATGGTCTAAACACGTTTTATTATGAGTTGCTATAGTATAACTAGTAACATACCGTGCGATGCCAAGAGGTTAAGGTAACTAGAAGAGTTTGGGTCAGAGTTGTTATTTTATTTATTTTACTTTATTAGAGAAAAAAAGCGTTATTACATTGTATAAACTTAAATAGTACATTTTCTTTCAGCACTTTCCACAGATTTATGTTATGCGAAATATCTATATTATACAGGTATGTAATGGGTTCGTGATAGCCGGCATTCAGTAAGGCTGGCCGCATACATACGTTTTCCGAATTCGATTTCCTAACACGTAATCTCGATTCGGAATTTCGTGAGACTAGTGCACACGTTAGTTTTTTTTCATTCGGAATGTATACTGTCAGTACGGATAGTGATAGCGTAGTGAACGCACGTCGATGGAGGACGATGATTTATTAGCAATTGCATTTCAATAGTAAAAGAAAAAGTAATAATCCAATATTTAGTTAGGTACCTATTGTACTCCTGTCTCCTTGGGATAGTTAAAGTATGATATATTTTTAATTTTCCTAGTATTATTCATACACACAGTACAATAAACAACCATTATCTATACTTATAATAAAACTGTAGAGAGGTCAATTCTGTACATTGAATATATATTCAAAATTAATATTGGAGGATGAATGGTGATCGATACTGATGACAAAAATGCAATCAGTAAATTTTTTGTCTGTCTGTCTGTCTGTATGTGCACGCATGGGTCAAAAACTACTGAAGGGATTTTAACCAAACTTGGTACGATTGTAGTCCATACTCCTGGGCAGGTTATAGGCTATATAACATAACGCTAAGATACATAGGAGCTGAGCAGTGACGATAAATTTGAAGCAAGTCGGACGAAAATGCGCTTTCGAGCTCTTATCCTCGCATACGTTGATCATACACCAAAAGTATGTATTACAAAGATGATGGTCTTCAAAAGATCTACAAAAAAGTCCTTAATAGTATATATCTATCTTTTATAAATTAGCCACAATAACGTGTTTAATCGTTAGGCATTTCTTCAAAGTGTATTAAAATACATAAATATATTGTATTTCACATAGATATATCTTTATCAAACTCCCATATTCAAAAAGTACACTTTAATATTTATATTATAAAAAAAATATAGGAATCGGTTTATAAACACACAAGATATAGATGAAATAAAACTTCCAAATCTCGCCGCGCCAGTATGGGTACGGCTATACGGTTGATTGTTGTTTAACGCGCGAAACGGCCATCCGCTGCATTTATAAAAAGGCGGGGGCGCTCACGCGCCGACTTCACTCACATTTTGTTTGTTTGGTTGAACGCGGTAATCTAAGGAACTACGGGTAAAAATTAGAAAAATATTTCAGTGTTGGATAGCCCATTTATAGAGGAAGGCTATAGGCTATATAACATCACGCTACGACCAATAGGAGCGGAGCATAAATGAAAAATATTGCAAAAACTAGGAAAATTCTCTTATGTGAAGCAGACGAAGTTGCGCGGGTCTGCTAGTTAATAATAAAATACCACGTTTTTACATTAAAATATTCAAACTTGCAACTAATAAAACAAACAACGTGCGTCGCACTGACCCTGAGATGTGCCACAGGCTGTGCCGCCTGTGCCAGCGTAAACCGGTTTTTCCAGTCTCGTCGCGTACGCGACATGCGGCCAGTGGTCTCGCACACATGCCCCGCGTCAAGGGCGTCGCCAAGGGGGGGGCAGGAAGGGGCAGCTGCCCCCCCTAGAGATTCTAAAAAAGTTGCTAAATGTAAAGCAACCAAAGTCCTACTAAGTCTTTGACTTGACTTGACTTGATCGATCATTCCCGTACGTCGAAACTCGAATTAATTCACCAATTCCATTCCTAATATTCCGTACGTTCAACTACGCTCTGCTCTATGTTATGACACGGAAAAAGCGTTGAAAATTTTGATCGCTCTTCCGTGCACAACGTGTACGGTAGAGCGATCGTTTAGCAGCCTCAGGAGACTAAAAACACGGCTAAGAACCACTATGGGTGAAAATCGCCTCAATGGTCTGGCCATGATGAGTGTGCACAGAAAACTTATTCTAAAATTCTTAAATTACCTATTTAAATTTACAAGATTTTCATAATAAAGTGTTCGATTATGTTTTAATTAACCTAATCAAAAAAGGAATCTTTGTCGATCACTATAATATTAAAATCTGATAATTACAAAAAAAATACACTGTATATTCAAATTCAAACTCCCAAATTATTTTTATTCTATTTTTCTAATAAATGTAATAACGTATTTATAAGTTAGTTTTATCGCAACTTTACCTACAATTTATACTTTTCTCATTCTCCATATCAACTTGCCCCTCCTTGGGCCATCGGCTGGTGACGCCCTTGCCCCACGTGCTTCTAGTAGTGCAACCGAGTCGCGCGGTTGTATGAAGCTTATACTCTGTTCCGTTTATCTACTCATGTGATAGATGTAATTGAAATTAAACTACTATATACAGATTTTATCGCGTTGTTTATTTGACACTTTATTACAAAATTTTGAAAACTATTACTGTTAAACTTTACTAATTATTAAGCTAATTAAATTATTGAAACTATTAAAACTATTTATACTATTACTATACCTACTATTATACTATTTATATTTATGTTTACACGTATATAGTAGTTTAATTTCAATGAATAACATTCGCGTAAATAGAAGACAATATTATGATAGATGTAAGTTAAGATATGGTTGATGTGTACCTGTTTATATTTAGATGTGTATTTGATATTGGTATGCGGTAAGTATAGTATGTGTAACACGGGCGTAGCCAGGTTTTAGTATCGGAGGGGTGGAGGGGCGGGGGGATTCAAGAAAATGTAAAAAAACAGTAATGTTCTGTTTTTCTTTTTAAATATATCCACTACTTCATTTGCATCAATTTCTATTCTATAGTGAATATTCATGAGAGTCAAGCCATTCAGTCTGTTTTCACTCGTTGTGTTCGGCAAGTAGTTTTAAGTCTTCTCAGGCTTGAAAGAGTTCTTTCTGGGGTAGCAGTCGAAACAGGTATGGTAGCCAATATTTGTAACAATGTGTAAATATTTGGGTACTTATAGTTTTTGATTGCACTTATCTAAGCATTCAACTGCTCATCGACTGAAAAAGCCTGAGAAGAGATTACTTTATGCAAGTTATCTGCCAGCTCCGAATCTCGTTTGTGATATCCTAACTTTGCATGAGTTTCAAATATTTCTAGTGCATTTTTCCACTTGCAAAAGGGCTCGGTTACAAGCTGGCCGACCCGCTGATGGCTCCCTTTACCTTCATCAAGCGAACGTCTCATTACGACGCAAATTCTACAATATGCTCCAGTTTTATATTCAGAATATGACAACCATGGGAATCTTTCCATCCATTTCATTTGGAAGCGCAAATTTCGTTTTGTAGAAATGGGAAACTTATAATAGTTATGTGGGACCCAAGGCTCTTTTAAAATTTGTGCCAATTTACCTACAGAATGAAAAGATGACGTAACAGGTGAGCTGGGGCTGCTGCTGGTCGGTTCTAGGCTAAATGTAGGCTCGGTAGACGAAGGCATGAAACAGGGCGCCGGCGGCACCACCGACTCGGTCTCGACATTCGATACTGCAACTGAGGTCGGAGGCTCACTTGTCATCACAATCTTACTGTCGGTGCAAACTAGTTGTTGGTCCCTAATTCTCTTCTTTACGGGAAGCCGCTTGACCACACCACTTTTTCCAGTAGTCCATACCTTTAAGCTTATCATCTTTTCTTTTGTATTTCTCCATATTCTCGTAACCTAAAACCAAAAAAAAATGCATTAAGTACAAATAAATAAGACTAAGAGGTAATACAATTTACGTTTTACAAATTTTATGAGAAAACCGTAGTGATATTTTTAAAAATTCGTATCGATGATTCGTATCAAAGTAATCTGGACAATTTGTTACGATATTTGATTAATTACTTGAATAAAATCCGATAAATATATTTGACAAATTTATAACCTAATTTAAAAATAACCGAACAATTTTTACTCCTCTACTGTACGTTTAGAATTGATTAATGAAAATCTTATTACTATTTACTTACTGTTGTGTTTATAACGCAAGTGTTTACTCCTGTGTTAACTCACACAAATGACGAAATATCTTCGTACACTACAAATTGCAATCTGTTATTATTAATGTTAATATCTTATTAACTTTTCGGACGGGGGGGAAGGGGGGGGGGGGTTGAGCCCCCAAACCCTTCCCCTGGCTACGCCCGTGATGTGTAATGGTGTATGGTGAGTAGTAGTGTGTGTATTAATATGTTATTAGTGCACATAATGGTGTAATAAGACATTGTATATATTTGTGTAGTTGACATAATAATGACGAAACATATCTAGAGTACAAAATAGAAAAGAAATATATAAATCTAATTTGTATAATATGGTGAGACATAGATTTATGGTTAAAGAGTTGAAAATGTTATTAATTATAATCGCTATTTTATCAGAGTATATTACTGTTGAAATTATTAATTAGCTTATTATTATGATGTATATACTGCATGGTAGCGAAAACAAAATATATCTTATTGGAATTAACAGTAAAGTAAACATCTTATAACTAATAATAAATAATGTACTTACTTGGCAAATTAAAAATGTTACGTTTCAATAATTTTGTTATAATTGTTTCAATGTACCATAACGTAAACTCACATTTCAATTTTTAATTAAGAAATCATCGAAGGTAGGAACGGAATACTAGATGACCACAATAAAGTGAATGTAAAATAAAAATGGGTGCCGGGCAGATCGGAGGCATAGCCACTCTGCGTAATTACTCCCTGTTTTATTAATTATAGTAAATATTGGCTAATTAAGTTAAAAGTTATAACGTCTTTAATTAATTTATTATAATTCTAGTGGATATAGATTTCGATAATGCTGCTGGTTTCATTGGAGTACAACCTGATATAACAGAGGCACAACATGTTGTAAGTTTTCAATTCACAGTTTTTAGACCATAAAGTATCTATACAATTATTAGCTTATTTGGAATGTATGTCTACTTAACGATTTCGATGCAAATAAATGCACTGATAGGCATGTAAGTGTATCGGGCAAAACATTTCTCGGACGCAGCCTCGCCGTCAGCAATTATTAAATAATGTTACGAATGAGATGACACAACTGGGGATTCACCACTATCTTACAAAAAGCAAGAGTACTCATAGTGCTGTTGCGTCTCAAACGTGAAGAACCAATCTACCTACCTCTCCCATTCCTTAGCTTTATACCATGTTTATTTTCTTATACCTCGCGTCGGCATCGACGGTTATATACCTGGTATTCCGAGGAGTACTACGGGGACTTTATCGTTTACCACCAGGCGAGCAATATCTATTTGCTAACTCAGTAGGAAACTTGAAACTAAAAAACATCACGTAACTATCTTACCAAGAATTATTTATTTATAGTTAATTAAAACCATACAAAACCATTTACATTAATTAACTTAGAAACACTAACACAATAAGAACAAAATTATAATAGTAAAAATAAAAAGTAGGTACAAGAAATAGTAAAAAACGGACCAATAGTTACAAATTAACATGGGGCTGCAGATTCCCTAGTATACATATTCTCACAAAATAATAGACATTCTCGCATGATCCCTTTCCATTCATCCGCAAACAAATCACTGTTAGAGCTGGCGTACAGAAGAGCGTTGAGCACTTCTAAGTCACGGTACACAGGGGACTTGGCTTTGGCGAGAGTATGGCATGTCAGCCGTGCGAATAATCTGTGCCGGTGACTCTGACGGAGTTCAAGGTATTCGTTAGGCACATACAATCTACAGAATAGGTCATAGAGTTCAGGACACTCGATTGACCCGTAAAGGATTTTACAAGCTATTACGAGTTTGTAAAATCCTTAACGGGCGATAATGAAAAAAAGGCGAGCTCTACCATTAAACATGATGTACTTATATTATTTTGAATGTGCAGGTTATGTTCATGTCCCACGCGATGATGTTCTGTGTCGGAACGTTAATAGAAGCACACGTGGTACTCACACCGGCTTCATGTGTGTTTGGCGAACGGTACAAGTTCGATGTCATAGCGGGGACTCACCGATTCTTAGAGCATTCAGGCATAACGCGGGAGGTGCAGCATCTCTGTATACATAAAGGTAATAACGCTTATATTTGTAATACGCTTATATTGTAGTTGTTTGTGTGTATAGACCCATAACCTTCGACAATGCAAATGCAATCATCTTAGATAACGTATATTTTTTTATTTTTTTTATTTTTGGTTACCTACACAAAACAAAACAAAGTACAAGTAGGTTTGAAAATAAATACATATTACAGTTCTGTTCTAAACTTAGTTCCTAACTATGTGTACACTACATGATCACAATGGACTATGTTGCTAACGACAAAATGACGTTATGAACGTGAATTATCTATATAAAACAAAAATATGAAAACAAATTGCGGATAAAACAAAATGAGAAAATAAAATAAAAAAAAATGAGAATCGTACCAATACTCAGCAATTATACTATTATACATTAGACATAACATGTTTAACATTACTTTAAAATTTTGCGAATTGGCTATTGACTATTATATGTCCAAAGTGTTATGATGTTCTGATAATAAATCATTGTACAGTCGACACATCCGTACCATGAGATTGTAAAATGAGGTGTTATTAATGTGCACATTTTCAATAAAAATTTTAAGGTGGGGGTGACGTGATCTAAACCTAGTATTAAAGTTAATGAGAGACAACAAATCAGGGCAATCTATTATAGCATGGATTATTTTGTGAAGACGCAACAGATCAGTGTTCGCACGGCGTGATTCCAAAGACAGTATTTTGAACTTATCTAGTCTTTGCTTATATGTTTGTACTTTGTAGCTCGTGGTTAAGATGAAATCTGTAACATATTATCCTAAGGCATTCCTTATTTATTTGTTTAATTCTGATTATATGAACATCGTAAAAAGGCGACCATAATATAGGCGAATTAAATTTTAATAATTAGGAATTTAAATAATTAGTTAGGAATATTATGCGTAAGCGAGAACGAGACAATTGTATGCAAACTATGGCGGTTGTACACACTCGTCGAGAATGTCTCGCCGAGAACCTCGGGCAATGAGGCTCTCGACGAGAGCATACCTGAACACACTCGTTTTTTCATTCGTACTGAATATTCCCGGACGTAGAAATTGCTACTGCTGTTTGTCTTTGTGCTGTGAGCTATTATAATTACAAAACTACAAAAAGAAAATTCTTAACACATGGCGAAGAAGAATATGGTGGATGGTTACTATGCACCGCAGTAGAAACAGGTACCTAGATATATATTTCAAACTTAAGAACAAACACGGTAAGTTAATTTATTTATTTGCATCAACTGCTCACTGCACTTACAGTTACCCAACGCGTGCAGTGAGCCATAATACATACACAACATATTATTTATAACTTAAAAATAGTGAACAGTATTTAACAAATTTATTAATTTTATCGAAAAATATGTCAACTTCTGGATATTGAGCCACCAGAGAGTTGAGAAGTCTCATAGCCTGATTGGTTGGAGCAAACTGAGCAGTACAAGTACGCACCCTCGGCACCGCCAGCAATCGACGCGATCGCAGTCTCGTGTACTGGTCGGGCACAGACAGGGCACAGCGACACAACGCGGGTGGGTTGTCAACCCTATTGTGCAACAACAAATAGAAATGTACCATGAGGGCACATTTACGTCGCAATTCAAGCGTATCTATTCCTACCATACCTGATACGAAGAGGGAAGGATATAAATACGGGTAATACCCATACATTTTTGAAAATAGATATCTAGCGAATTTACGCTGCACACGTTCTAACATCAGGGTATACTTTTGTTCGTGCGGATCCCAGACAATAGAGTTAAACTCCAAAATACTGCGAACAAATGAAAAGTATAGTGCCACAATGGCACTCCTGTCCTGAAATCGTGCTGATTGTCTCATTACGAAACCTAACGATTTAAAACCCCTGCTGCACAGATTCGTTATATGGTCATTAAAAGTCAGCCCAACATCCATACTTAAACCTAAATCGCGTATCTGCGTTACGCGCTCCAACGATTCACCCGCCATTTTGTAGGTGTATACATATGGTGATCGTAATCGAGTAAAAGTGATAATTTTGCACTTTGCTATATTAAACTCCAGCTGGTTACGGACACCCCAGGTAACAACATTCTCGATGTCTTGTTGGAGCGCGTCGCTGTCTTTGGTACATCCTATACTCAAGAACAATTTCAAATCATCGGCAAACATGAGACACCGTGCCGTCTTAACGGCATTCGGCAAGTAGTTCACCATAATTAAAAACAAAGTCGGTCCTAAAACAGAACCTTGACTCACTCCAGATCGAGTATTATATGGGTCAGATCGATGCTGTGATAATTGTACGTACTGGGTACGGTTTCCCAAATAACTTGCAATTAATTTCAGAAGTCTAGGCGTGAAACCGATGCTAGAACACTTTTCCAGCAACACATCATTATGGACGCGATCAAAAGCTTTTTTGAAGTCGAAATAAGCTGCATCCACTTGCTTATTCCGATCCATCTCAGCTACCGTGAAATCGACAAATTCTAATAAATTTGAAGCCGTCGATCTGCCGGTTCTAAACCCGTGTTGGCTGTCGCTCAGCAACGGTTCAATTAGCCTAACAATATGTCGATTGAGAATAGACTCAAATACTTTAGCAAACGCTGACAGTATAGCTATTGGTCTGTAGTTGATGACTTGAGACCTGGAACCATCCTTGGGTATAGGTGTAACACGCGAGACTTTCCATGCATCAGGATAACAGGAGGTTTTCAGAGCCAGATTTAAGATGTACAAAAAAGGCTCCTGTATCACCCCAATGCAGTCCTTTAAACTATAAGCAGGTATACCGTCAGGGCCAATGGATGATTCAGCTTTTAAATGTTTAACCGCCCGCGTAACATCGATTAAACTAATATAATCTACTGCCACTCGACACGAACTTACGGCGGCAATTAGATTGTCGCTACTTATATTAGTCGACAAAGTAGGTGGGTCTAACAAGAAAACGGATTTAAAATAAGTTGCAAATGCATTTGCAGCATCTAACCCTGACACAACCCTATTATCATATTCGAATTCAGAGCAGGAGTCCCGTGATGAACGCTGCTGCCTTACAAAGTGCCAAAAGGTCTTCGGATCGCTCTTTATACTTAATTCAGTTCGCTTGATATACTCTGCGTAAGCTAATTTGATTAGTTCTTTCGTTCGCTGTCTATAATATTTATACATTTCCATATTAAAGTCCAGATTTAAGGCTCTAAATGTTTTTAAATGGTAGTGCTTACTTTTTATATTATTAATTATATCGCACGTATACCACGAAGGATAAATGTACCTGCTATTGCTCATAGCTCTTTTAGTAGGAACGTTCGCATCAAAACATGTTTGTAATTTTGAATACATTATTCCTACCGCTTCATTAATATCAGTCGAATTTAATACATCAGACCAGTCTAATAATTGCATATCTTGGTAAAGGGAATAAAAATTAGCTTTTTTGAAGTTCCATTGAAGTGTATGGTTGTAATGTGTGTATACCTATATTACTAGTAATTGTATATATTTATATTTCAGAAATACCATGGAAAATGGTTCCATTTGATAGTACTCCAACGAGATCCTTTGACTCGTGCGCAAAAAACCGACACGCGACCGAGGCCGACCGAGGCGAGGCGCGAGAGAGCGAGACAAGACGAGAGCACCATGTACATTCTCGCTCTCGGCCTGTCTCGGGGTGTCTCGGCGAGTGTGTACAGCCGCCATAGGAGATGTTGCTACGGCCCTTAGACTGAGTTGAGAGAGAGAAAGTGACAAAAAGACAGAGTTGATACTTGATAGGACAAGCTTTGAGGATTTTACCGTAGATGCTAGATGATACATAGGGTCTGGCAACTCGAAATATTGCATAAAATTTAATGGCCGGACATATTAAAAAAGTTATGTAAATTTTTATAGTCGGACTGTATTTTTGGGTGCATAAATTTGTGCACGGCTGGTGCATCGCAAATGCTAGTTTCGAATCTGTACTTTTTGAGTGTCTGTATTCTTGGTGTAGGAGTGGAATTTAAAATAAAAAATAATCATTTTACTCAAAGGCAAATCGGCGTGTTTTCTACAGGCTCACATGGTTCAGGTTTGCATAATGGCATTGAGCAGCTTTTTAAAACAAAAATTTGTTGATAGCGAGTTTTTTATAATGTAGGTAATTTGACTGATTCTACAAAGTGGTTGTACCTAATTCACATTTTTTTACCACCGTAAATTTCTGTTTATATGTATATATATATATAAACAGACACATACCTATTCAGATTAGAATTAAATGGATAATTAATGTTTATTTAATAATATTTTTTAATTATTCAGGTTTCAATCGTTCAACGGACTGGCAATGGTCATATGACAATCTAGCGCTCCTTGTTTTGGATCAGCAGTTCTCATTCAATCATAGAGAGCCTGGTACTGATTTTGTAGTTAATCGAGTGCGTTATGGCGTGCCTTCTCCAAAAGAGGATGATCTTTTTCGGGATAGAAGTTGCCAATACTTTGGCTGGGGTAGTAGAAGAAATGTAAGTACCTATTCTGTGTAAAGCTATAATAATTTCCGTTTCTTCTGGAAGACTATCAGATTTATTAAAGAAAGTATTACTGGCTATTCGGGTTACCTACAAATGACTAGTACTTATTCTTATAAAAAATAATTTCAGCTAAACTTGAGTATTCGTGTTAGGAAATGGGTTTGCATATATAGTGCAATAAGTGGCATTCAAACTCAAGATGATATCTGACAATATTAATTCTACGCCTACTTAGTTAGGTACTTAAAGTTTCGTAGAAAATTTAGATATCAAAAAAGACAATAGCTAATAATTATGATATATTTTATTGGATTGCACATTGTGTAAAAAAAAAGCCTTATAAATCTATACTAATATTATAAAGCTGAAGAGTTTGTTTGTTCGTTTGTTTGTTTGTTTGCTTGAACGCGCTAATCTCAGGAACTACTGGTCCGATTTGAAAAATTCTTTCAGTGTTAGATAGCCCATTTATCGAGGAAGGCTATAAGCTATATATCATCACGCTAAGATCAATAGGAGCTGAGCACCAATGAAGAATGTTTCAAAATCGGAGGGTATTTTTTCCTTTTGAGAGCTTCCGCTGCGTGCGCTGCGTAAACAGTTAAAGTTTCGCAAAAATCATGTATGACAAAATTGTTCCCCTTAAAAAGTTCTAAAAAAAGTCCGCGACAGCATATGTCTATCTTTTAAGGTTGGCTCACTATAACCATTTTTATGCTAACGAAATTTGTTCTAAAATAATGCATTATTTGCGAAGGTATTATTATACACATTATATTAATCCTTATCCAAATAAATACGTTATTCATCACAAATATTTAATTTAAAACAAAATTGCCCTTTACATCATTCGATTTCAATGAATATCTTAGGAGATATCGCAGTTTTAAAATAACATTGCAGCAAAATAATTACCCATTACAGACATAGTACAAACGATGTTTCTCCTGGTTTATTCTGCGTGATTACTACTGGTTCGATTTGAAAAATTCTTTTAGTGTTGGATAGCTAGGCTATATAACATCACGCTACGACCCACGGGGGCGGCGCAGTAACGATAAACGCGGGTGAAACCGCGGGAACATCTAGTTATAATATAAAGTGTGTATAATAAACCCTGTCCGATCATTAAATGTGTTATACAGTAGCTAATTATGTGTACGTAGGTGTAATTCTTTTATAAACATTGATAAAAAAAATTACCCCGGTAAATTTAATTTATTTAAAATAATGTTTTAATAGATTACCCATGGCACGGTAATGATATCTATATAGTATTGTAACTCTGCCCTGTCCTTGAAATAATTAACAGCGTGGTTCGTAGACACGCGTTAGGGCTGCCCGCCCACAGTATTTTAATTTTATCTACCTACTTGAGTTTCTTTCTAGTTTAGTGAAATCCGACATAGACATCGTGGCGCATCTGTCTGTTGCCCTGTTAGATGCAGAACTGCTTTTGCACAGATACAATATAAGTATAACACACTGAGTGCCCACCATACAATACAATTAACAAAAAATAGTTACTATGCAAATTGAACAAACATAATTTAAAATATAAATTGCAAAACTGGTTACAGTCCTTGATTTATGAAAAAACAGAAACACTAATGACACATTTAATAAATACATAAACATTGTTTTTGTTTTAGTTTTAGTTATTTACTATAGCATAAATAGTTAAGACTTTTACTTCACTACTTAATAAAAAAAAAAAGAATTTGTAAATTGTATGTTGTTTTTATCAAATATAGAAGCCAGATGAAGTGTGATGGTAAAGGAGGTATGCAAATTACGGCCTTAATGGACAAGAATATAATTTATTGTAAAAATGTCTTATAATATTTTATTTGTCGCCATCATTTTCTTTTAACCGAACCTAGCGGGAAAAAGGATTTAATTATTTTTACATTTTATTGATTCAGTAAACCATTATGGCTTGGGACAACATTGCCAGTGTTGAACAAAAGGTATTTTTTATAAGAAGTGAAATAATTACGAAACATTATTATTTATATTAAATTAAGTGTTTACTAACACAAGTAATAATTAGCAACACTTTTCGTTGGGCACTCGATCTTTATTGTCATTTATCATTCGTGATGTGACAATGTTATGAGAGAGCTATAAAGTACAAATGCCTGGATTTTAAGAGGCAAAATACAATCCAGACATGTAAGCCGTAAAGTATACTACATATGTGTACATTTTAATTGATAACAGCATTACTGTAACTGCATAGTAGGCAGAAGAACATTAGGCTGCTGTGCACATATATAATGTCCATCATATGGTATTTATGTTGGGCAAGGTTTTAAAATAATGTAGCACCTCCTGCACCACACCTCGATAGTATGTTTAGTCATAATGAAGGTAATGTAGTGGTTGGAGACTAATAAACTAATACCAAAATATACTATTGTTTAAGCCTTTGTTTCTTGGACTATTAATTAAGCTTTAACAATAAATGAATAGTAACTTTAGTTATTTGATAGGCGCTTGCTTTGCAGAGTGAGCACTGGCTACCTGAGCTCAGTAAAGTAACTAGTTTTACCCTAGTGAGCTCTGTAAACCAGCTATATAAACTTATTCTAGGTTTTTAGACAGAAACAAGTATAATTAATACATTCATTTTGAAAAAATTGCGTTGTTACAAAGTGTCACCGGAGCAATTCTGTTTATTTTGGACGCCTTATATATCTGAAACCCAACTAGATAGCATGTTGAAATTACACAAGGTTATAAGATATTAATAGTTCTTCGTAAAACATACAGTTTTATTTTTGTCCATGCGAGGCCGAAGTTGTATGGGTTTGATGCATATCTCCTTTATGCTACAAATTGGAGTGCCATCGATTTCTAAAATACGAGCAAGTCTCAGTTTAGGAATCGCTGTGTCCCTTATTATGTTATTGTACAACAATTATAATGTATGCTTTCTCATATTTTGTTTATTTGTTGTACTTTTTAAGCAATAAAATATTATTATTATTTGTTTCTCTTTCATGGGTATTTATTATTATTATTATTAGTGATTGTATATATTATATGTATATTATAAAAATGAAATTCGTAGTAAATGAAATAGAAAGTGTTCAATAAAATCAAATCATCACAAATCGAACGCTTACTGCTTAGAAAACAATCACACCGTCCGTTCGTCACTGCGGCGCATTCGCGGTTGGATACGAACCAAGTGCATACCAACGCCGAGGCGCGTAGGTATGACTCGAGTTTCGACAGTTTGTATGAAGATAGAATACTGTTAATAACATTATCGTGCCCATGGCAACACTGACAATTTATAAATCAGAATACCTAGATCACTAAACTCCATTCACCGCTGCCGCTGCGCGCCACGCCGACTAGTTTGAGAAAAGTCGCCAAACGTAAGCCGGCGCGTCGTCTACAAAGGCGTCGCGTAAAGACAGTAGATTTACCTAATTCTTTGATATAATCCGCTCGCCCGCGCACACGTGCCGGCGTTATAGCAGAGTAACCTACTGATGCGTAATCAGCTGATATTGCATTGATGAAAATGAACTCGCACTTCTTTCTTTTAAAATAATAATTATTTCTGTCTATGAGTACTTTTTAAGACGAATTATCACATTGCACCGCGCACCGCCGCGGAGGGCGGTGGCGGTAAAGCGGATTTCGTAGCGGTGCCCCGCGCGGTAAGGTGGTTTACGTGCCTGTTCGCGCGGATGGATTTAACGCAGTTTTGACCAGTTTGATCATTTTTAAATTGGAACACGTCCTGCGCCAACGATGATCCGCGCGGTTAGGCGGCGTCCCGTGTGTGAGGTGCCGCCCCTCCGCGCGGACGGCAGCGCGGAGGGGCGGTGGCGGTGAGAGCACCGCTCGACCGCGCGGTCAGGTGGTGTACGTGTGTTAGGCATCAACGGATTTAGTAGTGGCCAATGCGACATGAGATCCGCTTCACCGCGTACCGCGGCGGTGCGTGGTGCAGTGTTAATCGCCTAAGTAATAAAAATAATAATTAGTTGGTCGTTCTCTCCATCCGTCAAGTGCCAACTACCTTTACAAGATATAGGGGTCTATAAAATAGATTGTGACTGCCGACTCTCATACATTGGTCAAACCAAGAGAAGCATAGGCACTCGCATAAAAGAACACATAGCTGATGTAAAACACCAACGCTCGTTGAAGTCTGCTGTGTGTGAACATGTGCAACAGGGTCCAACCACTACCTGAGATTTGACAAACCACAGATTCTCGCTAAAGAACACCGATTCCTACCAAGGATGCTTCGCGAGGCTATTGAAATCAAAAAACATCCTAATTTCAATAGAAAAGATTGTTGGAATGTACCACCAGCTTGGGATCCAGTAATTCAAATAGTCAAACCCAAGAAGAAGCAAACCACAGCTAGACTTCATGATACTTTAAGCACATTCTGCGTAAATAGTTACCTATCTATGATTAAATTATGTTTGGGTACTTTGAAATAACTACACTGGAACATTGAGACAACTACCATCTTAGTCTCCCCGTGTCCATGGCTGCTGAAAAGCAACTGAAACGTCGGGGAAAGTGTAAACATAAATATAAATAGTATAATAGTATAAATAGTTTCAATAATTTAATTAGCTTAAAAATTAGTAAAGTTTAGTAATAGTAGTGTAACAGTTTTCAAAATTTTGTAATAAAGTGTCAAATAAACAACGCGATAAAATCCGTATATAGTTGTTTAATCTGGGGGCACGGCAGTGCCCCCGCCAAGTCGAGCAAAAAAGCGGCACGGCCGTACCATACTTTTCTCGAAAAAGTTCAGGCCATTTTCGACCCCCTATAACTTCGTTGTAGATCAAACTAGAAGCCTGAATTTTCAGTAACCAAGCAGGCATTGTATAAACAAGGTATATTTCAAATTTCATTTAATTTGAACCAGTACTTTAAGAATTATAACTAGTCAAAGTTTCTTAATTTTGTCACTCACTCACTGACTGACCGATCATCAAAACTCTAAGACACTTCTAGCAGACATAGAAGCTTCAAATTTAGAATACAATTAGTGTTTAGTGTATAAATCAAGGAAAAACTAAAATATTTTGCAATTTCGGTTCAGTTTTCTAGATATACCAACTGCATAAATAACTTTGTAATCCAATATAAACATATAGGATTACAAAGTTACATTTGCTTCGTATGAATCAGTGTACCTGTATATGTATAATATAATATAATGGAATAATAGGTACAGAAGGTAGGCCTCGATGGCGTAGTGGTTAGTGTAACCAACTGCCACGCCTGAGGTCGCGGGTTCGATTACCGCACAAGTCAAACATTTGTGTGCATGCACATGGATGTTTCTATGTATAATATGTATTTATTTACAAATAAGAAGTATATACCTATGTATGTTTATCCATTGTCTAGTACCCATAGTACAAGCTGTGCTTAGTTTGGTTTGGACTAGATGGTGTTGTGTGTATGTGATAGAATATTAATCGTACTAAACAATCTAATTTAAAATAATATGGTGTGCGTGTGAGATACATTGTGCTTTCAAACGATTCCCAAGTCAATTTATTTATTTAAAACATAAAAGATTTTTAATATTGATATGGTCACTATAAGATGTTGTTAGGTTAGCTAATTACGTAATAACTTAAGACAGAAGGTTCCTTAAGTAGGGACTGAATAAATTAACCGACTTGGTATTACATAGATCTCACAACTATTTACGGTAGAAGAATTGAGTTGCGAGACTTGGTTATAATAATAATAATATAATAATAATAATTTATTCAATAATAATAATTTACATTTCATTGGATACATTTATAGCTGAATAATATTACACTATGATATTTTATAATCTAATAAATAGTAAGAACTTAACATATAGCTAAACGAGCCAGTATAGGTTCATTTTACTTTACGATCTAGGTTTTAAATTAATTGCCTGAACTAGGTTTACACCTGTGTTTCAGGCTATTTTTCTACTCAATAAATATGTATTGCGCCAGTAGAGTAAATGTGCATACGCTTAAAATAAATATTGGTGCAATAATAAAATAACATTGAGGCCACTTGATAGTAATTATTTCATGACTATAAGCAAATTTTCCGTATCGGAGTAGGTCAATGACCTACTCCGATACGGAAAATTTGCAAGGAAAATGTTTGCAAGTGCCTAGTAACGATTATATTACATTGTTTATAACTTAATTTATATATATCTAATAACTTATTTAATTTATTGTATAAAAAAGGGCCTATGAATAGGAAAAATCTATTTATAAAGGCGTTTTTACCATGAAACTTAGTACAGACTAAATCTTTTCTTCTCTTGTCCGGAGGGAGTGGTTTGAATGGAACTAATGCATGTTGTTTTAGTATGGTGTGCAGAATGAACAATTGACGTACAGTTAGGACATTAGTTGACTGATATAATTCGCAGGTAGGAAACATGTAAGGTCGAAACGTCGCCACTTTTAGAAAAGCTCTTTGAGCGCGTTCTAGTGGCAATAAAACCGTTTTTGATGCTCCTCCCCACGAAGTAATGCAGTAGGATATGATAGACTGACACAAAGACAGATAGATTTGTTTTATTAACTTAAAATTAGCAGCACTACGCATAGTTTTAAAAATAAATATTAATTTACGTACTCTTTTACATAATAAGTCTATGTGATTGCGAAAATTAAGATTAACGTCAAGTGTTATTCCAAGGTACTTGATAAATTGTGTAGAATCTAGAGTAGGGCAGGCGCATGCAGTGTCAGCATGTGAACGACATTTATTATAGTGAACGAATAGTTTGTTGTTAGGTGATTCATTAATGTTATTGTTACGTATTGAGAAGCGGATATATTTTGTTTTTAGCGTGTTAAGGGTTAGTATATTGTTAAAAAGCCAATTATTAACAGTATCGAAACCACGTTGAGCATGTGTATATACCTCAGCACGAGTGTTTCCTGTGAACAACAGGACCGTATCGTCCGCATAAGACACAATGACACCATTGTGAAGACTTAGGTTACATAGATCATTTATATAGATTAAAAACAATGATACTCCTAGAATACTCCCCTGTGGCACCCCAAAGGGAGCGATAGGGATGTCCTCGCTGAAGGTTTTACCGAGTTTTACACATTGTGATCTGTTGCTAAGATAGTCGGCAAGTAGTTTCAATTGTGTACCTCTTATTCCCATATATTCAAGCTTTTTTAATAGAACGGGGACCGAAACAGAGTCAAAAGCTTTGGCAAGGTCTAAGAAAATCCCAATGGTATGCATCCCTTTATCCAGGTTAGACACTATGTGATCAGTTACCACATGAACGGCCTGGTTCGTTGATTTTTGGGCTCTAAAACCAAACTGTCTGTCTGAAAGTATATTGTTCGATTCCAGGTGTTTTACTAACCGATTGTTTAATAGTTTTTCTAAAACTTTAGACAATGCTGGCAAGATAGAAATGGGCCTGTAGTTGTTTACACAACTTTTATCACCAGTTTTGTGTATTGGGATAACTATAGCCTTTTTCAAAGAGTTCGGAAATATACCGTCAGACAAACATATTTTAAAAATATGGGTTAGTGGGGCTGCAAGAAAGTGCTTAAATCTTCTGATTATACTGGTGGAGATGTTATCCCACCCTACCGCAGAAGTGTCCCTCAGACCTGTTATTATTTGAACCACTTCGTCAACATCAGTGTCTAATAAAACAAAAGATTTAAGTTTGGAATTTAATGATGTTAGATGTGTGGTGCGATGAAAAGTTTGTTTGGTGCAAGATTCTTTCCCCTAGTGTTTTACCAACGTTAGCGAAAAAATGATTAACTTTATTTAGTGCGAGGGTGGGATTTGATTCTGATTGGAGTAAGTCTAGTGCTGGTTCTTGATTTTTAGTGGTAAAAGTACATTTTTTTATAAATTGCCATACTAATTTGCTATTATTCCCCGCCCTTTCTATTTCTGCTTTGTTATATTGGATCTTTAATTTTTTCAGAAGGTTGTTACAATAGTTACGGTATCTTTTGTAAGACACTGAGACAGTTTCATTATCGGGTGTTTTCTTAGCCTTCAAATGCAATTTATCTCTATGTCTTATGCATCTCAAAAGACCCTGTGTAATCCACGGTTTTGTTGTTTTTTGCCTGTTAGATAATTTTATAGTGGATGTATTTTTACGAATGGCACTTTGTAATTCGTTTATAAGGTAATCGAGTGAAATGTTAGGATTAGCACAAAAGTAAACGGGGTCAAGATCTATGTTAGGTATATCAATTGCAAGGTTCTCCATATGTATTTTAGTATAGCTAGGTGTGCATTTATGTTTAGGTAATGATAGTTTTAATGATAATAAGATGGCGTGGTGATCTGTGATTGTTGAGTTAATGACCAGAGTACGTGACATATACATTGTCTTGATAATGAAGTGGTCTAAGCATGATCCACTTTGATGAGTAGGAAAGGTATGGGCTGGCAAGAGACCGTGAAAAGAGCACACATTCAGATAATCATGTCCTCGGACGTCATTTCGCCCAGACTCGATATTTATATTTATATCACCTGTTATAATTATATTTTTGTATGAAGATATTTTCCGAAATTTGAGGATAAAAATGCTGATCAATACTTTACTTCAAAATATTATGTAGACGTTCTACGGTGACATAGATGTTTTTAATAACTTTTTTAGCATGTTTATTAAGAGAGAAACGAGCCCTTAATGGATTGGACAGGGTTTTCTATACATATTGTATAGCTTGCCCCAAAATAAGTATATATCGCAAAGCAATAATATATAGATTAATTACGCATTAAGATGTCATAGCTTACAGAACCTATTTAAACTGTAGCTAATTAAAACTTACGCCAGTTTTTGAAGTGCTGATCAGCGAATTATCAAAATTAAGCTTATTTCAAGTGATTTCATTGGGTGACACAAATTTTCTTAGCCACTCACAGCAGTTGACAATGCGTTAAATCCAATTGTTATCTTGATCTGCATGTATACTTTACGTTTCAGGGCTACGTGATACCATTACTCATCAACATCCGAAAAGTGAGGGCTGTTGTACTACCGCAAGAGAAGTGCAAACAAATGTTTAATCCGGAAAATAAATTCCTTTGTATACAGCAGCATCCATGCAGGGTACAATTTTTATATAATTTGTCGAATAAGTTATATCAATGGTATTATATCATAGATATATGTCACGTTTATATTACATGGCGCGCAAAATTCAGTCTTACTGCATATAACCCATAAAACTGTACTAAGTTTACGTGTATCACTGATGTAAGAAAATAAATACAAGAGTAACCCCAGATATAGAATCTATATCTGTGAGAATAACCATAATCTAATATATAGCTCTTTAATGCTTTTGTCCTTGGTGTCTTGTTTTACGCACACTGATTTATGTTGGGTAAGTTCTAACAAACATCCGACATCATAATCCTTACTTCCTTACTAATATTATAAATTCGAAAGTAACGCTGTCTGTCTATCTGTCTGTCTGTCTGTTACCTTTTCACGGCTAAACCACTCAACCGATTTAGATGTAATTTGGTACAGATATAGTTTAAAAGCTGGGAAAGGACATAGGCTACATTTTATTGATGTAGATACCACGCGGGCGGAGCCGCGCGCAAAAGCTAGTATACAATAATCTTTTCATAAACTCTCACAATTATAATATACAGTTTTCGTAAGTTGAATCCTAACTAATATTATATAATATGCCTATGTGAGTTTGTTTGTTACGCTTTTACGCCTTAAATACTCGACCGATCATCATAGTTTCGCATACACGTTGTCAGGGGTAGGTACAGAAAAGGATATAAACTTTCATTCAGGAAAAAATGTACTGTTCCTGAGCGAGTGAAGCCTCAGGCGAGAGCTAGTATCTAATAATCCTAATGTTGTTTCAGTCGGAGAAATACGGCGCAATGTGTCCAGTAAGTACAATTATATTACTATTTCGTCATAATATGTGGTTTAACCGGCTTTAACCCTGGCTCTTATGTTATTTAAGCAAATATTATTCTATTGTCACGTGTTTTACTATAGCACACAAGTATTCTGTATTGACTTCTATGTGTAAGTTGCTTACAACATCGTGAGTATGTGGACTTATTCACTTACTTATAGATACCACTCATTACTTAAAGAAATATTAGTTATACTCTAAATTATAAAAAATATTTGACATATTACTTAGTGAAATATTTTCTATACTTATATATTTTTTAATAGAATGGCCATTTATACTGTGACTGTAGCTATCTCTATGCATGACCCGGCCCGACCGGGGCAATGCCACTCTATTTACTTAGAGGAAAAGGCATAAAAGTTGTAACTCTGTTACGGCATTTCGCCTGAAGCGATCAGACGCTATTATTGTTTTGTTAAACTACAAAACCGACTCGATTTTACTTTATATATTTATATACGGATTTCATTCAATTACATTCTATAATTAGCATTTTTTAGACTATATTTTTAACACAACTGTGTTGCAGGATGACATCGGCAGTCTTCTGGTATGTTCCGGCTTTGCTCGCGGGATGATGATTTCACGTCTAGTGGACCGCCCCTGTGGGGTGGGCTTCTTAGACTTGAGCAACTATAACAAATTTCTAATGTGCGGTGTTGACGACTCTCGTGACGTCATAGACCATGATACGGCATTAACGTATGACTTTGCTACTTCACCATCTATGCTATTAACTGTCCCGGACCTAAATGAAGCTTCGGACACTGAGTTCCCAACTGAAGCATGAACACAAGTAGGTACTAGACTTGAATTGAATTTTTTTAATTTTTAGTCTGCTTTGGTCTTTGAGGCCAATATACCTAGCAACTGAGACATGTTATTGACAACTAATTGTTTAACAATATAGTTTTAGCATATGAGATTAAATTACTTTTTACGTGGTTTATTTTGTTTTAGACTATATTTTATGGGATTAAATATAATGACCACCAAAAATAGTAATTGCGCAGCAAAATATGCTCACTAAAATATATCATAACGATCACCTATACGCCTCAAATCACTGCATTCCGTCTCGGAAGGGTTAGGTTGTGTTAGGTTCCTTCAAACTCACCCATAAATAGGAGCCCCGCTTTGCGGGGCTCCGTTGACATATTTTGATCTCTTTAAATATATTTTGCTGTGCAATTTAGTTATTATTTACTATTTTTGACTGTTACATTTTACTATATCTGGTGATAAGTTAAACATAAGCCTGACAGGCCCTACATATATTAGGTTTATTTTATATTCACTTAGGAATCACTTATTCCAATGTGATTATAATAAACGTAACATTGTCTTGAATTGTGAAGTTATTATTGACTTAATTTATTATATAATACTAAACAATTTATATAGTATATTTGCATAAATAAGTGTAATTTACAAAAAAAAATTACTCTCAATCGCTTCTTTAAAGGAACTATATATTTTAGTATCCAGAATAAATAAGGCCTGTAATGGTATTCTGATCATTAATAATAATAACATAAGTTTATTTACCAAAATAAAGGATTGTAGTACAAGTTTTGTTTTATTTTCTAGTTGGTATACTAAATTAATCTACAATCTAATGAGTGAACTGCACTGTTCTCCTAGTTAGATTATTAAATAATCTGTATTAAGGACTAACAGTCCTTTTCCCTTCTGTCTGTGAGTGTGTGTGTGTGTGTGTGTAAAGGTACTAGTGTTGTATTAGGGCTATATTTCACCGGGACACCATGGCGGCGCAACCAATCGCCGCTACCAACAAAATGTATACAGCTCTATAGAGAGTTACTCACCTAGTGTCCGTTTGGTTGCGCAACCAATTAGGCGGCGCGACCAGCTCGGACACATGCTCTGAATGTTACTTGTCGCGCCGCCACGCTGGTCGCGCCACCACTAATTACCATAGCGCTGTATGGTGTCTCACTCACTTGGCCGCCAGTCCAGCCGCCAGTGACGCTCTACCTCATTGCATGCAACATGCGTGCACTGGTTCGAGGTTCATTTTGATACTGTCTCAGTGTGGTGTGGCAACTCTGGTGTCTGTATGGTGTCTAGTTTGGTAGCTTACGGACACCACGGTGGCGCGACTGGTTGCGCCGTCATGGTGTCCCGGTGAAATATAGCCCTTAGGTTAGATATGCTTCTGTTTCGTCATAGTTTTTGTTTTGAAGAATTTTTTACAATCATACTGCGACAGATCATAAATTGGACCTATAGCGTTTATTTTGTTGTATAGTGATAAACCTAGAAAATAAAAGAATCGTTTGGTCGTCAAAAGTGGTTCGTGCGAGGGGCACTTTAATTTAAAGATTTTATCTTTTCGCCTGTTATTTCTATTATGGTAAGATTTTTCATGGTGATGTAGTAGAATTGTTTTTAAGATATATAACTGGCGTACATTTAGAATACTACAGTTTTAATATAATTCAGCTGTTGGATACATAATAGGTCGAAATGTAGCTACTTTTAAAATTGCTCTGTGTGCAATTTCAAGCGGTTTCATGGTATATATATATATATATATATATATATATATATATATATATCAGTTTACGTACTCTACATGTAAGAGAGTTTATATGAATTTCAAAGTTCAAATTTTTATCCAAAAGGATGCCTAAACATTAAAGACTATCAACATTATTGGATTGTGACATTTATAAGCTTGTGTTTGCAAGTCACACGAATGGGCTTTTATAGTTATGTATTGCGATTTTAGGTTGAGAGATTGAGCTAATGGAGAAGTTAATGAATTTCGTTTTAGATACATTCAGATAAGATATAGAGATTGAAGCCAATTTAAAATGTTATTAAAGCCACGTTGGGCAACAGATTCGAGCTGCGTCCATGAACTTGCGCAGAAGGTCAGAGCGGTATTGTCTGCATATGATATTATTTGAGCATTTGGGACATGATAGTTGCAGAGGTCATTAATAAAAATTAAGAACAACGTCGGCCCAAGAATGCTTCCTTGTGGTACGCCGTAATCAATTGGCAACTCGCTACTGCTGTGACCCTGTATTGTAACTATTTGTGAGCGATTTGTAAGGTAATTACGGAAAATCTAATTGTAAATTGTCATTATATCATTGGCGCAAGACTACTAAATTACAGGATCTTGTTACTCTTTGTCTGTTATAAGGAAAAGCTGAAGCAATCATTTTTAAGTTTTGTAGTCGTTATGTATAAATGTATTCTTTAGTAGCTACTTATAATAAATAATGCTCAAACAAAAAGTATGTATTTTGATTATTGATTCAATCAACTTATTTATTAAAAGGAAAAAACCTATGTAAGCTAGTGTTATTGACACATCTGCGTAGAATGAGCTGTTTAAACTTCTACAAGCAAAAACTTAGAAAGTCAAGGCCAAGGCAAAGTAGCTGTGGTAGACCTTAGGATAGAAATAGCATATCAGAGTATTTTAAATGTTAGGTCGTTTGCCTTATTCAGATGCTTAGAATCATCATATAATCTTATTATGTAATAAAAACAGTTATGACACATAATTTATTGCATAACGGTGCTTAACTAACAAATACTGGACTGTGAGATCTTGTCGATATTTTGATTCGATGGCCTTTTATCGGAAACAGGAGCATTTCTACTTTGAGTTCACCAACGTCATCTGCCTTCAGTGTATATGAGCGCACTACACTTGATATTATACTCTTCATTATCAACATTCCAAAGTTGCGACCTGAAACAAAACGAAATTTACGCTTTAAAATTACTTTCACGCTTAAAAATTGGAGGTACAGTCAGACAGAAATCAATTTCTCTATCTGGTGATACAGCTAATGCTATTCTTAAAATCTTTATGAATATTGTCCTATTAAATATTGGTATTTTAAATAATAATAAAGCAGCGATAGCTTATAGGAGACCGTTGGACTGCTACGTAGATATTTCCAGTTTGATCCCAAGGCGCGTATCTCTGACTTTTCGAAGTTATGTGCGTATTAAATAGTTAATTATCGTTCGTTTTAACGGTGAAGAAAAATATCGTGAGGAAACCTGCATGTCTGAGAATTCTCCATAATGTTCTCAAAGATATGACGTGAAGTCTGCCAGCCCGCACTGGGCCAGCGTGGAGGACAATGGCCTAACCGTTCTCACACTGAGGAGATGCCCGTGCCCTGCAGTGGGACAGTTTCATACAGGGCTGATATTATATTATAAATAATGCCACGTACCCTTTTAATAAGCCCATTTAGCAGAAAAATTACGAACTAACTTAATTACTTATTGTAGTTATTTACAATAAGTAGTTGAGGTAATTTAATGAGCAGATTATTTCTTTACAATTAATCTATTATTAATCAACATTGGAAAATTCTAGTACCTACAATTACGTCACGTAGGAAAATATCTAATATCACTTGAATGTGCGAGAATATGTGGGTACTTTCGCAATTCCTTGGTAACAAATCTTTTAAGTTTAGCACTTATAAACGCCACTTCTTACCAATACAATTTCTAGATCCGTAGCTAAAAGGTAGGAATGCGGCGGGGTGTCTGTTGACAGATCGCTCCGGTAGGAACCTGTCTGGATCAAAGTCGTTGGGACAGGCTCCCCATGCAGCTTCAGATCGGTGTATGGCAAAGGCTCCTATTACTGCCCCAGTGCCGGCTGGTACTGTTACTCCGCACGTTGCTAAAAAATAACTCATAGCAATAAAAGCGTCGTTTAGTTTAACTAACACTTTCAAATCATCACAATTAAGCGATGGACATAAAAAACAGCCCGCTCTAATAACAATCCTTGCGTTATGGGAGACGTAAAAAAACATTGAAACTATTGGGATAAAATTTAGCGATAGTTTATTTTTTATCGTTTTATCATCCATAGTTACCAATATACCAGTCCATCAAACACCCATATTTTAGAATCCATACGAAGCAATAGTCCTACGCCTGCTGCGGTTAGTGCCGCTGTAGGTGTTCCATCCCACCTTTGATTAAAACACTCGAAGGGCCTCGTCACGTTGGACCCATGTCTCCGTGTAAGCCTCTCAAAGGGTCGGGTATTTTCCTAACGCATTAGGAATATACCCGAGAAAGAGAAACAAATAATAATAATAATAAAATTACTTCATTACGCAACAAAAGGCGAGTAGAGTATATTTACGATAGTATAGTACTTGTATTACCTAGTCTCGGACGCAACTAATAGGATAATAGTTTTGTTACTTACGCAGATAGGTATCCTTGTCGATGTTTCTGGCAATGATCGGTACAACAGTGTAGAGCCGCATGCTTTCTTTGATTACTCTTTCTAAGTAGTGCATCTTATGTAAGTCTTCTTTATTGGCTCCATGAGTCGAGTTCCCGAAAATAGATTGCTGCCTAAATAATAGGAATAAGAAATCATTAAGAATTATATTCTGTTCGCTTCGTTTAAAGAAGAAATCTATGTAAATTGACTACTTTTGTTTTACTATGTATGTACACTGTCATTTGAAAGTACGTAGGTACTACGTAGATCTGGGTAGAATGGGAAGTTTAGATCAAGGATACTTTGGTAGATATGATATGGTCATATAAATGCATATTAGCCACCCTAATAATATATATACAAAATAATATCTGTCTAGTTCTTGCGTTTTTTTGCTTCAACAATTTTTACAGATATGTCCTTCAATTTCAGATAACTTTAAACTAAGAAACGATCGATCTTAAAAGGGACGCCTTTTAAGAAACGCAAATAAAGCCGCTAGCTTAACTGTACTATATAATAATAGTATTATTATAGGGGTTTAAAATTTGTTTGAATTATGAGGAGGTAATCCTAACTAATATTATCAAAGCGAAAATGAGTTTGTTTGTTTGGTACCTTTTCACGCCTAAACCACTGAACCGATCATTCTGAAATTTTGCATATACATTGTCAGGTGTACAGAAATAGACATAGGGTACCTTTCATCCCGAAAAAAAATACTGTTCCCGAGGAAAACAACAATAACGTTCCTATGATAATAGATGGCGCCACGTGTCTTTCGAATCATGATTGAATTATATTACAAGCAGAGTACAACCCGAATTGATTGTCAAATTCTAAATTAACGCGAGCGAGGCCGCGGGCAAAAGCTAGTATTATAATATAATATAATATTCTATCACATACACACAACACCATCTAGCCCAAACTAAGCAGAGCTTGTACTATGGGTATTAGACAATGGATAAACATACATAGATATATATTTTTTTGTAAATACATACATATTAGGTATACATAGAAACACCCAGACCAAGGCAAACATCCATGTTCATGCACACAAATGTGTGAATTGTGCGGGATTCGAACCCGTGACCTCAGGCGTGGCAGTCGGTTACACTAACTACTATGCCATCGAGGCCGAATAGCTGGCACTAATAAATCAATTCTATTTTCTTTTGATTACACTGTCTCTGAAGTGTGTCATGATCGTAGCAAATGGAAATCCGTAGTCTCTGCCTACCCCTCTGGGAAACAGGCGTGAATCTATGTATGTATGTATGTACACTGTCTCTGAATAACATAGGCTACTCAAGAATCCTTTTTCTTTCTTTCTTTGTTAAAAAAACAACTCCTGCACTAAGAATATATCCTGTGTAGCGGGGATCGTTACAAACATTCAAACAACGGATACGAAGAACACTCAGATTCAGAACAAATATTTGTCGACCACACAAATTATTGTCCCGTGTGGGGATAGCACCCACAACATACGGCGCATTGGCAACGGCGAGGCGACCACTGAAACCATTACACCATTTACGCATATAATATCTGATAGAAGATAACTTACTCTTGTAATACTTTGTCTTGCACATGCTGGTGTATGCCGAGCAGCACAAGTGTGTACGCGATAACAAGTGCTGTGGTGTCGTTCCCGGCTATCGTGATGGAGTCTATGTGCTCTCGCAGTTGTTCGTTCGTAAACTCGATCTCTCGGCCAAATAACAGATCCAGAACTGCATTCAGTTTACCATCTGCAAGTATACAATTCTTTACAGCACCGTAATAAAACTCTCTTTAATCAAATCACGAACGCGCGAAGTGTCTTTGAATATTTTCGAACGTACGTAATTAATATGAAGGTTAAAGTTGATCCTATAGCAAAAGTTTGCATACGATCCAGAAGCCTCGTTCAATAGCCGGATTGAGACAACTCTTATAGTGTTTATCAGTGAAAATATCAGCAAGAACACGTAATCTAGAAGTTTCAATGGTAGACAGCAATAGGCTCGTATCGTATTATTACGTAGCACCTAATATATACATAAGTACATAAAGCTGGCGTGCAATGGGTTTGGCCCGTTCCAACCTTGCGGGGATTTACTGGTGTTAGTATACGTATAAATAATTAAAATAAAATATTCCTAAAATCTAAAACCAATTTAGGTAAAGCAGAAAGTACTAAACGTTTAAAGTCATGATGTCTACGTATGTCGTGAGTCACATCCTGTGTTCGTGTTTTTGTGCTAAGAGCGCGTTCACAGCATCATCATCACATGGGTTTAGATATTTATTCTCTTAAAGAATTATAATACAATTCACATAACATGAGAACATATTTAATACTAATACAAAATAATATAACTTGAGAGCATACACATAAGCGGTAGTAAAATAATAATGTTTTAACTGCGACCCACACTGTTCAACATCGAGCGTGATCGAGCGTAGACGGACATCGCACTATACAAACATGTAGGATTCTAGTGAGCTTAGCTAGAAACGACATTTTTATTTTTGTTTTATATTAATTTGCCTATAAATATGATGATACTAATAGTTAGTAATTTAAAATAAAATTTGTGTTTTACTGTATTCTATATATACTTATATTTATACCGATAGATATTATGTGTAATAAAGTTGCTTTTTTTTAATATTTTTAATTTTATTTTACGCATTGTTAACATTTAACCACTATTAATTATATTTTTTTTGTAACATGACGTTTAAGCAATTTTTTAAAAGTAAGCATCCATTGCGATTCCTTAATATCTTTAGGAAGTCTGTTATATATCTGGGCGCCTTCGTATATATAAGATTATTTTTACCGTAGTTAGTGCGGGGTGGTCTTAATACTATGTTATTAACATTTCTTAGTTGAGTTTTTTGAACGTCTCTTTTGTGGTGAAACTAATTTGTGTATGTATATTTTTTGTTAATATTTTATGTACTAATAAGCAGGTGTAGTATACATAAGTCTGGGTTACGTTAAGTATTTTTGTGTTTCTATATACCTTATCAGTAGGCGTTAGATAATTAAAGTGGAAAAGGACCTTTATTAAGTTATTTTGAGCTCTTTGTAGCAAATTTAAGTTAGTTTTGCCAGCTGTGCCCCAAATCTCTATTAGGTAATCAATATATCTTCACAAGAGATCATGAGATGCCTCTTAAAGTTCCTGTGGGAGATAATAATAATAATAATAATAATATATTCTACCACATACACACAACACCATCTAGCCCAAACTAAGCAGAGCTTGTACTATGGGTACTAGACAATGGATAAACATACATATATACTTTTTTTTTTGTAAATACATACATATTATACATAGAAACACCCAGACCAAGACAAACACCCATGTTCATGCACACAAATGTTTGACTTGTGCGGGAATCGAACCCGCGACCTCATGCGTGGCAGTCGGTTACACCAACCACTACGCCATCCAGGCCGACAAAGTGATGATAGTTTAGCTTTAAGTATTCATTGTTACATCAACATCAAACGCGATTTAGCCATTGAGTTAATATGTATGTACTAGAGCAGACAATTCAACTAGATTGTTTGTACCTAACAGAACGTATACATACTACTTGACCCGTTCAGAGGAGGGACGTGGTCTCCAAAATACCACGCTTGGTTACAGAGGCGGTGGAGGAGCTTAGGTTTTCGTCACTTAGTCAATATCCTCTAGAGCCTTAGTTCCCAAAGTGGTCCAGGTGGACCCCCAGGGATCTACGGGAGACTCGACAGGGGTCTACGTTGGCGTGACAAAAAAATGGGGGTTCGCAATTCGTAAACGGAGGTCCACGAAAATTTATTTACTTTCGATAGTGAAGAACTAAAATGTTGGCTTGACTTCACCTATCAATGTAGGCAGATAATATTTTAAGAAGCTCAACGACTGTTACTTGTAAAAACTTGCATATTCCATATTCAGTACCAGTGGTCTCCTACCGATATTCCAGTAGAGAATTACAAAAAGATAAGGTCAGCCCGCCTACCGTGGTAGGTTCAATTCTAATTGCACGAACTTGTTTCATTCACCAAAATAAATACGAATGCCAAGGAATACGGTACAAATGTAGCTGCAGGGGGTCCACCGAAATCAGCTAAATTTTGAAGGTGGTCTATGATAAAAAAAGTCTGGGAACCTCTGCTCTAGAGCATCTCGCGCTTTTTCGAGCTATATTCAAATATCACGCCGCGCTTAGCGCTTTTTAAACTCACTGGTGGCGAAACGCTGCAAGCGCTGTATTAAAAGACAAATCATGCATTTTTAACTTTGTTTGCTAAAAATTGTTTACTTAATACCATATTTATGAATGGCTTATGTTTAACATATCACCAGTTATAGTAAAATATAACAGTCAAAAATAGTAAATGATCACCAAATTGCACAGCAAAATACATTTAAAGAGATCAAAATAAGTCGACCCCGCTTAGCGGGGCTCCTATTTTTGGGTGGGTTTAAGAAGGAACCTAAAATAACCTAACCCTTCCGAGACGGAATGCAGTGATTTGAGGCGTATATAGCTCGTTAGAACATATTTTAGTAAGCATATTTGAATTTGTATTTTTGGTGGTCATTATATTTAGTCCCTTTAAGAATTACTACGTGAAAACTAGAGGCAGTAGGAGGGTTCTTGGAATACTTCGGGTGGCCACCGAGGGCAGGTAGGAGGGTTAAGATTGTAAAAAATGGTTTCCATAGTAGGGGAGGCCGGGGCTACAATTAACAGAGGTAAGTATTAACAAACGATTTTTTTTAAACTGTATTAATAAACACGAAGCGCTTCCTTGAAAACGCTTCTTAGAACACGCCACACGATTTGGGATTGGTTTGTTGTGCCCCGCGCGTCGTGGCAGTGAGCTGTGTACCGGGCCGCTTCAATACGCAGGTAACGAACATTTTCGACTTTACAATTTTTTGATTTATGCTCAAAATATAACGCGTATTGATAATGGTTTTTGTTTTCCTAGAAGCATATTTCATATTGAATAATGCTATATATCTCAATTCACTTACTTGTTAGTAAATATTTTTTAATGTTGTTTGTAACCAAAAATTGACCTTTGGGGCTAAAATTAACAAAGCGGCGGGGTTAGTATTAACGTGTTAATACTTACCCCATACAGGGGGCTAGTTTTAATAAGGTGTCCAAATGAGTGCGATTTTGTTGTCTTTTGGTTACAGTTTATTACACAATGACAAATTACACACGAAAAATTACTCGAGGAACCAAATCTTTAGAGGTCCACGAGTTAGCTGCAATAGAAGTAATGGAGAAAAATAGAAATTACAGAAATGTAGCAAAAGAATTTGAGCTCTGCCACGTTTCACTCTTCAACTTTGTGAAAAAGAAGAAAACGGGTTTACCAGTAGCAATGGGATACAAGAAAACCCGCTTAATTTTTAATGCCGAACAAGAAACAGTTATATCTGACTATCTATTAAAGTGTGCTAATATTTATTTCTGGTTACTGCCCGAAGATGTAAAACGATTACCGTATCAGTGCGCTAAGTTTTACAATATTGAGAAGATACCAGAATCATGGAGAGTTAATGAGATGGCGGGTAGTGATTGGTTTACAAATTTCCTTAAAAGAAATCCCAGGTTAGCAATACGGAGTATGTATAATGTTGATTATTATTTATATAAGTTTAAGAAGTTAATTACTTTTTGTTCTTGTTTAGATATTTTTTGATTTTAATGTAAAGATTATATGAAAAAGGTGTTCCTTACATGTCTGTATTGATTTCACTTTAATTAATAAAAAATGTTTTACCTAATGTAATTGTTTTCTTTTAGATTAGTTGATTTAACATAACGTTAATACTTACCTCAGAGCTGTTAATTCTAGCCCCAAACACGGGGTAAGTATTAACAAAGGACTTTTTCGAGAAAATATGAAATATTTAAGACATCACTTATTTTATGTATGTTTTATGTTAACAATACGATACCTGGATAGTTACAACATCATATGACGTAAAAATCAGGTCCAAATTTTCAATAATTTTGGAGGTACAACTAAATATGTAATTTTTGTTAATTGTGGCCCCGTCCTCCCCTATGGGTACGTTCTCTAACACAATATAGAGTGCATGCTCTCTAACGCACTTACGCTGAGCCATGCACTTACTGCAACGATATGTTCGAGTGCAAAATTATAATATTCAAAATTCACTTTCTTAATTCTTCTTAATTAACTATACATGCGTATTATTGCAATGATTTTAAAATCAACTATTACATTTGTTTCCAAACGCAAGCAGCAATTCATGGACATAACTAGTAAATACAGAAAATATAATGATGTATATTTACATATTGAAACGTATTTCATCGACTATACATCTACTCTCGCTGAAGCTATGAACTGTGTTAATACTTTACAGCGCCTTTCAGTTTTTATATTAGGTATGTTGTACATTATATCATGTCTTTGTTTTAAGCTGGCCGTATACATACGTTTTTCGAATTCGATTTCCTAACACGTAATCTCGATTCAGAATTCCGTGAGACTAGCGCACACGTTAGTTTTTTTTCATTCAGAATCGGCTGTCAGTACGGATAGTGATAGTGTAGTGAACGCACGTCGATGGACGACGATGATTTATTAGCGATTGCATTTCAATAGTAAACAATTATAACAATATTTAACAGTTATCAACAATAATAAAACAACGTTAAATAAAACACATATTTAAACGAAATTATGTGAATAGTATGAACTATACCTCTTTAAATACCTGCTCCCAGGCCAAATCTATACTAATATAATAAAGCTGAAGAGTTTGTTTGTTTGTTTGAACGTGCTAATCTCAGGAACTACAGGCCCGAATTAAACAATTATTTTAGTGTTCGATAGCCTATTTATCGAGGAAGGCTATATATAGGCTATATAACATCACACTGCGACCCAAGAGGGCGGCGCAGTAACGATAAACGCGGCTGAAACCGCGGGAACATCTAGTCTTTTATATCTCTGTTGTGTTAGTCCTTGTCATGTATATTCCACAAGCAAGGGTATTTTTCAATAGACAATATTAATGTTTCTACCTCACACATTATAACTATCGTTGACGTACGTACGATGCGCGCGGCGCCGGCGCGGTACCGAATGAGAATTTCCGAACGTGTGCGCCGACGCAAGCAAAATGTATGCAAGGGCTGCATTCCGCATGACGTCATTAGGTTTTTTCCGAATGGTTTCTCCGAACGCACGGGTTTGCATTCAAAACGTACATACGAAATCTTTTCCGTTCGGAGAGAAAGCTGACGTGTGCGGCAGTTAGTGTATTTTATATTGATTCCATGCATTCGGATCTCCGAATATGGAAAACGAATTCGGAAATCGAATTCGGAAAACGTATGTATGCGGCCAGCCTTAAAGAACACTGGCACTTGGACTCTAAACAGCTACGAATAAGGAACGCATCCGCCAGATCTTCTTTTCGTGGTCGTTTGTTAATTGGCTTATCTAACAATCGCACTCGTTTTTGTTTGTTTACTGGTGTATGTTAGACATAGCAAAAATTCCAAATAATATGTTATTTTATAGTCTGATACCTATGACGATCCTTTTTCCATCTTTGGATATTGGATTGTAAACTATTTAAGTAAAGTTTTGTCTTACGTTTACGCGAATCTTATACATTGAAATTAAACAACTTCATACGGATTTTATCGCGTTGATTATTTTTTACAAGACACATATATGTATTACATTAATTTTGTAACTAAACTACTGTTGTTAAACACTTTTATTAGTTACTGTTTACTTCTAATAAGCTATTTAAATTATAAAGACTATTTAGTTTTTATTATACATTTTCCCCGACTTGTCGGTTGCTTTTCAGCAGCCATGTTCACGGGGGTCGATAAAACATGCGTTGATGTCTAATATATTGAGATAAGTGATGCCTATCGAATGAATAAATATGAACCTATGTACAACGTATTGTGGTATACAGTATATAAGTAAGTACTGATTTCACGATACGAATGGATAGAATATTATAATGAACACGCATTACGTTCAAAATAATGTCGTTTATTTCTCTAGTGTATTGGCACTATTTGCATAAGCTATTGATTAACAGCTTCGTTTTTTATGTACACAGTGTGTTTACTAAGAATTATTATGTAAATATTTATCTGTAAACATATCTGCCAGCAAAACTTATTATTTTCTTTAATCATCAGTCTAAAACGTTTTATAGACGATTTTATAGCACCCTGAGTTCATTAGGTCCAGTCCTAAGAGTCGTTGCGTAATGTTAGATAGTTTTTTACCTTCCTCAATAAATCCTAACCAATATTTGTTTGTTACGCTTTCACGCGTTAATTACTCAACCGATCATCATGAAATTTTGTATACTCTTTGTCAGGGTTGCAGAAAGGTACGACAAGTACCTTTCATTCAGAAAAAGCTCTGTTGTTAACTTAACCTAACCAACATTTAAGCGAGCGAAGCCGCGGGCAAAATAAAAATAAGTTAACGCGTTCAAACAAACAATCTATTTAGCTATATAATATTAGTATAGATTATAACACGTGTAAACTATTGATTTAGCTGGGGTGATTAGACTATATCTTAAGGCGAATCCAGAAGCAGATATATATTTTTGACTAACATAGCGTAATAAATAAAAATGTGTTACTTTTCTTAAATAACATAGTAAGGGTAGGACTCTATATATTAGTAAAGGAAATTAACTTTGGATTGTTATATTGAAAAATATATCATTATAAATTAGGTTAGGTTTTAGTAGACTCATACATTTTTATACAGTCTTCCTGTGTAAATATTTGTTCCCCTGAGGCTAGGTTAAGTACTTTAACTGAGAAGTTAAAAATGACAACTTCAAATTCTGAATCAACCGTAGTAATTCTAGGTGACAGCTTATCTGTTACAAAAAAGAGGCTTTACATTTAACTGAGGTAATAGAATAATTAGTTATAGTACATTCTTTGACACTAATAAATTTATTAGTAGATTTTGTTTAACTAAACTACAATGTATCTTTCATATTTCTATAAAAAACAACTTGCTTAGTTATTAGCATTTAATATATTTAGAGACACAGGTACCAGTACGGTAGTGAAGACTTGGCCAAAAGTATGGAGCACCTCTATGAGAACAGCATTTTTTTAAAAGTTTTGTATGGAATAAAATGAAACGACTTGTGTACATTTTAAATGATCTTTACTATGATATAAGAGCAATATTTTGTCTGTTCCGCTATCACAGCAGCTATTCTTCTTGGCATAGAGCCTACAAGATTTTTACACTGTTCTTCAGTTATGGCATTCCATTCTTGACGGAGGCGTCTTTTTAGTTCTTCTTTTATTGTTATTGTGTGGTGCCGGACCTTACGTTTTAGAATTCCCCATAAATGTTCTATAGGATTAAGGTTCGACGACTGTGCAGGCCATTCCAGGAGCTCAATGGAATTTGCACAAAACCATGACATTGTGCGGGCTGATTTATGGCATGGTGCGTTATCTTGTTGAAGTTTAACTCCATTAATTTTTTTGTCATCAAAAAGTGTAGAAAATGAAGGCAATAAAGCTGATTCCAAAACATTCGTGTATGTATTTTGTAGAGTCCATTCGGCCCTCACACACAAATATTTCGCCGACTCCTGTATCAGACATGCAGTCCCAGATCATCACGCTACCTCCACCGTGTTTTACAGTCGGGACCACACACTCTGACTTAAATTCTTCCCCCACACGGCTACGCACGAAGGTAGCACCAAGGGCTCCAAAGACCTAACGAAAACAAAATAAATTGAGTTTTACAAATCATGAAAAGATAACATTATAGCTTTTTAAATTTCAATAATTCTTATTTATCCATTTGGATATTGATATGATCTAACTTACCTCAAAGTTTGATTCATCTGATCAAACAATATTTGACTAGTGTTCTTCGGTGTAATGTTGGTACGTTAAGGCCCATGCGTAGCGAGCCTTTTTATTATTGTTAGAGAGCAATGGCTTCTTCCTGGCTTTACACCTTTTGAGACCAGCTTCCTGAAGTCTTCGGCGAGTCGTTCTGGCAGAAATTGTTTTGTTACTCGCCACTGAGAACTCAGCAGCGAGTCAAAAAAACCCTTTTTCCCCATTTTTTAAAGACTCTCTCACTAATTTTCGATCTTCACGGTCACCGGTAATATGTTTACGACCAGTTCTGGGCCTATCGCTGTGTGTACCGGTAGCGGCGAAACGCTCAATGGTAAGTTGCACCGCTCGACGCGAACACTTAACAGTTTTGGATATTTCAACTTGGAATTTTCCTTGTTCATGTAAAAGTTGAAGTTTCACACGTTTTTCAAGAGACAGTTCGGATGTTTTAGGCATTATGTATCGAAATTAATATAACTGAACACAAAATAATACAACAAGTGCGCTAGATCATGGTATGTGTACACAACGACGCGAAATAGTGAACTGAAATAAACATTGAAAATTACTAAACGGATAAGATGCTTTGCAACAGATGTTTTATTGGCCCTAACTGGGTACACTATTGTTTTAAATCTCTTTTGTTTCCTACTGCAAATGTTACGGACGTGCAAAATATATGGGTTGCTCAAGAGCAGCGATAGCTCAGTGGGGAGACCAACAGACTGCAATGCAGAGGGTCTCGGGTTCGAACCCACGTCGCGCACCTCTGACTTTCGGAAGTTATATGACTTTTCGAAATTATGTGCGTATTGATTGACAATTATCGCCTGCTCCGTGCCTTGGAAAGCACGTTAAGCCGTCGGTCCCGGCTGCCATGAACATCTATGGCAGTCGTTATTGGGAGAGTGTCGACACAAAAGATCCCACTGGGTCGAAGTGTCGCCGGTCTGCACTGACTGGCACCCACATAAGATAAGATAAGATAAGATATGGGTTGCTCCATACTTTTGGCCAAGGCTAGTAGTAATATTACTACAAATTCCTATATTCATACTTCTATTAGTTTAAACTATTAGATGAGACAAAGGATAGGCAGACACATAGTATTAGACTTATTCATTAGAATATTCAGGGTCTATCCGGCAAGGAGTTAGAATTAGATTTATTTTTTAAAGAACATGATATTGAAATATGTTATTTAACAGAACATTGGTTAAGAAGTAGTCAACTAATATTTAATTATGAATAAAACAGTTGTAAGTGCGTTTGTAAGAAAGAATTCTATACATGGTAGCTCTCTAGTATATGTATGTAATAATAATCTTAAATGTAAGGAATGAAATGATGTATTAAATCTGTCTATCGAGCGCACTGTTGAATTATCCTGTGTGGAGCTGGAGTAAAATGTCATAGTTTGCGTGTACCGACCACCGCAGAGTGACTTTAATGTATTCGAAACAGTAATGGAGGATATTTTAAAACGCTTATGTTAGGCATATAGTAGTGTGTGGTGATTTTAATATTAATTTACTTCAGCAATCAGTTCTTTCTGTAAGACTTATTAGTTATTAATTTATTTAGATCATTTAATTTAATCTGCTTTCGTTCAAATAGCTTCCTTAAATATGTCACGTCATGTCGTTCAAGGAAAAGCGAATACAAAAAAGTACTCTTTAGTAATTTCGTTAAACATTTATTTTTCGAACCAACTAGAATTACATCACATTCTGCTACCTGCTTAGACAATATATTTTGCGAATGCCAATTTCTAAGTAATGTCAAATCACTCAATATGGCCCCATATTGAGTGATTTGACATCCGACTATTGTGGGAAAAAGGTTGTATTTCCTATAAATAGGCCAATGACATCTAATCGCCTAAAGGAATTTAATAATAGCATTAATGCCAAGGTTGTCAATATGGACCGTTTGCGATAGTCCAGATGAACTATACGAGTCTTTGCTTAACGTTATTACACTGGAATACAACAAAATCTTTAAAATGAAGACATTTTACAAATAATTAAAAGTTGAGTTTTGTGATTGGGCAACACCTGGGATATATACAAGTAGAGCTAAGTTATATGAATTAAAAAATATATTTTAAATATAAACTTTGATTCAAATTTTGTTAAATATGTTAGAAATTACACAAAATTATTTAAAAAGACTTGTGCTACAGCCAAGTCCCTTTATTAAAAAACTAAAATTAATAATAAATGCCGACGATAAAATTAAAGCTACTTCGAACATTATTAATAATGAAACTGGACGCACCAAGTTGCGCGATAATATGTACTATTACTAGCTGAAACATTTAATAACTACATATATTGTCTTCTGTTTACGCGAATGTTATTCATTGAAATTAAACTACTATGTACGGATTTTATCGCGATAAAATCCGTATATAGTAGTTTAATTTAAATTGAATAACTACTTTGCAAAGATACCTGTTAATACAACTAGTTCCTTAAGGTAGATATTATTCCTATTTTTATTATTATTCCTTTAGATTCTGCTTTAACTAGTTCCAGTTAAAGTAGAATCCTTGGTTAGGGATAGCATGGTGGAGTGTAAAGTCCTGTTTAGTTTTAAATATGTACATCCGCATGACATAATAAAAGTATTCAAGTCACTTAATTCAAAAAAATCAGCTGACCACAAGTGTCAGCAGATTTTTTTCTATTTCTGTTTTGTATAACATACCGCCACACTGAGCCGTAAAATATTCAACGGATGCATTGACGTGGGCATTTTTCTAATTTAATTAAATGTAGCAAAAAAATACTATTATTTAAAAATGGATGCAAAAGTGATCCATGTAATTTCAGACCAATTTCTATATTACCTGCTATAAGTAAAATAGTTGAGAAAATTATATTACAGCAATTAGAGAGTCACTTTAACCTAAACAATTTATTTCATACACCATAATATGGTTTTAGAAAGGGTCGATCTATAATAGATGCGGTTACACTTTTAAAACATATTTTTGCTGCTTGGGTAAATTCGCAAGATGCCATTGGCGTATTCTGTGATATCTCAAAAGCTTTTACTTCGTAGAACATCAAACGTTATTGCGAAAGCTCAGGCATTATGGAATTCAAAATGCTGCACTCGACCTCGTTGGTTGTTACCTAAGCGATAGACTACAACACGTTGAAATCAACGGAAATAGATCTTCTGGATTACCAGTCGCAATGGGCGTGCCACAGGGCTCAATTTTAGGACCCTTTCTGTTTCTAGCGTATGTGAATGATTTGCCGTTCTTCGTACAGAAGTTGTGCGACATTGTATTAATTGCTGATGACACATCACTTATTTTTAAACTAGACCGTAAGACACCAAATTTACAGGGTGTTAATTCTTTACTCGCGCAAGTCCTGGACTGGTTCATGGCGAATAATTTACTACTCAATTCTAAAAAAACAAAATGTATTAAGTTTACATTGCCTAATGTAAAGAGTCCTAGCATAAGCATTAATTTAAATAATGAAACAGTAACATTTGTACAATCCACAGTTTTCTTAAGCATTATTTTAGATGATAAAGTTCAGTGGGGCGCTGAAATGTCGTGTCTTCACTTATTTAATAAGAATAGTGATATTCACAACTTAAACACTAGAAATAAGCACAAGTTAGTAGGTCCGTATCATCGTTTACATAAAGTTCACAATTCATTTGCGGGACTTAGTATATATGCTTTTTTAACAAACTACCGATTGATATTATAAATTTACCTTTACTCAAATTTAAATGTCAGCTTATCCGCAAGGGCTATTATTCAATCAATGAATTATTAAATGATAAAAACTCATGGAACTAGTTGCTTGTTTCATACAGAATTCAAACAATGTATGTATTATATAAGTCAATTTAGTTATGTGAAGGTACTTCGTGTTTATTTTAACGTTAAAGTATCTTTCTTTTCTTTTAAACAAACGTTGTAGTATTAACGTAAATTTTGTTTCGCACAAACTTCCTTTTCATGTCACAAAGTGTAAATGTATGCATCCTCATGCTATACTACTGTCTATTACAAATAACTACCTACTGATAAATATTATTTCAAACCTCAAATGCTTCTTACATAATATTATCAACCTTTTCTTTATTTTTAGTTTTAGAATTTAATTTTATATGGACGGTGACATATGGCATAATGACTGCAACACCTGGTTCGAAAATAAATTGTAAACATAGATTACTAAATAGAATTTGTATAATTATCCTATCTATCTACCTCTTCCTTTCTTGCAATCTTTAATTGCTTTTCCTTAGGATCGGCGACGCGCGAGTGATTGCAGAAAATGGACTCCGGTCACTGTTTACGTTCGAGTTTTGATATACTCGTTTTGATATAGGTATTATAAAAATGTAACCAGTCTGTGTCATGGAGATATTTTTGAGAAACTAATTAGCATCAACTATTTAAAAGCAATCTGATCCGAAAATTATAGTTATAGAACTTTCTCTGTCTGTCTGATTGTTTCGCCATCACATATAAACAGCTGAAGGAATCTTGATGCAATTTTCATAATTTATTTGGTTGGTAATTAACTAAAATTCTAAGCCACGTGTAAGATAAACTATAGGCCAATTGTCGTAATAAAATATATTCAGAATAGAGTACCGATCTTGACTAATAAATGTCAAATGTGAAAACAAATGCAATGTATGTTCACATATTACGTTTATTTTAATTTACGTGGATACACTTTGTGATATTTGTGTGACTGAGGGTCTGAACTGTTTTATGACAAGGCTTGGCGCTTTGAGCTCGTATAGTCGAACCGCAAATATGGTGCCTAGGTACTTACCTAGTATGTTCCACGTAAATAAAAACTCGTGCAAACTGTTGTTAACGCAGACTAAATCGCGGACAAACGTTAGTGTTGAATTTAAAATACCGCTGTTAATAAGGCGAGCAAATATTTAAATATTTGCCGCGTATGATTTGGGTATAAAACGACACATGTTGATGATTCTTGCGTGTGATTATTGACTAAGCAAGTTGTAATATACACGAGATAATTCTTTTGAGAATATTAATCAAATATTGTTTGTGCAGAACTCGATGACATGCCATTTATTATACCTACTTTGAGAAACTAGTAACTATTGTTTTAGAGTTCGGAAAAACTCTTATACAACAGCTTTGTCCGTCTGTCTGTTATACAACTTGCAACTCAAGAACCGTAACCATTCAACTCAGCATAGTCGATGTACCCCGAAATGAATATGACCTTTGACCTCAAGCTCACGTGATACCATTTTTTCGAACTCTAAGATTTACGGCAATTCATTGCCGTTTCTCACTTGTTTAATTTCCAAACTCATCATTAAGAGTCTTAAATAATAATTAATCATTTTCCTTAATTATGATATTTTAAATAAAATGTCGTAAATACTTACCGTGACGTTTTTTAGAAGGATTTTTTTGATATTCCAAGCGTCTCTTTTGAACCACCTGCAAAAAATAGCATTACGTAAAATAATTAATGGCGAGCTAACTGAACAAAAGAAACAACACATTTTTTTTGTACGTAGTTTACGTAATTTTACTTTAACTATTTTAACCCATACATATCGAGAAGTTATGGATGTAAAATTTGTTTGTATGTAGTCTTTGGAAATCTCTGGAATGAATCCATGCTCTATGTGGCTTAGTGGAATACCACGAAGAGGTCCAAAATTGACCTCATGCATGACACATACCGCACGACTATAATGACCTATTTAATACGCACGTATTAAATAGGTTATTATAGTTCACTTTAACGAAAAAGTTAATCATCGTGAGAAAACCTGCACGTCTGAGAGCTCTCTATAATGATCTCGAAAATATATAGTAAAGTCTATTAGTTCGCGCGACAGCGTGGTGGGCAGTGGGCTATCATCTAGTCCTTTTCATATTAAGAAAAGGCCCGTGCCCATGAATGATAGGTACAGCTTTTAAATAGGGTTGAAACTATATTAAAATGCAGTGCTACCCTATATTTGAGTAATATAGACTTAGGTATAATGGCATATCACGTGAGAAAAGGCGCGAGAAGCGGCTTATATTGATAAAAATATTTATAAAGATAGAAGCGTTTACCTACCTCGTCCGTAAACTTGTGCGTGAGGTTGATATTATCCTTCTGTTGTTTGGCGTAGTGAGTTAGGTTGAAAATGCAGTCTGGTTGGAGCCACACCTTGAACAGGCGCATGTTCAAAATGGTCATGACGGTATGCCGCGCGCGGAGGTACGGCGTGTCGGGAGAGTGCTGAACGTCCATGCGTTCGCCCATGGCCGTCTCTAGAGAAGCAGTCAGAAATATATTAAAAAAATTAAGTACTTAGGCGTGTAAGGATTTTTAATCGTTTTCCAAGAATTGACAAATAATTCTCAATTTTGATTTCATGACAATGTATAAAAACGGTAGGTATAATAATAATAAGAAAATATTAATTTATCAAATACGTTCAGGTATTTTTAAACGATCAGTTGACTGTTGTTACTTGAAGAATGATTTTATGATGATATTTTTAGTGGTGGTTAACTTAAATTAAAGGATATTATTTACATACATATATATACATAATTAAATATTTAGAATGTAATAATATATTTTTTTCTTTTTTTATACTATTAAGTTGGCAAACAAGCATACGGCCCACCTAATGGTAAGTGGTCACCGTAGCCTATGGACGCCTGCAACACCAGAAGCATCACTTGCGCGTTGCCAACCTTTTAGGAAAGGAAATGAGAAGGAGAAGGAGTGAGAAGGGGGAAAGTGGGTGATTGGACCTACGGCACTCTCATTCACCGAACGAAACACAACAGTAGGAATACTGCTATTTCACGTCGATATTCTGTGAGAGGGTAGTACTTCGAGCCGGCCCATTCATGCTGAAATCAGCGAGGCTCTACTACCTATACAGGCTGTATCCTTTTAAATAATATTACGACGTTAAGCGCCGCGCCGTCGTAAATAGAATATTTCTCAGCATCGCTGACGACTGGAAACGTGTCCAGAAAATTGACAGCAATGCCACGTTGAATGCGAATGCTCATTCTGCTTGCTACAAAAGACTACCATTTTGGTTACGCGAATCACCTGAGGCATAAATTAGTAATACTTTTTATGTTACAAGTGGTAATAGATAACTCTAAGAGCATTACGATTAAAACTTGTTGTCACTTCAACAATGGTATTAGAGGGCATGAAAAATAATTTTAGATGTTTATATGGAATGGTTTAAAGTCTCTAGATAATGTCAAACAAAGGCATAACGAAGGTTACTCTTGGCTACTGCCCTTTAAACATCATCACGATGATGCGATTAGTATTGACATTCATTAACTGCTACGCGACGGCCATTTACACACAACGTCGCATTATAACGTCTATGCTTCATCTTATTCTACGCCGAGGGAAAGAGATATAGTTAGTAAGAATTACTTACCAAACACAATATCCAGTGTGCAGGCAGTAATGTATTTTAAAACATCGAACTCTCCTTTACCCGACTGCTCGTCCAAACGTTCAAGAAGCACATTGGCTTGTTCAGCTATCACTCCCAAGTACTCCTCAACAACTTTGTTGTGAAATACCGGCAGCAGTACTTTTCTATGAGACTTCCATAAATTCACTGTAATATTGAAATATTATTAGTAACGTATTATTGCATTAAGCATTAGGCAGACGCCTAACCTTTACTGGATTCCCAGGAATATCCATAGAGGCATTGTACTGAAGTTAAGTACCTATACACATAATCTGCTATATTTTGACTCTTTGTTATGAGTCCATTCCCGTTTTGTGACTGGAAAGGTGCCCAACAAACAGCAATACATTTACCTAATGGCCATGTTTGAGTGATTCGCTTAATTGCTTTCGAATGATATTAGAAGACACTCAGTACGTACTTATGGCGTTGTTAATTTATTCGAATTTGCATAACATAGCGCATTGCCAGAATTTGAGCCAGGTTTTAAATTGCCGGATCTGAAAATAGACCCCAAGAGCTCATAATCGTGCAAGCACTCACATTTGTCAGTAGAACAAAGAGCTCATCAAATAAATGCGCGCTATTTTGTGCTAGTATTGAATAGAGTAAATTGACGACTGGCAAATTACGTATTTGCATTATTACTACCTACATGCCAATGGATATCTATGCTATTGTTCCTTTAATATTATATGTGCATACAATACATTATCCAACAATATATTTTGCATATTTGTTTTAATAGAAACATATACAATACACAAGTGAGATGAGATTTAACTTCTTTTATTGCTATTTGTGGCAGAGATAACGGCTCACCTGATGGTACGCGAAAAGCCGCTGTCGTGTTGTGTATTCCCTTAAAACTACTGATGCTTAGCTAGTAAAACATAATAAAGCCACTGTCTACCGTAAACAATATCAGTAGTACAATGGATGTAAAGGAAAACAGGAAACAGTATGATGTAATAATTATTTTCAATAGTCATTGGGTCTCCATTATGATATTTTTGCACGGCGTTTGAAAATAGTCATATTTGTTATTATTTGGTAGACGGAATAAGGGCCGCCTCGTATAGAGTGTGAAAGTTTAGACTATAAATGTTGGCTATTTTGTTCCTTAAATCATTTCTATTTTTATTGTGGTTAGCTTATTGTATATCAATCCATCAATCAACTAATTACAGTCCATTGCTGAACATAAGCCACAAGAACCGGTCATCCGCCTTGATATTGTGTACGTATTACAATAAAACAACATTTACTAATTATTATTCTTGTTACGTATTTAAATTATACAATAAACATCAGTCTTAAATATTTACATGGGGCCACAAAGAGGCCATGGCCGAGCCAAGGGCGAAGAAAACGGTACACAACATCTTTGTCAAGGCAGTTCTCTAACACCACTTGTGCATCTGCTGGGTCAGCGACAGCTGCAAATACACACGTAATTATAAGATTAAATAATATTAATTTATTTGGATAACCTCGCTACGTGTAGCGTTAGGAGTAAATGCGATAACTGTTAAGACTTATGAGGATCAGCTGCTGTGTTATAGTGATTTTCTGTTAAGTCTTTTTCAATAGCAGCATGTTTAGAACTGTGCCCATTACACAAATAAAATGTGGGTATAATATATACATTTGCCTACCCCTGTCCGGGCATACAAGTTTGGCTATGTTTGATAGTAAATATTTTTTTGACGGGCATGTATGGCGTTAACAATGGTTTATTAATTTTGGGGTTTAACTAACGCCAAAATTAATTAAGGAATACAAATAAAACCGAAAAGCAATAATTAATTTTGGCCTTAAGAAGCCTCAACAGATCTCGTCACTGTCAAGACGTTTGAGGAGAATTTGCGGTATGACCCAGATGAGGTCAAAAAAACATGATGTAGCCCTCTACATCAAGTTTCTTTTGGCTCTATTTGGTTGGTAACCATCCACCTCATTAAAATAATGATTCAATGATCATTAAAATAACGGGAATAGCTTATTGATACCAATCAATAAACTGTTTCCGTTATTTTAATGATCGTGAAAATTCAGAACTCAAGAGAACGAGTTGCTTTATATCCTGCCAATATGCCTGCCAAGATGTAGTACACTTACCCACATATAATTTAGGACCAAGCCAAAGTTTCGCTGAGTATTTATGCTTAAAGGCTAATTCAGCTACGCTCCAAATATTCTTGTGTATTTCTGTAACAAAAAGAAAAATAATCAAGAGATTATTTAAGGAAAATGGCTTAAGGAAAATGGAGGTACTTTAATAATTATTATATACATTGAAATAAAACTTATTAAACTTTTACGCGTCTGTCTTGTTGACAAACTTATTTGAATAATTGTATTTACACAAGACTCCGCGTTTCGGTCGCTTTTCAGCTGCGGATAAAAAGGAGAGAAATTATATTTTAATATGTTGCATTTAAGTATCATATTAACTATGATTATATCGATTTATTTTATTTTTATTGCCTTATTTAGTTGCTTCTTGATAGTATGATTATCGACTATATCGACTTTGGCGTCCGGGGGCTAAACACAGTCACTTTTCATTGTGTCTACGTCCTTACGTAGACACAATGACCTTTCCTTCAGATCGTTTTTCAAACAGGGCGGCCGATCTTAAAGGAGACTGGCCATCTGCGCAAGAGACCACCTATGTGTCCGCTAGCTAGGTCCGGATTATTACAGACAATTTCTTGCCAGAAAAACCCAATTACTCTTGTTGACTCGGGATTCGAACCCGAGACCTCATGCATAGCAGTCGTATAGACTACCGCTGCGCTACCGAGGTAGTCAACATATAGTTATATTAACACTGACTGACATAAGTTTGTATGAAAAATGCTAGATCTATATAACTTTACATGTATTTATAATAATAATAATAATAATAATATTCTATCACATACACACAACACCATCTAGCCCAAACTAAGCAGAGCTTGTACTATGGGTACTAGACAATGGATATTTAAACATACATATTATATACTTTTTTTGTAAATACATACATATAATACATAGAAACACCCAGACCAAGACAAACATTCATGTTCATGCACACAAATGTTTGACTTGTGCGGGAATCGAACCCGCGACCTCAGGCGTGGCAGTCGGTTACACTGACCACTACGCCATCGAGGCCTACAATGTTCATAAAAAAAAATCACTCACGTTGTGTATCTCCCAAAAATATAGCTCCGTTGCCAATGAGAGGAAGTGCCCGCGGCATCGGAAGACTTGCTGTCATTTTGTCCAAGCGCTGCGCCCGCGTGTGCCAGTAAATCCAGTAAATGCATATCGCTAACAACCCGACGACTAATATAATCATTGTAGATTTCTACGAAAAAAGTTATTCTTTTGGGTGATCTGTCGCAATTATAAGAAAAGCCGGTACTATCAGATCTTCAGCAGTTTGGCAGCAAAGATGCTGATATTCTTGAAAATCAGAAATAAAAATAGCTCATCTTAACTTCTGGTTGATCTGTCTAACTGTAAGAAAAGCCAGCCAGAACCATCAGATATTTTTTGTAGCAGTTTCAAAGAATGCTGATATTCTCGAGAGAGTTACTAAAGTAGGTAATAAACATAACACACAAGTTGTCATAGATCAATTTTCAAACATACGCTATATTTTTAAATAAATGGTTCTGCCGATCGTATGTATGATATACCTATGATGTGATGTGTCACATTTTATGAATTTTTATTAATTTAGATACTTTCATTCTCACTCATTCTAAATTTAAAAAAATAGCTACTGAATTTCTAGCTGATCAAAATTGATACTCTTTAGTTAATCTTGTTATAATATAATTTTCCTTTTCTTGTTTTTTTTTTGCATACCTAATGCACGTCCGTTATCTTTACTACTCTACTTGTAAATTCGTGGACAATAGTGTGGGTTATACGTTTTTGATATTTAAAACATTGCAATGTATAACTTTTTTTGTCCCAAATAAATAAATAAATAAAAAAGTCACTTGCAGAACGCTCGGCAAAACACATTATTTTCTGTGATTATGCTCACACTCACACTTTTGTTATCGTATTGCAGCTAATTAAGATACGGTTAATAAGAACAGCAATCATTAATTTCTAGTAATATATAAGTAGCATCTGAATACGGGACTTGTCCTTTTATTAAAGGCAATTTCCGCACTGAGGATAATTCCTTTGCAGTAAAAGGGGACACAAAGAACACACAAAACTTGGAATAACCATTTGGGAATCATATAATATTTCGTCAATCAAACTTATGACCAGCATTGGCCACATGACCTCGGAAACAACTGCATCATCTATCCAAAATGCCGTCCCCGATCAAATCCAGGCTATTTATTAAACGTAAAAAATACGGAACGGTTAATGTCGCTATCACTTAATTCACTTAAATTATTACTTACTAAGAACTATTTTTTACTTCTGATTTTCTTAGAAACAGTAGGTGTTTTTAAATATCTTGGTGTAGTGCTTGTTCACCGTGTGCGTTCGGGATCACAATTAAACTTAGACTGTAATGGTAGCACGACACTCGACTCATTACTCATGAATGCCTTATTGACTGTCACGCTTTGAGGTAAATAACGGCCATCATTAGCTAAGATTTAAAAGAGATGAAATGATGTATTTCATGCACATCCGATGGTTTTCTTATCGTTAGCATTAGATATTAACTGCCTGCTACTACGTTCGCTTTCGCATGGAAAGTGCATTCAGCAATCACGTATAAGTTAAAAGTTTAAAAATATGGAATACCTTAAGAATGTTCACAAAAGAATTTGGTTGTTTCTAAGATAAATATAGCTCAAATTTGTAAAACAGTTTTGTTGCTCGTCCAAACACCTCATAGATAATTCGGTGGAATGATATTCTTGTACCTTCTGAACGTTTTGTCGATAAATGTATTTGAAAATAATTAACTAGTCATGAGTTCATGACCAACTCCACTTTGCTTGGAAAATTATTATCGTAGATAGAGGTCAAAATATATCTGAGTCTATTAAATCGTTTTTAATGTAACGTACCTATGTTGAGTCTGACATAGGCGATTAAGGTACTTCATTACATAAAATCCTAATTGTAACTTGTGTCATTTAAATTTTAAAAATTCTTACATTAATCATGCATGCTCTTTGGTTTAGGATATTCCTGGTCTATCGCCATAATTTCTTCGATCTGGTTAAAGAATGTTCACCTACATAATTTCCTGCCAATTTTAGCGTGAACCACATTCACTTTGGATATTTTCTTAGTCAATCTTTTGTAGATCACGTTCTCTTTTTTTTTTTCAGATTTTTATTTATTGTTAATTACAACGGTTAAAGAAACCAATTACAATAATTAACATAGAATACATACTCATTACGATAATTACATAGATTAAATACAAAAACCTTGGTAATAATGATAATTTATATATACCTACAATTAATATCTAATACGGCCCCGTGGATTCTCTCGCATACTTTTTCTCGCAGAACACCAGGCATACTCACTTAATTTCATTTCACCTGTCAGCAAAAATATCACGCTCAGGGTTGTCAACCAGGAAGGCGTTAAGCACTTCTAAAGTGCGACACACTGGAGACTCGGCTCTGGCGACTGTGTGACACACCGGCTGCGCAAACAACGTAGTTGTTGCGCACAAATAAACGACTAAGTAGGTTATGGAGATCAGGACAGTCTATTCTTCCTCGAAGGGTTTTACAGCCAACCAAAAGCTGATCAAGGCCTCTTCTAACCTCCAGTAAATTGAAACCCAAAGCCCCTAATAGGTAGTTAGTTGGGTACATGGTATTGTCTTTTGAATAAGTACCGGAGGCAGGTTTTTTGTACCTTTTCAAGTATTAATGTTTGTTTGGTTGTATGAGGATTCCAGACGCAAGCGCTCGTCTCCAGTTTACTTCGAACCAACGTAATCTACAGAAGCCTAATGACTATTTGGCGCAATTCCCACACCTCGAGAATCCATATTCTCGAGGTGTGGGAATTGTGCAAAATAAACCCTAAATGTCTGAATGACTCCTTCGCAAGTGCAGAAACGTGGTCATCTAAAGACGGACATCAAAGGTCACTCCTAGATCTATAATCTTGTTGACACGAGTAATTGTTTGGTCAGCTAATGTGTAGTGATACAGAAAAGGTCGCAATTTTCTGGAGTAGGTCACAGCGTGACACTTGCTAGAATTAAAAGTCAGCTTGTTCTTGATGCTCCATTGGTGAACTTAATTGATAGCATTTTGTAGTAATACACAATCAGCATTAGTATTTATCTGCATTACTAGTTTAAGATCATCGGCATATAAGAGGCATTTTGCAGTTGTAACCTTATCAATTAAATCATTAAGGAACAAGAGCGGACCTAGCACAGATCCTTGACTCACACGATAAGTAAGAATATTTACATATGTATTATGTCGTATTCTTAATCGACTTCCTTACTTACTATATAGATAAACATTGTTATAAAAAGGAAAAGCTCAATAATTATAAAGTAGCGTAAATGATAATGATCTTCGGTCAACTAATTTATGCGCGCCTGGTAAAGTAAATTGGTAATTAAACATTCTTTACATACACCAATAATGTGAATTTATTCACCACCGTATGTACTTAGAAGCTAGTTTGATATTCAAACGTGGATACCATGTTTACACATATGTACATATTCGAACGAAGGAGCTCCCTATAACGTCATGTAACTTATAAAAAAGATTAATTTTATTTCAAGTCGGTATGAATATTATCAATAAACACAATTCTTTAAAAGTAACTTATGCCTAAAATATTATAAAACAGAAAAAAAGAAAAACTAAAACCCTGTTTATTCTTTCCGCGAAATAAAGACCAGCCCTCTTGTCATGGCAAGCGTAGTTAGCCTTTTTGCTATTTCTCTATAGAGAGCACGAGCACTGGGATCCGATGACCCTAGCGTTTCGACCCCAAACGGCTCAAAAACATAATCTCCTACCAGGTTTTTGTATTTGCGCCGTTTGAGAGTTTCCGCGGATGCAGCAGCAGCGCCAGCTCAACCCGCAGTGCTGGGAAGATGTAATGGCACAAGGGTGTCAAAATAATGACATATTCATAGAATTTTGACAGAAGTCTTAGATTTGACCTTAATTTTTTGATTAATTCTTGTCAAAATTACTACGCTCCGCCTGATTTTAAGCAGTCATATAGTCCACGAGCAGAGCCTTCTACACCGCGCCCTTACAAGACGTGGTACCGAGGTCATTGACGGCCTAAGAAGGTGGTTTTTCAGCGGGGCGTGAAAAATCTATGTATATAATCTCTTAGAGTTGACATAGGAACAGCTAGCCGACGATATCGACGATGAAGTGACAGTTCCCGCGATCAGTGGATCTCGTGTGTCTGCACAGAGGAGGCACACCATGGTGGTTTTAGTCGGTAGTCCTCTCTAGGAAAACCTGATATAACCTCATCGTCTCCCTGTGACGAGGGATTAGCATAACGCGCATTTCTCCACGTGAAAAAACCTACAATCGCATGTAATTATGGAATAGATAATTATCTATTATCGCTTAATATTACGCTTGTCTTCCATCTTGGCAAAATAAAAGAAAATGTTTAATTAGTATGCTTCAAATCAAATCAAATAATTTATTTGCTGATCAGGGGTATGCATGACATTCTTATATACTGTAGTGTAGAGTATTCTCAAAATAAACATACATAGACTCACGTCTTTTTTCGGAGGGGTTGATAGATCATTACTATTTTTTGCTTCGAACTGCCACATGCCTCTTGAATCAGTTCTCAAGATAAAGTTTAATTCTAACGAACTTTGAAATACGTGTCAAAAGCTAACAACACCGAAAAACATGTGTCTATGTATGTAGGTACGTAATAAGTATCATGGTGATATTGTGTAAAGTATACAAGTAACATCATCAGTCGTCATACTTAGTTCATAAGACTCGCAAAACTTTAATTAAATAGGTATAATCGCAAAAACAAATATTAGTTGTTTGTACGCATTACGAATACTTAAAGATAGGGGAAAAAAGAATTAAGACTTTTAAAACATGCGTTAAGGATGATCAGGTCATCAAACTGTGATTTAAGTAGGTACTTACCGCTAGTGATACCCACGATTTCCTATCATTGAACATATGGAGCAGAGATGTTGCGGATGCAGATTTTATGACATCCGCGGATGCGGATACAGATATTTGAATACTCACATCCGCAGATGTGGATGTGGATACGGATGTCCAAATCTATGGCGGTAGCTCCGCAATTGCGGATGCGGATGTTGATGAAAATTGTGTATTTTATTTAATAAAAAGTATCTAATATAACCGCCTTTGCAAGTTCAAGCCTGTTTTGCAAAAGTTCACAAATTAAACACGCACTAGGTACTGAACAACTGTTTACTAGGAACACTGGCTGGCGATAGTAATACAAATCTGCATGCTATTGTTGATAATATTTTCAATTCTTCTCAATGAATGGTTTATCATTTAAGTAGATTTTTATTTACATTGACCTTTTTATTGTTTGAGGTAAAATAGCAATTTCTTTTTGAGTATAGCGTTTGCTATACCATTTTCTGGTGTTTCTTGATTCTTATCTTCACTTTAAAAATCATCGCGCCATTCATCGGCTCACCCATTTTCATTCTTGTCGCAACCTGCGCTATATCTGGATCCGCATTAACATCCGCGTTGATTATTGCGGATGCGGATGCGGACGCAGATGTCCAAATCAATGCCGAAGCTCCGCAATTGCGGATGCGGATGTGAATATTTGCAACATCTCTAATATGGAGTATGGTCCGGCCGGTCTCGGCTGTCAGATGGAGAACCAATGGGCAGCAGACGCTTATCCCTGTCCCACAATCAAAGATCAGTTTGAGGTATATCCTGCTCAGAGAAACTACTGCGTCCCGTCTCCACTCATCTGGCGTATTGCCATCTATGTATATCGAATTTCCGGTATAAAAAATTACGGAGTGATAGTTCATTATATGAACATTAGACAAAATATTATAAGATACACTTAATAAGGTTGTGTCACCTGGGTATTGCATCCGTAAGCCAAAGATAGATACAAAAAGATGCTATACATACAATGTTATTATTAAAACTTGAATAAACTGGCAAATATTATGGCTGCATATAAAATGTAGTGTACATAACAAGTAACAACACTTTCATGATTTGTTCATTTATGGAGTCGTCAAATCAACACGGGATTCGTCGGTAACAATATTATTCAAATATTTCGACGGCCCCTACGTACATGTCTAAAATAGCATTTTTTTTATTTCATAATTTACTTCATTTTATTGATATGCATATTTCTACGAAATTTCGATTTTTAGTTATCATTTATTCAAAAGATACGAAAACGTATATGAAGACAAATATCAGAATTCTTAAGTATTTGTCATCGTATTTACGGACATCTAGACATAACGTCTTATACCGTGTTTTAAATTACGCGCCATTTTGCGTGAACGCGGACTTGTCAGACTTAATGTCCTTTACATCGAATATTAGACGTGAGCGTGTTTATTCCTGTTGTCGTGCAAAATTATGTTTTAATAGCCATTGTATTTGGTAAACTGTGTATTGTTCCAATTGATTAATTTATAACGATATATTTCTCCACAGTTTGTATAAACTATGTATATACGGTGTTATATCATTATACTTTATTTTAATTACATTTAACATTTCTTTTTACTTTTTTAGATTAACGAGATAAATGAAGTCAAGTCTAATATGTCCGTTTATACGTTTATTGGAACAATTAATTTACAGAGTTGTTCCTATTTACGTTTAGTGTTCAACTATTTTATATGTTTGTTTTAGCGGAACCCATGTCTCAAAACAACACCAACTCACACCAACTTCATTATCTGAATGTAAGGAACAACCAGCAATGGGAAATATTCGTCGCGCTTGAACCTAAAGCTTCATTTCATAGTGAACATGCATCAACTTCATGTAATTTCCTATCTCAAAGCGATTTAAATTAATAATAACCGACACGATAAGTGATATTTGTAGCAATGAATTTGATGATATTCGTTGTGACAAAAATTATACCAACGTAAACGATTCTTCTAACAACAACAACGACAACTTTACGCCTTTAGATGTTGATGAAGACTTTTGTTTAGACAATTTTTTACATAGCACGCCTCATAATATGATATACTTATTATTAGTTGATATATAATATACTTCCTTTAGAGATATCTCCAAAGGAAGTATATGGGCTCGGTATTAGTGTTTTGATTAGGCTATCAGGCTATCATGAATCATACTTGTCAACAATATTGTTGACAAGTGTGATTCATATCGTGAGAGTACTCCAGTTTTATCAGATATTTCATTCAGATTCAGTCCCTTAGCATCCAGCAAATTATCTGGCGCTTCAACACCCCATTCAAAGAAAAATAAGTGCTTGTATGTAAAAAAAGCATTAATTAAGAACAGAACTACTAATAAATGTAATTGGCTAGATGTAAAAAGAAAATTGCTTCTAAATTTAGGTAAAAGTCATATTTCTTATTTAGGTAAAGAGCAGATGGGAAAAAAATTAAACATTCTTGTTACACAAACTGTCGATTGAAATTTTTTGCAAAATTCTATACGTCCACCCGAGAGAAAATCTTTGATAAATTTTGGGATTTAGGTGATCATTCTCGTAAGTGTACTTTTATTGCTTCTTATATGAAAAAAATAACAAAATAGCAATGGACACAGAATTCCAAAACGTTAAATGTATTTAAGATTTCTTCACCATGTGAATTGCCTAATAATTTGAAAGAAAAGTGATGGTATATAAGACCATGTTTAAAAATACTCTTACCGTTAGCAATTTTTTTATCCAGTCTGCTATAAGAATATAATAAACAACGAGCTTAACATTGCCTTCCATTTGCCAAAGAAGGATCAATGTGATATATGCCACGCAAATAAGAACAACACTTTACCATCGGAAGCTGATAAAATAAAATCGCAATCGTATATGCAAGCAATATCTTTAAAATAGACGTATGCCATCGTTTCTTAGAAAAAGGCCATACGCATAACGAGGCCTATAATGTACACGTTTGATAGAACAAACAGCAAAGAATAAATTGACCTTAACCTGACGAATGGTGTACTTTGGTTCGTTGGGCAAAACAAAACAGTCCTCCATATTAAAAATATTGGCTTAAAGACACTAATGAAGAAAATATTTGCTGGACTAAAATTAGAGCAATAAAAGTTTATGCAAATCAACCAGACGTTGTAGAGTTTGAAGAAGAGTATCAAAAACTGAATTGTACCTCAAACAGAAAAGTTACGAGGAAAAGTAAAACAGCAGTGCAGGAAATAATATCCATAGAAAAGTTATGTACAGAGTCCATTCTCATACCTGAAGCTAAATATAATGATTTGATTAACTTATGTGACACTATGATAATTCCGCAAAAATATAATAATTATTATAAAAATCTAATGCACAGTAACTATACATATGTTGAAGATGAAGAAGACTGATTATTACGTATAATTTACTTTAATTATTACTAAGTATTGGTGCCGATTCTGTCGCACATCTAAATCACATTATATTACTTATATAGTTATATTTACTACGTCAAGCTTAGACTGCTTTTTTGTTATGTTTTATTTAACTGTGAAAATTTATATGTGATACTTAGTACTTATTAATTACTTACGGCCAAAGATAATAAAGCTGTGATTTAATAATTAATCTAAGCATTGTGAGAGACTACTTAAAATAATTAAGAATTAATATCGAGTTAATAGTTAGGTATCTATTTTTTCAGTTGATTTTATAATTAATTTCAATTTAATGTACCACCGTGATAGTATAGTGATAAGTCAATTAGGTACAATTACCTTAAGTCTGACTAGTAATTAAAAAGTCACTGTGATTACTAAGAAGTTATAGCATACCATAATATATAGAATTGATAAAAAATAAACCATTAACAATAAACGCGTAACGTTTTAATAGTTATTTACCTATTTATTAAGATGTCTTTTTTTTGTTGTATAATAACAACTATAAGCCTGTTCTTTGTAGCCACGTATAAAAGGATATGTCTGCCTGTTTGCCATTTTTTACAATTGAGCATGACTCACATCTACTTGAACGTAACTAAGTTAAAAATGGTAAAATTACACAACATTTTCTTTAACATATATCTTATTTACTTCATAAAATTATGTTTCAATTTTTCCTAGGTACAAACGTATATAAAAGACTTGAACGTATAAGACCTTTTTTCACAGTTGACGTAAAAACGGTCATCATACAGTTTTGATAGGAAAATTGAGGATATTCAAAATGATCGCTACACCATTACAACCAACTTACATTGAGTATTACAGATCAACAATAAAATATAGTAGTTATTCCTCATGAAAAACTTCAGACCAGTTTGAAACTTACAAACACTCTCCTGTAAACTACGACTTTTGACATGTCGCTTTGTACTTAGGGGCCGTCGATTTATTTATGCAAAACTCGGTGACATCTCATTTGTTTTATGATATAAAAAATAACGAATATTTCTAGGAATTATGGGTCTGTCGCAATCATGTTGTAATTTAATTAGTAGGTAAAAGAGCAATTAACGTAATTAGAATTACCCTAACTAAAAGGAATTTACAAAAATCTTATGGTGTTGTTTACTAGCTATATAAAAAAATACTCGTGCCTATTTAAATTAAGTTAAAAAAACAAAGGGCATTCATCTCACATTTAAGCTGGCCGAAAATATACGGTTTCCTCCTGATCAGGTTTCCGAAACAGGGATTCAGATTCGTCATTCCGTCAGCTTTGCGCAGACGTTGGGGTTTTTTCATCAGGAATTAGTATTACCAGTACGTACGGTAACGCCACCGTGTTTAGCTAGCTCTGATGTACCTATTCAAAATGGAAATTTATTTTCGTGTGCGGCGGTACATACAGAAATCTTCGGAAACCTGATCAGGAAACCGTATGTTTGCGGCCAGCTTTAAAGGTGGAACTCTCTTAATATTATATGGGTTCTGTTATATCGTATTTCTTTAGAGGTAATTAATTAATACACTCATTTATTCTAATGAAAAACACGTTTAATAAGAGACCAGCACACTGAGCACACAATACAAAATCATAGTTTTTATCTATGTTGCAACCATAGATTGCACAACTGAGCACTTCAGGAAAGTGCTGCCCTCTAACTTAATATTATATACAACACTCTCCTCCTCTTTACCAGAAAAGAAACTAACTTAAACATTTACTGACATATATAGCAATATATTAAAGAAACATAGGATATAAGTAATATCCTTAATGAAATGACATAAAAATAAAATCTTATTCTAAATTTTGGCTACATTCTAGAAGTTGATTGGCATGTCGTTTCCATTTAAGACCATCCACTTCTACCAGGTAAGTAACACCTGGTACTAAGATATCAATAATTTTACCTAATGACTAATTCTTTTTATTTTTTCTTGAGTCTTTTACCATTACTTTTTCTCCTACTGAAAATGATTTATAATTATCTTTACTATTTATTGTTAATTTTACTTGTTCAAAATCTATTTTATCATTTACTGGATTCGGTCTTAATAATGAGAAACCACATCTCAACTCTCTTCCTAGCATCAATTATGCTGGAGTTTTGTGAATAGTAGGTACACACCTATAATCAAAAAGAAATAAATTACATGCATACTCAAGTTTTTTGCTGGCACAATCTTATTCTATTGCAATAGTTGAGGTGGGCAATCATAGGATGCGGGTCGGGTTTCTCTCTTTCTAATTAACTAATAAGCAGTATAATTTAACTGTGCTTAAATTAAAGAAGGTTCTCAATTCCTACCGTATGTTGCTTTTATTAGGTTTTTTGGTACAGTCAGCAATAAAAATAGTGAACGTTTATCAACTTTATATAAGTACTAGATGTTCCCTCGGTTTCACCCGCGTTTATCGTTACTGCGCCGCCCCCGTGCGTCGTAGCGTGATGTTATATAGCCTATAGCCTTCCTCGATAAATAGGCTATCCAACACTAAAAGAATTTTCAAATCAAACACTGGTTCGATTTGAAATTACTACTGAGTAATCACGCAGAATAAACCAGGAGAGACATCGTTTGTACTATGTCGGTAATGGTTAATTATTTTGCTGCGATGTTATTTTAAAACTGCGATATCTCCTAAGATATTCATTGAAATCGAATGATGTAAAGGGCAATTTTGTTTTAAATTAAATACTTGTGATGAATAACGTATTTATTTGGATAAGGATTAATATCATGTTTATAAAAATACCTTCGCAAATAATGCATTATTTTAGAACAAATTTCATTAGCATAAAAATGGTAATAGTGAGCCAATCTTAAAAGATAGACATATGCTGTCGCGGACTTTTTTTTAGAACTTTTAAAGGGGAACAATTCTGTCATACATGATTTTTGTGAAACTTTAACTGTTTACGCAGCGCACGCAGCGGAAGCTCTCAAAAGGAAAAAATACCCTCTGATTTTGAAACATTCTTCATTAGTGCTCCGCTCCTATTGTTCTTAGCGTGATGATATATAGCCTATAGCCTTCCTCGATAAATGGGCTATCTAACACTGAAAGAATTTTTCAAATCGGACCAGTAGTACCTGTGATTAGCGCGTTCAAGCAAACAAACAAACAAACTCTTCAGCTTTATAATATTACTAGATGTTCCCGCGGTTTCACCCGCATTTATCGTTACTGCGCCGCCCCCGTGGGTCGTAGCGTGATGTTATGTAGCCTATAGCCTTCCTCGATAAAAAGGCTATCCAACACTAAAATAATTTTTCAAAACGAACCAGTAGTAATCGAGCAGAATAAACCAGGAGAAACATCGTTTGTATTATATCTGTAATGGGTAATTATTTTGCTGCAGTGTTATTTTAAAACTGCGATATCTCCTAAGATATTCATTGAAATCGAATGATGAAAAGGGCAATTTTGTTTTAAATTAAATACTTGTGATGAATAACTTATTTATATGGATAAGGATTAATATCATGTTTATAATAATACCTTCGCAAATAATGCATTATTTTAGAACAAATTTGGTTAGCATAAAAATGGTTATAGTGAGCCAACCCTAAAAGATAGACATATGTTGTTGCGAAATTTTTTTTAGAACTTTTAAAGGGGAACAATTCTCTCATACATGACTTTTGCGAAACTTTAACTGTTTACGCTGCGCACGCAGCGGAAGCTCTCAAAAAGAAAAAATACCCTCCGATTTTGAAACATTCTTCATTGGTGCTCAAATCCTATTGATCTTAGCGTGATGATATATAGCCTATAGCCTTCCTCGATAAATGGGCTATCTAACATTGAAAGAATTTTTCAAATCGGACCAGTAGTTCCTGAGATTAGCGCGTTCAAGCAAACAAACAAACAAACATACAAACAAACAAACTCTTCAGCTTTATAATATTAGTATAGATTGAAATTAAACTACTAAATACGGATTTTATCGCGTTGTTTATTTGACACTATTACATTTTGAAAAACTGTTACACTACTATAATCACTATTAAACTTTACAAATTTTTAAGCTAATTAAATTATTGAAACTATTAAAACTATTTATCTATTATTATACTATTATACTATTTAGATTTATTTTTACACTTTCCCCGACGTTTCGGTTGCTTTTCAGCAGCCATGGTCTCGGGGAGACTAAGATGGTAGTTGTCTCAATGTTCCAGTGTAGTTATTTCAAAGTACCCGAACATAATTTAATCATGGGTGTTTCTATTTACGCAGAATGAACTCAAAGTATCATGAAGTCTAGCTGTGGTTTTCTTCTTCTTGGGTTTGACTAGTTGAATTACTGGATCCCAAGCTGGTGGTACATTTTTTAATAATAATAATAATAAATTCATTTATTCTCACCACATTACATCACATAGTACATGAAATACACGCACGTACGGTTCACAGAATTAGAACTATTAGGTACATAATACTAGGTCGAATAATCTGTGGTGACCAGCATCTTAGCTAAGTTATTGAGAATAACTTGTGTTAAAGATGCTGGGCCCTCTATTTAATTTCTAACAAATGTGTGGATTGTGCGTCTCATACATTTATTATAATATTAAAAACCACTGTTTCAAATGCAAAAAGAAGAAAAGATAATTACTATTAAAACTCCATCAGTGGCAAATAAAACATTATTATTTAAGATGAGAACAAAAATATTAATGTTAAGATTGAATATAATATAGCTCTCTCCGTTTTATAAGGTAAGTATAAATTAATGCATTTAAGTGAGTGGTGTGAGTGTGTGTGTGTGTGTGTGTGTGTGTGTGTGTGTGTGTGTGTGTGTGTGTGTGTGTGTGTGTGTGTGTGTGTGTGTGTGTGTGTGTGTGTGTGTGTTTGTATTGTGGGTAACCTAGGGTTGTCAAGAAGTCAACTGTAGTAGACGTTCTGTTTCCTGATAATTATTTGACAATAGCCAATTTGTGACAGTTTCTTTGCATGAGTGTACCGAAAGTGAGTATATGTTCAAGTACTTATTAAGGATGTTATAAAGATGAGGTCCTAAGAAACAATGAAATCTTTGTGTGAAAGAATAAGTACATTGAAATGGTTGGCAAACTTTGTCCTTACGTCTCTTTGTGATTGACTCAAAGGGGGTGCTTTTATGTTGAAGAAGGATAACATGTAGAATGAATAGTTGTCTAACAGTTAGTACTTTACATGACTTATAGAGGATCTCTGTGGGATAAAGTATAGGACGGAAAGTACTCACTTTCAGTACAGCTCTCTGCGCCCTTTCCAGTGTCAGCAATGACGTTTTTGGTGCTCCGCCCCACACCGTTACGCAATAGGACAGAATAGATTGGCAGAGTGCTTGGTAAACTCTTCTAATTGTGCGTGTATCAGCTATATGACGAAGCGTTTTAAAGATAAATATCATTTTCCTTACACGCGTGGTTAGTGTCTCTATGTGAGTTAGAAAGTTTAAATTTTCATCGAGAATTATGCCCAGGTATTTGGTGTTGGGTGCGCGGTTAAGCTTGGGGCACAGGCATGAGCAGTTTAAAGTGGCGGATACAGCGCATGTGTGAGCAGTTAGTGTGAATGTGTCTTGTGGCTGTGTTGATTGGCGTAAAGTGTATGTCAGTATTTTTGTCTTCTCGGTATTTAGAGTGAGTAGATGTTGCGATAGCCAGTTTGTTACTATGTTAAGACCCTTTTGAGCAGCTTCAAAGGTAGTTTGCCAAGTTTCTCCTGAGAAAGTGAGAACAGTGTCATCCGCAAAAGCTGTGATTTTACCGTCATTTAGAGCTATACTGCACAGTTGGTTCACGTAAATAAGAAACAATGACGGACCGATCACGCTGCCTTGTGGGACACCGGAAGTTATGGGAAGTTCTTCACTTGTGTATTTTTGTACTTTGACGCATTGCGTTCGATCACTAAGGTAGTCTTTAAATATTTTAAGTGAGCAATTACGAATACCAAATGCTTCTAACTTCGAGAGGAGGATGGGAATAGAGACTGTGTCAAACGCTTTTTTGAGGTCTAAAAATATAGAAAGTACTTTTTGTTTTTTATCTATTTGCTTGGTAACATAGTCTGTAAGGTCTAAAACTGCCGCATTCGTGGATTTATTTCGCCTAAAACCGTACTGACTATCAGACAAAAGATTTTTGCCTTCAAGGTAACCGATTAGTCTTTTGTTGATTAACCTCTCTAGTATTTTTGAAATAGATGGAAGCACAGCAATAGGACGATAGTTATTTGCACAATCTCTATTCCCTCCCTTGTATATTGGATGCACAATTGCCTTCTTAAAGTAGGAAGGAAATGTACCTGTATTAAGGCAGAGATTAAATATGTATGTGAGCGGTGGTACAAGAATATGCCTATATCGTTTGAGAAACTTTGTCGGAATGTTGTCCCAGCCAGTAGCCGATTCAGTTTTTAATGACATGAGTAATGCCTCTACTTCATCCTCATCGGTACTAAGCATAACAAACGACTGCAAGGTGGGTGACACTGTTGAAGGAGTTGACGTTGTTATGTTTGGATGGTGCTTGCCCTTGATATCATTGGCTAGATTTGTTCCAATACTGACAAAAAACTCGTTCACTAACATAGCCGATTCTATTGGGGATGCTGTTAATTTAAGCAATTCAGTTGGAGATTCCTTTGATTTGACGGTATTTGTCACTCTTTTTATAATTTGCCAGATTTTTTTGTTATCTTTACCAGCCGCCATCCATTCTGACTTTTCGTACTGCCTTTTTAGTTTTTTTAATATTTTTGTACAGAAATTTCTGTATCTTTTATAGGTAGTACTTAGAACCTGGTCGTTAGGAAACTGCTTTAGCTTTCTATGCATCGCGTCTCTATTTTTCATACATCGCAACATGCCCGTGGTAATCCAAGGTTTCAATAATCGCTTGTGACTAGGGAATTTAATAATGATTGTGTTGGTTTTAAGTGTGTTAATTAAGATATCGACTAAGTATTTCGTAGCTTCGTTGGCATCGGTCAATTGGTAAATAGGTCATTCCAACCATCTTCTCTATTGAAATTAGGATGTTTCTTGATTTCAATAGCCTCGCGAAGCATCCTCGGTAGGAATCGGTGTTCTTTAGCCAGCATCTGTGGTTTGTCAAATCTCAGGTAGTGGTTGGTCCCCTGTTGCACATGTTCACACACAGCAGACTTCAACGAGCGTTGGTGTTTTACATCAGCTATGTGTTCTTTTATGCGGGTGCCTATGCTTCTCTTGGTTTGACCAATGTATGAGAGTCCGCAGTCACAATCTATTTTATAGACCCCTGCATCTTGTAAAGGTAGTTGGCACTTGACGGATGGTAAAAATTGACTTATCTTCGTTGGCGGCTTGAAGTATGTGTAGATTGAAGCTCGCTTCAAAATGTAGTCAATCTTGTCAGTGATACCCTTTACATAAGGTAGTATAGCAGGCTGGCGCTCGACTGTGGCTGGCTTTTCTCGGGATCTGTGCCAGCGGCGCGGCTGTTGGAGCTTGTTGTCTTGCAGTACTTGCTTGACATGTTGAAGCTCGGCGTCCAGGTGTTTCTTGTCACAAATCCCGTGGGCTCTCTGAAACAAAGACATTCCCACGGTAGCTACCTGTTTAGGATGGTGGTGAGATTCACCGTTTAAGTACCTATTTGTATGGGTCTTTTTCCTATACACAGTGTGGCTCAAAGTATGATCAGGATTCCTGATGACAAGTACATCTAAGAAAGCTAATGAATTATTTGCCTCTAATTTTATAGTAAATTGTATGTTGTTATTAATGGAATTAAGATGTTCTAGGAATACACTTACACTATCTGTTGGTAATATTGTAAAATTATCATCTACAAACCTCTTATAAATCCTGGGTGTGATGGGGGCAGTCTGCAAAGCTCGAGCCTCAAAGTCCTCCATATATATGTCGGCAACAACAGGCGATACTGGGGAGCCCATTGCCACACCTTCGACTTGTATGTAGAATTTATTGTCCCACAACAGATAGCCAGTTGTTAAGCAATGCTTAAGTAGAGCTCTTTATAATATTAGTATAGATTTTATGAAATAAACATCCCAATTATTATTCTGTATTTGATTAAGGTCTGATAACGGACGTCAAAGATGAAACTCCTTAACAGCAAATTAGCAACGAAAAGTATTTAGTGTCTGCCTTTAGTTTAATAGATATGTATTGTACATACATAATATCATGCCTCCATATTCCTAAGTAGTCGGGCAAAGGGACAGAGGTATCTAAAGGCCGGTCCACACGCTACGTTTTGCACAACCTTTTGTCTGCGCAGTTCAACACGTTGCAGATAAAACGTTGCGTGTGGATCGGCAAACTGCGCAGTTTTGAGTCCGGCGGGAAGACGGTACAGTTGTAGCGATAACTGAACAAATGAGTTTTGATATCCATGACCTGTGCGGACAATTCGGTGCGTGTGGACGCTTGCTCCGTTTTCCGATTCGTTTTGTTCCTCAGTTTTTCCTAATCACGCGACGATGGCTGACCTTCGGCAATGTTGTCGGGAGTTTCTAACCGATTTTATTGCACTTTACGAAAGTTTCCCATGCATTTGGCGTGTTAAATCGAAGGAGAACAGGGAGAAAAAGGGGGTTAGCTTATGAGAGATTAGTAAAAAATTTCAAAGAAATCGATGCAACCGCGAGCAGAGATACAGTTGTAAAAAAAGTTAATTCTATGAGAAGTGTTTATCGTAAAGAATTTGCAAAAGTTAACAAATCGATTCGATGTGGGGCTGGAGAAGACGAAAAAAGTCCTTGTAACTTCTGCCAGTTGCCAAAAATCTTAAAGTTGCTGTTAGCCTTTCATGTGGTGATATTGCTGTTCTCATACAAGTATTTTCTTTAATGATATGCGGTGTCACTAATTCCAATAAGTAAGTATAAGTGTCCATGTCCATTCTCAAGTAGTTCCGCCAATCATTAGGTTCATCACGTAATTCACGCAATAATCTAATATGGGAAAAGTCCCGCCTTTTTACAAGCCATTTCCGCGACCACTTTGAACGCCCGATTCTTCTGAGATGTTCCAATCTTTTTTTTTAACAAGACAGCATGCAAAAATTGACCACAGTAGAACCTCCTTCATGACGATATCACACATAAGACTGAGCGAAAAATACAAATATGACTGCACCGTCTGGACGCTCAAAGTTGCAACGTTTTCATTCCGTCTTAAAACTGCGCAGACTTAAAATGTTGTGCAAATCGTAGCGTGTGGACCGGCCTTATATAGCATTGGTTAGTTTACAGTGACCACTAGTTGACTTATCTATTCATCGAGTCACCTTGGTAAACGTCACTTAACATTATATTTATTGATAACTTATATAAACATATAAACCGACTTCAAAAACACTGAAAGGCAAGAAAAAAGTAATAGGTTAAATTCGATTGGGCGGTTAGTCAAGCCTAAAAAGGTAAATTATATTTCTCACTTTTCAGTGTTATTGAACCTATGTTTTTGAGTATGAGCATATTATTATTATGCTTCAATGACTTGTACATAAATAGTGGTTCTAGATATAAGCATTTTTATATGTGATATTCAAGTGTAGTTTCTTCAGAAGTACAATACCTAGAGATTGGGTTTTCCGGACAGAGATTAATTTTGATTCCTTCGGTATTTTAATTTTATTTGTGGTAATGTACAGTTTTTACTTTTAAAAGAACTAATCGTGAGTTTCTTGTAGGTAACTTCGCATAGGCTCAACCTAGCCAGTAACCAAGTTCATAAATGATTATTGACTTCGACGTTACTATAATGTGGATGTAATTTTAAACGGAAAATTACATTTGCGATTCAAAATTCTCAATAAGGATGACGCGATTCAAAAGTACGAGAAGACGATTCTACGCGACATTTCCAATTACTTGGAGACTGCACGTATGACCCCGAGGAAGTATCACCTTGTTAGAGGAGGCCAGTGTAATAGTAAAAATAGTGTTATTACTAGCATTATTATATATTTATGGTAACATAAATTTATAGTAATTATACTATTCCGCCTAGTAAATAAGAGTTCTGAAGAAACAAAATCACAAAATGTGTGACCCTTCAGAACTCTTACTACTAGGTAAATTATCTAGCTCTGCGTTTCTTTCCTTTCGTCCCGTCACACATTATTTTTTACATTGATTGGACTTTTGCAGCGTGCCAGTTGTACCTACCCTTTATTTTGTAAGTGATAATAGGCTAGGGTAACCTGTATACCAACTTGGTAGAATAAAAAAAAAACCGTCGTATTCATGCTATCGCTGACCTTAACGTGACATTCGAATCTCAATTCATTCTTTACAATAAAGTGAAATAGTAAATAATGGAACATCGAAAACTTGTGTCCAAGTAAGTACTCGCACCTTATTACACGTTGACGTCGCGTTAAGTGATGATGTATCTAAATATACAACATAAGTGCTTTTACGAAACAACAGTGTTAAAACCATACGACTTTTAGTTTTACCCTTCAGTACAATAACGAATATTAAGGGAACAACTTCTTTTGTTAGATATTACTTTTGTTAATTGTGTCCAATACAAAAAAATGTTTGTCGTATTGTTATTGATATTCATATCTATTCTATATTATTTGAATTTTAGACGGTCGCGTAAAGCTCTTTACAAAATTTCTGATAGTTTACCAACTGTGGGCGATTTGCCAATTTTGGGACATACGCATTGGTTTATAGGAGGACCTGAGAGTGAGTTATTTATGAAGTACTTTAAATATGGCTACTGCTTAGTTAAACAAATATTGATTTCAACTGCATGGGATGGCACTGAGAAGTAGTGTACTATTGTTATAGCGAGGTTAACCTCGTTATCATAATGGCATTATTAATTATCTTTTTTTACATATAGTTTGATTTGATCTATCTCGAGCAACTTTTCACGTGTTTTGTATTTTTGTTTGTTATTTTAATGTTTGTAAAATATTATGCTTTTATTAAATTAATTGCTCTTTTGCTAGAGTGAGTATTTTCACCAAGAAAATTAACGTATCTCTTTCAGAAATATTAGATAACATAAGTAGTCTGATGAAGAAAATTGATGATATTGGTACTATGTGTAAAGTTTGGATTGGACCAAGTCTATATGTGGGTGAGTTCTTTTATTATTGTTTAGTTATACATATACACTTTATTGTAAAACACGTACTGAAGATATTATCAATTTAGATACCTAGAATAAAATGAATTACAAAGCGTAAGAGTACGTTCCAAGGAGAGAGTTTAACGTACAAGTAAATACATCTTGTGAATGTTTGCTTCATACTCGCCTGCACCGAGTCATTATATTAGTTAATGTAATAGAAGTCAAACACAAGCTTTATCTATACATGCAGAACGAAATATAATGCTCTTAGATTTAAATCAAACTCTAACAATCACGTTATTCTGCATTGTATATTATTCGATTTTAGACTTCATTTGAAATCCAAATACTGTTTTCAATCCAGTCAAAAAAAACGATACCAAAATAATGAGACTTTAATTTGACAATAAATTTTCAGTGACATTGAATTTAGATGACGTGCAAAAAATTCTAGAGTCGTGCATGGAAAAGGATTCGAGCTATAAGTTCCTTAAAGCTTGGTTGGGAAACGGATTATTTGTGGCACCAGGTGAGTTAGAAATCATTGTTGTTATATTTTAGTAAATAATGCCAAGTTTATTATTGACCGTTGTGTCTACTATCCTCGAGTGGGCGTACTTATATTGTATGTATATTCTGTTAGAAAACTCGTAATTGGGAGAGTAGAACTCTGCTTCGTAGACAACATTGTGCTTCCTATTAGATGATATTTACAAGATTCTGTGTAACACAAATAATCGTATCGAGTTTGGATATAGACGGTAAAATCTGAGTGTGATGTACCTCTACTGAACCAAATTTACCGGCGTATTATTTCATTGAAAATTTTTATATATGAAATACAAAATCTCTGACATATTTGTAGTTGTAAAGCTACAACCGTATTAAGTTTTTCTTAAGATGCTCTTGTGTTTGTCTGTTGGTTGACAGCGCCGGTGGTCCAATTACTCTCACGGTCGTCTTTCTATAACTAATATTCTTCCTTTCCCTCCATCCTTTTTATCTTAGGTGGCAACACGCAAGTAATGCTCTTGGTGTTGTAAGGCTACGGTAACTGCTTATCATGTGTTGTTTGTCACCTATGTGGTTAGCAGCGGCTTTGTTGATTTCTTCTAGAAAACACAGCTATGTCCCTGAGTGGTGGTTACTGACTACCATCAGGTGGACTTTAGGCAAAAGATAAAGAAATACGAAATTGTTCCTATTAACATTCTATGACGTCATTAAGAGCCGCCAGACCTCCACCATTCTTCTAGCACACTTAGTGTTTCTACAATAAATCTGTAATATGTTCCTACATAAATAACGTATGCTCGCTATTTTAAAATTGGTGACTATGTTGAATTAAGTTTAAATAAAATATAAACAAAATTCTATAGGTATTGCGACTAAAAGGTACTGCCTACTTCTTGATATTATATAATCATATTTATTCATGAAATATTACGCAACCTTGAATCGTGTAACAATGTTTTCCACGATCAGTCAATATGCAGACGTAATTTAAACAACATAAGCGACGGTTTGAATAGCAGCGTTGCTCTGAGCTAGACATCATGAACACATCTGAATTGTCTAATTTGTATCACCAGAAGTGTATCCCAGTTTATCCATCAATATATTAATTATATTACCATTAAAAATACATTGGTACAGTCAGAGATATAAGTCGATAAACACACACGAGAATTTGAATTACTTTATCATACGCATTATGGTAATTCCTCATTTTCTGGCAGTAGAGTTAAAGTATAGTTATTTTAATCACAATTCATTGCCGCATAACAATAATAATACATTTTATTCATAAAATACTGTTACTAATTTGGTTAAAATACAGATAGATATGTCGCTGACAGTACTACTTAAAATTGTAAGCAATTAATCGATAGAATAGAATCCTAATACAAAAATCTAATAACAATGCTCAAATTAAGAATAGAAACCGACACTACTATTGGATATGGACACAGGTTTACGCCATTAGCTGGTTGGAGATAGTGATATTGACATCACGACATATTATAAAACAAAGTCCCCCGCCGCGTTTGTCTGTCTGTTCGCGATAAACTCAAAAACTACTGTACGGATTTTCATGCGATTTTCACTAATAGATAGAGTGATTCATTAAGAAGGTTTAGGTGTATAATTTGTTAAGGTTTTGTTCTACCCGTGGGAAGTCGGGGCGGCTCGCTAGTAAAATATAATATAGTGTAGTAATGTACTATAGTGGTGTGACATGAGTAGCATAATAATAATAATAATGTCATCCAGACCGAATTTCGGTCACGGCGGTCAATCTTAACGGAGACTGGCCATCTGCGTAGGAGATATTATAGTGCACAAGTATATGCGCAAACACAAGTGCACTCTTTGTTCCCTAACCCTCATGATCCGATGGGACGGATAATCCGACATGACCGGAGAGAGATCAGGCGCAGGACCAACGGGTTTACGTGCTTTCCGAGGCACGGGGGTGTCTAACACCGCCAACTTCCTAACTCCGGGCTCGTATTCGTATTGGGCTCCTATTACATAAGTAATAAAATCACCACGAATAATCACGAAGTATCATCATCATTTTGAATTTTACATTGAACAAACAACTAATCCTATATACCTATGGCTCAATCGCGTCACTTATGGGAAACACAAACATATAACTCAGTTATCACATAAGCCGTAACTTTAATGAGCTATGCATACAGTGTTATGTTGATGTCATTTTATCACTAGTGCGAGTCGGCAAGACTTGTACTTATGTGGCTAAACCAATATTTGTATCATACATTTAACGTAGCAAAGGTTTCCGCGTGTGTAAGCAAACAGGGAGCTACTTTGAGTTCGCATAATTGTCGACGTATTTCGCATCATTATGTCTAAGAATTATATTAGAATTCGATTTTACTCGCGGTTTCGGTCGCGTATATCAGATTTTGTCAATAAATTTCTTTCCCTTTGGGAACAATACTTATTTTCTGGATGAAAGGTACTCTATGCCCTTTATATAGCCTAACAACGTATTTGCGAAATTTCCTGATGATCGGTCGAGTAGCTAAGGCGTTAAAGCATAACAAACAAATAAACAAACAAACTCACATTCGTATTTATAATACTAGTTATGATAATCATCATCACGACCCGGCGTTCATACTTTGAACGAACGTCGAGTCGTCGAAAGTCGAGAAACTTCTAGAAACGAAAGCGTAATTCTAAGTATAAAAATGGTACACTGATCTATAAAATTATATTTAAACTAGCTGTGCCCGCGACTTCGTCCGCGTGGATCTCCTTTTACAAGAATGTTTTTCTTTAAACTATAGACTATTAAACTACAATTTAATATATATATATATATATACACCGTGAATTTGTAGTCGTTTTGGAACCGAAACGTGGTAACTTAGGATAATTAGTAGTATCAATAAAAATAGTAAAATAATTGTACTGCGTATAATAAAAAAGTTGGAATATAAATAATATTTTTCACTTATTCGAGTTTGATCGTAGTAACGCACGGACAATTCATTCATTAACGCATGCATACGTCACCGGCGCGGCGTCCGCGTTGCCGCGCCGCGCCGCCGCGCACAGTCGAAGTTATGAACGTCGCACGATAGGTAACTACGTATATCAGCTGATACCTATCCAGAACCTCGTGTACCACGACCGAGTCCTATGCGTCATTTAAAAACTAGTGAAGCTACACAAGTATTATAAAATTAGGTAAATGCAATAGCGACGAAATTGATAATAGGCTTAGCACAGTTCAGAATCAGCTGATATGAGGCAATACGTTTTCTCTTTTTACTATGTAATTTCTGCATTGTAAAACATCACAATTAATACGTAAATGGATACTCCAATTTCTCCTTCATACTTTACACGGGCTTAGGACCGTCGGAAATACTTTATCTGAACATTACTTTTCGATAAATAGCTAACTTTATTTATTATGTAATAAAATAAACACAGGCGAATGAACTGTGAGTATTTCGGGCGTATTTCAAAAATTGGAGCTATTTACAAAATAATTAACTTACATACCTATGGACAGTTTATTAAAGGCCTCCACTATTGCACTACGTAGCTCCTCACGACTTTCACGTTCACGAAAATACACAAGTCTTTTTATTTCCGACATTGAGGCTTGTCTGGGCTTCTCGGTGGCCAAGCCACGGGACCGCCGCGGCCTATTGTGTACCTATGTGATAGGTATCACGTATCACCAAACTGATTGTTGAGATAGGCACGTACTGCACTTGCATAATGAGTGGGCAGCCGTTGTGCTAGTAATACATATCGTGTATTGATAATGGCACTTCCTCCAATAGCTCGGATATTAGTTTGTAACATTTCTAAATACGAGCTGCCCGTTAGATGACCTTCAATAAAAACAGGCCCTATTAAATGGTCGTTTATAATATCGGCCTATATGTATATATATATGACGCTGCCTTTTAAAAATCTATTTAAGACCGTAATTTTTGTTTTGCATCGTTTCTAACATAAAATGTTATTTAATATAAAAAATACATAATTGCAGCGTAAAGCTTCCGAATAAACTATATTCAAAGTGGACTCTTCCGGTACGTATGCATTAAGATTTCTGGAACTACTGACCCGGGAAAGAGCGACGTACAACTGCCCATGTGAAAAACAACTGAGACTAAGATCTACTCCAGCAACGCGGAAAGTCTGACCCTGAGCTTTATTAATTGTCATTGCATAACATACCGATACTGGGTATTGTATATAAAGAAAAGGAGAAACAAACAAAAACACTAAACAAACTAATTATATTATTATCTAATACCTACTTTAAACTTAAAACTAAAAACTACGTATCTATGTACTTTTAAAATCTAAAGCGCGCTTATTCCGAGAAGAGTCAATAAGAACCACGTCCGTTCACATTAAGAGTGTCAATGTGAGTGAAGTCGGCGCGTTTTTTTTTTTTTTGTGCGTGTGCTAGTTGTTGACCTCAGATGGCCTTTACAACTTTACGCGGACTGTGGGTGAGCGCAGAAGGCTCCCAATCAGTTGAAGTCGGCGCGTGAGCGCCTCCGCCTTTTTATAGATGCAGCGGATGGCCGTTTCGCGCGTTAAACAAAAATCAACCGTACACCCGTACCCATACTGGCGCGGCGAGATATGGAAGTTTTTATTTCATCTATATCTTGTGTGCTTATAAACCGATATCTATAATTATTTTTTTATAAAATATATATTAAAGTGTACTTTTTGAATATGGGAGTTTGATAAAGATATATCTATGTGAAATACAATATATTTATGTATTTAATACACTTTGAAGAAATGCCTAACGATTAAACACGTTATTGTGGCTAATTCATAAAAGATAGATATTTACTATTGAGGCCTTTTTTGTAGATCTTTTGAAGACCATCTTTGTAATATATACTTTTGGTGTATGATCAACGTATGCGAGGATAAGTCCTCGAAAGCGCATTTTCATCCGACTTGCTTCACATTTATCATCACTGCTCAGCTCCTATGTGTCTTAGCGTTATATTATATAGCCTATAACCTGCCCAGGAGTATGGACTACAATCGTACCAAGTTTGGTTAAAATCCCTTCAGTAGTTTTTGACCCATGCGTGCATATACAGACAGACCGACAGACAGATAGACAGACAGACAGACAAAAAATTTACTGATTGCATTTTTGTCATCAGTATCGATCACCATTCATCCTCCAATATTAATTTTGAATATATATTCAATGTACAGAATTGACCTCTCTACTCTCTTATTATAAGTATAGATGATCTACGCAAACCTTAGTGTAAACATAAGTAATTTATAGATGTCTACGCGCGCACTATAGTTGACATATCGTTAGTATACTTTAGTAAGAACCGTGACCAGTTAAGCATAGATAATATGAACATTGCATACACTTTATAAATCTATTTATAGACACAGGATTATATTTACATTTGTATCTAAGAATCAACGTTTTAATAAGCATTATAGTGTACCCACAATATATGTATATTAGTAGGTAGTAAAATGAACAGGTACTTATGCGTTTCTTTTGGTGTACTTAGCAGCTCAAGCTTTTTGCTTTAGGCTGCGAAAGACGTCTTACACGCGTTGCGGATTATTGAATTTCATTCGAATTTAGTTTTGCGCATTACTAATCTAGATGTCGTTCCATAAATTAGGATTAGCTTATGGATATTGACTCTAGAAAATTATAAAATACAGCTAGTATTTTTTAATTCTCTAGATTCAATATCCCTCGGGAACAGAACTTTTTATGGTTAAAAGGTTCCCTCTGTCATTTTCTGTACCCCTTACAACGTGTATGCAATAAAGTTCACGATGATCGGTCAAGTAGTAAATGCGTGAAAGCATAACAAACGAAACAAGATCAGACTCCAATTATGTACTTTTCATGCGACCGAAGCTGTAGGCAAAGATATTCCGCATTTATTACAAGTCAAACATTTGTGTGCATTAACATGGATGTTTGTTTGGTCTGTGTGTTGCTATGTATAATATGTATGTAATTACAAAAAAAAAGTATTTATATGTATGTTTATCCATTGTCTAGTACCCATTGTACAAGCTCTGCTTAATTCGGGCTAGATGGTGTTGTGTTTATGTGATAGAATATTATTATTATTATATTAGTTAGGATTCTATGAACATACGCTGTCATCGAACGTATTGAGGCGAGTGGTCGTCGTGAATTATGAGAAATGATTGTAGTATCTGGTTTACTAACACACACGGTAACCATGGCTACATTAACGATATAATAATTATTGGTTGTTAATTATTGGTGGATCGCTAGTAAGTATATAAATCATAATTATTTTTGTACTTTCAGTTGATTTGTGGAAATCTCATAGACGTCTACTGCTCCCGGTGTTTCACAATCGCATAGTGGAAGACTACATTGGAGTTTTCGGCAAACAAGGAGATATTCTTGTCAACCGTCTCCGAGAAAAAGATGGCAAGTCACCGTTCGATGTCTACGAATATATCACTTCTTGTATGCTGGATATCGTTTTCGGTAAGACAATTTTTGCATATTTATCTATATCCATGTCTATATCTATACTAATGTTAGGTCTTTAACTATGAAGTTTCCGTTTATGGCCTATGTCTAATTTCGTGGTTTCTTTAAAAAAACGTTTATATTTCGAGAATATTATATTATTTGTTAATAATAAGTAAATATCAATAACCTTTTATACAATGTGCCTTTAAAGTTATATCGCTTAGTATCTGCCCTTATTCGTCGTTTCAATTCGCCATAATTACATGATTATTGATGCTTTTTTAATTTAATACAAACGTCACTTTTTCACGAGGCCGTAGCACTATCTATTACCAGTAGTATTGTAATATTTGATTGGCTCTGCTGAGTGCCTTAATCAGTGGTCTTAGGCTTTTAATACCTAGCCATTAGTTTGTTAGTCTACAATGCCAAGAAGAGCGAAGTCGTGGAGGTCAATGTCCTGAGATCATACCGCAGGTGACGTTGAACGACATACCTCCAACATATTATTATATTAACTGCTAGCTTCAAAGACGATGAAGATAATTTTGAAATGAGATCGGCGAGAGCTGTATTTAGGACTAACATGATTTGCCCGCAGGAATAATAAATAATGATAATAAAATCATTTATTTCTTCACTCACACAGAAAATAGTTAACAGAAATCAATATTAACCTAGATATACAATTCAAGATGTAACAATCTGTGTGAGAGACTGGTTTCCGTACTAGGTAGAAATCTGTATGACACAGTGCCGGATTAAGCGAGCGCGGGGCCCGTAGCAAATTCTTTCGGGTAAGAGTGCTTGCATACGTCAGACTTTTTGTAGAGCTGATTATTGGGCCGACTGAAATTTTACTTTTTGTAGAACTTGTGCGTTTACCGTATGAAATTCGGTGTTTTATTTACGCCAAGGAAATAGTCGGTTACCGATTGTCTGACGTGGATTGTTTAAGTAGGAAAAGTTGTAACATTTCACGTTTTTGTAAAATCAATATACCACATCTAAGTAATAAGTTTCACTCAACAAATTACGCTCAGGCAGAGATGAGTGGGTTTAAATATGCGGGGCCCCCTTTCGCGCGGGGCCCGTAGCAATTGCTACTCTTGCTACGTGGTTAATCCGGCACTGGTATGACAGATGACCAGCCTCTCCTAACTCTAGATAAGTAGGTACTAGGGTAGTGTAGTGTAATCTGTAGTATAGATTCCGTGTAATTTTTAACAGGTGAGATGAATAAATAAAATAACAAAAATATTTTAAAGTGATGTATCAATGAATGAGGAATGTACGTTGTTAGGTCAAAATAATTTGAATTTCCACATTTTGTATAACCTTATATAAGTACAACCTGTGGGCCAGTTTTACAACTGTATTATATAGTGTTCTTCGAGTACAACATAATAACTCTTTGGGGTGTTCCTGGGACAGGACTGCCTCGATATTGCAGCGCATAGGTATGTTTCCGCAAACATTCCCGATGTGTTGCTATACCGAGGCAGTGTTTGTGCAAGAACGCGTCGATTGTCTCTTTACTACAATTAGGTAACGACGCGAATCATTAACCAACCCCGACATGAGGCATACCAACATTATTATTGTTTCTTTGTCATTAAAATTGGCTTACTAAATAGTATTAAGAGAAATAATCAGCCACACACAGTTACTTTTTTCTTCCTTAGAATATTCTAGAATATTCTCCCACGTACGTGCAAGCTCTGGAATGAACTGTCTGCTTCGGTGTTTCCCGAGCGCTATGATAATTATGTCCTTGTTCAAACGAGGTTTAAAGAGAGTTCTTCTTTCACGGTAGACAGCGGCTTTGCTGTGTCCATGTTGAAGTCCATGAGCAGCGGTAACTACTTTCCATCAGGTTGGCCACTTGCTCGTCTGCCACCAACGGAACGGCAATAAAAAGAAAAAAGAATGTGCCGCGGTGGACTTTATAAGCATTCAAACAACGTACACGAAGAAGAGAAGAATTCACAAATTTTATGTCTCATTTAAGGAGATCGAATTATGAATATATTATATTAGTTTACTAAATATAAATAGAGACATATAAATAGCATTTTACATTAGACAAGCATTGAGCTTGTACAAGAAACCTTGGTTACAATTGTTTATTCGTAGCTTTGTAGCCTTTACGCCATTATGTATGCCGTAAAGGCTATACGTATACTACTTAATAAATATGGTGCCAATAGTTAAAATCATCTATGTCTACGTCTATGGCCATTTAGCCATAGGTGGCTATGGCTGATTGCTCACAATCGTATATAATTTGTTTAATATACTAAATGGCAACACGAGGCTGAATGTGATCAGATAAAACTTAAATAAAAATCTATTAAATATAAATGAGTATAAGAATAATAATGATTTTCGTACATCCTTGCTATAAGTACCAACGAAGCATAATTTTATTCATATCTAGTAATTAAAATAAAACGTGCTTCATATTAAAATTAATTTATGAATGGCGTGGAGTAGGCATCTAGGCACCAATGTCAATATTTGTATACAAACTACTTTGTTAGCTCTCATGATATTTATTTTTGGTAATGGGTACCTTTGACGGAGTTTGCACGTGACTAGTCTATACGTGATGATAAAGCAATATGTTTTGTTACACTAAGGTAATAACCAACCTCCAGTCGGCTCCAGATTTGAGTAGGTATATCATACAGGTCACGGCAACTTTAAGAGAAAATTGTATCCGTTTGAGCTAGAAGTTCAACATCCAACAAACATTTCGGCAATTATATTACTTGGTCGTACGGTCTTTAGCAAGGTGAACGTAAAATTTACAAATGACTTTTGGAGTTTTTTACTATACGGATCTCGTGTCCAGTATAGTACGAATTTCATCTCGCTATCGCCCTTTCTGGTATTGGTCGCGACTATGGCTTTACAGGTTCGCGACAAACGTGGCCTGCCCAGGGTTCCTAATACCTATTGCATGCAAGAGATTGAGATATTTATGAGTATGAGACTCATGAAGATGAGTTAAGCATTAAGAGATGGTGGCTTCAGCTTCATGACAGCCTAGCCTACGTCATAGATTTTTTGTTGTGGAACTTGTTTTGTAAGCTTGACTCCCAGAATACTACATGATATTGCTAATTGACAAACTCAATATCTCTTGCAGGCATTTTCCACGCGTCAACCATTTTTTTTATTATTATTTGTACTTACTAACTAAGTAGTTAGTAACAAAATGTTTAATGTAATCAATTAGTATTATCTTGTGATTGTGCTATATGCCAAGGAAGCTTGAGTCTATCTATGCGTGTAGATATTTAATAACAATACCACAACGAAGCTACTAAGCGTTTAGCTTAGTTTCCATGTCGACGAAAAATTGTGTTCTTTACGGCAAACTTAGATGACGCGCGGTAACCGCTACAATAGTCTCCATTAACGGATGAACACCTTGCCATTTGCTTTTTTGACATGACAGTTAAAGATTTAAATTTAATGATGAATCTCAGCCGTAGACTCTACGAATACAAAAATGTACGCTTTCAAGAAAGTAATTTACGTTATCTATATGCAAAGACTAAAATATTGTAACTGATAAATTCTGTCAGTGACTTTTACATTAAGTATCAAGAATCATACCTTGGGGTAAGCCTACGCAAATATAAAAGAGAAGATTTTGCCCGCGGCTTCGCTCGCGTAAATATATATTCAGTTACATTAGTAAAAGTACTTTTTTCTGGATGAATGAATGAATGTTAACCTAACAGCGTGTATGCGAAATTACATGATGGTCGGTCGAGTAGTTAAGGCGTGAAAGCGTAACGAACAAACAAAGTCACATTCGCATTTATAATATTAGTTAGGAAGTAAGTATATTATTTGATCGAGTAATATTTTGATTTCAGAGACAGCGATGGGAGAAAAGATGAACGTCCAGGGCAATCCAGAGACGCCATATTTGCGGGCGCGCAACACGGTCATGTCAATCATTAACATGCGGCTGTTCAAAGCGTGGCTTCAACCTGATGCACTGTTCAGCTTGACGAAGCACGCTGCCTCTCAGAAGGAAAATATTGAGGCTACACATAAGTTTACTGATGAGGTATTTTGATTAATTATTATATGGTACACTAGCGACAAAGCAAATCGAAATATTCGAAACATTGATGATTCTTCGAGGAATGCTTTAATTGATTAGCTGATAAAATATTAGTCTTATGCAAATACGAATGTGAATGTCGTTAGGTTGCCATCCACGAGGTAGAAAGGCATAGATATATGATAAGGAATACTTAAAAACATGTCATCGTCCGCCAAGAAGTCGAATATCATAATGAAGGCATGGATTCTGGGTAATACGATTGATTGATCAACCACGACCTAGCGATTATCGATAGATAAGGTTATAAAATAAATTATGATTTGAGTTTTTTTTTTTTTTTTTTTAATCTTTATTTATTTTGGAGTTTTTATTCTAAAGAATACGTAGACTCCATCGTGCCTTATCCTTAAATATAAACATTAAGCACTCTTGCTATAAAAATATTACAAAGTAAAAATAAAAAACCAAATAACACTTAGACTTATTTTCTAATCAATGAATGTAATTAAATTGCACAATTTCTTTGCTATATCAGACTTAGGATTAGCTAAGATTGTGTGGATAAGTCCAACGTCAACCATATTTAGATTACATTCATTGATGAATGACTCTCTCTCTCGCTTGTTCTTGACACAATCCATCAGCAAATGTTGCACATCCTCAACTCTATTGCAAGTCGTACAATTAGGTGAATTGATTTTTTTCATCAAGAATGCAAACTTTGCTGATGGATAGTGTCCCGAACGTAACCTTAAAGCTAACTTAATATACCTCCTACTTAATCCTCGTACATCGAACCATGGCGAACGAGGAAGCTCACCCTGGATTGCTTTGTACCATATTCCTTTCGTTTTTGACAAATCATTAAAATAATTTTCCCAATTTTTAAAGCATTTTAATTTAAATTTCGGCATGAATTCCCAGAAATCCAGTTTAATAGCTAATTCATTCCCTGTAACTGCAGCTAGTTTTGAAATACGGTCTGCTTCCTCATTGCCATGTAATCCAATATGCGCTGGAACCCACTGCAAGGTCAATTCTGTCCCACGTTGTTTTAAGTGCGTAATTATTTTTAAAATATCATAGGCTATCGATGCACCTCTGAAACCAGAGGCGCATCGAGCCAAGAGTTGCAAAGCACTTTTGCTGTCTGAAAAAATAACAATCCTACTCAGATTTTCTGAGCTAACGTAGGATAAGGCTTGAAATATTGCCACAAGTTCCAGTCTCACAATCGATACTTTTGCACTAACTTTAAAACCAACTTTATATGCACGAGTTTGGTCAAAAAACCCGACTCCCAATCCCTGAGTACTCTTTGACCCATCAGAATAAATGCAGTGCCAACTATTATAATTTGTATTCAGTTCCCCTAAGACATTATTAAGTAAGACACAGGGTTCGTAATAAGTTTTAACTAATTTTACACATTCTAGGTCAGCCTTAATAATATCATTGAAGTCAATAGCTGAAATCCATCTATCGAAGCTAAACATTTGTAATATGTTAAAAGAAGTAATATTTATATCTTTAACGTCCTCGAATGTTTGGGCAAGTAATGGCTTCTTTTTATTTTGCCAATATCTTATACTACATAAAAAATTCAATTCTTGTATTAGACCAACTGAAGTATTATTAGACCAAGAAAGAATTTTCAAAATATATTTGTATGCCAGGTATTGCCTCCTAACAAATAGTGGTGCGATATTCAATTCGCTCTCCATGACATGTATTGGTGAGCTTTTAATAAATCCACCGATAACTCTCAAAGCCTGGTTTTGTATCTTATCCAATTTCATAATGTGACTTTTAGCACTGCAATCATAAAGAAAACATCCATAATCCATACGGCTTCTAATTAAAGACACATATAGACGACGCAAATGTGTCACGTGCACACCCCAGCTACTCCCTGCTAACAATTTTAATATATTTAAATATTTGGAGCATTTAGCTGTCATTTCGTTAATATGTTTACCCCAGATTAGGCTTTTATCTAACCAGACCCCCAAATATTTTATACAGTCGACATATATTAGTGGCTGATCTTTAATTTTAAGACATGGTAAATTTCTTCTACGACCTCTACTAAAAACACAGTATTTTGTTTTGCTAGTAGATATCCCTAATCCAAGTTCATTCAATAATATCACCACGGCGTCCAAAGCGTCTTGAACATATTTTTCACATTTTTTTATATTTGCCTGACTAACATATATAACAAAATCATCTGCATATTGTGATGCTAATACATTTTGCAAATTATGACATATTTTATGAGTAACTAGATTAAATAGTAAGGGAGACAGTGGATCACCAATGTAACATTGTTCATATCTATTTGCAAATGTCTCCGGCTTAAAAATCGCCATAAATATATACATAATTTGGAGCCAATTTTAAGTTTATCTAGAATATCTAAAGCAACATCAATTGACACATTGTTATAAGCGTTCTCTATGTCCAGGAAACATGCTACTGTTGGAATATTCTTCGAAAACCCAATTTGAATATAAGACACTAGACGAGTTAATGCATCTAAACAGGATTGAGACTTCCTAAACCCGACTGTGGAATATGATAGAATTGACTGTGACTCAGTAAACCACTCCAATCTTTTAAATAATAAGGCATGAAATGTCTTGCATATACACGATATAAGGGATATAGGTCTTAACTTAATATGTGAATTATTGTTATTATTGACTTTCGGGATAGGAATTATTTTAATGTGCCGCCACTGATGAGGTATAACCCCATATTTAAAAATATTATTCAGTATATCAAGTAAATGTTGTTTGGCTACACCAGGTAAGTAGTATTAACATTGTGTAAGAAATGCCATCATCTCCTGGAGCTGTATCTTTTTTTTTTAAAACACTTCGAAGTTCTTGAATAGAAAATACTGACTCTAACTTATTATTCTTAGACATAAATATTGGTTCCGAACTAGCAGCAAAATCTGGAGTAAGCGAATGTAATAATTCTAATACTTTTTCAGGAGACGGGTATGTCTTAGATTGTCTATAGCCTTTAATCCATTTCATGCGTTGCCACATATCTGGAGCCGAAACATTGGAATCAAAGGAATTACAAAAATTCTGCCAACTCTGAAACTTAGCTTGGCGAATTAATTTTTGAGATTTCTTAGTTATATCTTCTAATTTTGTAAGGTTATTAGGTGTAGGGTTACGTCGAAAATGTGACAAAGCCAACCTTCGTTGTGCTACAACTTGAGAGAGCTCCGGAGTCCAATACTTTTTAGGCGTAAATTTATTATCAGGTTTATTGCAAACTCTTATACAAGGTATATTTACATCAGCGGCTATATTAATTTGCTTTACAAAATAATCATACATATCCTGAATATTATTGGAGCAGTTGTTAATAAAACTAAACTTACTAGAGATTGACCGTTGATATTTAACCCAATCAGCGCGTTTAAAGTTACGTTTCTGTACAGTAGGAAAGTCTCTGGATATTTGCACCATCATTTTAATGATTAGGTGGTCACTACCCAAGTTTTCGTTCCACACCTGCCAGTTAAATTTAATTGCAACGTCACTCGATGCAAATGATATATCTGGTGAAGTTTGTTGTAAATTTCCTGAAACTAACTTTATCCGTGTGGCATTACCGCTATTCAGGGAGACAAAACCATTTTCCAAAGACGAATCAAAAATGTTAACACCTCGTGCGTCTGACTTGACCGACCAATTAGTATGGTGGCTATTAAAGTCTCCAGCTATTAAAGTTTTCTTAGTAAAGCAAGAGAACACTTCGTCCCAATATGACGGTTGAGTATGCACACTAGACGGGCAGTAGACAGATACTATGTATTCTAAGTCCATACAGTTACCTAGTTTTACACAAATTATTTCTATGCCCAAATTACTTACTTGAAATAATTCCATATACGACTGAATTGATTTATGGACTAGAATCGCTACGCCTCCATAAGAATCATCACGGTCCCTTCTGTACGTATTATAACCACTAACATTGATGTGTGACTCTTCGTCTAGCCAGGTTTCGCTTAAAATGGCAATATGGATGGTTTCTTTAACTAATAACTCTGAAAATATGAGTAATTTAGGACGCAAGCTTTGAGAATTCCATTGAACTATATTCAATCTAATATTATTTAAATTATCCATTTAAAAGCCCACTAATTTGCTCTAATAACCCTCCTCCCAATAGATTATCCACAATAAAGTTCTTTAGCTCACTACATATAACTTTAACTACCGATAAGACTTTGTCTACAAAACTACTTTCTGATAGAAAAATATCATTAATTTTTAGCCAAATTTTCTTAAATTCAAACCTCTGCCACAAGGATTTATCTCGTGGCCTCTTCTCTTCTCTCTTCCTCTGTGGTTCTTCCTTGCTCTGACATACATCACGTTCATATTCCATCGTTTCTTCCTGACTGGTGGATTTATTCCTTCTCTGTGCTGCGTTTATTGTTTTACTGGTCAATTCCTGGTCAGCTCTTGCATTATATCTATCACCTACATTGTCTTCAAGCGGCTGAACTGCTATCTCCTCAATGGACTCCGACTGTTTGTGCACTAACGCCTTAATAACTATACTGCTATATGTCTCCTTTCCATTTACTGTGTTTGTAGTTATACTGTTAGGAGGATTCAGTGTTATTTCTTGCAGATTCCTGGTATTCCTCTTCTTATCAATGTACAGTTCTAAAGCTTTTCTATACGTAAGATGTTCTGTACTCATAATATTTCTAATTTCCTTTTCCCTTTTGAAAAAGGGACAAATCTTCTCCAATACAAAATGATCGCCTTTACAATTAAGGCATTTATATCCTTTCATAGGGCAGTTATCATGTTCATTACTGCCACATTTGGGACATATTGGTTTTTTTAATGCACAAAACTTTTTAATATGTCCATACTGCCAACACGTTGTACATTGTGTCACAGGAAACCTATATGCTTCAACTTTAACTCGACATCCATATGCATATACGTGCTGTGGGAGAGTACAGCCCTTAAAACATAGTTTTATAGCCTCACTATCAACCCACGACCCATCATTACTGATTCTTTTCAATCTTCGTACTGAAATAATCGGGATGTCGCATTCTAAAAGCTTGTGAATTTCATCCTCACTTAAATCCAAGTCAATAGCTTTCACTACCCCATAGGAAATGCTTAGTTCCTGTGTATGTTGGCATAGAAATCCCTTTTCCTTAATATGATCATTCTCCATCAATTTTCTGGCATCTTCTTTGTTGTTAAACGTGATAATAACTTTATTCAGCCCCTTGTATTTAATACGATCAATATTGTTTATAGATTGAGAACGTAAAAGCTTTGCCAATGCAATCTGCTTTGGTAGTGGGACGTCTAATGAAGTAACGCAAATTTCTTGTTTTTCAACAAAATTTGACTCATCATTTTTTTCCAAATCTACCCTCATATTATTTGTTTCCGAGGATTCACTTCTAATCAAGCGTTTTGGTCTTCTGCGAATAACAGTAGTAAAACCACCATCATCAATAATCTCATATTCCCTTACTTTCCTTTTTCCAATACTTTTATCCAACGTAGTCGGCATGTTCTCTGTTGATTCATTTTCATTTCTAATATTTTTATTCAACTCTTGTTCACAATTGCTCAAAAACTCCGTATCACTCATATCCTCCTCACTTTGACACTCTTCCATCGTAAAAAACAATGAAAGGTATTTATAAAAATATATTAAATACCAAGTACCGTTATGCGTGCGCTCTGTCCGACAGCTCGCGGCGTACGATGATTTGAGTTATTCTCAGTGATTTTTTATTGTAATTGCTCATCGCTATAGCACTCTATGTGATAACTACGATAACGCTCGCATCCCTTAAAAAGCCTATTAACTACCTTTAATTACATGAGATTAACATTTAATCACATCAGATTCACATTGTATAAAAAGTTACATATTTAACAACATAATAATAATAATAATAATCTTTATTATTCAAAATTATATGACACAATACAATTAATAAATAAGGCTTAAGAATATGTACTTGAAAGAAACTCTGACCCCTGAACTAGGTATATGTACCTGTATTTCAAAGGTCAGCGCCCCCCGTATTTATGTATCCACTGTAAGCCTTTATCATTTTATGAATCAAAGGGAAAGACAATACAAAAAAGGAATAAGAAAAGAAGACAAATTCAATATAGGTTAGTATCAAGTGTGTGCGTGTGGTGTGGGTGTTTTGTGTGTCTTATGATTATATATAATATTATTTGATTTAATTTAATTGCGCCTTACTAAACTATGTTATTGAACAATATAAGTGTAGCTGACATTATCTCAAGCGTCCCTGTAGTAGGTCCTCAGTATTGCGGTAATCTAACTTTAGAAGATGTAATTTTACTATTGATTTGCAATGAAACCTATTTTTTGAATAAATATCCAATATTTTAACAACGTTAGGTATATGATTTTTTCTCTTACTGTATATGTATCTCCTAAATAATTGTTGGTAATTATGTCGTAAATTCCATAACAGATTTTTGACGTATTTTACATCATACGACTAGAGACAAGAACTTCGCTATCATATTTTATATCAATAGTTGTTTAGGGTGCACAAATAATTATTTATCCGTCAAAATGTTGTATATTGACTTGCAGGTTATCCAGAAAAAGAAAGCTGTGTTTGAAAATTCTAGCCATAATAAGGAACTTACAGATAGCAAAGAAGGTAATGATGACCACTTTAGGTATATTATACCTACATAGAATTTAGTCAGTGAGTTATTAAGTTGTAGAGTCATTGATAATACATCAATGTGTAGAGTAGATAATATTCTAAAGTATGAGATGAGTAACATAAATTATCTCAAAGTCTCGCGTCTTTATACCTGAAGCTGAGCTGATGAATAGTTATTAAACCCATATTTCACTATTGTTATATATTATTTGTCATGTAATAAACCATTAATGTTTATCGGGTGCAGTCCGTGCTGCTATTAAGCCTAACCCGTAAGTCCAACCGAGAAATCAAACTCTGAGTCAACGCTGAGAGATGATGAGAGAGAGATTTAAGAGGTTTACATCTCTGCCCAACCATTTGTGGGTACAGGCGTGCTGTTATGTTCATAAGCTCTTTTGAATACTTTTGACTTTTGAAAACAAGGAAAATAATATTGTGATATACATTTCAGGTCCAAAAGACATATTACAGATACTGTTAGAACGAAAACTGCAGTTCAGTAGCGTAGAGTTGCGAGAGCATATCGATTCTATTACGATAGCCGGAAATGATACAACTGCACTGGTTATATCGTACGCGCTTATGTTGCTTGGCGGACATCACGAAGCACAGGAGAAAGTTTACAAGGAGTAAGTATGAAATTGTTCATATATGTAGAATAACACTCGGTTTCTAAAAGGCTAATCAAATGTGTCAAACTCGTGTCAAGTGATTTGATTGGCTGTTGCTCATTGGCATCTTCCTTTTTACCTGTATGTACATAAGGATCGTGCCCTCTCCAGGATGTGAAGTATTAATTTAAGATTGTACAATTGTATGAAGGCCATCGCTGTTTATGGGCCTGTAATATTGGAACTCGTAAGATCAAATGAATAGAACAACCAGAACGTACGAAATTAGTTTATTGGGCCGATGTTACAACAACAATGCGTATTATGAACTGTATACCAGAATACAATATCATTATTAAGGAGCATACTTAATAGGTAAATAAATCCAAAGAACACACTTCAGGCCAGGCTCACCCTGAAAATAAAAGTCTGGATACCCATTGCTGTAGCTAATTCAATCAGACTATGACAGCTTTGACTGATCTTTTTAAAAATGCTTTTGCCTTTTCTCTGTTCAGTGGTTCAGAAATTATTGTGTGATATTATTATTCAGATGATTGATCTTTTGTGAACAAAAAATAAATGAAGTTCTCGTGACTGTTTTTACAGACTAGCAGATATATTCGGTGATTCCAAAAGACTACCTACCAAAGAGGATTTGTCTAAAATGGAATATCTAGAGAGAGTAATCAAAGAAACAATGCGGCTATATACAGTTGTGCCAATATTTGGACGCAAAACGCAAAAAGAGTTGCAACTTTGTGAGTATTTCTCAGATTTTTATTATTTTAGAACTATTAGGGCTTTTTTTGAACATGACGCTGGTTGAGGTTTTGAGCAGGTAACGTGTATCAGTTAAACGATCAAAGCGTAAAAAGAAAGTTACCCGCGAACCTGCAAAACTCGTATGATAAGCGCGTTCATGTAGACTTCGCAACTAAATTGCGCTTGTAACGCGCCAGTTACTTGCGTCGTGTTTAAGCACCTTTAATCTGGTGATCTCAATCACTGTTGACGTATATTAAACTACACTTGGTTAGACTGTAAAACTATGTATTTGTGATAGAAAATCTCCAGAACTAAATAATCTTTTTATTGTTTCAGCCACATGCACACTACCAGCTGGTGTAGGCTGTGCAGTAGTCCCATTTATGATACATAGATCGAAGAAAATCTGGGGTCCAGATGCGGATAAGTTCAACCCTGATAGGTTTCTACCCGAAATGTGCGCCAAACGACATCCCTGTGCTTTCCTACCCTTTAGCTATGGACCCCGGAATTGTATAGGTACTTACATTGTTTAATAAATTCAATAGGCTTTGGCTTTTTGAGTTGCAGCGGTTCATCCGCGGTCAGACTCGATTGTTTTAAAATTATGCCTGGTATTCCGTCATTTGACATAATAATATAAATAAATTCAGTAATTATTTGAAATATTTTAACTATTTATATACATTCAAATAGCTTTATATGTAAATAATTAATTATGAAGTATCTAAAAAAATTACTACTAAAATTTTTTATGTACGGTTTTTATTACAATAATGTAATCTTTCAAATCTTTTACAGGACGTCATTTTGGATTCTTAGCAATGAAAAGTATTCTCTCTAATATCATAAGAAGTTTTAAAATATCATCAGAAATATGTGATCGTCTTAAAATAGAAATCCTCCTATTTCCTGTGCCGGGACATTTAATATCTTTGGAAAAACGAGAATAGCGTATTAAGCACATACATATTATGATAGTTCTGCTTATATGGGTACCTAATGGTTTGTCTTTTTGTAATTTATTATTCTGTGGGTAATGTTTTGTTGCATCCTACTTATGTATCTATTGGTTATTGTAATAGTCCTTGCAACTCTATTTTTTTTAAATAAAATTGTATACTGTAAGTGACAATAACTTTTATGATGTTATATTTGTCGTAAATAAACGAGATACGAGTATGTTGTTGTTGTACCTACTTATTAATTTAAGCAAATCAAATTGAAATACCTACGTAGACAATATGCTCTGGGTGGCTGGACATTCACGTATTTTAAGTCTTAACTACTCGAGCGATTATCATGAAATTACATGCAGTCAGGGGAACCGAAAACAACATAGAGTCAATAGAGACCTTTTATTCAGAACGGAAGTACTGTTACTAATCTAACCTAATCTACATTTACGCTAGTGAAGCTGCGGGCAAAATCTAGTTTGTTATAAAACAGATGGCATTGAAAGTGATCGTACATTAGACATTTTGCACAAGCGTCTAATGTGTATGTATAATCTATTTATTACATAAGACATGATTGTAACTAGTGTTTGTACATAGGAGATATTCAAGGCTTGATGAAAACCAGAACAGCTTTAATATAACTCAGAGTCATAAATATTAAATGTTATGATTATAACAAACGTAGCAATAGAGACCTAATTTGTTGTACCTGTTAAACTTCTCAGTACTTGTTGTACCTGCGACCATACTTGCGAACAAGTAGGTACCTACCTTAAAACCTTTTAACCGATTTTAATATAACAAATACATTGATAGCACAGAACAACTTATCTCAATACCACTAAAACTAGATTTAAATTGATTCAGCCATATCTAATCCTTATTTACTGTAAAGGATAATTAATTAGCCTGAAACCTAGTGAGCAAGAGTAGAGCAACAAAAAAAAACAGATTAATAGTGCCGGCTTCAAAAAATTTTGCGCTATCTGTTGGATGTAGGCTGAACTTCTTCATCCGTGCGAAGTCGCCACAGTATTCTCCCCCAAGACCGAAGGTGTCGATGCTATTAAAGAGCGTTGCCAGTACCAGTGAAGGATGCCGCCGATGTCCAGTGGGTTGGAACTGTAACGCGCTAGACCTCAGTGTGTCGGGTCTAAATGCGGTGAGCGGTGCGTGTGCCTCAGTGAGTCACGGTTATTACGTTGCAGTGTGTCCCACAGTGAGTCGGGGTTGATGCTGCGTAGTTGCTGCATCGTGGCTGGCTGCCGCGTTGACGGTGAGTTAAGTACCCAGCTTGCGTGGACCGTGTGTGCAGTGAGTTGAGCCTTTACGCTGACGAAGTGGTAGGGTAGACCAGGCTGCGTGTTCGCTGCAGGCTTGTGGTGGTCCCTGTTGAGGCCGAAGATGCTAGCTGGTTGACTGCGACTTGATTGCTGCCCATCTGGAGAAGTGTTATGTGAGAGAAGTAAAGATGATGGCGATGGTTGCTGCTGCTGATCTGCTCCGTGAAGGTTGCTTCCAATGACGTCGGGTGCTGGATGATCACGTTGTGGTCACCAATATGGAGGAACAGGGTGTGATGTCCCTCGAACACAAAAGTAGGATCCTCCTACAAGGCTGGGTGCTCGTGCCTTGCAGACCGTAGCCCGACGATTGATGTCAGGAGCTTGTATATACATGTAGGTCGCTGGGTAAATGTCACTTGTGTGATTCAGCATTGTGTGACGTCATGTTAAGCGCGATTTTATATAGCGTCATCTGTTGGATGTAGGCTGAACTTCTTCATCTGTGCGAAGTCGCCACACATGCAATCAAATTGTAATACAGTCAGACAAAAATTCTGAAATATTATAGTACACTTTGTCTTGTAGTAGACTTCAACTGTTTTTTAAATGTTTCATTACTAAGCTCTTTCCATGCCTTTGGTAATATATTGAAAATGATTGGAGCCATGCAGAAGACGCTCTTGCGCATACCTAAGCGTTATTCTAGCAGTGTGTAAACATAGTTTAGTATTATCACATCTATTTCTGCGCTTTACATCTGCAATACGAGGAAATAAGTCTGGGTTAGATGTTACAAATAGCACAATTTCTAAGATGTAAATAGATGACATCGTGAGTATTTTATTTTGTTTAACACATTTATCGCCTTGGACCCACGTCGTGGGCTCACTATTGCCGCATCTGAAAGCCCGGGAACCCACGTCGAGGGCTCATGTTAAAAATACATTTTTCTTTGCAAATCTGCACTAATATTATAAAGCTGAAGAGATTGTTTGTTTTTTTGTTTGTTTGTTTGTTTGCTTGAACGCGCTAATCTCAGTAACTACTGGTCCGATTTGAAAAATTATTTCAGTGTTAGATAGCCCATTTATCGAGGAAGGCTATAGGCTATATAACATCACGCTAAGAGCAATAGGAGCGGAGCACTAATGAAGAATGTTTCAAAATCGGAGGTTTTTTTTTCCTTTTGGGAGCTTCCGCTGCGTGCGCTGCGTAAACAGTTAAAGTTTTGCAAAAATCAAGTATGACAGAATTGTTCTCCTTTAAAATTTCAGTCCGCGACAGCATATGTCTATCTTTTAAGGTTGGCTCACTATAACCTTTTTTATGCTAACCAAATTTGTTCTAAAATAACGCATTATTTGCAAAGGTGTTTTAATAAACATGATATTAATCCTTATCCAAATAAATACGTTATTCATCACAATTATTTAATTTAAAACAAAATTGCCCTTTACATCATTCGATTTCAATGAATATCTTAGGAGATATCGCAGTTTTAAAATAACATCGCAGCAAAATAATTACCCATTACAGACATACAAACGATGTTTCTCCTGGTTTATTCTGCGTGATTTTAAATTAGCACTGTAGGTAAATTTATAAAATTTTGTTCAATAGTTCTTAAGTGGTTCGTGGATAAGTTTTAGCTCCTTTAAAATTGTATTATAGGTGCCTACGACCCACTCTCTCTCTCCTATGTGACGCAGACAAAGTTGCGCGGGTCAGCTAGTACACAATAAAATAAAATACCACAATATATTTATTTAACAGATCTTCCTAGTGGAGCTGTTCGTTTTTAGATTTAAACATACTTGTTTTATTTATTTTTCTTACTTCTTCCTAGATGCCAAGGACCCTCCGCGTGGGTTGTATGACAGGGCTGGTAAACAATAATATTATGCAAACAACTTCAACGTTATTCACAAAATCAACATAATTTAAGGACATTTTAACCAATTATTAACTGAAATTTATATTCATTTAAATATAATATCGATTTTTTGAAGTTATAATTTTTATTCGAACTGCTTAACCGATTCCGTGCGGATGGCACCACAGAGGCGCTGTGGATATCTTTTGTGAATGGCGTGTGGCACCCGAGAGGAGCCAGCAAAAAGAGCAATAAATCATTAAGATACTTTGTTCTACATAGGTACATGCTAAACTTTGTTTGGGTTTACCTTTAATAATTAAAAACTGTATGGAAAACCAAAGTAAGACTAACAATGGTACCTTTCAATGGGGCTGATATGGAGAAAGTCTGATATACCTATTTACTACTTTAAGCTGCATGTTAAAGTAGTAAAGATATACTATCACCACTACTACCATTGAAAGGAACCATTGTTAGTCTAACTTTGGTTTTCTATACAATTTTTAATTATTAAAAGATGTGAAAAATGTAGGTTCAGAAATACATTGAAAAATAAACCATTTTAATTCATCTTTCTAAAAAGGTTGACGATTCATGTCTCATGATGACAGTGAATATAAATTTTTTTTTTACTTACCCCTATCTTAGTGTATGTACATTCTAACTAGAAAACGACACTAGAATACTTCCAGGAATTCTATATCAACAGGAACTATGACCATAATTATTATTCCTAATAACGAGAGGGTTTTTTGTTACGAGTCATAGCTGTGTATACCACGGACCCACGTCGTGGGCTCACCCCGGCGCATCTGTATTACCCCAAGGACCCCGCTAGCGGGCTCACTAGTAAAATGTAATGGCGGTATGGCGTATGAAGCGTGTAAAAGTTATATGGATGCGAACGTGTTAAAATAGGACAATTACAACTATCGGTAGGTTTCAGATTAAACATGACTCTTGAGGCATCTCTTTTGAGTATTAAATATGGTATCGTTTTCAGTCGAGTTGCCCCAAAAAATAATACCGTATCTTATTAAAGTTTCTACAAATCCGTAATACGCTAATAACAATGCCTCTTTGTTTATCGTCCGTGAGAGTTTGAATAGGGTGTGGCGTAGGTATGTATATACGCACAAGCAACATATACACGCACAAGTAGCATTTATTTTGACATTGGGATAAAACTATTATTTTCAAATGATCGCACTTATTATTAATAAATGTATGATATGCCAAATAAAAGATGTTGTATGCTGCATGGCTGAATATAGAAGCACCTACATTTTCTGTAACACCTCTATATCCCAACTATATTCGCAATAAATGATTATTATTATTATTACAAGTTCATGAGGAACCTGGAATCGAACGGAGCATCATAAGTCTAACCACGCCGAAACCAAGCAACGCGCGAAGGCGATCGAACCGCGGAGCCCCATACGTCAAGCCGATACCAACTTACGAACTGGCGAGTGGCGACGCCCGAAGCTTCCCTCAGTTTTTATAGTGGCAGTATATATACGCACGCACACACGCTCAAGAGCTCCTCGTAAAATAATTGTAAAATTGTGTTTACTTGTCGCTGATTGGTATAAATGATTATTGTACACATTAGTGCTAGCGTTACTTGCATGAATAATAATTGGGATATAAGAAGGCGTAAAAGTGAAAATATATTCTCAGTTGAATCAGTCTACGTGTTTCAATATAACCCTAACGGTTACCAGCTACGGACCTGGCTTATGCCTGCCGGCTGATCTACAACCCTAACGGTTACCAGCTACGGATCTGGCTTATGCCCGCCGGCTGGTAATGCGTTAAAAGGGCGTACGCGCTACTATACATTTTTTTTATTTATAAATATAATTTTTAATATGTTTGTAAAATTTACAAATTAATATATATTGGATGAATTAGTTTTAAAATGAATAATGTAAATATATTGTAAATGTTATACGGATTTTATCGCGTTGTTTATTTGACACTTTATTACAAAATTTTGAAAACTGTTACACTACTATTACTATAAAACTTTACTAATTTTTAAGCTAATTAAATTATTGAAACTATTAAAACTATTTATACTATAGTATAGTAATAGTATAAATATAAACTATTAAAACTATTTATACTATTACTATACTATAGTATAAATAGTATAGTAATAGTATAAATAGTTTTAATAGTTTCAATAATTTAATTAGCTTAAAAATTAGTACTTTATTACAAAATTTTGAAAACTGTTACACTACGTAACAGTTTTCAAAATTTTGTAATAAAGTGTCAAATAAACAACGCGACAAAATCCGTATATAGTAGTTTAATTTCAATAAATAACATTTGCGTAAACAGAAGACAATATAATGTTACACCATATTTTTAAACAAAGCGGCATATTATACTTTATATTATTAGAAATAAAATATTGTTTTATAGGGACAAACAAAATATTTGATACTTGTATCGAGAAATGATTTAAACTAAGGCTATGATTTTTGTTATTATGACTTTTATTGAAGTATTTTAACTAATGGGTAAGACCGTAAGACCAAAGAAGACAACCCTTTTACCAGGTTGATTGCTATTTATAGTAAACTATTTAAAAGTCGACTATTCAGACCGTAGTAAGTGAGTGGCGTCTGTGCTTGTCACGTCCCTATCATTTAGCAACATGGCTGATTTGCTTGGCCTAGCATTCCAAATAGGTTAACGTTGAGTTCTGAGTTTTCTGTTTGTACATAATTGTCGTTAGGTGGAACATAAAAATCAAATTTGTGTGTTGTGCAGTTGTGAAGAGAAACGTGTATAATGTTATAGTGTATTTTTATGTATAAGGTAAGAATAACAACACGTCCGATACTGTAATTGGCCATACGCAGAGGAATCTCCGATTTTAATGGCCGAGATTATAATTTAGTTATTTTTTTAATTAGGTATCGAAGTAATTAACCATGGATTTCGGACACCCTCCGCCGAATATGGGGATGCCTCCACCGGGTATGGGCATGGGTATGGGTCCACCTATGGGACCTCCTATGATGGGTCCGCCCGGTAGAAACAACATGCGCCATAACTTTAGGCCTTTCAACTACCAGATGCGATTTCCACCCCAAGGGCCACTGAACATGACTCAAGATGACTTTGATGGTAAACGTTTACGTAAATCCGTTATGCGCAAAACAGTAGATTACAATGCAGCTATTATAAAAGCTTTAGAATGTCGCGTTTGGCAGAGGGACTGGCGGGACAGACACGCGCTTCAGCCCGATGCTATGTATACACCCGATCTCTTACCGCCACCCTCTTATCCCGATAATCCAATAAATGCCGTCACTACACGTTTTGTTAAAACTGCTACCAACAAAATGAGATGTCCTATATTTGCTGTAGCTTGGACGCCAGAAGGGCGTCGTTTAATTACCGGGGCTTCGTCTGGAGAATTTACTTTATGGAATGGATTAACTTTTAATTTTGAAACAATTCTTCAAGCTCATGACTCACCTGTTAGGTCAATGGTATGGTCTCACGGTGAAGGGTGGATGGTGACTGGTGATCACTCTGGATTTATTAAATATTGGCAGAGTAATATGAACAATGTTAAAATGTATCAGGCTCATAAAGAAGCTGTTAGAGGTATTAGCTTTAGTCCCAGTGATTCCAAAATTGTTACTTGTTCTGATGATGGTACCCTACGTATATTTGATTTCTACAGATGTCAAGAAGAGAGAATATTAAGAGGTCATGGTGCTGATGTTAAATGTGTACAGTGGCATCCAACAAAAGCACTGATTGTATCTGGAAGTAAAGACAACCAACAGCCAATAAAATTATGGGATCCGAAGTCTGGTACAGCATTGTCCACCCTACATGCTCATAAATCAACTGTTATGGATCTGAAATGGAATGATAATGGCAACTGGTTAATAACTGCTTCCCGAGACCACTTACTTAAGTTATTTGATATTCGTAAGCTAGGTACTGAGTTACAAATATTTAGAGGTCACAAGAAAGAAGCTTCTAGTGTAGTTTGGCATCCTACTCACGAAGGATTGTTTTGCTCAGGTGGTTCTGATGGAGCCATTTTATTCTGGAATGTTGGAACTGATAAAGAAGTGGGTTGTATTGAAGGAGCCCATGAATCTATAGTATGGACAATGGCATGGCACCCTCTCGGTCACATATTATGTTCAGGATCTAATGATCATACTTCTAAATTTTGGACTCGTAATAGGCCAGGGGACCTCATGAGGGATAAATACAACCTAAACACATTACCACCAGGTGTTCAGGATGACCATGATTTAGAAGAACCAGCAATCATTCCAGGTATGGGTCCTGAAGATAAAGTTGAAATATTTTCATCAGACACAGACAAAGTCATTCCTGGTTTGGATTTGGACACAACTTTTGTTCCAATGGAATTTGAGAAAAAGGTTAAGAAAGTGCCTTACAGCAAACCTATTCCTAGAAACTTCCAAGCTCAATGGAATCATGGGCCTAGTGCTGATGACTCTGCCACTGAAGCTTTAACACAAGCCCTAGTGGAATCTGTGCCGGGGGCTATACCTCTTCAACAAATAACACCATCTGCAATATTTATTTATGGTAAACTAATTCCAGTTGAATCTGGATCAAAATTAGAGAAAGCTATATCAGATGGACCATTAGCATTGAAAAAATATATTGCATCAGGTGAATTAGAAGAGTTGCATGATGTGATGCCTCACTTAGAAGATGATGCTGATGAAGACAATTTCCAGCCATTTGAATATCCTGAGCCTGAAAATGACAACGAAACAACTGATAGTCAAAATGATAATAATGAAGAAAATTATGATAATTATGATCAAGATAATGACTTTTATGAGAATGAAATGGATACTAGTGATCAAAATAGTCAAGAGGATGAACAAGGCTATAATAACGGGTCTGATATGAACAGCAGGAGTCCTATGAATAATATGCCACCACCCATGGGTAACATGATGCGTCCTCCATTGCCTATGGGTAATATGCCCCCTATGGGCCCTAGGCCTCCTATGGGTCCAATGCATCCAATGGGACCAATGCATATGCCACCACCGCATATGATTGGTAATATGCCGCCACCGATGGGTAACATGCCGCCTATGGGCAATATGCCACCCATGAATAATATGCCGCCACGCCCACCATTTTCTGATAATGGTTATAACAAACCCCATTATGATTCTGGATTTGACAATGAACAGTACAATCGGAATGATGATGATTATAATGAAGACGAAAACTATAATGATCAAAGCTTTGATGAAGAAAATTATAATAAGGATGATAACAATGGGGATGATAGCTACAATAATACGCGCAATCCAAGATGGGATGGTGGTTACAGAGGACGAAGCCAGTCGCGCGGTAGAGGTCGCGGAATGAACGGACATGGTGGGCGCAACAATTGGAGAAGTAACCAGCGAGGGACACCCAGAGGAGGACGCAGAGGCGGCGGTGCCAACCGAAGTTTTAGAAGAGGTGGGAAGCCCATATCCAACTAGCGCAGGGCGATGACCGCGCTTTGTTTTTTAATAGACTGTCATTATTTTTTTACGTTCGAATCGAGACTTAAGACGTGTTTCGAAAGTGTTAAAACAAAACAATACAGTGATGTTATGCAAAAGGTTGTACATAATTTTTATTTACGCCTTGTATTTTATTTTGATATAAGCTAAATACATAATAAATTTATATTATGTCACAGAATAATTGATTCCTACACAGGTGTGTTTACTTCTTAATGATTGCAGTCATTGGTAAGTTGATCAGTTTCACAGTTGGTTAATTCTGAGGTTGATTGCATTCAAATACTTTTTGTTATGATGCCAGGTAATTTATTGAACAAGAAGAGGCACTCTTCCTTACCGGCTAGTCGCAGCTTACGACTTACATTTGGCAGATTTTCGTTCCAGCCGTCATCTCGACCAGTTCAGCATTCTTATAGTAAGATCCTGGTATTTTTTGAATTTGTTTTGTCAATAATAAATAAAGATTCACAAATAAAGATTACCCGATTTCCAAATGTAATAAACGAATAAAATATTTTGAAATATATCGGGCATAATAAATTATTATTAAAATAAAGAAAATATCGTCCAAGGGCCATCCTGTCCTTTATTTCGTGCCTGTCAGTACATTTGCAATAGATTTTAGAAATATTTTTATTATTTATTAGAACATATTTATGTTTAGTAGAAAGAAAATGTATCCTGAATAGATTTATAATGTTTTCCTAATTAGTTTAATTCATTGACATTTATTGTCATTTTAATGTATAAAGTAAAAATACAAATATATTTACAAATTGAAGATCTTCAAGACTTTGGCCTTACACAATTTTATTTAAAACAAGCTCTTGAATATTTTATTTTAATTGTACTATTAATTAGATTTGGTTGACTATAAAAGCTCTTTCGAATTGAAGAATTGTCCTGTGTTTCGCTATGCCAACGTCTTTACTTTTTTGGTCACTGCCACTCAAGTCTAGAGTTCTTGTGGTAGTAATATGTAGTTTAGTTAAAATTAGGTAAATTTTAACATAATTTTTTATGACTCACTAAGAGACTCATAGAAAATTTTTATGTTTTGAGTTTATTTTTATCAGCTTTTTAAGTAATCTGGCTTAGTCTAAATTATTAAAACCCCTAACTGAGAACATCGGTGTCACAGTATACGACTGCTGTCCATGAGATCCTAGGTTATATTTTGGGATTTTCTATCAAGGAATTGTCAGTAGCAGCACGAAATCAGGAATTGGCTTCTATTACGTGTGACCTATTATTCATAGGCGAAATGGTGGTACAATCCATCTCTACTTATCACTTCGTAGACATAGGCGTGAGACAGCGTATGAAATGTTAACTGAATCTGTCAATGATATACCAATACTGTCCACTTTTGCACACTGGACCAAAGTGTTAAAGTAAAGCTATATAATTATAAAATGTTTACTGGAAAATGTGCTTAGATACATTCGAAAACATAAAAATTAAGGCACAGTGGTTTAATCATTATTATCTTATTAATCAACTTAGCTATAATTAATAAAATAACTTTAAAGAGAGCCATGAATAACTGTTTCAAGTCTGGACCCTTGAAAGTCTTCCTGCAGTTTAACTAATGGTTAAACCTTGGACTTGTTTTTCTACTCTTTTAAATATTTAGTATTTGAAGCACGGATAAAATAGGTTATGATCGTATAGAACTGAAATTATTGAGGTTTAGAAATCCAAAAGTTCGCATCAAATTTTTTATTTCAACCTTTTGCAGTATTTGTTTGATTATATGAATATATCAGTGTTTGTTTTTGCTGAACATATCATAGTCAACAGAATCTACACACAAAGACCACCGACAGAGAAGGAAGTTTTATAGGCCATAAAATATTTTACTACTCGAATGTACTGACTCACCCGCACATAACCAAACATCCTATCCCTTGGACAATCATAGGCTTTGGGTATTTAGTTATTACTACAACTAAGTACTATTAATAGGAATTCTGAAAACACATTGTTGAATTAATAAAAAATTGAAATTTAAAAGGGTTTCATTTGATACTGCCTTCGACCTGCATCAATAAAGAATTGTTGAGAAATGAAGTGTAGTTTTAATTTTTTTTACTTACTTATTTTTTGCCCCTAAAATACTGTAAGTTATGTATAGTCACAGCGCGTTTCTTTTGTTACAGATGTCCCCTTGGAGATGGTTGTGTGGGTTTTTAACGATATTAGCATGTCGAGCGAGCCAATTCGACAATGGTGGCGACAAAAACTCTATAACAGATATGAGCGACAATGCTACAGAACGCCTTGAAGTAATTAACGGTACGCCGAATTATAGGCTGATCAAACCGGATAAAAGCTCGCAATGGTTCCCTGAGCGGGAAATCAAGCTAAATAGTTGTGTTAGAAGAGCACAATGTGAACCACTTAATAAGACAAGTTGCTTAGGATCCAAGCTTCCATATGACAAGACGAGTGTTCACCTAACGTTTTATGATAATCAGAATAAAATTCAAACACAATTAGAACTATATAGAGAACTGATAAACGTGCCAAATTGCTGGGCCGTCATTCAGCCGCTGCTGTGTGCGACCTTCATGCCCAAGTGTGAGCGAGTACTGGGCCAGGACATGGTGTATTTACCGTCGTACGAAATGTGTAAGATAACGATGGAGCCGTGTTCAATACTCTACAACACCTCATATTTTCCGTCCTTTTTAAAATGCAATTCAACATTGTTTCCGTCGAAATGCGAAAACGCTGTGCGGGAGATGAAGTTTAACACGACTGGCAAATGTTTGGCTCCTCTCATTCATACTGATAAATCTCTGCATTTTTATGAAGGTAACATTCAACTTTTACTACTATTTAGGTATAGTTTATTTGAATCTCTTGAGAGGCAGAGCTCAGGAAATTCTTGCTGCGCGTTACAGATTTGCGCGTTCTCGCGCATGCAATGACAATGCTCAAAGTTATGATCGTAAGGCCACTGGGCTTCATTCGGCCTGAAGCTGCGCGAGTAGGAAAACATCTACTCTATGTTAAATTGCTGCAGGCGACCTTATGTTTCGATCTCACAGTCTATAAGCCCTTTAGTGTTCCTCAATGAGCTGTTGTGTAGCCAGTAGGAAGAAATCACTCCCACCATAGCATAACTATTTATTTGAGTAAGCAGTTTGCGTCTGCAGCACAAAAATAAGTCTAAATCTATTTATTTTTTTTAAGATTCATAGCTTATTTTTATTTATTTTAGGTATATCAGGCTGTGGGCTCCCTTGCCGGGACCCTCTGTACACAGAGGACGAGCACCAACAGATCCACAGGCTGGTGGCGTGGGGCGCCGGCATATGCTTAGCACTGAACCTCCTCACAGTAGCCACCTTCCTCATAGACTGGAGAAGCGCGAATAAATATCCTGCCCTAGTAATCTTCTATATCAACGTGTGTTTTGCTGTAGCTTCTATGGGGTAAGCAGTACTTTATTTTGAATAGCGATTTTGTTATCCTAAATATTTTACAGCTAGAAGAGGTTACACCAAGTGCTAATCGTCAAAACCTCAACACACGAGATACTTTATGTAGCTAGACAATCGCGCGGTTGACTTGATGTAAACTATTAGCATCTATAGCATTTATAAGTAAATAAATAACTCGCGAGTGTTGCAATGCAGTTGCGCGTTTGTATTGGTGACATAGTCGCCATGAATCGCTGCAGAAAGGTGACATACAAGCATAAGATCTGACTGATTGCAAGCACTTGCGACCTTGCAATAAAGAAATGGTTGTACTACTAGCATTTTCGCAATTGTAACGATTCCATTATATTATTCAGGTAGATTGATGTAGCTATGTTGTTCGTTCTTGTATATGTATACAAGAACACTAGGTGCACTAGGTTATTGTTAACATTTGAATTTCTTTGGATTTGATAAGACTGCATGAAACATTAAAGATGAAAGACTTAAATCTATATATAGACTAAGACTTATTGCCAAAGAAGTTTTGCAACAAACCCATACAACTTCGGCCACACATAGACAAAAATAAAACTCTATGTTTTACGAAGAACTATTAGTAATCTATCGCCTTGTATAATTTTTATCACGCTATCTAGTTGGGTTTCAGATATATAAGGCATCCAAAATTAATAGAATTGGTACGGCGATACTTCTGCACAGAGGATTTATTTTTCAAAATTATTGTAATAATTATACTTGTTTCTGTCTAAAAACCTTGAATAAGTTTATATAGTTGGTTTACAGAGCTCACTGGGGTAAAACTAGTTATTTTTCTGAACTCCGGTAGCAGTGCTTGCTCTACAAAACCAGCAACCATCAAATAACTATAGTTACTATATTCTTATAGGTCAATAGGTATATTATTAAGCCGTATTATTGAGGTGCAGTGCTACATTATTTTGAAACCGTGCCCTACTTAAATACCATATATATGATGGACATTAATGTGCACAGCAGCCTATTGTCCTTCTGCGTACTATACAGTTACAGTAATGCTGTATAATAGCATTTCTACAGATTAGAGAGCAATTAAAATGCACAAAAAGTATATTTTACGGCTTACATGCCTGGATTGTACTTTGCCTTTTAAAATCCAGACATTTGTATTTGATAACTCTCTCATAACATTGTCACATCATGAATGATATTGATGGTTCACCCTTGTTTGATCGAACAACGTTTGATATAATATTACTAAATCGAATTTTAGTTGCAATAAAGTCATTTCGAAGAATTATTCATTTGACCGAATAAGTCATTGGTAAATTTTTATTTAGCGTAATTATTTATTTGAACTAATTTCATTTCGCCGAATTTTCAAATGCACTAATTTTATTTAAACTAATCAAACAAGGGTGAACCTATCAGGAGAAACTGGATGCAATCGGGACTTTAGGGTACCCCGACTCGGATAGGTTAGGTTAGAAGGGGATGGCGGGGTCGTTTGAGCGAGCGAAGCGAGCGAATAGACCCCGCCATCCCCTTCGTGGTTATTTTTTTATAAACCACCCAGAAGTAGTTTGGTTAGGTTAGGTTAGAACTGTGACCATTGAATATTCGATAAAATACATGGTTATACCATCTGAACATTACATCAAATGAACATTATACCTTTTGATCATTAGCGCAAATGTTGTTATAGCAAATAAATATTCGAAGAACTGAAAATTCTATCAAACGATATTATACAAAGTGATGATTTTCTTAAACGTTGTTCGATTTAGTAATATTATATCAAACGTTGTTCGATCAAACAAGGGTGAACCGATATTGATTGTGTTGCCATTACCACAAATTAAATAATGTCATTACATTGAATTGGTCAGACTATTGATTTGTAAAATAAATTAAGCCGTCGGTCGCGGTTGTCATGAACATCTATGGCAGTCATTATTGGGAAGTCAGTGCCCTCTAATATCCTGACACTGGTCTAGCGTTAGGGTATCGTTAGCCTTCGGGTTGCGGAGAGGTCAGATGGCAGTCGGTGCGTGTAAAAACTGATATCCAGTCAAATCCAGTTAGACTAGAAAGCCAACCCCAAGTGACTTTGGAATAATAAAGGCTAAGGAAAAAAGAAGATTAATAAATAGATACTGTTATATCCATCTTTATTCCACTTATTACTTGTGTTAGTAAAAACTTAATTTAATATAAATAAACACAAACAACACTGGCAATGCCGTACCTAGCCACAATGGATTTCTGAATCAATAAAATGTTTAAATTACATCGTTTTTACCGCTAGGTTCGGTTAAGAGAAAACGAGGGCGATAAATAGAATATTATGAGACATTTTTACAATAAATTATATTCTTGTCCATTAGGGCCGTAATTTTCATTTGTGTTATAAAGAATTTATGTTGTTATAGATGGCTGATCCAGTTCGGTGTTGGGTCAAGAGATGACATAGTCTGTTCCAAGGATGGTACTAGGAGGCAGGGCGAACCTTCAGCCGAGGAGAACTTATCATGCGTCGTGGTCTTTGTATTGGTAAATATACTTTTATTATATTTGTAACAGGCACGACCATATTCTGTAGATATCGTACAACTTTTGACTGAATTATCGCGGACAGCGTCGGCCTTTGTGCATGTTTAAGTATTTTGCCAAGCAATTGGATGCGTGAATACAAATAAATACTCACTAAATTCAATGTTAAACAATAATATCGTCACATACGCAGCTAGATCGAGATTAAGTACTTTCGTCATGATGCCAAAATACATACGCCCGCGTAAAGTACTTCTCACGCATGCCGTTGATACTCAGCTACAACGTCTGTCAGTAACGTTCCGAATGATAGATGAGAGAGGCCCGGACGCGTGTGCTTTAAAAATGTGTAAGTATTTACTTGTCTGTGATATCCCTGTTTTGATTTTACAACTGGGATTTACATTTGTCCAAATTAAGTGTGTATAAGAATGAGAGCGAGACATGTAGGTATAGTAGGAGAATGGTAGATTGGAGTAAGACACTTAAAATGATAGTAAAATGCAGGGATGTTGCGAATGCAGATTTTTTGACATCCGCGAATACGGATGCTGATACGGATATATAAAGGCTCACGTCCGCGAATGCGGATGTCCAAATCGATACGGAAGCTCCGCAATTGCGGATGCGGATTTTGATGAAAATTGTAATCTTATTTAATAAAAAGTATATATACGTAAGTTCAAGCCTGTTTTGCAAAGCTTCATAAATTTAGCTATACCATTTTCTGATATTTCCTGATTGTCATCTTCTCTTGAAGAATCCTCTTTTCGCAACCTGCGCTATGTCTGGATCCGCATACACATCCGTTATGATTATTGCGGATGCAGATGTCCAAATAGATGCGAAAGCTCCGCAATTGAGGTAGTAAAACAGGAAAAGAGTGGGATATTGAGACTGGGATAAATAGACAAAGTAATATTAGTTGCATGACACAATGTACTATGAATCTTGTCTTTGTACGCATTAAACATTAAATTTTTTGTAGGTATACTACTTCATGATGGCAGCTTGCGTTTGGTTCGTCATATTCACTTACGCGTGGCATATGAGTTTCCGTGCTTTGGGCAAGATCCAAGACCGTATAGACAAAAAGGCAGCGTACTTCCACCTGGTCGCTTGGTCTCTTCCTCTGATACTGACTATTGCGACGATGGCGTTCGGTGAGGTGGACGGCAGCAGTGTTACAGGGATTTGCTTCGTGGGATATGTCAATCATCCGATGAGGGCGGCGTTATTACTCTCACCGCTTTCAGTTGTACTTGCGCTTGGAGGATACTTCTTGCTAAGAGGTGAGCTTTAGACCTAATCTTATAAAAGTCGTAACATCATATGTTAGCTTTAAAGGACCATGGGCGGAATCCGCCCCGCCGGCGCCGTTTCACCCGCGTAAGTCCCGTTGCCGAGAGAATATCGGGATAAAAAGTACCTAGCCTATGTGTGAATCCAGGTCTCCAGCTAATTTACATACTAAGTTTCATCGCAATCGGTTTAGTAGATTTTACGTGAAAGAGTAACAAATATCCATACATCCATACTCACAAACTTTCACATTTATAATATTAGTAGGATTATTTCTTTACGAGCATCGCCACATAATGCTACTAAGACTTGTTTTACTTTTTAATGTATAAGCAATAATAACTATGTCGCACCTTTTGCTGACGATACATGTTTGCATAAACGAATGCGTCGATTATTGCTTAATACTAAACAACTTGTATGTATCTTTACAATATATTTTCATTACAATAAATACTCTGGTTATTTACGGACACTAAAACACACTTCTTAGCCATAACAACACATCTCAGTGTACGGGTAAACCGCTCGTACAATTTCGTTTACGTATTATTGACGAGTAATTGTAAAATACCTACTTATTTATCTATTTATTAATGCACAGCGGTGGCGCATGTACATAAAAATAAGCGGTTACAAAATACCCCGCTTTCCGACCCACACTCCTGCGCTCGCGACGTTATCGGCAGGCAAGTAGTCGCCCGAACCTTAGTATATAATAATATTTAAGTTCAAATAACTTACAAGTGTAAAATTAAAATATTCATCACAAATTACTTTTTATTGATATTATATCACTGATTTATGTAAAAAACAATATTTTAATCAAATAGTGGATACTGAGGTGGAAAGATGTAGTGCTAAAGGCCAGGAGGGATGTAATGTTACTGACGATGATGTCGAAGACAGAGCGAAGTGGAGGAGAAAAATAAGGAAAGCTGACCCCACCACCATGTGGGATACATAGCTAGGAAGAGAGAGAGAGAGAGAGTGGATACTTTAGGAACACATTGGTATCACTTCCATTTGAGTTGGTAGGTGGGGATGATGGAGCTCCTACATTTTTGCCCATGGTCCTTTAATCTGTTACTTCAACTGTTGTATTAGTAGTGCATTTGTATATAACTTATGAAGAACCTTTTCTACTGAGGTTTCAAGGAACAAATACACAAACACTTTGACAAGATCAAATTAAGCTAAGTTTGAAAATATAAATTTAGCCTAATTTGATTTTGTCAAACTGTTCGAACACCAAAAATAGTTTATGTATAGTTCCCAAACTTCATATTACCTCCATAATAAATTACTTCATGTAATTGTATCATTACATAACTCAAAAAAACTAATATTAGTCGGCAACCAACATAAAAAAGCATTGTGTCTACATCCTGAGATCCGAACGGTTTATCACTAATATAATCGGGTACGATCTAGCTACCATGAAAACAATAATATGTTGAATAAAAACACTATAATAATAAGCGTTAGAGGTTACAGTAAAGTTTTGAACCACATAATATAACAATTAGGTAATAGCTGCACGGCAACATTTCCGTCTCGCTTTGTTCTTTACAATAGTAAACTTTGAACAAACAATGAATTTCCAAACCATAACAACAGGCCTTTGCAGCGTTGTATATATGAGTTAATGTTTGTCAGGCATGTTTTCGTTGATCGCGGTTCGCGTGTCGAGCAAGGACGTGATATCGCCGCGCGCCGCCAACAAGATCCGTCAGACGATAACTCGCTGTTCGCTCACCGCTGCGCTCGTGGCTGTGTTCATATGCGTCACTTTCGCCTGCCATATATACGAGTTCAGAAATGCTGATCTCTGGAAGGAGTCTTTTAAGAAGAATATCATGTAAGTCCACTTATTCCTTACCTTAAATTGGAGTTACATTAAATTATTTTAACAATTCAAATAATCTATACTTCTATACTAATATTATAAGGCTGAAGAGTTTGTTTGTTTATTTGTTTGTTTGTTATTATTTGTTTGTTTGTCTGAACGCGCTAATCTCGGGAACTACTGGTTCGAATTGAAAAATTATTTTAGTGTTGGATAGTCCATTTATTGAGGAAGGCTATATATAGGCTATATAACATCACACTACGACCAATAGGAGCGGAGCAGCAATGAAAAATGTTGCAAAAACGGGGAAAACCTATATATATAAAACTCTTCCCTTACTGAGTGACTGACAGACAACGCACAGCCTAAACTATTGGGCGCAAGAAGCTGATATTTGAAATGTATGTTCCTTGGGTAGTACCCCTACAGTAGGGGTGCACTAAGAAGGGATTTCTCGAAATTCCCACGGGATTGGGAAGAAATGAATAAATAAAAAAACATGTGCGGGCGAAGCTGCGGGCATCCTCTAGTTCTCTTATATGAAGCAGACGAAGTTGCGCGGGTCAGCTAGTAATATTAATAAAATGATTGGTCTATAAGGACTCCAGATTGAGTGAGACGGGAGGAGAGTGGGGAAGCCTTTGCTCAGCAGTGAGATAAATATATATCTTTTTAAGTATTACACTGCTTATAATTATAATCCTAAAATATATATAAACATATTAACTCAAAGTCTATTTTCACTTTGATATATTATATAATTTTTAAGGAAAAGGCATACCTAATTTAATAGAATGGTAACACTGTTTTTCCTAGGGAAAAGTAAAAGTACCATCCGGCAGTTGGAAATTACATACTCGTACATACACGAACAATAAATAGGTAATTGTTTGTCACAAAGAAAAAGTTTGAGTTTAGGTAGTTATTTGCTGATGTTGTCAGTATAAAACTCTCAACCCAATGGTTCAATGCATTCGAATATTTGAATAGAGAAATTAACGAAAAAAGTAGACATGAAAGAAATCCCGTTACTTCCATTTCGCTCAACTCTACGGTATTTATTATAAAAAAGTGTAGTGTTGTTTCCTCAATTGTAAAGCTTAAATAAAATGTGTTTTTACTGTTTTTTACTCTATACTGTTATTAAGAACATTACAATGATTTTTGTGCCATAGTGGTGGTAGCCATGACTTTGTAAAAGATCTCTCTAAACTAAACAATGAATCCAGATAATTTATGTGTAACATTTATTTATAGATACAAATAAAATGACGGAGAAGTTAATGGTAAATGGTTACATAAGTTATGGGCGTTATTACAATTATTATTCGATATTAGTTATTTGTAAAAGTTAAGTTCTAGGTATATGTTAATCCGTATAGTTTGATGGCCACGACACAGGCTGTGCCTAGTGCGGCTGTCACAGTAAATGTAACTAAACGTAATGTGTAACTTAACTGAAATAAACATTATTATTATTATTATATTAGAGAAACCGTTCGTTCGGTCCAGTTAGGATAAAAGTTTACATGTTGGTATCTACAAAAAGTAAGGTTATCGTTGCAAGATACACATACTATATAGTTCTTAATAATAGAACGGCAGGGAATGAAACTCTTACCGGAATTCTGGAGTAGATTACTGGTAACACAGTGTAAGCTTATTTGGCTGGCTATCTCTCGTTAGAATGTAGGTAAATTATAATATATGTAAATATATATGGATATTATAATTGCCTTTGCTCTAACGAAAGATAGCCAGCCAGTATTAATATTAATAATGAAATAAATAATACGTATATGTATACATGGTCTTACGCCTGTATTCCTGAGGTTACCTTTCCTTTACTTTGTTCCTTCCTCCGTGGCGCAGCGGTAGTGAATGCGACTGCAGTGCATAAGGTCTCGGGTTCGAATCCCGGGTCGGATTAACAAAAAATGATTGGGTTTTTCAGTTAAGAAATCTCAATACGAGCCCGGAGTTAGAAAGTTGGCGGTGTTAGACACCCCCGTGCCTCGGAAAGTCGTTGGTCCCGCGCCTGATCTCTCTCCGGTCGTGTCGGATTATACGTCCCATATCCGATGGGACGGATCAAAATAAAGGTTAAGGTACAGACAGTGCACTTGTGTTTGCGCACATACTTGTGCACTATAATATCTCCTGCGCAGATGGCCAATCTGCGTTAAGATTGACCGCCGTGACCGAAATTCGGTTTAGAGGACATTATTATTAAATTAGTTGTTGAAATGTGGGTATCATGCATCTCTATACATTTCGTCAGCTAGTTTTAAGTCCCATGTAATTTGTGGGGACCTATCCGTCGCATCGTATGCCGTCTTCAGACAAAGTTCTAGACTCTGTGCTTGTACTAAAAATTCTTGACAAAACAAGCCAACAACACTTTGCCAAACTCGGGTATAGAACTCAAGACCTTATACATGTAGAGTTTAATACCGCTACGGGCGGCGTGAAGACAAGGTTAATAAATAAAATAACGTTGTAAAGAGAGAATAACATAGTATTGTTATGGTGCAGCTGCCGGCTGGAGGCGCTGAAGGCGGCGGAGCGCGAGTGCTCGGTGGGCGCGCGACCGTCTGTGTCGGTGCTGCAGCTGCGCCTGCTGTGCTGCTTCGCGGCCGGCGCGCTCATGGCGTCGTGGACCTGGACCGCCGCCGCCGCCGCCGCCTGGCGCCGCTACGCCGCCAGGTGCGCCGCCACACACCTCACACACCGACACCACCCCCTGCCGCCCGCTCTCCTCAAGTGACGGAGTGGAGCCGCTGGCTCAACGAATTATTTGAATTTAGAATTGGCGTAAAAATTGCTTCGCATTTTAAATAAAACGAATGATAGTGACGACGGTTCTAGGGACTTATTCTTGTGACTAAAGTTATGAGAATGTTTGTGAGAGTAACAAGGAAAATCTAGTCTTAAATAAATTGTTACCGGTAGTTAAAAAAAGTAGGGCGCCGTAGCTGTGTATAGATCAGATTATGCACATAGCATTGATGAATATAATCCCATACCCGAATCGTCTATATTGTACATGACATGACTAATAGGTGTTACGATTATATCTTATTTTAAGGTACTTGTAACGTCCCATATATATAATTCGTATACATTTACTACGAGCCATAGTCGTCGTTAACGTTGTTGAAATATAACGACAAAACTTATTTGTTACTTATTTTTATTTACTTAGGTATACGCAAGCCTCTAAATTCTAGCATGAATGTAAAAAATATCTTGTAAGGTCATAAAACACATATAAACTGCAATATTATTTTGTCATTCATTTATGTATATTAAAATTATGCTTTAAGTGTTGTATTATCACACTTAACCATATCAATGATTACAAGTGGCTAATAGATTAAGATCGCTTAATACATAATAATGCTGTAATAATTATGTGCTATGTAGCAAGTTATGGTGATTTGTTAATTTCAAATTAATAATTTGTCGTCTGTATTGTGGTAGAAGTTATAATAAGTATTCAGTCCATTATTCATATAGACAGAAATCCAACCGTCCGTAGTTCCCAATGAGTAGAGTAAGTGTCGGCTCAGTGTATGACGTGCCCGCCCGCCGCAGGAAGTGCGGGTGCTCGGTGGAGGCGGAGGCGACGCGGCGCGCGCGCAAGCACGAGCTCATCGCGCGCGCCTACCGCCGCCGCGGGGAGTTCGCAGCGCGCGGCCGACTGTCTATCTCGCTGGGCGGCTCGCGGCAGGACCCCGTGGGGCTGTGCCTCGACCCCACCTCGCCCGCAGACTACCCTGATGACGCGAAACATGAAAGGTGCGTGTGCCCTGCTCCTGCTTATGTTGTTATGGAAGTAAACGGCAGAACTAAATATACTTTAGTCAATATTACATTTTCTGTAAACGGATCCAAGGCATAAGTTAATCTCACACTTGCAGCCAATAATATGGATTCAATATCCGCGTCGGCCAAAGTATCATTGGATTTTCAAGAAATTGTCGCACACGTTCTACAAATGTATCTGGTGGGTGGTATTGCCATTACTAGGCACTGTCTACTTTCTAGACCGCGTATAGCTCTCGTGGCCGTAATAGTTAGCTCCGTCTACTCTTTCGGAGTATAGGATAACAGCGTGTCTGGTTGTTTCTGTAGATCCTCGAACAAAACATATTTGCTCATTAAACAGCTGCTTCTATTATATGTGCGTTCATCACAATGTAATTCAAACAATACCAAAATAAAAAGACAAATATTTTTATGTCAAAAAGAAACATTAAGGGCAACTTGCACGACAACTCACAAAATACGTTTAGCACTAAATAGATTTAAAACATGGTGCTGTCGTCAGTCATCGTGTGAAGGTGACTGAGACGCCACAATGTTTTAAATCTATTTAGTGCTAAACGTATTTTGTGAGTTGTCGTGCAAGTGGTCCTAAAGGTCATAGCTCATTAGAGCCACCCGGCACCCTACCAGCATCACCCCGTCGCTCGATGTTCACTCGTTGACGTCAGGTGGTCAACGAGTGGACGTCGCGTGGTCAACGATTTAACATTGCGATGTCCGCGAATAGATGAGTAGTTTATCATCTAACACTCGCGGATGGCGCGTGAACCGCACGCGGAAGACGCGCGATTCATTCGGTAACTGCGCGTGGGTAACGCAAGGCAAGTGTGCAGGCAACGGGTGGTCACCGAGTGGCCCACTCGTCGTCCGTGCGCGGTCAGCCCGCGGGCTAGGCGCTCCGGAGTTGATGTAGTAAACGTATACCCATAGTATTCCATACAAATAATACTAACCGCTCGAGGCGAGGCGGTGCTGGTCGGGTGCCGGGTGGCTCTAATGAGCTATGACCTTAGGACTGCTAATTTATAAATCAGGTTCATAAATTTGATAAGTTTACTGAAGTTACATTTAGGCTAGTTTGCATATTTATTATTAAAACCACGACATTTAAAGCAATAAATAAATTAAATTTTCAGTGGCGAGTTATCATCATCCTGGGCGGCAACGCTTCCGCGTTTCGTCCGCCGCAGGGACGCCCTTGTTCTCCCCACGCACACCCATCACTCGCTGAGCTCGACACCGGACCGGCGCAACTCGCAGGACTCACAGATCAGTATTAGCCTCCGCCACGTGTCAGTGGAGTCGCGGCGCAACTCGCTGGACAGCCAGCTATCGGTGAAGATCGCCGAGATGAAAACGAAGGTGGGGCGGCGGCGCACCAAGCACAGCAAGGTCAAGCGCAAGGTGCGCGCCGCCTCCGCGCGCAAGGAGAGCACGCCGTCCATCGAGAGCCAGATTAGCCGCTACTGGCTGCAGGCCGTCGCCGCCAGCAACGAGCCGCCCCGCGAGGAGGTCAAGTTCAGCTTTGACTGACGACCGCCATATCGTAATTTATCCAAATCGAAACTCATATTGGAATTGTCGATTTACGTACTAGACTAAGAGTAACGTTTACTTGTAATAATTTACACTAAGTAGTAATTAAGAGATCGAGAGTTCAAACTAGTGTTGCACGTGCCCAAGGGTGACTGTGGAATGAGTAAGCAAAAATTCCATTATTTTGAATTTTTATGGGCAGATTAAATTCGTGTTTTATCATTGAAGTTAAGAAAATAAAGACTGATCAGAATCTCTAGGTGGTAATGTATTGTTACTACCAATTCAAAATATCCATGACAAACTACTATGTATTTTTGTGATATCCATGACCTCGGAAGTACTGTGCCATAAACGAATTCTGCGATATATTTGATTAATCGACTGATATACTACTAGTATGTAAGAATCAAGTTTCGTATCAAAACTTTATATCAAAGTAATCGAGTTACAAGTTGCTAATGTTTACATATTACTTAGTAAGTATCTGTTGCTGTTTCATACAAACTGTACAAGATAATGGTTGTGACACCAGAGTTAATAATGTGAGGCTATCAGTTTTGGGGGTGGACAGTTACTAGGCCACAATTTTGTAATATATTTAGTATTACATGTTGATCTGCTAATGTTAAGGCCCTGGCAGCTATATCAACGAGACTCACATTTTTATATAAGACACCATATGTTTTATTTTTATAAGTCTGCGCTAGCTTTAAATTTTGATATTTTGTATAAGTTTTACTACCAATAATTTACTTATAAATTGAATGGCAATGTTTTGTACAATAAAATGATACTTTTTTGATAATAAAAAGTTTTATTTATCTGACACAGTAATAAACCCATGACTTCAAAGCCTGGCATGGTCATTATATACCAGGCGACAGCGTGGTATACAGATGCCACCGATGATGCTGGCGGCTCAACAACACATGTTCAGTTTCTTGACTGGTCCTATCTATTCAATGTGCTGGAAGTAGACCTAAATGTATTTGTGACGCGTAGGGTTTTAAAGACTACACACCTGGAATAATTTTATTGCCACGAATGGCGTATAAGTGTCAGTTTGCCGAGGCAAATACGAGTGATGTGTATATAAAACAAAACAGCGCCAACAAAGGATCCTAGTCGTGTGATTATAAGCGTGAGAAACAATAGGAATGTGTCAAGAGGTGACAAAATATCGATGTTTTGCACGATAATTACTGATTCGTCATTCTTGGATTGTAAGTATCCTCATGTTAGTTACAATAATTAACGTTATCGCATTCCTATATCTCACTTCGTTCTTTATAGTTGAACACAGTGGCAACATATAGATATAAATTATGAATTCTTCCTATCAGTTTTACACACATTGCTACAAACCGTCGATATCCACTATTTACAAATACGCACATCACTATAACGCTCCCTATGCACAATGAGTATGAGTGAGACATATACCTATATAAAGGTTTATGAACAAATGACTCTGATGATAACCGCAGTAATATTGTTTGGAACACGCCTTAGATTGCATGCTCTTATTCATTTAAACCTAGCTTCTGAAAGACTAATCTATGAAGTGTCAAAATCAAACTCAAATCAAGTGCATTGATTGGTTTTGTTTAATATATTATATTAACTACTGTGAGCTTGCCTTTCAGAAACTAGGGGTACTTTAGCCAAGTTCTTAGTGTAATGTGACACGTTTGACTGCAAAATTTATCTCTCAATGACCAATGGTAAGACCATGCACTCATATGCGTATTACAGTATAGTTTAGTTGTCTCCTCTAATACGTAGATAATGCAAAGAACTAACCTGTTCACACAATACATACAATATGGCTGCTACGTAACGACCATTATATGGGATAGTATTAAAACAACAAATAAATTATCCATCTACCATATATTGAGAACCAAAGCAAGCAACTGAATGCCTCAGAATACTTTATTACCTTGTAATAATTCAAACGAATGTCATGTGTTTTACTGCGAATATAGCGTAAGTTAAAATATAATCAAATCTACAATACCTATCGTACAAGATTTGTATAACTATTGGACGTTAACAATACTATAGAAATAGCATTTATTATCACGGCATTCCTAATTGATAAAGGCAAGAATGATGCAAAATCAGTAGATTTACACATATTTTACATAAAGTTGAAATAAAATTGTAAAATAACAGTAATAATATTATGCTAATCTATTCCATTCGACATTAAAAACTTTCAAGATCATATATTCGACGATATTTTAAGTGGCTTTATATCTCTCCAAATTGGCATTAACGGAAAAACATGCTCGGCGTACATGTTTTTGAAAATTCCAACTTGGAAAGAGTTCGTTGTGTGGTTCAATAAATTTCATTATTTAAAATGTCCATACCACCACGAAAAGTTAGATTACACTTATTTTGGACATGGAATTTAATGCCCTTATTATATGTGGACCATTAATTCCTTTGCCCACAACCAACTAATTTAGTTAAAATATTTTAATATTATTATCATTTTAAAATTAATCTTAACGCAATGATTATGTAGTATTTGTATTACATACGTAAATAAAAATATTAAAATACAGTGTTTTTTCTAGCTTCTTGTGGAGCACAGTATCTACCTAATTATTTATTAATCGAATGGAACATTGTAAGCGAACCCATACGTAACGTAATAGGTTTAACGTTTATTATGCATCGTCGTCACTATAAGGTACATTTAATCACAGATGCAACTTTAAGAGTGGCAAGAATAATTCGATAAATTAATCACTTATAAGGAGGTCAATTATTATGCTTATTCACGTAAATCGAAATAACAATTGAAGATAAATTCTGTGCAATCATTTAACTTGTATCAATGCGTACCATGCACTAGGTATATTAAAAGAAGATAGAATAAATTACACAATATGTGCAATTACTATTTATTTACTTATCATCGTAATTAAAATTTATCTTCAAAGTTATTTGCTAAATGCATCACTTCCACATTTCATAAAGTCTTGTGTAAGAAATGTATAACTAAATTTGTGCCAAACTTGAGTTGTTTGTAGATCTTAATGAAAATAGCTGATAATTTTCTTTCTGAAATGTGGCTGATAGGGTTGTCATAATTAGACCTCAAATGTGAGCAAATTAGGCAGTTACAATAAAATCATAGCCATTTATAAACTATTAAGTACAAAATAAAATAAGAATGCTGACCAGCATGCAAAATAAAAATCACAAAGATAGGAAAACAACACCAAAAGGAACATAATTATATAAAACATATAACACTTATTCTACATCAGCTTGGAATGTAAGATCCACCACTATTATGCTTAAGTCTAAAGTCAAAATTGCACGATTGGATTGCTGAAAATCGATTCTTTGGTGCTTAGAAACTATATAAAAAAATCACAATCTAGAAAATAAACTCGGTAGAAAATAAAATGTTGTAAAACAAGGGATAACAATCACCAAAAAAATAATAACTAAAATATAAAAACAAAAACTTAAGAAATTAATAATATGTGCAAACTTATATGCTAAACACGACTTATGGATAATGTGCACACAAATTACCTAGCAACTAACTCGTAACCTACGAGCTATCTCGTCTCAGACGACAAATAATAAAACCTATCTAAAATAGTAACAAAATTATCTAGTAATAATGTCATATCACACATTCACAGCAGTCTTTCCTATGATGTCCAGTTTGTCCTCGCCTTGCGTATATTCTTCTTTTCAGCATCAGTGAATCCAAGAATGTTCTCGATGGCGTTGAGGTGTCCCTGGTGGTTCTCAGGATCGGTCAGGAAGTAGTAGATGGCCGATTTTAGGAACTGCAATGTCACTTCTGGATCTACGTTGGTCTTGTTACCCTTCTGCGACTCGACAATGCGACGGTACATTGCCTGCAATTAATAACATCCGTGTGACTCTTTAGTTTACTTATGGGTACATTTCGGCCATGCGGATCTTCTACATAAAACGTCTATTAAAAATTCAAAATGGGTTTCTTACACAAATCATTTTTTATATATTGTATTTCTACATGACTTTTAATAATTGGTAAAAGGATTTTGTAAGCTAGTAGAAACTTTTAATAAGATTGTGAAGTGTCGATGAGGTAAACAAATCTTTAAACGATAGACAATGGATTATGAAATAGATGTGTCAATACTGTAATTTGTAAGGAGACCCTGAATACCGTGAAATCGAATGCCGCACTGCGTACTAGCGTGGGTACGTAAAATAAGCCACGTCAAATGGTGGCAATTGTGTTCCTACTGTATAAAAAAAGATTTGTGTTCATTTACTATGTCTACACAATCTGAAACTAATGTATTTAGCTAATTATACATTATATTATACAATACTCTGTCTACTTACTAGTGTTACTTAAATTAGTGAACATATTTACACTATACAGAACTTAAAATAAGATATAAGGTACTTAGGTTACACCCAAAACCAAAAGAGGCTGTTTCAACCAAATAGGTATCATGCGAAGCTAAAGTTAGGCAAGAAAATTATATTAATGTTATATACAAGGTAATTAGAAATTAAATATTGTAAGCGGTTGCTAGACCAAGTAGATTAGTTTTAAGCTACTAATACTGCTAACATTTATTAAAACTATTTACAAAATAAACATAAAAAAATGGACCTGATTAAAAAAAAAACATTTAACTCTTATTTACATCTGTAGGTATGCCTACATGTACCAAGTATACTGGCACATTGTGATTTATAGTTACATAAATATTGAATTTCATTTGAACAGGGATATTTTTAAACCCTTTTATGACATGTGTAGAAAGCGGAGTGTAGTATACAAAAATGAAAAAGGTGTTTAACAGTGAGCACTGTTGTTTGTCCGATATAAAAATCCAACCTTTCGAGCTCCTAGGACCCATAAAGAAACAGCCTCCTTTGCACTTAGCAGTACTTGTGACTTTGCTGATCGGTCCTCTGTGAATGCCGTGTCCTGTAATGCACTACACGTTAAAGCTGGCACATGTTAATCGCCACTACATGCACACACTAACACTAAATCCGTGTACAATGCTGTGGGTTAATTAAATTATATTGAAGTTTTGAAAATGTGTTAAGTTACTATTGAAAACTCGTGATTTAAACTAGGAATCTAAATTCATTTAATTAGTTGATCTGAAATTGTTAGAATAAGAAAATCAGTTAAGGAGGAAGGTGATAATGTTTGAACAATCACTATGAAAAACATCACATTAAAACAAACTCGATAATATTTCAGTGTAATAGGCTTAACATGATGGACATTAGTGTAAGATAAAGGTATGCCAACTCACTCGAACTTTCTCGAGCTCTGTCTGAGTAATCTGCAACTGCTCCAGTAGTTCCTCCACGGATACCCGGCTAACTAGCCCTTGTGAAGTGCCAGGTTCAATTTCCTGTAAAGTTATTAATATATTTATTATTAAAGGCTGAAACTGAAGTATGTATGTAAAAATTATGTGTAGTTTTTTAAAAGATTCCTAAAATGTAAGTTTGATTTCAATGTTCCATGAAAAAATTTTATTGGTTCTACTTTAACACATTGAACGCCATGCCGATCATAATTGACTGCGAACAATACATTTTCTATTGTGTCTGCTACATGGCAGTCAATGTGTTAATGTTAAAATCTACTAGTAATCTTTTAAAAAAGTTATTCTTATAAAATATAAAAATATAATTACTTTTTCTAATTCAAACTTGGCAGCCTCAACGCCCTTGTTATACATCTGCAAGTACATGGACCTGTGCCTGCTCTCTTCTTCTTGCAGCTGCTTGCTCACTTCCTCCAACTGTTTCTCAAGAGCGTGAATCCTTTCCTTAGCCTGCTCATAATTTGGCAACAGCTCGCAATAACGAGTATTTACATCTGCCAATTTCTGCAACAAAGCCTCCACCTTATCATTGTGAAGTTTCTTCATTTCCTGTGTTTCTCCAACATGAGTCCGAATGATATCTTCAATCTTCTTTTCATAATAAGCTATTAAACTACGACGCTCTTCATCACCATCTCCTATTTCAGTCATACAGGATGCTTCATGTGTCAACATATGCACAGATTCTTTTGAATGCAATGATGAGTTGGTAAGATCATCAAAATGACCCGAGTCTGTGAATGAACCTTGCATTTCATTGCGACATCTGGTTGGTGTTTGGTTTTTGAACAATGGACTGTCTGTGATGTCAAAAGACCTACAGCCATCTTCATGTTTAGAACTATCTTGCTCAATAGACACTTCTTCAGCATTTTCTCTTATAGTCACAATTTCACTGGAGTTAGATTTTTCGTCAGGTGAACATATGGATGCTTTATATAGTCTTAGTTCAACTACTTCTTTTGTTAACTGGAATATTTCACTATCCTTCTTTTCTAAATCTTTCTTAGCTTGACTAAGAAGATTTTTAAGCCGACGGATTTGTTTTTGTGCTCGCTGGGTTGGTGTCAAATATTCTTCACCAGCGAGACCAGCGTGTGATGAGCAATGTAGTACATAACGCATTGATCTTCCACTAAATGTTGTACCATTGAATGGTGCATAGCCAGCGTCAACTGAAGCAGCAGTAGCAGCGCTACCATAGCTGTGTAGTGATTCATCATCAGGCAAGTCTTCGGGTGATCCAGGTGGAGTGTGAGCAGAATCAGTCATGCTCAACTTCCTGTTAAAATCACCTTCTTGTGACTTTAAGCAGGACTTCTTTGGCTTTTGCTGAGAATTCGAGTTAAATGACTGAAAGAACAAAATATATTTCATAGAATATGTAATAACTATGAACTAAGAGGTCGCTTCTCAATTTTAACACGATACACTTCAGCAGTTTTAAAAATAGAATACACTAAAAGAAAACAAATTACTTTTTGTTATCCCAGATATACACGCAAATAAATTATACAGTACATACAAACAAAACGACCATAAAAACAAAACAACTCATCTAAACTGTGCTAAGCACCAATGATAGAATATTAATTATCTGCGTGGCTTGCCTCTTGTCACTATGGCAATTTTTCAAATTAAATTTAAGTGTAGGTGTAGACCTCTACTTACATGGCTCCGCTGGCGATGGCCAGGCTCTTGGAGTCTTGGCACATCGCTGCGTTGCTTTTGATGAGTATTTTCCGTGATTATTGGTATTAACTTTCTTGTTGCCAGAGGCGAACGCTGCACCATTTTCTCCCCGCGCAGCCGCAGTGAGGAGCTGCGCCGGAAATTCCCAGTGACATTACCCGCGCAGCAATGTTCATCGTGGAAGTCAGCGACCCTTCTGTTGTAATTTCTGTTCATTTTCTTCAATTATTCACATCAGCGTAGCGTACTAAAAGAGAAAACAGCTGTTTGAAATACTCGTACAAGTCAGTCGCACAGTATGTATAAGTTTTTATCAAACAAAACGTAATGTGTCATGTATATATAATCTATGCTCATTTCAGTTTTTCAGTACTTTCAGCATTATTGAAGCAGACGTATTAATATTATGCCACAATTTGTTACACTTTCGTTGTTTCACAATATTAAATTCTTTTGTTTTATCGCTTTAGACTTGAAATTTTAAAACAAGATGTACTCTTCGTAGAAGATCAATTATACAATATTTTAAAATAAATCTCTTATTTACCAGACGGATTTGTACGTCGTGTACGAGTTGTGTTAATAATAAATACGATTTACGCAAGGCATGATTTAAATAGCTAGCACGAAAATCATACGTACATAATACGTATTCGCTTTTTCACACTGGCCTATTTAATTTGCTGACAAGAAAACTAAACGTTTGACTTACCTACCAACTAAATTAATATTTGAACATGTGTACTTAATGTTATACTATGTTCAAAATATATCTACTTATAGAAAAATATAATGCTAAGTTTAGTGTTCTCAATAATAAAACAATAATTTTAACTACAATCACAAAACGTAGCTCAGGTAAATTTTCTCAGGCTACAAAGTGGCCTAGTTCCCGCATTCCCCATGGAAACAAATGGAAAATGTCCTTCGCAAATTTTATACAATGCACTATGTTCACTATTAAGTACATTTTTTATAATGGTCATGCATTGTTATTCTAGTTATAGAAACATACTGTTTGTATTCTGCCGCTCAAGTCTATACTTATTCTACCTATATTTATTTAAAGGCCATTTATAATATTTAGGCACCAAATATCGAATAGCTAATGCCTTACACCTACTTACCTACCGCTTTAAAAGCCGTAAATTTTTATCTGGAATATGTTGCTGAATCTAAATTAATACATAATAGGTATTTATTATTTTATAGGTGGGCATTTCTCTACTAAATAGCAAGTCAATATCCGCTAGTGGCAGTAGGTAGTGTACATAAAGAGCATATTATAAAATTAATTCACAAATCCCGTAGAATATAGGTATCTATGAGAAGTATCTACGACACAAAAATTAAATGTTTACTTTAATTAAAACTGGTAGCCTGGCATGGCATTACGCTCAAACTGTCGCAGCCCGTCTGTGTAATACACACAGCCATGAGCCAAGCAACATTGTGTTTTGTTTTTGCGATGAGTGAGTGTTTTCTGCTACATGAGTTGACGATGTGGTGTAAGTAGGTAGGTTAACCTATCAACAGAGACGGGTAGTGTTATATTTATCCATGGCGCGTTTAGGACAGTGGTTCTTTTAGTTCGTTCGTTAGGGTGATAAACGTGACAAATTCCTTTAATAGGTGTTTATATTATGTCGTATGCTTAGTTCCTACCTGGTAACAATTTATCTAGGATAATAAAATAATTAATACCTGATTCCTATAAAACAGAACCTAATAAAATAAACAATAAAGAAGTGTCTCGTCAGTTATTTCCATAGGGATTAACTGAAGTTCGAATTTGTGAACTATTGACCACATAATAATATATAGTCATTCGTATTAGCGTTATAAGTGTGTTTACTTGGTACGAAGATTCGTCTTGGATAAACTTTGTCAACTTCAAAAGCATAGTGGTGGTCACGAAGATTGCTCGGACCTTATATAAGCGAATAATTTTATTGATCAATAATTAAATTAATTCATTTACTACAAGGCAGATTAAATTATCTTATTATCAGAATTTTCAGAATACCTATAGGAAGCTAAAATCTTATACGTAGATTTCTCATGAAACTATACCACAAATTGTTCACCGGATAACGCAGCGGTTTCATTATCTACTGATGTAACAGTAACGCCACTGCCTTTATATAATAGCCGGTAGGCACTGTAATTAATTTACTTTTAACAATTGAGTAGACGGTAGTCACAATAAAAACTACCTATAACAAAGTTAATATTGTAGTCAAATTGTGGTACTACAATAGTTTGCTTAGACGAATGTTACAACACCGTCGCGCGTCGTCGTTGCACAACCCGCCAACAGATTGCTTCTTACTGAATATTGCGAGAACTTATAAATAAGTTTGTTGAAACACTATAAGTGTTTATTGTATATAGGAAAAACGGATTATGATAAATAAATTATATCTGCGTGTATAGTGTAGGTTGATAAACACAAATGGCAGTAAGAATATTTTGTCTAGATAAACTACAATAGGGAATTAAATATCATAGAAAAGTATTTGTTTTGTCTAGTTGTTTATACGAAGTACAATATGCACTATGACTGTATTATTTGACCATGAATTGCATGTTTTATCTTTACACCTAGCGGACAAGATAAAGCCTTGATAATAATATATACCTATGCAATAAGTTTTAATAATTAGATACACCTGTATGTATAACCTAATTATTAAAACTTTTACACATTATCCTGACGAAGACGATTAATCATCGACGTATAATGAGATATGAATTGTGTGAAAACTTCAAGCGAAAGTTACAGTGACCCGTGAGAAATGCAATTGAAGACGGTCTAGTGAGGTTTGAAAATAAAGAAACACTCATTGAAAAAAAATGCCGAAAGTGAAGAAGAAATTGAAATTTATACCTAGGTACATACAATGTTTTCTCCATCGCCAAAACTAGCTTATTATTAGCCAATTTTTTTACGGATAGGGAATAAACGTACCTTTTATTTTCTTATTACATACTTAAGAAAATGAAGTTTATTTAATTCTTGTCATAATGTTTTTACCGTGGCTTTTACTCAGATATATATGATTTAATTTTCTAATGACAATCGATAGTTGCTTTTAAAAAGTAATTTATAAATGTTTTTATTAGTGCAATTATAATCGTAACAAACATCTGTAATACTCAGAGCATATAAGTCTATAATACAAGCGGATATGGTTAACTAGACGTTAATGTACTTACTGTATACCTGCAATGACCGAATAGCCTTGGCGTTAGAAAGTCATTATTTATATCCAATTATGACTGTGATGGCGAATTATATTTAACTATTGCCATGAAAGCAAGGTATCTATCAATCATTTTTTTTTAATAAATATAATAATTATGCTTATAGTAGATACTTATAAGAGTTGTTGGCCAAGTGCGGGTTGGCAGACAGTACCTAGAGAGAGCTATGTAGGTATCGCAATGTTTTTTTGGCTAACAGTCGGTCACAGTCCAGTGCTGGAATAGGCCTCTTTCTAAGGCGATTACGTTGTATCACTATAGATTCATCGTAGATACACTAAGTACGATTACAAGAGCAAATATTAATTTGCTTATTGGCAAACCTTATTTTCCTACATTCGTGGTATTATTTGAAATTCATCGAAAAGTTTAATAAAGGGCTATAATTACTTCTTGCTGCTCTATTTATACAATTAGGTATAAATTTTCGTATAAATATTAGGTTCATATTTACCTTTAGGTATAAGGTGGCTTAGGCAAATAGTAGATCTACTTATAAGCCCTTTAGTTGCATAAAAAGTGAAGTGATAAAATACTTGTTCATTAGGGTAGTAGGCGGTTAGATATGACGACAGGAAATCCTCTGGCATTCCTGCCGTAGAGATACCTATGACACAAGAATATTTTGCTGCGGTTATCTAGAGGGTGGAGTGTGTCTCAGTCAGGCTATTCCAATACCTCTCCAAAAATTACCTTTGTTGTACATATACAGTTACTAAAATTAACCGCATTTACAAACTTATTTTAGGGATTAAAGAAGTTTCATTCCAAGTACTGTAGAAACCGTAGTATAATTGTTAAAGTTAGCAGATACCAAAAAGTAAAACGCCACGACATATTTTGCATTGTATTGTAATAAAAATAGCCAATAGCCATGCATCTTATCGATTTAATCGCCTAATAGCTTTCCATACGTAGCATTTTTGAAGAGATTAAAATCGGGCGTTATCGTATTTTTAGCTAGAAAAATAATATGGTAACAAAAGAAAATCATTAGTGAACAATTTAAAGAGTTTCTGTTGTAATTTCAATCGTGGTCATTAAGCGAGACTGTATTAGGTAATTAGCTCAACAATTTTTGACATGGTAACGTAATATACCTACCACTAATGAAATTACTTGGCTAACCCAATTAACGTTGTATTTGTAAACGTCAAGAATTATTGCAATTTTTTTTAGGTTACTGGAAATAACATAACAACGTATCTACATCGGTTATGCAGACCTGATTTTGCATTTAGTTAGTTACGATCTGTACCCTTGCAGATCTATCGCACTGAAGAGGGGAGTATAGCATTTTATACACTCGTCTTCTATTTTACGAACACATAAATAAGTTATATTAATAACAAACAAGTAAGCGGCTACCGTAGATTACTATTGCAGTATGAGTGGTAAAAGTCACGCGTTGTCGTCCCTAGAAAAGGAAATTAAAGATGGGATGAAAGGAAAGGAATAGGATATCGAGGCAGGTATGTCAGCCTCTAGAAGTTTTACTTACTGGGCGAATTACAGTAACATAACGTTAAATACGATGCCATGTGTGTGTAGATATATTATTTATTTGGACAATCAGTATTTATAGTAATAAAAATTAAATGCATTATAAGGACTTTATGCCCATAAGGACATAATCTGCATCAAATTTGAGCATACGTACCTATTAAATATGTACCTATGCTGAATTTGAATTTTATAACAATGTCAGTACATAACTTCAAAAGCGTCCACTACCCCACAAATGGGCAAATATTGTTTTGATAATATCGGGATACGACAGTAAACATTTTAGGTTTGTTTAAGTGAACACCTCTGAAACGAGCGTCTAGGTACCCGAGGGAAACCACGGCATGCGCAAGTTGGTAGATGTTAAGAGAAATGGACACATTTATTTCTTAGGAAATATATAATAAAAATCATTATATCGTGCAGTAGTTTGCAAATCACCAGGCCATCCATACCAAAATGCCGTTTGAAACTGTATAAGTGGTATTTACACTATAGAAAAAGGTGATTCAAGAATTGTTTTTTAATGCGTTCTTTTCTATATTGCTGTTTATTATATTGAGAAAAACAGACAACGCTGCAATATCTTAAATATATTCGGACACCGTACGTAACCAATATACCCAAAGACATTAGATTTTACCCATAGACAGCTACTTTTGAGGCTGAGCTGCGGAAACGTTTACCTACCGTTTCAAAAGATAAAGCTATCATTATGGAAGGGAAATAAGTATAATGTTGTGACCACTACCAGGGGCCTTACCATCTTATTGCAAGTGAGCGCGTTATACAGTTTATAGCTTTCTTTCGTTCTTGCGCATGCAACGACAATGCTTTACGTCAAAGTAGTATGGCCTCAGGTATACCTGAGACCATACCACTATGACTAAAAAGCATTGTTAAGAAATAGTACTTACAATAAACAATATTTTAACAAAAAAAAACCGACTTCAAAAACGGATATTTTGAAACAAAAATGCACTAAAATGTTAAAAAATAATTGCGTATTCTTGTGAATAATTAAATTATTGTTATTTATGGAGTCGGTGTCAGCCGCCCGCGCCGTGTGCTGCGTCTATGTGTGTAATTGTGCATGCCAATGTTATGTTATGATTATAATAAGACATCTCATGCTTAAGTAGTTACAAACCTAGGTACTTTAGCTGACACCGACACAATTAATAACAATAATTTAATTATTTACAAGAATACGCAATTATTTTTTAACTCTTTAGTGCATTTTTTGTTTCAAAATATCCGTTTTTGAAGTCGGTTTTCTTTTTGTTAAAATATTGTTTATTTCTCGGTTTTTAGTGAATCTGAAGTTCGATAATGATGATTTTATTTGTTTGAATATGGGTACACCTACTAAACGCGCTGCTCATAATAATATGAGACAAGCACCGTTTAAATGAGACAAACGAAGAAATGGAGAAACGCCTCTCTCAAAATAGGAAATCTACCCCCAGGGCCATTTAAAAAGAGACTTGTGATGAACGCTAAAATAGGCTTTCGAAAATGCGAGCTTACATGAAAAATGTTTTAAACGGTATACAGTTTATATCATTTTTGGCCATAGTGCATCTCATGATAATTCCAAATACGGTAGGGATGATATGTTTTATTCCGTGGTTCCGGTGCATAATGGCTTCAAGTTGTATTATAGAAATAATAATTTTGTTATTAGCTTTTTCATGTATACCTTGTTGAGTTTAACAGTTGCACGTAACTTCATACCTACTATTTTATATTTATACTAAATGCTATCAATAGCCAATTTGGAATTGTGTAATCAATACATAAATACACATAATTATGTATGTGATTGTAGCAATCACGGCAGATTTGCTGTTATTTATAAAAGAATTCCGTTGTATAAAACCAAAGATCTTCATCAGAACATCACTAAATTAGAATAGGGCTACCGCGAAATACTGCGAAAGGCTTCCAAACCATCCTACATAGTTGTTTATTTTGTTCTTGCCAAAAATGACAACATCATCAATGTAGCCAAATACGCATTATTAAGGATAACTCGAAAACGAATGGTCGGATCTTAATAAAAATTAAATGGGACCAAATGAAAAGCACCAGTTATCGAATAAAAAAAGAATCAACAAAATTGGTTCATAAACGACGAAGTTATCCGCGAATACACAAAAAATGTATATATACGGTCGAATTGAGAAACCTCCTTTTTAATTTGAAGTCGGTACTTCAAGTTTCTAGCACTTACTCTGTTGTCTCCAGAGAAGAAAACAATTATCGATATCGACAAGTCTCTATACATTATTCTAGAACAAGAAATCACCTAACTCCTAACCGTTAAAGAGTTGCCCTCGATTTCCCTAGGACTCCATCATCAGATCCTGCCTTGGTGCCAATGGGACCACCTCAGGAGTATACTATTTCAAATAAAAAAAGAATTTTGAGAATCGGTTCATAAACGACGAAGTTATCCGCGGACATACATAAAAAAATATATATACGGTCGAATTAAGAAACCTCCTCCTTTTTTGAAGTCGGTTAAAAAAACTAGTCTCGGATCTCGTAATCAAGGATTTTTAAGGCTAGTTTTTTTGTAAGTACTATTTCTTTAGGAAATAGAGCTTTATTGGTGGTGAGCCATTACTGCAGTCTAGCGATGCTTGAATATTAGGGAAATTAATAGCGTTGATCATTTCACATGAAATAGCTACGCTGCTAGCTTATAGACATATGTTGTGGTCAGCTTAGTTTAGCAGGTCATTAAACTTTTAGTGAACACAAAGCTTAGGTCGCGATGGCAATCTTATTTTATTTTTCTGTTGGTAGCGCAAATTGGTATATACCGCAAAGGCTTGAATTTTAATGTGCGACCTGACGATCACGAGCCGATGACGATGACGATCATGCCTTAACTATTGAACAACTGTATATGCAACAAGGTTGATAATATGAAAAAGTTATCTTAAGTTAGGCGCCTATCCTTCTAAAATTGATTATTAAATTAATAATAATTAAAATTGGTCGTAACTTTAATGCTACTTTGGCTATTGGTTTTCTAAACTATGTTATAAGATTCCTGGCAATATTAAAGTATATTTTATAAATTCCATTTCATATACTGCAATACCTAATAATATATACATGAGCTATTGTAACGCCAATTTAAAAACATAATACAATAGTTATAATACACGCAGGAAAAATCCTTGAAAATATGTTTCACTTATCTCAACCTATGTAACGTTGAGTTAAAACGTAACCGTCGAAATAATTATTTAAGCAAATGTTATCAGGATTTACTTGTTCAATAAAAGGAGTTCCAATTAACCTATCTTATGTGGGATAGGTATTTTGATTCTATAACATTACTTTTACAATTAGTTCGTTTTTACTATCAAACCTCTGCGACTTAGCGCAAATGTGGATTATTTTGCATACCCTAACATAATTTACGCGGTTAATAATATAATTATATTTTCTTTTAATTAAGTGAAGCAATGAATCCTCTGACTGGCAAGTCCTTTCTTTTAGCAGTGGTTTTCACACACCACAAACCACAGGTAGATAAAGTTGGCTAGTTACAATGTTTTTACTTACGAAGTATATCTATTTAACCAGTCTATTTCTACTCATTGTTGAATATTTATTATGTTTTATATGTTTAGTTCCTGTATATAATTATATAATTATTACCATATTACATTACGCATCTTATCTACATAATTGTTTTAGAAATATTAACAATAATTTTGTAAGCGCTTCGTGTTAGAGGTTATATTTTATCAAAAGAGTTATGAAATATATGTAGAATAGTATAAGTGCTTTATTACACACTGCCATTTTCCAGAAGAAACTATTCACGAGCTCGCGTGATATTCGAAATAAAAGAAGTAAGTATACGTTGTTTTCGATTTTTGTAAGGAAATTATTAGGGAAATAGGTAATAAATATCGGTATTACAGGTTAATACAGGAAATATTTATTATACAGTAAGTAGTACGTACTAGATCATTGACTAAAATCATAATTATTGCGTGACTGATCAAATAACATTATTTCAACCTGTCTGCTTTTATTTTATATGTATGTAGAGCCATAATCTTCTTGCATAAATTATATCTGTTTACGTAAAGGGATTTATTAGTTCGTTTACGTTATACAGAATTAAAAATTTACTGTTTCTATTGTACCTAATATATTTTAACTAATCACCTACCTGGGTACCAAGTGATAACAAGAATAAGTAAAAGCTACATTTCAAAATAATACTTGTTATTTAATTATAGCTAAGAAATAATTTAATCTGTATAGTGCTTAGGACAATAAAGTTCAGAATATATTGTTTTGAACAAAGAAACCACAGTGGAATCAGGTCAGCGCCACTCGTGTTGCGGACGAGAAGAGCGTAACTAAGCGTACCTATCTATCTAAACTTATCGTACATTTAAATCTGAACACTTAACAGGTGGTTATAGACACGTTTGCTCATAAAAACTCTAATTAAAGAACTTCATGTGTAAAGTTTACGCTCAATCGCTCGCTTTTTGCATCACTTGCGTTGTTTGGATGCCACACGATGAAATTAAAATATGAGTACCACATGAACAGTCATTAAGTGGAGTAATTTCCGATATAGCTCTCTAAATTCTTATGATTTTTGCTTTGGTTCTGTAGAAACCATGCAACTAAGCAGTTACATGCTTATAGTTAACATGTTATATTTTTTACACCAATCTGTAGGTAATATGAGCCGGAGCTAAATCTTGTTCAAGGTCTTTTTTAACTTGTTTAATCTTGTGTAGATTTCTTAGTTTATTTTCAGCAACATTTTATTACGAAATTTATTAATTAAACGAATAATATTATAGGATCCTGATTATCATTTTATCAAATTATTATATAATAAAAAAAAGAGATATTTTAAAGCTTTAAAAATAGATGTCTAAGCGAGCGTGCAACCAGAACATTTAGATCGATTAAGAAAGAAGTTCAAAAAACTTACCGGATGGACTAAATCATAGACGGTGTCTTAGTTGTCACAACGCCGCTGGCTCGGCAACAATATCATTATTTATTGCCGATTGAAAGTAAAAACAAATCAGTCATACTCACTAATTGCATCTTGCACGAATTTTCCAATCTCCATGGAGTTCAGGAAAAACATGATTGTGGAAACATCAGTACAACACATTGTTTACAGCACAGTTACAGTTCGAAATACTTGACAAGTCGCTCGCACAATTTGTCGTCGAAGGGAAAACTTAGTATCAACTCGTACATCGCAAATTACATAGAGTAAACCATCCACGGTAACTTTTACGCTAAGAATGTTGCGGCAAGTTGTCGGAGGCCGGAGCGCAGTGCGTGCTTGGTCAATGTTTGTTCACGGTGTGTTGGCGCCGTCGCCGCCAGCGCCCCTCTGCGGCCACGTCGACGCAACAACCCACTTGCTTTGGTAAATGTACTCCATTGTAGTCAGAAACATTACAACACAATACCTGGTGGAAACGCATAAAAAATGAACGAGGAGGTACACCCGTTACCTTTTTTATAATTTTGCTATGTCGCGAAATAAGTTCGATACGCCATCTGGTGTCTCAGTTTTAGCTTCGTTTGATCTAGTTGCAGTAGGTATTATGTAAGTGCCTCAACCTGACAAATGTATACCAAACTTCAGCGTATACATATGTATCATGCCCTAGTTTTTATTACATTATTTGCCAATTATGTAGAGTATATAAGTATGTAGAGTGAAGTGTTTCTGCATAAGCGGTTCATTGCAGACGTTTATGTAGGCGCTTGTAATGTGCTGATGGGTTCATTATTTAGAAACTACATTGTCAGCAACGCGGATGAAGGTGGCAGCGGCGCGGCGGTTTTTATTCCTCAACAATTATTACGACATAGTCTGATAACGATGAAAACATGTTCCTCGGGTAAACTGCACTCGTTACCCGGTTAGAGTTTCTAATTTGTTATTATTTATAGATCTTTATAATTATAATTATATAAAAAAGGTAAGTTTAATTTAGTTATATATAAATAATTGATTGACTGACGAAACGGCTCTGTGGCGTAAGTTTGCACTTTAGCTTGAGGTGGATCGTGACGTCTTAAGTTTGATACTCTAGTTTCTATGTCCTGGGTCGCTGGACGACGACTCTAGTTAGGAATTTATTCGTAATAGTATGCTGTTTTTCAGAAATAGAGTCAGTTACCGATGGATGGAGAAATGTGCCATATAGAAGCGCTTTCTGCTACGAGGGACCAAAAACATTGATGGCGAATTGTGGGTTCTCTGGAATCTTAATGAATACGGGACTATGCCATCTATATACACCTCTTTTCATCCGTTACGAAATATACTGGGTTTAATCTATGTACTCATTTATATAAATGGGCGAATGATATAATAACTTCAATGTTTTTTGTGGATGTATATATATTATTTGGTGCGGCCGTACATATATCAAGATATTTCATGTATTTCGCCTTGGGCCATTCACTGCGCTAATTGCTCAAATGCAATTTATTATTACGTATTTGGCTCCTTAATTAACACATTTCCTGTGCGATGTTACGGTTATTTGGCGTTTATGACCCTCGACGCTTGCCGAGATCCGTGGTGCTGTTACAACTAATAAGCACTTTATTCGCTATATGTGTTGCTATCATATCGTTCCGATTATTATCTCTATCATACAAAGTAATAACGTAAATCTTTAATGAACTAAGTAAAAATATATATAGGTAAAGTATAAATTTAAAGATGGCCGCTAAAAAAATATGGATGTATTTTTTCCAGTGTGAAAATATGTCTGTTCCTTTGAGTTACGTGTTGAAGCATACATATCAAATACTAATATGTGTGAAGCAGCGATAGCCTGGTGGGAGACCGTTAGACTGCCACGCAGAGATCTCGAGTTGGCCCCAAGGCGCGCATCTCTGACTTTTTGAAATTATGTGCGTATTAAATACTTAATTATCGTTCTCTTTAACGGTGAAGGAAAACATCGTGAGGAAACCAGCATGTCTGACAGTTCTCCATAATGTTCTTGAAGATATGTGAAGCCTGCCAACCCGCACTGGGCCAGCGTGGTGGACTATGGCCTATCCTTCTCACATTGAGAAGAGGCCAATGTCCAGCAGTGGGATAGTTTAATACAGGGCTGATATTATTATAATATGTACAAAATACGTGCATTGTTTCTGCATCACAGTAAAAGGTAACAGTTACATGAAAAACAGGAGGTCACGACATCGTGGGCGTGACATTATGTTATATAAAATAATAATTATCATAATGTGCCTATAATAGTGGACTTGAAGACACCGCTCTCTCTTTTTGTCATTCTTTAGAATTTACAAGCTTTCATATCATTATATTATGTCACTGTAATAGATTTAGCTTGAGTAGTAGAGCCTCGCTGATTTCAGCATGAATGAGCCGGTTAGACCGTGGAAGGACTACCCTCTCACAGAATATCGACGTGAAATAGCAGTATTCCTACTGCTGTGTTTCGTTCGGTGAGTGAGAGTGCCTGAGGCCCAATCAGCCTTTTTCCCCCGCCCGCTCCTTCTCCTTCCCACTTCTTTTCTTAAAGGGTCGGCAACGCGCAAGTGATGCCTCTGGTGTTGCAGGTGACCACTTACCATCAGGTGGACTGTATGCTTGTTTGCCACCTTAGTCGTGTAAAAGAAAAACAAAGTACTAAGAAATGATTGCAGAAATATGGATGTATTATCTTAAATTATTATTATAAATACGAATGTAAGTTTGTTTGTTTGTTACGCTTTCACGCCTTACCTACTCGACCTCTCATCATGTGATTTCACATACACGTAATCAGGGGTACCTACCTACAAAAAATGAAATAGGGTACCTTTAACCCAGAAAAAAGTTCGGAGTTCTTTTCCCAAGCGAGTGAAGCCACGTTAAAGCTAATATTAATTAAAGAGGAATTGAGTTTCAGTTTAGGTATAATTCCAGGAAATGCATAAGCGGCAGTAACTCTTTATTTGAACGTGATAAAAAAGGTTTAACTGCATCGCTGACACTTCAGAATGCGGTAGTTTTAGGTTTAACAACGTCCAATTAAGAAAGTTATTATTAAATAAAAATGTATTCCACAATTTTTGGCTAAAAGCCAGCGGCCCGCTTGATGGTAGGTAAGTCGTAGCAAAGCTCATGGATATGGGTATGTTTTCTTAAAATTGCAGTTGTAATGACAAGGAAATGCAACTAAATCGCTGACTGTAGAAAGAAAAGAAAATAAGTCTTTATAGTTTATTTTCTATTGCATAAAACATTTATTACAGTAATATGTGTTAGTTTATACATTAATATAATAATATTAAAAATACCTACAAAGTAGAATGCTAGTATATCTAGAATCTAAGTGAATACGGGACTTTGCCATGTGTGGTATAGGTGAGGGGGAAGAGAGGAATAGAAAACCAGAATAGCAGATAGCAAAGGCTGTGCGGGGTTGGTATGGATGGCTTGAAAATCGGGTACGCACATCCGGGTTATATATTGTATTGCCACTAAACAGACAGATACATAGTGTCTGTACTATTCTGTGCAGTGTACCATTTCGAGGATGTAGACGTTTACATCCTTGAAATGGTAGGCAGAAATGTATTCCATCCCTTTTCGTCAACTATTGTTTATAGTACGGAGCTAACCTAAGTAGTCCCTAAACTCCGTGCATTAAAGAGAATTTCAAATTCTCTAATAGACCAGTAAATCGAACTTGAGATATTATGCTCACCAGTCGCATTTTCTATCCCTGAGGTACCAAGGAGACTGCCGTCGACAGATTAGTTAGTATAATTAGAGACGTGACAATGTACACATAAGTACTACACATACATGAGGTCGGATAGTGCATATGAACACGCCATTTCGTGACAATATTTAGAAACGAACACATGCTGTATTGCCTGTCATATAGCTTTTACTAGTAATTGTTTATTTAAATTACCTTACAAATATTGTTAAAATAATACTAGATTTCAGTCAGCAATATAAATTAGCTGAAGATTTGCCAAATTTGTAAAAGTGTTTTATGAATGAAAAATCTTAATTATTATTCTGTATTCTTGAACTGTGACTATCTTTTAACTATTACCGTTATAATATTTGTTATAATTTTGAAAGATAGAGGCAATGGCAATCTCTCACGTGTTTGTTGACTTATGTTGCTGGCTGTCCCTATTGCCTAAATAATATTACAAATATGAAAGTTTGTGAGTATGTTTTGTGGTTTGGATGTTTGTTAGGTACTCAATGAAGCGTAAACCGTTGAACGGGTTTAAATTTAACACATGGACACAAGATACTTTGTATCCCGGTGTATATGGCCCGTGAGACTCACGTGCGTGAAGACACGGGCATAAACTTAAGTTTTATCAGTGAGAAAGTTTTTGAGGATGTTTGGATGTTTAATATGCAATTATGCGTAATCCGCTAAACACTTGAGTCACGGGTTTCAGGGTCTTAGAAATGAAAAAGGGCCTTGGCAGAATTACATCACTCATATTGATCAAGTAAGCAACAATATAAATTATGCGATCCGCTCGCAGCCCGAAAATCCCGTGACTGCCTGAGCAAATGCATAACTTCATGCACATACATAGGTAGAAAAGTACGTATGGTGTGTATACATATACATGTGTTCCGACACACACAAATAAACCATATCTTGGTTTGAAATGTGAGATACTTTTCTTTCCAGAAATGCGTTCCTGTGAGATCCACGCGGGCACAGCTGTGGGCAGAAAATAGGTGTTGTATAAAATTATCACATTAAGTTAGCACGATTTTATAGAAGCTATAACGTTTCATTATGTCATGAAATAATTGAACACTAAACAGACTTGCATCATAAAATAAGTAAGTGCTTCGTCACGTAGTTATACAGATATCGTTAATTTTATTACTCGTTTAATGTCAAAATCATAGTCTAGCTAACTCATGAAAATATTAAGCCATTAGTTCGTAGTAGTTCACGGGAGAGTCGATGGGGGTCTACGTTGGCGTGACAAAAAAATGGAGATCCACGAGAAAATTTATTTGCTTTCGATAGTGAAGAACTAAAATGTTGGCTTCACTTCACTATCGGTAGAGAATTACTAAAAACAAAAATTTTGAATATGGTAGAAATGAAACTGCAAGGGGTCCAGCTACATTTTGAAAGTGGTCTGAGATGAGATGACATGAGATGAGAAAAAAGTCTGGGAATCTCTGTATTAAGCGAACCACTCACATTATACTTGCACGTGCTAGCCAGTTCAGATATGATCAAAACGACTGTCGCTAATGATGACAGCAGTCTTTGCCAGATAGTAATATTAATAATAGGTGTCAGCTCTGTATATAAACTGTCCCACTGCTGAGCTCGGGCTTCTGGTTATTGTAAAAAGGGTAAGGTCTACTGCACCACGCTGGTTCAGTACGAGTTCGCAGAGTCCTTGAGAACATTATGAAGAACTCTCAGACATGTAGGTTTTTTCAGGATGTTTTCCTTTACCGTTAAAGCGAGCGTTAATACGCACATAACTTGGAAAAGCCAGAGATGCGCGGCTTGGGTTCGAGCTTGAGACCTCTGCGTGGCAGTCCAAACGGCCTCCCAGATGGCTATCACTGCTGTTAATATAAACTAAATTAATAGATCTTACTGACCAATTAAGAGGTTAGCTTGTTATTTTCTTCGCCCTTCTTGCCTTGCAACCATTGTTCCTTGACGGTCATTAAAAGACTGTTCGAGTTAGTTTACCTTGTTGAACAGGGTGTAAACCTTCTTATAGTGTAAAGTGGCCCGTGCCCAGCAATCAAACAGTGCATAACGAGGTTGATATTATTATTGCAAAGACCAAAGATACAAAGACTAAATAAAAAAATATATAAATACACTTTGTACATTTTTTTTTCCAATATCGTTATCATTTGACACATACAACGGATAGGTACTAGACCGATACACTAGTCGCATTGTGTGGTAAACAAATCATATCGCCATTAGAAGATTCTAGGAGTTATGATATTATAGATACTTACTATGCGATTCAAATAAGAATAGGCATGAACCCGCGCCATATTGTGACGTCATAGCTGTCAAATCTAACAAAATAGGTAGGGTCAGTAAAACAGATATTTTTAAAATAATATTTATTTTTAATGTGAATCTCGTAGTTCTTTGATTCCGCTCATCCCACTGCTTGAACAGTCATCATCTTCACCGCCATCATCATCCTCACTGCTGCTTTCCCCTTTAAAAAATATTTAGGTCATAAAAATATTTTACTGACTGTTATTTAAAAGAAAATATTAATGTTGTTACCTGTGTTTGTAACAAAACTGAAATTATCATCGTCTTCTATAAACTTTCGTTGCCGGTATTCATTTTCGATACGAGTCACAGAGTTACTTTATTTAAGCAAAAAATCATAGACGATATCAGTTATTCATAGTTATTTTACCTTTGACAGCACTCAAATTTTCAAGAAAATGATGTAGGTGTTTATTGTTCCTTAAAAAAACGCATAATAGTATAGTCATAATTACGCAAATTATTTTTTGTTCACTAATAAAACGAAAAATAATATTTACGCAAATTATTTTTTGTTGCTATCTGTAGTTTCGTAGTAACATTTGACAGATAGAGGTCATTGACGCTCCTATTCTTATTTGAAACGCATAGTACTTACCTTTCTATTTGTTAACATTGTGCAATAATTATCTATGGCCAGTGTCTACAGTGACTTGTTAAAACGGATATTTTTGATTACCTCTTGTTGTGTAAAATCGATTAATAACTAATCAACTGATGAATGATGAATGTACATATGTACTAACAATAGGTATCTTTTACTTTTTGTTTAAAAACGTCAACTTCTTGTTGAAAACCTTTTCTTTAAATAGTTGTGACATAACTCTTGCCTTCTAAAAAACATTCTTACAATATTACTACATACCATATTTCAGCCAAATTAGGGATTTACAAGAGTAGCCCGTGCGAGTAGCCTGTGGGAGTGACCCGTGCGAGTAACACGTACGAGTAACACGTGCGAGTAACACGTGCGAGTAACCTGTGCGAGTAACCTGTGCGTGTAACATGTGCGAGTAACCTGTGCGAGTAACCTGTGCGAGTAACCTGTGCGAGTGGTACATGCGAGAATCCCGTGCGAGTGGCCCGTGCGCGTAGCTAGTAATCCGCTTATGTTACTATGGAGAATTATTATTAGTAGATATTAATAATATTTCACAAAAATATTTGCATGTCAAAAGTAAAATTCCGGGAAAAGGTCAGGTTGAGAATAAGATCTAGCGACGAGCATGCAAAAAGAATGTGATGAGGCTGAGTGTAACAAAAAATATCAGGTGGTAACACTATGGTACCTACTGCTATTCTTACCCTGTAGATAATAAACATGTGTGCGATCATGACGTTGGAATCTATGTTTTAAGAGCAAACCTGGAACAATACAGGTTTGGTATTTATATGCAAACATATTCGCTATTTCATCCGTAAATGAACACGTTTTTTTTGGACTGGATAATTATGTGCATTTAAATTATGAATATATTTATTCATAAGTTATTAGTGTTATTACTTATAAAATCCATAATAACTCTACATATAAATTGCGTGTCTTCTTCAACGCGTTTTATAAATAAAATTATCTTGATTTACTTTTAATGACTTATTTTACCTTTTATTATTATAATAACGGTTAAATAAATAGTTATTGTATTATCATTTAACTGAGCGTGTAACATAATATAAAACATATTAATATTATTAGATAGTAATTTAAAAATAATAATGTCTCGGCTGCCATGAACATCTATGGCAGTCGTTATTGGGAAGTCAGTGCCCTCTAATATCCTGACACTGGTCTAGCCTTAGGGTATCGTTAGTCTTCGGGTTGCGGAGGTCAGATGGCAGTCGCTCCGTGTAAAAACTTATATCCAGTCAAATCCGGTTAGACTAGAAAACCGATCCCAAGTGACTTGGGAATAATAAAGGCTAGGGAGAAGAAGAGAAGAGTAATTTAAGAATAAGTTACATATTTTACTTGTCATCTGCAAAATAGAGTTACTACTTCTACTGTTTGTAAAATTTAGAAGAAAAGTCAAAATATATGATTTAGTATAGAGACCATACTAAGTTCTTGTATTATTATTTATTACTATAATATTAATTAGCGCCATCCCTCTGCAGACTCAACCTGTTGAAGATTTAAATTAAACTGCTATATACGGATTTTATCGCGTTGTTTATTTGACGCTTTATTACATAATTTAAAAACCGTTACACTACTATTACTACTAAACTTTACTAATTTTTAAGCTAATTAAAGACTGACTGCCCTCATCACACCCAGGATTTATAAGAGGGTTGTAGATGATACTTTTACAATATTACCAACAGATAGTGTAAGTGTATTCCTAGAACATCCTAATTCCATTAATAACAACATCCAATTTACTATGGAATTAGAAGCAAATAATTCATTAGCTTTCTTAGATGTACTTGTCTTCAGGAATCCTGATCATACTTTGAGCCACACAGTGTATATGGAAACGACCCATACAGATAGGTAGTTAAACGGTGAATCTCACCACCGTCCTAAACAGCTACCGTGGGAATGTCTTTGTTTCAGAGAGCCCACGGGATCTGTGACAAGAAAAAAACAATATGTCAAGCAAATACTGCAAGACAACAAGCTCTAATAGACGCGCCGCTGTCACAGATCCCGAGAAAAGCCAGCCACAGTCGAGCGCCAGCCTGCTATACTGCCTTATGTAAGGGGTGTCACTGACAAGATTGGCTACATCTTGAAGCGAGCTTCAATCAACACATACTTCAAGCCGCCATCGAAGATAAGTCAATTTTTACCATCCGTCAAGTGCCAACTACCTTTACAACATGCAGGGGTCTATAAAATAGATTGTGACTGCGGACTCTCATACATTGGTCAAACCAAGAGAAGCATAGGCATGAGATTTGACAAACCACAGATTCTCGCTAAAGAACACCGATTCCTACCAAAGATTCTTCGCGAGGCTATTGAAATCAAAAACATCCTAATTTCAATAGAGAAGACGATTAGAATGTACCACTAGCTTGGGATCCAGTAATTCAAATAGTCAAACCCAAGAAGAAGCAAACCACAGCTAGACTTCATGATATTTTGAGCTCATTCTGCGCAAATAGAAACATCAATGATTAAATTATGTTGAAATAACTACACTGGAACATTGAGACAACTACCATCTTAGTCTCCCCGTGACCATGGCTACTAAAAAGCAACCGACACGTCGGGGAAAATGTAAACATAAATAGTTTTAATAGATTCAATAATATAATTAGCTTCAAAATTAGTAAAGTTTAATAGTAATAGTAATGTAATAGTTTCTAAATTATGTAATAAAGTGTCAAATAAAGAACGTGATAAAATCCGTATATAGTAGTTTAATTTCAATGAATAACATTCGCGTAAACAGAAGACAATATTCTGTTGAAGATTGGTAAGGAACCTTGTGTGCGTGTTATTGCGTCCAAACTTCTGTATGTAGACTGTACGGACTAGATTATTATTGTTGTTAGAATGTACCACGTATACCTTATGGTCTAAGTTAGAAATAATTGTAACCCAAGAGATGAAAAGTCCGACGTCCTTATCGTATAATATTGTGGAGAGGAAGTCTTGCAACTGTCCATAGAGCTCAACAAGTTCGGCAAAGTTGAATCGATTTCGAATGACAAAAGTTGGTAGTAACATCGTACATGTGTATAATCATCGTTTATTACATCAGCTCTTTTACCGCAATGCCAGTATTATAACCTAACTTCTACAGTTATAATCATCGTTTATTACATCAGCTCTTTTACCGCAATGCCAGTATTATAACCTAACTTCTACAGTTATAATCATCGTTTATTACATCAGCTCTTTTACCGCAATGCCAGTATTATAACCTAACTTCTACAGTTATAATCATCGTTTATTACATCAGCTCTTTTACCGCAATGCCAGTATTATAACCTAACTTCTACAGTTATAATCATCGTTTATTACATCAGCTCTTTTACCGCAATGCCAGTATTATAACCTAACTTCTACAGTTATAATCATCGTTTATTACATCAGCTCTTTTACCGCAATGCCAGTATTATAACCTAACTTCTACAGTTATAATCATCGTTTATTACATCAGCTCTTTTACCGCAATGCCAGTATTATAACCTAACTTCTACAGTTATAATCATCGTTTATTACATCAGCTCTTTTACCGCAATGCCAGTATTATAACCTAACTTCTACAGTTATAATCATCGTTTATTACATCAGCTCTTTTACCGCAATGCCAGTATTATAACCTAACTTCTACAGTTATAATCATCGTTTATTACATCAGCTCTTTTACCGCAATGCCAGTATTATAACCTAACTTCTACAGTTATAATCATCGTTTATTACATCAGCTCTTTTACCGCAATGCCAGTATTATAACCTAACTTCTACAGTTATAATCATCGTTTATTACATCAGCTCTTTTACCGCAATGCCAGTATTATAACCTAACTTCTACAGTTATAATCATCGTTTATTACATCAGCTCTTTTACCGCAATGCCAGTATTATAACCTAACTTCTACAGTTATAATCATCGTTTATTACATCAGCTCTTTTACCGCAATGCCAGTATTATAACCTAACTTCTACAGTTATAATCATCGTTTATTACATCAGCTCTTTTACCGCAATGCCAGTATTATAACCTAACTTCTACAGTTATAATCATCGTTTATTACATCAGCTCTTTTACCGCAATGCCAGCTTTCGGTAACTTCTTTAATATTATACTTCTGTAATTAGCTTGGATATACATAACAGTTTATATTATGTATGCACATACATCCCACAACATTACTAGATACATATATCTAGTAATGTTGTGGGATGTATGTACATACATAATATAAACTGTTGGACTGCCAGGTGATGAGAACTCCCACATTTCACTAGCTATGTTTGGGAGCCACGTAATAGCTTACGTGAAAATAAACAGCTGGCACTGGCGTAAAACGTAGCAACGGTACTGTTCTATATTTTTGTTTATCCATATATCTACGCCAAACTACGCATGTAGATGTGTTAAATACTTATTTTAGGGCCGACCGCGCACATTAAGTTAGATATTCGGGATATTTTTACTAATTAAGTATAAATGCATCATTGTTTTACTTACATTTAATGGTGCATTGTATGTGTAATCTTGTCATAGAATTTTACAGGTTGTTGGTTGACGGCCTCGATGGCGTAGTGGCTAATCTAACCGACTGCCACGCCTGAGGTCGCAGGTTCGATTCCCGCACAAGTCAAACATTTGTGTGCATGAATATTGATGTTTGTCTTGGTCTGGGTGTTTCTATGTATAACATGTATGTATTTACAAAAAGAAAGTATATATGTATGTTTATCCATTGTCTAGTACCCATAGTACAAGCTCTGCTTAGTTTAGGCTAGATGGTGTTGTGTGTATGTGGTAGAGTATTATTATTAATATTATTTTCCTGGATAAAAGGTACCCTATGTCGTTTTCTGTACCCCTGACAACGTGTATGCGAAATTCCATGATGATCGGCCGAGTAGTTAAGGAGTGAAAGCGTAACAAACAAATAAACTCACATTCGCATTTATAATATTAGTCAGGATTAGGATAAGGATATACAATTGATATGTTACTAACATAGGCCAGGTTTTTTAAGATGATAAAAAGCCTATAAGGTCATAGGCTTCTGAGCTCCATAAGACTACCACCAAGACAAATGTCATTAAAATTGGTTCAACAGTTTAAAAGCCGACAAACAGAGTTGCTTTTTTGTTTATAATATTAACATAATGTCTAGACAAAGTCGGACTAGCCATTAACATTCTATCGTTGATTAATGATCGGTGTTTTTCGAGGTGAAGTTTAAGATAATTATCGATTTAAGCTTTTGCCCGCGACTACATCAATATAAAATTTTATAACAGTAGCAAGATATGTTACGCAGATCCAGTAACATAGTTTACTCGCATGATGCTTCCCACTGCACTTAGAAAGTATTAATACAATCATGGAAATGATCCGAATCCGTAAAGCCAGGCAGATAGACATACTGAAAAAGCTGTCCAAAATTGTTGTTTATGTCTTTGTAAAATACAAATAACCATCTCATCTATAAGATATTGGGTGTTATTTAAATGGTTAGCATAGTATTGGTATTTTTGTCAGCAGAAAAAAATAATCTGTGAGCTGAAATAGCTAATTGATCAGCAACTCATGGCCAGCAAACTTTAAAGAGATCAAACTAAGTCGACGGAGCCCCGCTTCGCCGGGCTCCTATTTTTGGATGGGTTTAAAAAAAGGAACCTAACATAACCTAACACTTCCGAGACGGAATGCAGTGATTTGAGGCGTATAGATGCTCGTTATGCTGTGCAATATTTGCTGACCAATTAGTATTTTTGATAATCATTATATTTAATCCCTAAGATATTTATCTCGATATGCCAGATAGACTATCCGATTTTAAATATATACTAAGTAGGTATTAATTTTAGCTAATAATCTGGTGTCTTTCGTAACAAATGTAGATGCCTACCTATATATTATTATAATATTGACTGTATTTCAAAGAATGCCGAACAAAGATTATGAATAGCGAAGTAGTTTTGCAGTGTATCCCGCGAGCCCTAACTATTGATCAGACGAAAGTATGCGGCGTGGAACCTATATTTATCGGGGCTCGGAACCGGCCGAACAGCCTTGCCGGCTGTGGAGGCCGCTTTTTGTGCAACTCAACGGTTGCTACGTATACACACTCGTGTAGCTAATGACAAGTTTGGCAAGCAAAATCAAGCGTAATATACTTAAATATCAACAAAAAGTAACGATCTCATTAACATAAAGAGGCATTATTATTTTCTGACACGTCGTTTTGCATACACCTTTGATTTCTATTTCTGCTCTACCTATGAGTGAAGAAGAGCGTGAACATACGCGTTTATATACACTTTCAATTGAATAAGTAGTTACACAATTGCGTGTGTGGGATAAAAATCGGATCTTTATGAAGATAGGCATTAATTTAGCCAAAGATGGGAGGAAGAATCGTGCTCATGTAGGTGGTTATCGATAACTTTTAATTAATGTGTGTGAGTGAATTTATGTATGTTATCTATGGCATTGACGGGTGACTAACATCAAAGCACATCGCTCGCTTGAGTGCTCGCTCTCTCCCAGTTTCACGGGAGGTATGAACATTTGCATGCAAGAGTATTTCAACTCGATTATAATTAAGTCCATCAGATAAGATAATAAATTCTAACCTCGTAGTGGATCGGTGCAAGGAATAGATTATCGTGCGGCTAAGTACAGTGCAAGTATCGTGATCATCTAGATCACAGAGTATGTAAAGCATTTGAAATGTTGTACTAATTTGTTGTTTCACTTGCTCCGTTACAGTTAGCCTGTGAGTAGTATCGGCTGCACGAATGGCGTTGGGGTTTAAGTACACCTCACCCCTACTAATGGTTAATGTTCCACTGATATTTATATCATACTTACATTTCTCGAGTGATCGGGAACGAGTATACCTCCTACCTCATTGTCAGACTTTGTACTGCTATTGATAATTTAATGATTGAAAAACCCAATAACATATTTCGATCTGGAAATCGAACTTAAGACTCAGATACGAACATAAGCACAAACCTATGCCAGTCAATTTAAGATCTATCTATCTGTTGTTTCAATACAATTGCCGGCTGCCGCTCAAGACCTTAATGTGATAACGAAATTGTCCCTATTTCGAATTATACCAACTATGTTTTTAAATTAATGATTGTTTTATTGGTTAGTACTTGTCTTTGTTTCTATACCTACCATTGTGGATGGCATTTAATTATTCATTCAGTATCCAATAGGTAGGTACCTCTTTCAAATTGATGCAAATTATATAAGACTCGTAGTTTCCCCACCAAACAGGTTTTCTTTAGTGTGATTAAAAGTATTTTAAAATTTTGTTAATCAGTTTGCATACGTGCTTAAATTATTTAGCGGTTGCGGTTCGATGAGGTTACTTTATAGGCAGCTGGTTAACAATTTACGAAATACATTGTTGCACACTTGTCTTCAAAATTATAAACCTTGACGATACCTGTGTTATTATCGACTTCAAGAGTCTGATCAGTAAGAAGACGATTAAATGATAATAATGGTCGAAAATCGTTATAGAATTTATGTTTTACCTTTGCACTCCTTATACACATTAATTACGACAAATCACACTTTACCATGCGCGCAAAATTACTTTAAAAGGGATACAATGCCTCCACCTATTAATTTATTGATTCTTGACAAACTAGCATACAGCCCGCCTGATGGTAAGCGACGATTGCAGCACAAGGAACCCACTCACATTTTCTAAAAAATAGTACTTACAGACAAAGTCACAATTTAAAAAAAAACAGGAGTCACTGCGTTGCTGCTAGTATAATAAGCAAAAACGCTCTGGCATCCTGGAGCACAGTTTTTTTAATCTTCTGAGTCGCAGCGGCACGCCGGTGGCCAGACACGATCGATCTGGAATTTTGCTCAGTCTATACTCGCTCACCTGCGAAAGTAGCTCTACACTATACATGTGAAACACGTATCAAAACTGCTAAGCCCATCGGACTTTCTTTTATAAATCATTATATGCTTGAAGGCTTGGATAAAGGTATACATTAATTAATCAAATTATACCAGCTTAGTTTTTTTAATACCGATCTGACACAAAGCACGCCTGTCGTCGTCTTGGGTACACTTTGAGACTGCGTGCTGAGAATTACCTGACAGAAAACCAAATAAACATTTGCGTAGTACTTTTGCCCAAGTACTTACTGCCAGGTTTTTTAAAATAGACTGTAATACAGAATATGTATTAGCCAGTATATTTTTAAATCGAAAGGTGCAGTTCGTGAGTAAAAAATCAAAGAAACAAGACTCGCCATAATAACTAAACAGGTTTTTTTACATTATACATAATATTATAAGGGCCTCTGAGTCACACGTCGCGGGTCGTTTATCTGACATACATGTATCCAACGTGTTTTCTAAATATTATTTGTTCGTATAGATTTGGGACTTCTTAGAGATTTTATATTTAATTAGCAAGTCAATGTTACTGACAGCACACCAATAATAAACATCTCGGACTCTATTATCACTTTGACAGTAGTTATAGTAAAAATAATACACCATCTATTATTGCCATGGCCACTGTAGACAAGTCTCGAACTGTTACGGTTATTAAAAATCTTTTATTTTGGATTTGGTGGTGAGATTTTACAAAATAACACAACTGGTCGCATAAAGCAAGAATCATTACAAGTTGTGTGTCCATAGGCTAATTGATATTATATTTATAAAACATATTTTTATGATATTTTGTAACTTTTATTTTATGATTAAATATATTCTGTATGCATTCTGCAATTTTCTAGTACACGTAATAAGAAATCGCTCGCTTTTTTACCTAAATGATATAGAAAATTATGTTTATTCCTAGAAATTTTGGGCATACTATACATACATAGATTCACGCCTGTTTCCCAGAGCAGTAGGCAGAGACTACGGATTTCCATTTGCTACGATCCTAACAAATTTTGGGCATCTTCAGAAATAAAGACTTTATACATACATAACGTAATCTTTTTAAAGTACATTTAATATTATTATTTTACATGTTAAACGTGGCTTCTACGAAATTATGCCTAAAATGACTAAGACTAATGCTCAATAATATAAGGCTATTTAATGTGAACGGAGTATAATGGGTTTTATTGAAAGTCGATGTAAACGCAGCATGGGACTTGTAATATTAAAGCTGAACAACGTGCTGATAGCGATAATGTCAGCTTATCGTTATTTATCTGTGGAAATCGATAACGAGAACGCGTTTTGTTAGATACTCGATATGTTGTTTACTCAACATATTTGGATATTTGCTTAGCAATTGTTGTGTAAAAGTATAAAGAATTATGCAATTTCCTGGAATTATGTGATAAATAACACTACACAACAGCATGTCTGATGATTGGGTTATGTTACATGATATTAGTCCAACTTCTAATGACAATTTCAAATCAGTGACCGAAATTTCTCTATCAGGTCTAGTTAACAAAATATGACACATGGGTCTTTTTTGATAGAAAAAGGAAACAATTTCAATTTTTACCAAAACCTTTTACAAATTGTTTTATAAGCTCTAGTTTTATACATATGTAATGGAGGCCAAATTATTCGATCTTTTGATACTAATGGTGGATTTACAACGTTCTGTTGTCCTGGAATAAGCGCATTCCGAGTAGGCCAATCTTTTTTAATCCAATGTTAATTTTTAGCTCTAGTATCCCACAAGCCAAGAAAACAGGGATACTTTGTGTAACCACCTTGTTGGCCTAGAAGAAAGTTTATCAATTTTAAATCAACACATATGGGCCAGTTGTGATCGGCATATTTAATTTTGTTCAAAACCAGAGCAATAGTTGTATATTCCTCTTTTACTTTTGTAAGCCACTTTTACGAACGCTGTCACATTTAAACGGTAGGTATTCTTTAAACATATACTCTTTGCAAATGAAACAAAAATGATTCGGATTATTCACACAAACACGTCTTGCCGATGCCATATCAAATTATATTACGAAAACTTAATATTGTTCTAGTTATTAGCAAATTAACACTGTAACACAGCGAATTTTTTGTGGAAGCTTATAACTCGTAAACAAGAGCTGTTACAAATAAAATGAGAGTATATGTAGAATCAGCGACGTTGAATTAGTAGAAATCATGTGTGCTCCCGGCCGTAGTTCTGTCTATGGTCCGGAGTGAGAGGTCGTGGAATGCCGTCGCCTCCTTCTGCGAGGAAGTGATTTCCATCAAGGAGGCGGCGAAGCGGGAGAGGGAGCGTTTAAACCCTCTCCCCGACCACAGAACCGGGCGCCGGAGGGCGCGAGATGACCTCCAGCCACCCTGAGGTTTGACCTGGGGATGGCGGGCTTTGTGGGCCTGCCCGCCATCCGTTCAGCACCAGGTCCGAGAGGCGGCGTGCGTATTCCCACGCGCGCCTCTGTGCCGTGTCCGTTCAAGTCATCAGGACAAAAATTTAAATTTTGTTGTGCAGTGTAATCCAAAGTGTAATCTATGAAGCGAAATGAGGAAACAGATTAAATAGAGCGCTGAGTTGAGATCCATTCGGATACAAAAAAGAAATGGGTAGCCATAGATAATTGTGTCTGGATGTTCTCTTTCCCCGTTATATCAATGCTAATCAAGCTTCTATAATTTAGGGACGTTTACGAATGCGTTACAAAAATACCATCACAGTATTGAATATGATTTTCTTTTCCAAACATGCTAAGTATTAAATATCCTAAAAATTATGCATAGGCCTGATATACTTACATATATTTAAATAAAGTCGCCTTGCTATAAGTAAGATGATGATGCAATATGTATTGCAGAATATATTTCCTATTTAGATAGATTATCAAAGCAAATTGAATCATAAAAAAAACGAATAAACTGCATTATTTTGTAAGATTAAAAGGCGGATCCAATACACGGTTACTTGGGGATAATAAGACTTAGAACGTATCCTGGGTGAAAATCATTTAAAATGACCATTGTGACAAAAATGAAACAAAAATGAAAATGTAACAAAAATGAAATATTAGGGCTTGTTCAAAATGCGCATTATAATCTGACTATTATTTGTTTTATAGATTTCGTAAAGGTGTTCCGCAATAAAACCCGGTAAATTTCTTTTATCATTTGTTTCTCGGTTAGTTTAGAAACTGGCACATATTTTCTCTTAATTCTGTTCAATTTTTTCAATCGAATTTCTACATACTTCTCTAGGCTCAATTCTTTAAGACGTTGCCTATAAAGCCGTTGACGTTCAGCTGCTGTCATTGGCATCCTAAAAAGCAAAATATATCTTCAGCACAAACAAGCAGAGAGGCAGACAAACAAACATAGAAAAAATAATAGTATGCATAAATGAACAAACGAACCAGGAGCTAGACAAGCAGAGGTGACGTTTGACGACGGACGTATACAGATAGACTAATGGACGGATAAAAAATCAACTGGACAAACAAACTAACTTGAGGACGGAAGAATAATAAAATAGAAAGCATTTAATTAAAAAGACAGACGAGAAAATAATAAAAAAATGACAAAGCAAAAACTGACTTCAAACCCACTGAAAGTTGATAAATAACAATAGTTCTTTCTGTTTTATCAAAGCTCCTATTTGATTTTTCCGTATTTGAAATTTAATTAAATGTCAAAAACGAACGTTTTATATGGATTTGTATGAAATACTGTCTAGTGACGTCATAGAATTTTGCTGTCAAATAGACTACTAATTATCATTAAATACAAAACATAAAATACAGCTTTAACGTTAATTGATGAATTAAACTAATATTATTTTGCGATGTTTCATCATCCAACACGTCTAAAATAATTTATTTATTTTGTAGGAAAGTACTCAATTATCTCCAGAATTCAGATTTTGACCAAAATATGGGACAACCCTCGAGATATCCCGTATACTTACAAAAATCTAATAATTATTATCAGAATCGGTTTATAAACAGATAAGTTATGCGGGGACATAAAAATATACTCGCACAATCGAATTGAGAACCTCCCCTTTTTTGAAGTCAGTTAAAACTATTAAAAGACATGTTCTGAGTGAGCCCACCATCAAACTCGTCATCACTTTCCATCAGATGAGACTGAGGTCTAACGAGAAACCTTAGGAAACCCACCTATACATCGATATGCTTCACTAACAATCGTTTAATCATCAGTTGCACTAGGCTACGAACGGATTTGTGTACTAATGTAATATGGAATAAACATTGCCCATGTTTATTGAGACAAATTATTGAGACAATTATTTAAATGACAGTGAACGTAACAAACGAAAAGACAAACGGACCCATGTTAGGTATGTATATACAATAATACACTCAACCATACATTGCTGATTAAATAAATGACAACATTATTTCATCAGCAATGTGATTGCGACTTTAGTTCATTTTTGTTATTTCAATTTTGTAACGTAACCAAAAAGTGTGATAAATCATAACAAAAATGAAAAACCGCCATACTTTGAAAGCAACTTCAAATATGTTAAGCCAAACAGAAACCTCAATGAGTTGAAACCACCTTGCATTTCAATAAAGGACAGCAATAACCTATTTAATTAATCAATCTATACTAATATTATAAAGCTGAAGAGTTTGTTTGTTTGTTTGTATGTTTGTTTGTTTGTTTGGTTGAACGCGCTAATCTCAGAAACTACTGGTCCGATTTGAAAATTCTTTCAGTGTTAGATAGCCCATTTATCGAGGAAGGCTATAGGCTATATATCATCACGCTAAGATCAATAGGAGCTGAGCACCAATGAAGAATGTTTCAAAATCGGAGGGTATTTTTTCCTTTTGAGAGCTTCCGCTGCGTGCGCTGCGTAAACAGTTAAAGTTTCGCAAAAATCATGTATGACAGAATTGTTCCCCTTTAAAAGTTCTAAAAAAAAGTCCGCGACAGCATACGTCTATCTTTTAAGGTTGGCTCACTATAACCATTTTTATGCTAACCAAATTTGTTCTAAAATAATGCATTATTTGCGAAGGTATTATTATAAACATGATATTAATCCTTATCCAAATAAATACGTTATCCATCACAAATATTTAATTTAAAACAAAATTGCCCTTTACATCATTCGATTTCAATGAATATCTTAGGAGATATCGCAGTTTTAAAATAACATTGCAGCAAAATAATTACCCATTACAGACATAGTACAAACGATGTTTCTCCTGGTTTATTCTGCGTGATTACTACTGGTTCGATTTGAAAAATTCTTTTAATGTTGGATAGCCTATTTATCGAGGAAGGCAATACGTTATATAACATCACGCTAACACCCACGGGGGCGGCGCAATAACGATAAACGCGTGTGAAACCGCGGGAACATCTAGTAACAATATAAATGGTTTCGTTTTACAATAAACTGTTAACAAAAACTAAATGTTATTGTGATAATCTTAAATTAAACAATATTTATAGATATAAACTGACAGATATAAATTTCATACTCCTCCGACCGCGCAATTTTCGTAAAAAGGGGTACAAAGTCTTTGCTTCACGTATTAATATTAGATAGTGAAACCGATTGCGTGTCATTTTCTATTGCAATAGTTTTGGTGTGCATTCAAATAGTGTGCGGAGGATTCTTATCTGCCCAATCATTATATTACAACGGCTTTCTGCCAAATAACGCCCAACTCGATTGTATATTTCCATTTGCTTTACTTTTTAAAGACACATTCCGTCATGGGTTCATTCTCCTGTATCAGGCAAACTTGACAAACATTGAAATAGCGGACACAATAACTACCTTGGATTGGCTCAACTATTAGTAGATAAGACAAACGTTTATCCCGAGTGGGGATCGAACCCACAACACTTGACCACCTTAAACACCATTCGTGCACACCAAAGCACAACTTTGCGTACCCTTCCAGTAACACACAACCGGGCGTCTATATCGATTTATTATGTTAATCTATACTAATATTATAAAGGTGAAGAGTTTGTTTGTTTGAACGCGCTAATCTCAGGAACTACTGGTCCGAATTGAAAAAATATTTTAGTGTTGGATAGCTCGTTTATCGAGGAAGGCTATAGGCTATATAATATCACGCTACGACCCACGGGGGCGGCGCTGTAATCATAAACGCGGGTGAAACCGCGGGCACATCTAGTTAAATAATATAAGTACCTATTTACCTGCGTTGTTTGAAACAAAACAAAACTGATAAATTAAAATTGGAATTTTGCTCGCCGACAAAGAAACACGCGTCATTCAATTTTTTTCACTCGAGGACAAAATAACCGACTCTTATTCGATTCTGGCATGTGATTGGCTCGTTATAGTCCGAGTGTTGCCATTTTACAATTACCGATTAATACCAAATTTTACTGTTACAAAAATGAATAACAAAAATGAACAAAATAATGGACATTATTTTCTACCCAATATTTTAATATTTTAAATAATTAGCATGAAATAAATGTTACCAAAATTAATGGCAATTAACAACGCTTTGAAAATGGTTAATTAATAATTAGATATAATAGCTAATATATTTATTCAGATGATTTTTGTGACGCAGCCCGTGAAGAGGATAAATTATTTTGTATGGAGAATATCCGAGTTGGATGAGAAAACAGGAATATTATTTGTTTATTATTAGCAATGAATATATAAATTTGTATAATGTAGCTAGAAAATATATCAGAGTACTATAATAAGTACTTTTTATAAAGTAAAAAAACTTTTATTATAAAATATCGCGTGTGGACAAATTTTGCCATCTAATTGGTCATTTTAAATGATTTTCACCCATCCTCCGAACATAAAGTGGCCTGTGAGTAGACTATGGTTACCTTTCGTACCACTGTATTTTTTATATTTACGTAATGAAACCACTTTTTGCTTATTACGATCAGCCATTAATTTTTTCCACGTTACATTGTATCACAATAAATTAGATCACGATTCTTCGAGAAGGGCCGTCGTGATTTAACTATTTCTATACGTACTTACTCACATTTAGTTTCTATTGATGCTATCATGCTGAATCTCAGTAATCCTTAAACATACATATTTCAGGTATTCAAGGACATTTATTTAAGTAATATTCGAGTAAAAACGTAATTTTGTCAGGTAGACGACAAGTAATGCTATCAGTTGATCTTTCATAGTCTTTCTGTCGTAAAACTGATTTGACGAGGTAGCGATTTGACATAGATATGGATTGAATTGGAATTGGTTTACATAAAATAAACTAATTTTAAGGTAAAAGTGAGTGTTATTTTATTTTATGTAAATATAAGAATACAGGTATTTCACCTTTTTATTTGTCGACGATTTTTTTATGACAAAACAGAAGGTCTTAATAATACAGTGTTTTAGTTTCATAGATAATGTTATATTTTTATAAACATGTTTTGTGTCTGTCTCGTTGGTTAAGCGTCATAAGTTTGCCTAATATTAACCTGCGATCGTGTAGTCTCGCGGTTGATTTCCGGGGCGGGTAAGGTGTTATTTGCTCTTTATTACGTGGGATTAAAAACGATACCTAGCGAATTGTTGGTGTACCTCTACCTTCCTCTAGGCATTTACAGGCACGAGTCATAGACTCATGCTAGCTAGTAAAATTTGAGTCATTTCGCAACCGTTAAAAAGGTAAGGTAAATATGATCTACATTAGAACTTGTAATTTTTCTAAAGTCACTGTTAGATTCATAAAGAGTAATTATTATTAATTATGGTCTTGAATTTATAGTCAATCATACCCATCAATTTTAAGTTAGCAACTACATACACATATACTAAGATAGACAGGTTATCGGAAGATCATTGCCATCACCGTTAAGTAAGTAATAATCAGTTGCCAATAAAACGATTACGAATAGTAGTAGTAGTTTAATATGTACATATTTTAGCCTTAGATATGGTTCAAAATCCCTATAAATGATTGCCTTTAATAATATAAAATGTATTTATTATATTGGTCATTGTGGTGGTATGAGGAATGCTGAACCATTTCACAAGGATATGTAAATGTGTCGGTTGATAGAGCGGATGATGTAATCGACCACTTTATTTAAGAGAATCACTATTTATGGTAACAGTTGCCGTATCAGATTTTGTTATTTTTTATGTCACTGAATTTCCAGTTTAAGATGTCTCTGGAATAATAAGGCTCCATTTTTGGTTTTAATTTATGTGAGAACCGAAAGTACTCCCTTTTTATCTAAGTTGCCCTATACTGTTTCTTTATCTTATACATAACATACACATCACTAGGAACACGGAACACGTGTTTATCTTGTCTTCAAAGTGATGGATATGTTATGAGATATACGTATATATATATACATACATAAGAAAATGGACAGAAATATGAATGATGTCTGCCAACTGCTTTTGGATGATCGTGTTTGTGAATGAAAATTGGACGGACATTCTGGAAGATTTCTCTTCGTTTTCGAGTCGTAAATAACCCATCTCTTAACCCTATATAAGAATAATCTTCAGTATTTCATTTTTGCTTGTACAATTTATTTTATCTGAAAAATCAGCACTTAATTACTAATTGTCATTATTATAATTGGATGGAATAATATTTTACGGAATTGTACGTGTCCAGCAATCTACAGTAGTTGTAGCTTAAAGTTGGAACTATGCGTAATAGAAGCAATGCACTCTATTACTTACATAAATGCTAAGCACGACTAGGAAACTATATATTTTATTTAAAATCTTTCGAGGTCTTAATTAGAATGTTTAACAACAAATCCTTGCTGTGTGTACTTGTGCATTCCCACGTAAATTGTATTACAATATTTAACAACACGTTAAATTCACAACATTGAATTGTGCAGTAGGCTAATGTACAGAGGTGCTATCAACATATCTTGAAAGCCCAGTGCGTCTATTTTTACTCAGGGAGCGTCCGCCGCGCGGCCTAGGCGAGTCATAGGGGCCAACGACCATACGATGCATCGACACGGTTCATTTTTAAAAAGTCGTTGCCCCTATAGTAATTATCTAAACAAATAAGTCTAAATATCTCATACATAACCTAAAAATACACAACAAAAATTATATTTAAAATTCTAGCATTTGTTTTGTCTATGTTACATACAAAAAAGAGGATTGTTGACTATAATTATTATTATCAGTTATTGTTTCTTATTTTCAATTATCTTTTAAAGATTTGTTTTTGTTTGTCTTTTAAAGGTTTTGTACAATAAGGTTGGTTACTTTCTCTGGACAATGTTAATGTTTCTATTGTGAAATTAAATTATCGGGATGACGTTGATGTCTTTCATAAGGAGACAAATCTTTGTTTTGTATCAACGATAAATGTGATAATTGTGTGTTACACACGCGTGAACAATATCCGAACATTGTTTTGTAATTTGTGTAACATTTTTAATGATTAAATTTCCTGTTTATTTGTCAGGGTGTTATAACAATAAACTTTTTATTTATACTTGTAAAATCTCACAAAGGGCGATTTCGGTGTGCCGTATAAAAGCGAATTTTTTGCAATGTGTAGTTATTATTTACGCCAATGTATATGTTTAGTAAAAGTATTAGAAAACAATACAGACAATCGAGTGTGACAAGTATTAATTATGAATGCGGCATAAGTAGTAAGTGTTGCCTGTTACGGCAACTAGTTATACGTTAAAGTGAACAAAGCGCGGACGTTATACGATTTTCGGCCATCCGTTTATATGTTACGTATAAGGCTTCATAGAAATAATTGTTACAAAGCGTCTCGCTGTCTCCCTCGCACGCGCTTTGTTCGTCTCTTGCGCACAACGGCTACGTCACCGCAGAAACCAGCCAGCCAATTGACCGGTATACTGCCAACCTTCAGTTTTTTTATTTATAACTCGCTCTGCCTGGGCAAGTTATGCTCTGTTTAATAGGCTTTAGACTCGCCTCGGGACTATAAAATAGTAGAGCTTTCACTATCATACAGTTGGCTGAATATGTTATTAATCGATACTTAAACAACAAAACTTAATTTTTTTTTAACCAAACGTACCATACGTCGCGCGTCTGTTACTTACACAAATCACCTCAATAATAATATTTTTTTATTACCTAACTTTAAATGTGTGATATTTAAACGTAAAATTTGTATATATAGGACCAGGAAATAGCAATCAAAGTTACTTATCTTATAATGTAAAATAATCTTATTTTACATTATAAGATTAGTAATTTTTATTTATTCAACAATTGTGATATTGTTATACAAAAACTATAATAACAATTTATATTATTTTACAGTACTTATTTGATTCTTCCTTTAATTATCCTTACTTTACACATAGTCGCATATGACGCAAATAATATACACAAATGGCAAACAGTACAGCGGGTACGTATTACAATACCGAAATTTCATAATAAGAATGACTGAAATACCGACGTCCAAAACAATGAAATTCAAAATACCGAATGTTTTAAATGCCGATAGCCGTTATATCGAAACATAAAATACCGATGTCCAAATGCCCGAAAGGATGAAACTCCGAATGGACGAAATCCCGAATGGACGAAATCCCGAATGGACGAAATGCATGAAATAATCATGCGTATAATTAGGAAAAAAAAGTAGCACGTTATTACAAAAATATACCAAATTTTTATTCCTCAGCTCTATGCTAGAACTAATGGGAGTTTTGGACGCCTCGCTCCTATTTCTGGGTGGGTTTTCAAAAGAGAACCTAACACAACCTACCGCTTCCGATTCAGAATCTTTGGGATTTTAAACTTCCGGGATATGGATCTTCGGGATATGGATCTACGGGATTTTAACCTTTCGGGCAAACGATCATTCGGTGTTTAATTTTTCGGGATTTCTTCCATAGATATTTTAAAATACGGTCTTTTAAATTTCGGTATTGTAATACGTACCCAGTACAGCAGCAATAAACAAATATAATATGTTATGCCATACGTCATTAAATCCTGTGGTTTTTAATATTTTTCCTCGTGGTCTTCGAAATATTGTTGCCATTAATAATAATTTATTTTCAATTGTTATTAATTTATTAACAAGTAATATATTTCATGTCCTTCATCTCAATAATTTATTAGTCTTACGCTCGCGATAATATTAGATAATAACTATTATTGACAACAATATCAGGTCAAGTAATTATTTTTAAGAAACTATCTCGAATTCAATATATTTAAAAAGTAACTAAACCTACTTTGTGTTTCTAAATTGAAAATTACTCACGTGAGCATTTTACCTTTAGGCAAGTCGACTTGAACAAGTAACTGTCGCATGTGAACGGGGCATTACACGGTTTAATGAACGAGCAGCGATGGCGGCGGCGCGCGGCGCGATCTCGGTGCGCAGTCGGCCCCGAGCACCAGGCGGCGCGCGCGCAACTGCACGTTACACCAGTGAAAGGACGCATGACTCACACTAAAACCAGTCATGAACGAGTACGCCGAATACGACTGGAAACTGCATCAAATGCAAAATGAGCGGCTTTGTGAAGCAAGAAAACGACTCACAGATGGCGACAGACAACGTGCTCTCGTTGCTTTAAAAGACACCGTGGATTCGAGCCTCAACCTCGCCCTGCGCGACAAAAGTAGATGTCAGGACGACAACTTCCTGCGGCGTTTTCTGTACGCGCGCAAACATGATGTGCAGCAAAGTTTCGAGCTCCTAGTGCGTTACCATCAATACCGGCGCGAGCACCCCGAGCTGTGGGCGACGGCCGACGGGGGTGTGCTGCGCGCGCTCGCCGACGGCTTGCCCGGCGTGCTGGCGCAGCGGGACCGGCGCGGACGATGTGTACTCCTAATGTTCGCCTCAAATTGGATTCCTCACGCTTGCCCTCTACTTTCCGTCTTCAGATCACTGCTACTTACGATCGAACGCACTCTTGAAGAAGTTCAAAACCAGGCTAACGGATATGTCATTATAGTCGATTGGACGGAATTCACATTTAAACAATCGTGCAATTTACAAGCTAAAGTGTTGAAAATGATGATTGATTGTCTACAAGATTGCATGCCAGTGCGGTTTAAAAGCATACATTTCATCGGCCAACCTTGGTATGTGGAAACCGCTCTCGCTGTAATAAAACCGTACCTTAAGACGAAGACGCGAGAACGCATAGTGTTGCATGGAAACAATTTGTCGACGCTTCATGATGCGTTACCTCTGGATATCCTACCGGCAGAATTGGGTGGAGAGGGTCCTTCATATAATTCCGAACATTGGCTTCAGGAGTTTTGTAGAGGTGAAAACATAAACCCCGCCCCAATAACATCAGGGACACCGGTTGTTGCACCGATTGAAAACGATGTTCCTTCGGCGAAATTGGATAAAGCGTATAAACAAAAGGATAATCCAAACTTCTCCTTCCATGGTAATGAAAAAAGTGCAAAATCTGAGTTGCTACGTGATAAAGATTGACGCTAACGCACGTTGTGGTTGCAGCATGGTTACTAGAATGGACACAAAGGACGGTTTTGTTTATGACAACGTCACTAGTGAGTGCATTCGTGCGCTACGGTATATATTTTGTGATATCAAGTGTATTTTTTAATTTAAGGCCTTGAGACTGCTTAGAGGATTAGAATTAAACGCTTATTACGAGCGTAGTACATTAAGTTGTCGAAGGGCTGGAGTGCATTTATACGGCCTCAGAATAGAGCGATTCGGAGTACTGATGTGTGTGGTTTGTGAGTATTGTATAAATGAGTCAGGCTCGTGTCGTGAGCGGTGGAAGGCATGCATGAAGTCGGCGCATCCCCCGCGTCCGGCCGCCGGGCCGCGGGCAGCGGCCGGCGCGGCGGCGCGGGCGCAGGTAACGGTGCTCAGCTCTCGTTTCGTCGTATCCGTTCGAATCACGATCGCGGCCGCTGAATCTCAGTCTACATCCAAATCGACTTGCATACCCACTAAGCTTATATGTTTTCGTGTTATTTATTCCGTTCACTAATCAGTTCTTATAATTAAAATACTTCAGATATCAGTAGATAGTTGTAGATAGATTGCTTTAACCATGTGAGGCTTATTGCGCATTTACTATTATGTTTAAGTCCATGTTGGAAATGTGATGACAATAAGATTTATGTTTATAATAAGTATCTATTGTCCATTAATCGGTTTTTTATTATAACAATTCGATTGTGAATAGAAACACAGTACACAACAGTATTAAGTTATTGAAAGCTTGGTCCTTAAAAGCCGTCCGGTACGTGCGAGGTCCAGTGCAACGTCTTTTATTTATCGGTCTAATGGCTCTCAACTAATGAATTTCTAGAGCTCTCTCATATCCATTAATCATTACTTATTGTATAGTGTAGGAGCTACTTTGTCTACAAAGTGGACAACGGATGAAAATTGTATATATATACCTAAATAGTAGCTACTGTGGAACAGAAAGTCATAATAATATTATGTTTGTATTTGTACACCGAATCCTACTTGCTTACTGCAAAAGTTATTTCGCATGTTTGTAAATATTGAAGTGACTGAAACAATGTATTGATATTATTATAGCATTTGATAATAAATGTATTGACAACATATTTATGTATACATTTTGTTTCATTTTCCGTGGAAAATCCGACGGTATAACCGAAATAGTTTGTGTTAACATGTTCGTGTAAAAGTATTGTGCAAATCAAATAAAAAATGTGTGATGTTTGGCTAAGTAATCGCTGTGTAATGAGTGTATAATCTCCAAAACACGATTACCTTAGAAGTTAAACGGTTTAATTGTTATGTTTTACATCATTAGAGATAAAGGTGTATTTGTTTTACAAAAATTTCCTCAATTAAAATGAGGTCATACTGTACTCTACAATGTATTGTTTGGAGAAGATGAATTAAATACTAAATACTGATGAGCGAGTCAATGATAGAGAACAGAATATCAAGGAGCAACTGGGTAACTTTAAAACGCGGTGTGGATATCCTCGAAGAAAATTAACAGACTATAAACAATGTTCCAAAAGCTAATGAATTTTATCAGGTAGTCATCAGCATGTCACCTCTGTTGATGGTTGGTCGAGATAGTTCTATGATGGCAGACTTCAAATCTATACGATTTGCTTACATGCAAATTGCATAAATATACTTTTTTAAACAATTGAGTTGGTATACAACCGTGACCCGTCTGAGGATAACAGTTTACATCCTATAAAAAGAGTGAGACACGATGCTACTCAAATCACAGACACCACTAGTCTGCTGTTGACAGCACGGCACCTCTTTTGGACGCTCTAGAAACTCTTTTTATCGACGACATATTACACATGGTAATTGAACTGCTATCTTCTGTAGAGATAGAGATAGGACCGAGTCAAGCTACACTAGTTTCAAGCAGGGTAGAATTACCATTTGGCCTTACCATATAAATAAAAATACTACATACATAAAGATCGTGACATTTTAACACAATTTAAGTTAAATAAAATGTAAACATCGTTTATGTGCGGCAAGTGCGCTTCTACTTTAGTTTTAATTTTAGCCTATATATTTTATCTAAACCATATTATGTTTTATCTAAAATGAAAGTGTTAAGTGTATAACATTCATGCAGCAATACTGCTGCCACAATGATAAGATACTATATATCGCAAAGAAATTATTAGAAAATTTATAACTTTCTACTTTTTAAAGTAGCTGGGATTTCTCTATAAATAACAGCCTAAAGTGAAGTCCTAAGTTCAATTGCCTTCAATTAAAATGGAACAAGATATCAATGCGCCCAATAGACCAACGAGGTTCATTTACTTTTGCTGCTTAGCCATGACATACACGCCTCAAATAAAAGTAGAACTTACAGATAAGTAGGTATTGTGATCACACATGACTATCATACAAATCGATTCATCACTTTTAGTCAAAGGTTAGAGTTGTGACAATATTACTGCCGGTCAATTCTGTTCAATCTCACTACCAAACTCACATACGAGTCGGCTGTTGTAATTTGAGTTTTTCTACAGTAACCATGCAATAACAGATCGTAACTGTGGTTAATGCGAGGCGATAACCGAGTTCGAAATGAGTTTTTAGCAGAAATGTTGACGTACTGGAATCCTCTAAATGTATGTTCCACAAACTGTACGTTCTTGTTCTTGTTTATGTCTTCATGTCTCAGAGACATGATCATGGTGAATGACTGTTTCAATATGCCCCTTGAAGATGCATCTTTTAAATTTAATCAAAATGTGCCAGGAGATGCCAAATGCTCTGCAGAACATGATGGGCCAAGTTATAGCGTAGTCTTAGTATTGCTATTATAGAATGGTAGAGATTACTATACCGAGTGGAGAATTAGTTTAGAAGTAGCCCTGTTTATTTTATTAAAGGGGTGGCAGACCAAAGGCTTATGCATTACACAAACAAAATTACAAATGCCGTTTATTTTAATAGACGGTCCCTGAAATTTTGTATGTATGTATATTATATTAATAGGCGAAGTGGGCACTTCGTATTCCTTTTTTAGCATATTGACGATGTATTTCAACTATATGGCAATGAATAAGTTTATAGAGAAAAGGTTTATATTCATTTATAATAAAACATATCCTATTTTTTAAATTACCGTTGAATTCCGACCACTAGTTACTTGATAACTAAAAGTAAAATTATTGTTATTTTTTGTTGTCTTAGTTTAAACAGGATTAAAATTATTTACAAACATATATTATAAATGAGCTAATCTACGACAATCTGCACAGTCATTTCATTTGTAGATACTATTTTGGTATAAACTACTGTGTTTCCTACTGATAAGATAACAATTATGCATTTAAAGATGTGTATTGAACAAATGACGATATTTTTGAGTCACTTCGAGAAGCTTACATCATTTTAATAATGGCTCATTCTATTCAATACTGCTTATCATCTATTTAATGTGCGTATATTCATTCATATACTTACACAAATGACGACCCTATTTTTGTTTCGCCTATGGCATAAATGAGCGAGGTTTATGGACTGTGTAGACAATGGGCAGTGAATCGATGTTGTGTGTGCGTGTGCGCAATGGTCATGTGAGTCACGTGGCCGACGCAGGCGCTTCCGTCGCGCCGCCGACGCCACACCACAACGGAAGGAAGGTACTACGTCTAATTGACACGATATCATATATTTAATCCTTTACTTCAAAGCTATATAAAGAATACTCGGTCGTGGTTAGACTATGTCCGTTTAAGCACCGGATCTGAATGTACGCTCGGACGCTCTCAGTCATACTCATAACACTCATGACTGTCGAAATATTCCACTAACTGTTAATGTTTGTAGCTACATACAATGTCAGCATACCGATTATAATGGAATGTAAGAGTTATAAAGGTTGAACATTAGAAAAGGTCAATTACACCATCATCGGTCATAGGGTCGTAGGGTTGTTAATATCATTTTTTATGACAACTGTATAAAAAGTGCCACAAAGAAATTTTTCTCCTTATCGTATAATGTTTGTATGTACTTACCTATATACTACATAGACTTAGAATATTTTCTCTTGAGTGTTAATGTATAATATCAAAGTGGAACATGAATATGTATGTATTCGTTTTACTGTGTCAATAAAGTTTTCATTGAGATTGATTCCGTATCAACATGTACACGTGATAATGACTGTGAAGATAAACAAATTGAATCTGCTTTAATGCTTATTAATTATGACTCAGGAAGAATAGGCAATTTAAAAATACTAATGGATGTGACACAGTAATTCGATGTTTCATAAACGTGGAAATAGCTTAAGAGTGAGAAATATGTGGTTTTATATTAGTTTCAATCTAGCTATTTAAACATTTTTGGGTGAAAATACTGGCTGAGTCAAGCCGTACCTGGATTTATTGCAAAATACCTCTCAGAAGGGCAAATATAAAGTATCGCGGCATTATTTATCATTTATTTTACTAAATTTAAACCAGTATTTTTACCTCATTCATCATTAAGTGCCTTATCTGCGTCTTGAACTAAAATAGAGGCGGTCATTATCTAGTACTAATTAACATCATTCAAAACGAAGTCACTACCGCTACACATGCTATATTATGTCACTGAACTCCTAAACGGCTGGACCGATTTTGATGTTTTTTGTGTGTTTGCGTCTGTCCCTGATTGGTTTAGATTTAAAATATAAATTAAATTAGTGTTTATCTGTCTATATTTCTGGAGCTATTGTACAGATTCTGAAAATACTTTCACTAATAGAGATTATCCCTGCCTTTAATAACATACCATACGTGCGAAGCTGCGTGCAAAAACTAGTATTCTATAGGGAGGTAGAGAGCTAATAAAAGGGATATGTGAAACCAAAGCGTAGGTATATATCGTAGGCTTCTGATTGGTGTCAGCGTACTGAGTATTGGATCAATATATTGTTAGCTTAGGCATAATCACAGACATATCCCATTCCATTTAAGTATTTTTAACCCGCAATAATGAATAATAATTGTTCATTTAAGTAAACAACACAAACACTCATAATGCACTATTAAGTAGGTAATGTGATACAGGAATTTACAGTCGGGTGTATTAATGGCACTGTATGAGGAAAAGGTGGCCACATATTTCATTGTCAGATTTGTGCACGTGCGTGTCGAATGCTGGCCTATTAAATGGTGAATCATAGATATCACCTGGCTTTAAAAATCGACAATCATTGCTGACTAGATGAAACATTGACAGCAGACTATTTAAAGAAACATGGTAAAATTTCTGCGTGAACTGGTTACCTATTGACAACTAATGTTTATCGTATGGTTACAAGAGAAATAGAATGAAGGTATATTCTGAGAACACAATAACAGGTAAATACTACATAAACTGTCTCAGGCTTTTACTTCAACCGCGACCAGAGTTCTTCTTTCACGGTAGGCAGCGGCTTTGCTGTGTCCTGACTTTGCTGAAGTCCAAGAGCAGCGGTGACCACTTTCCATTAGGTGGGCCACTAGCCCGTCTGCTACCAAGGACAATAAAAAAAAACTTGAGACCTTTTAGGCAGATATAAGCGCCAATCTATGTTTCCCTGTTCTATCTTCCCTTTTTAACGTCGTAGTCATAGACCTGGTAAAGTAAAATGTGGTATTGCAACTTCTTGACTTGTGTGATTATAACACCAAACAATACCTACTGCTAAGCCACTTGTGACGCTGTGGACCCAATTTCTGATGAGTTCTCATAGGATATCTGAAATATAGCGATATCTGTCTAGTTATACCAATATTTCATTAGTGGTGACTAACCTGACGTCATAAGAAACTAATTTTATATAAATATTATCAAATATTTGATTAAGTTATGACGCTATATTTAAGTTATAAATGAAAACATAAGGTCATGCTCAACGTGAATATGAATACATAATATTATCATAGTTTCGTTTGTCTTTTGTCTAAAAACAAAATACTATTTGCTTTCTTTATAAACTAGGTAATATTTCTAAGTAGGTATCTATGTAATATTGCCTTACGTTTACGCGAATGTTATTAATTAAAATTAAACTAGTTTATACGGATTTTACCGATATAAGCAAACCACAGCTAGGCTTCATGATACTTTGAGCTCATTCTGCGTAAATAGAAACACCAATGATTAAATTATGTTCGGATACTTTAAATGACTACACTAGAACATTGAGACAACTACCATCTTAGTCTCCCCTTGACCATGGCTGCTGAAAAGCAACCAAAACGTCGGGGAAAGTGTAAACTTAATTATAAATAGTTTTAATAATTTAATTAGTTTAAACATTTTTAAAGTTTAATAGTAGTAGTAGTGTAACAGTTTTCAAAATTATGTAATAAAGTGTTAAATAAACAACGCGATAAAATCCGTATAAAGTAGTTTAATTTCAATGGGTATCTATGAACATTTTTCTGATAAGACAAATATGTAATTTTATTATACAATCTACACAACTCGATTGCTTTACTAGACAATCACATGGTTACACTAATTATATTATGCAATAAGCGTTTATATTGAATAATGAAAAATTTAATTACCGTAGTAGGTATATCGTGCAACTGCAAAAAAATCTACCGCATTCGCATTGATCAGTTTAGGTATGAAATATATTTACATATTCACTGACATATAATATCATGTTTTGGTTCTACAAAATGTAGAATTTAAGTATGTATAATTTGTAACGGATATTAATGCGATAATGCATATTGTTTACCTTTAGTTGCTTGACGTTTCGACCAGGTTACCCTTACTTGATTGGCTATAGGTATACTTACATACATAGTTTTAAATTGTTATTGTAGTATATAATATGTAAACCTGCAAGGCTGAAGTGGGACTGGACGGGACACGTCTGCCGCATGTAACAAGAGAGATGGGCACAAATTGTAACAGCTACGGGGCAGGCCTAAACGGAGATGGCGAGATAACTTGGACGTCTTCGAAAAGGAATGACTGGAAATATCTTTAAACAGAGTGGTTTAGAAGTCCAGGGGCGAGGCTTTTGCCCAGTAGTGGGACATAATAAAAGGCTAAGAAAAGAAAAAGATGTCCTACATCTACTACTATGTGAATTTATTTTAATCACTGTTTGTTTGCCCACTTTGTACCTGTAATGTATCCTCTACGGAAAACGGTATCACAAGAAAGACAGGCAACTTGAAATCTGTGCTATAGTTATTAATAAAAAATACAACCGACGATGCATATGTGTACAGTAAGCGAGATCTTCACAAAATTAACACTAAATATCCTGTTGTGGTATGAGCGATAGCCTGATGGGAGACTGTTGGACTGCCACGCAAAGGTCTGAACTTTGATCCCCAAGTACGCAGCTTTGACTTTTCGACGTTATGTGCGTATTATTATCGGTTGCTTTGAGGACGAGGGAAAACATCGTAAGAAAACCTACATATCTGAGAGTGTGAATTCTGTCAACCCACACTGGACCCGTAATATGGTGATAAGTCGCTAGGATATCAATATATATAAACTAGTACCTTCATTGTTTTATGTTTCCGACAAGCAATCAGCAAAATACATTTGTGTTGTAATGAAAAAAGGAAAGCCAATGAAAAAAGGAAAGCCAATGTAATAAGTTTCCATGTAATGTAAAGTGTTTTATAAGAAAAATACAAGGATATCATATATTTTTCTAAGAGAAGATCAACATAAATGAGTTTAGTTAAATAGCTTTTATCAAATTAATATCTGAACGCATAGTATAAATACTAATTATGTTATTTTAATACAAGTACGTATATCAATCTTAAGCTTTATTGGATCTTTGTGAAAAGTAGTTTTCATTTCTTGTACATACATGTGTGTTCCTAATGCGGTCAGGTGGTGTACAAGTCAGTGGCAAAGTGAGTTTTCTTCATCTTAGAGCGTTAATTCTTATGAGCTGGATGCAAACAACATTCACAACATACTGTACAAACAAAAAACAAATAAAGTTTGTAGGTATTTCATAGAAAAGTTGTATATGTATTAACGTTGTCGCATTTTTTAATTTTTTTTATACAACTAAGGTGGCAAACTAGCATACGGCCCACCTGATGGTAAGTGGTCACCGTAGCCTATGGACGCCTGCAATACCAGAGGCATCACTTGCGCATTGCCGACCCTTTAGGAAAGGACGTGGGAAGGAAAGGGAGCGGGATGCGGGAAAGGGGGTGATTTGGCCTCCGGTACTCTCACTCACCGAACTAAACACAACAGTAGGACTACTGCTATTCCACGTCGATATTCTGTGAGAGGGTAGTCCTTCCCCGGTCGAGCCGGCCCATTCATGCTGAAATCAGCGAGGCTCTACTACTCAAAATGTTTTATGTTTATATTAAATGTTATTCGAACTATTGTGGTTAAAGTGTTCGTCTCGTTACTGCCAAAAGCTAAGCGTTGTGGGTTCGATCCCCACGAGTAAAATCCTTTGCGTACCTACATACCGTTGTTATACAGTCTCGAAGCGATCTTTGCATGTATAGTTTCATGATTTTAACGTTCCTTCATAACTCATATTATCTACTACTATATCTACTACTCTAATGCGATAGCTGTCATCCTAATCCTAATCCTAACTTCCTAATTATCCTAACTAATAGTATAAATGTAATAGTGTTTGTTTGTTACGCTTTCACGCCTTAACTACTAAACCAATCATCATGAAATGTTGTATACACGTTGTCACGGGTGCAGAAAAGGATATAGGGTACTTTTTATCCAGAAAAAACGCTTGTTAACCTAACCTAACCTACATTTACGCGAGTGAAGCCACGGGCAAAATATAGTTAAAATAAAAACAATAACACAGAAACAAAGACAGTACACATATTATGTGTACCTATATGGTATGGACATACTGTTTCAAATATGAAATTGATCACTTTGTATATTCAGGTAGGTATAATGGTTTCTACTCGACGTTCGAATAAACGTAGCACAAACAACTCATGACAGTAGAGATAATAAAATTCCGTTTTACAGTGGGTAGGTACTTCATGGACTGAATGGCTAGATGCCTATCGTAACAATCGCATGCACTCTAAATCGTTGGACGAGGTATAAAATGAAAGTTACTTATACATAACGTACTGTCATAGTCTCAGTGTACCCAGAAATAAATATGTTGACCCCGTTTCTCTAGACTGGATTGCCAAGTCGTTTCCACACAATAGGAAGAGGATTTGTTTATATTTTATGGTGACTCGTTCGAGTTACAGTTTCGCTACAAATGATTCTGAAATGACGTTTATATGTATAAAGATCGCGTTATCCGCTTCTGAGGAAAATGTTTCGAACGATTTCTAGTCTTTGTTTTTATTATATTAACATTTTGCTGAAAATTTTTAACGTAGCTTTGTTGTTAGACTACCTCATAGGTGTGCCATAATGATCGTATTCAAGTTCGATTTCCAGGTTGAGGAAAATGTTAGTAGTAGTTCAACGCACAGCAATTCGTAAGGCTTAAAATTCAGCTCGCTAAAAGTAATAGGTGGTAACTTACAATATATGTTATATATATTGTAAGTTTGTGATATTATCAGACTCGTTTTAAGCCACTGTGAAGCGACAGCATTGTGTGCCGCCGTTGACTCATCCCCAATCTTGCAGAACTAACGATCCAGAGCTGCACAATATCTGTGGCGTATGCAAATTGAAGGCCGTGCATAAACATAATACTCGATTAATAAATAAAAATCTAATGTCAAACAATAACGTGAGTCAACAAGAAGTGAATGATCCGATATAACAGTACTACCTTTAAACGGTATAAAAAATAACAGCCTGTTTATAGAATGACAGGCGAGTTTTATTATATTAAAAGTGAAACAGCTCATCATTGTCAATTTATTTAGTGAAGTACCTAATAAAAATATCAGCCCACGATAAAAACTGTCCCACTCCTGAGCCTTTCCTCAGTTATTGAAAAGGGTTAGGCCATAGTTCACCACGCTAGCCTAGTGTGGGTTATTAGACCTTACACATCTTTGAGAACAATACGGAGAAATCAGTCAGTTGTGCGTGCCTTAAGATCGAACAAGAACCGAGATCTCTGCGTGACCATCCAACGATTTCCCACTAGGAACACTCCCCTAGAAATCGGCCTAAGAGTAGAGATTCCTAACTCTATTACCGAGTTGCCCCTGGTAGGTAAGAATCCCGGTAGCCCACCTGTTTACATCTGCCACTCTATCTTACTCGTTCCATTTCTTTACTACACATTTGGTTTCTTTTACAACGATGCGACACAAAAGTGATATACCAGCAAGCAGTCATACGTTGTGTTAATCGCTTACCATACTGCCAGCCGTATTAGATGCCATTGTTGTTGCATAAATAAGGAAGACATAATTAAGTAGCATAACTCTGTTCATATCGATATTCAAACTGGACCACTCCCACAAGGACTACTTATCTGCGTTCTGACCCGTAAACAAATAAATAAGCCATTGTTTCATGTTTCATCATCCGAAACAAAGCGTGCTCTTTCATGTAAGACAAAAGAATGTGCAAGAATAGCTGGCTGAATCAGCCTTTGAAACGAAACGAAGATATGTACGTACATATGTTTATGTCTCTTTTACATATTTAGCTATGTGACAAGTGTTTATTTACATATGAATAAAGTAGTTCATTTAATAACAGAAGTAATACAACGACCTTTAATTGTGACTCATAAGGTTGATAGTTTCATGTTAAGAGTCGTTTTCTCATCTTGTTTATACAACGTGTGATGTTTGATAAGCCTTGTATAAACTTTTGAAAACGTTTTTTGGTTTACGTTAATGCTCGTTTACAAAATATGGACTGTTATCTTTTTGATAACGTAGGTAGTAACAATTTATGACCTCCTTCTTTAATCGTAATTTTCACTACGATATTGTTGTCATTTAACCAAGATTAACATCATGTGTATACAGCCTATATGTATATAGTTCAATGTTGTTTTGGTTTTATTTTAAGTAGATAACACTAGAAAGCGAATGAATTATTAAGTACTAGCGTTTGCCCGCGGCTTTGCTCGCTCAGGAACAGATTTTTTGGATGTAGTAGGGCCTATGTCTTTTTCTGTACCCTTAACAATGTGTATGCGAAATTTCACGATGATCAGTCCAGTAGGTAAGATGTGGAAGTGTAACAAACAAATTCATATTCGCATTCATAATATTAGGAGTAAATTAATCGGTGTATTGTAAGGGTTTTACAAATATTGAAATCATGAATACAAAGAACAGACCCTTCCTCTACACGCTACTCAAGTTTATGATATAGCGTTCCCACTCACCAACCTTTCGGTATATAATGAAAGCCGTTGTACCTTCCAGTGCCCAAAAGCCCCTTCAGGGACCAATTATAGACAGGTCTTGTCCCCAAATCTCCACCCTAACCTCAGAGATTCGGTTCTCGTAAGCGAGCTACCTCGTACCCAAGTGACACTACCTATTCTCCAGATAGGTACCGGGGCAATAAAGCCGCTCACCACTTGCAACTCTGGGAGTTGCTAACGAAAACCTTGCTGAAGCCGACGGAGAAGCCGCCTCCCATATCTCCAAACCAAATCCCAATTTAAAAAAAGTACTATCCCTGCTCCTTGGTAAAAATTACATGGAACACGTATGTTCATACATAGACATACGCCTACCCCCGAAGTGGCAAGTGGAAGAAGGCAAATTTATAATTTCAGCTATATTAGGTATAAGTCACTAAATAGAGGTCGAATCTATAGTATCAATTTAAGGGATCCATGCCGCTGCTAAGAATTTTCTTATTAAACACCTAGCCGATCGACCTGAGTATCAGATCACGCACACTTTTGTCTTCTAGGATATCGAACTCATAACTAGCCGTCACTACTTACACTAAGTCTATGCAAAGGTCTCCACCATGGTTTACCATGTCTTCCTACTCATAATTACTAACACCTGTCGGTTATAAGACTCATAGTACCTACTCTACACAATATCAGTCTATAGTTTACATAATAAAAGTCAATAAGATATACTATTTATATATAAATTTGCATGATTTGTAGACAACTCCAGTGAATCGTAATGGCTTGTCAATACAATGGCGACATTACGTAAACTACCGACTAGTCTAGACTTCTTCAGATTTATTTTATGTTTAAAATAAAGGTATATTTACCTCAACCGATAATCGGGGATGTTGTATGGTTTAGCAGTCATCTCCTTCTTCTCCCTAGCCTTTATTATTCCCAAGTCACTTGGGGTCGGCTTTCTAGTCTAACTGGATTTGTCTGGATATCAGTTTTCTGACCTCCGCAACCCGAAGGCTAACGATACCCTAAGGCTAGACTAGTGTCAGGATATTAGAGGGCACTGACTTCCCAATAACGACTGCCTTAGATGTTCATGGCAGCCGGGACCGACAGCTTAACGTGCTCTCCGAGGCACGGAGCTGGCGATACTTGTCAATCAATAGGTACGCACATAATTTCGAAAAAGCATATAACTTTCGAAAGTCAGAGGTGCGCGACATGGGTTCGAACCCGAGACTCTCTGCATTGCAGTCTGTTGGTCTCCCCACTGAGCTAGCAGTCATATTATGACATTATCATATACATATATAGATTCGCGCTTTTTGCCCCGAAGGGGTATAAAGCAGTCCATTACAACCAGATTTTGCGATCTATGGTTTTTCCCCCAAAGCCTATTGCCTTTTATCAGGCACAGTTTCAGACTCTGTGTTACTACTGAGAATTTCTTAACAGTAAAACCAAATAACTCTTTGCTCACCCTCGAAATCGAACTCCAGATCTCATGCACAACAGTTACATAGACTACAGGCTGACATTAGTTTACCTATACAAGTATTATAAAGCTGAAGAGTTTGTTTGTTTGGTTGAACACGCTAATCTTAGGAACTACAGGTTCAAATTGAAAAATTCTTTTAGTGTTGGATAGCCTATTTATGGAGGAAGGCTATAATAATAATAACATCACGCTACGACCCACAGGGCATCGTGTAGTAACTAAAAACGCGGGGGAAACCGCGGACAGAGCTAGTAATTAATAAATTAACATAAAATCAGGCCTTTTTTCTGTGTACGGTTATGCAGAGCTGTAATAAACCCACATAATCGTGCCAATTCTGTTGTCACAAAAGTGTCTAACCTTAACTAAAAATCACTAAAATTTAGTTTAGTCCTCTCAAATGACATTTCGTATTCTGAAATCGTTAAAAGTGAGAGGACTAAAAAAATTTTAGTGATTTTTAGTTAAGTTTAGAGAATTTTGGGACAACAGAATTGGCACCATTATAGATATTATGTGTTCAATAAGATACTATACACGCCATACGAAACGCGTCATTTAAACGATGACGTTAGACATATATATAAACCTTGACATCTAGCCGGAGTGTTGTTTCCAAACCGGAGATTTTGCATTTATTTGATTATTAATTATTATATTACTATTTCCTTCGTAGATACAACACCTAAATATAGAAATAACGTCTAAAATATTCTGAGGCTGGTCTCACGCAGGTATTACATTATCATAATATCTGAGACTAGTATTTTTTTATTGTTTAGAGGGCAAACGAGCAGACGGATCGCCTGATGGTAAGCGATTACCGCCACCCATGGACACCTGCAATACGAGAGGAGTTACAAGTGCGTTGCCGGCCTTTTAAAAAGAAGTACGCTCTTTTCTTGAAGTGTTAAAGGTCGTATTGGTCCGGCAATACCGCAGGCGACAGCGTTAGGCGTCCACAGTTTTGTTGTGCGAGGCAGAAAATTCCTGGAGAAACGCACAGTTCTGGACTGCCAACCATGTAAATGATGGGAATGAAAATGCTGTCGCGTAGGACGATGGTGAAAAGAGGCGGCAGGAATCAGTCCGAACAATTCCTCGAAGCACTCCCCATAGTACCTACAAGTGATAGACGATGCATAGCGAGGCCACATCTCTACACAGCGCCAAGGGGTCTAGCCGATTTGAAATATCCTGGTAGTCGATGATTCGAGTTGCTCTCCGTTGAATGCGGTCCAGAGGGAGAAGCTGCTATTGGGGAGCCCCTGCCTAAAGATGAGAACAGTATTCCATGTGAGGCCGAACCTTATAAAGTAGTAGGCGGTGGGCCGGCGTGAAATACCGTCTCGATCTGTTGAGCACGCCAAGCTTTTTTGAAGCTAATTTAGCCTTACCCTCTAAATAGCTGCTGTTAGGCAGATATAGAGATGGGGTTTCCGAACGATCTACAGCGCCTCTACAGGATATTGTGTAAATTAAATTAATGAAGTTGACTTATGGAAGCCATATTGTATTCTCTCTTGTCTTATACGCTTCTCATGTACTATCTATCATTGTTCCATGTGCTATATTAATAAACCTACATCTTGCATCACCGACAGTTGTTATTCATACTTACATCATATAAACACAACAGCTGCGGAACTGGACTTCGCTCGATATGACGACACCAAGAATACCAATATCGGTTGAGGCAGTTATGGGGATGTTCTCAAAACGAGGAGATACGACCAACGGCAGCTTTTTTGCGGTGAACGCGCAGACTTATGTCTTTGTGGGGTTAAAACGGACCAAATTAAGTCTGCCCCAATCCGAGACTTTCTTCATAGAGGTCTCAATTTCAGACACAAGTTTGTTTTGGCTCTCAATGATGAAAGATGTTAGCGCGGCCGGTATAAAGAGCATCGCTCGAGCTGTCGTCCGCATAAAAATATACTTGATATTAATCAATCTTTTTTCGATACCAATACCTATATCAAAACCAATTCTCGTAATAAAATCCAACTCGTTCGAAATAGAGATTCACATTGGAGGTATATTTTAATTCGGGAGAATACAATTTCTGACATATATGATATCAGTGATTAGATCGGTGCTCTATTTATCCTATAGCTCAGATAACCTGAGTTATGTGAAAATATTTATAATACTCTGGTATTTCTTTTTTGCGAATTATCATTGTAACAGATTTGTGAGCTCACCTCAATTTGTTACCGTTTCATGTATTTGAAACTAGTTCTGTATGCCTATATATGTCGAATTTTATTAATGGTTATTTGAATAAGTGGGCAGAGAGAAAAATTTATAGCTAAGTTTACATCCGCATTAAACGTCTGATAAAGATATAGCCTAGTGAATTTAGCTTTGAAATCTTGATGTGTCACTATACACTTACTGACGCAAGGTTTAACAGTTACAGATAACGATTTATGACAAAATTAATCACAGATCTGACAACCTATCTGGAAAGTAGGAAGAGTTGACAGCTTATACGCCGTCAGTGAGCACAAGTATTCTCCATGTATGACCATGGACATAACAAGGATTGATATTGATGGTCGTAGCCTATAACGAACAGTAAATAATTAATATATTAACACTTTACTGCGTCTACCTGGCCCAGTACACTAACAAACGTAGCTTAGTATTTGTTATTATTACGTATACACAGTCTACTCATATCGCTTCCATGTAGTAGAGCCACGCTGATTTCAGCATGAATGGGCCGGCTCGACCGGGGAGGGACTACCCTCTCACAGAATAATAATATAATAATAAATTTTTATTCAATAAATAAATAAAATTCTTAACAAAACACATTATAGGCTACTTATTGTATTAAATTCACATTAAAACTATATTTAATCTAAAGGAAAACATTTTACAATTTATAAATTGGACACAAAAAGTCTTGTTTATAAAGTCAGTTTTACATTTTATTACCTAAACTAGGTCAAAGACCTGTGTTTCAGGCTGTTTCTAATAATATCGACGTGAAATCGCAGTATCTGTTGTGTTTCGTTCGGTGAGTGAGAGTGCCGGAGGCCCAATCACCCTCTTTCCCCCTTCCCACTCCTTCTCCTTCCCACTTCTTTTCCTAAAGAATCGACAACGCGCAAGTGATGACTCTAGTGTTGCAGGCGTCCATAGGCTACGATGACCACTTACAATCAAGTGGGCCGTATGCGTGTTTGCCACATTAGTTGTATAAAAAAGAAAAGAAAAATGGCTTCTATTTGACAGTTACACCTACTTTTAAAACTTACACATAGTTACTCTTTATTTTAATTGATTTCAAGTCTAACATTCCTTCCATCGCATTTTAAGTTCTCGTAGCCTGCATATATATTTCTGTAGAAGGCTCAACTACACTTACTAAAACACAATTCATCAATAATCTTACACACGATTATTATCTAAGCAGTATCACTCGTCAATCACATGCCTCTTTATCACCAATGTGATCTACCATGACCATAACCATAAATCAACAACTGACAGATGATAATTTTTAGGCAGATTGGTAAACAGCGTAACAAGATATGATATAAAAGTAGGTTAGGAAATTAAATTTGGTTCACGACTCAAAGAAAATTTCAGTCAAACATAAGATTGTTGTCCAACGAGATGTTTTAAAATCTTCATTATGAGAGGTTAAAATTGTGTTGTGGAATGAGGTGTGTGTCGTTTAGGTGGACAAGTAGCGCAGGTGTAGCCAGCTGCCATCGGGTTTCAAAACAATCTCGGCTACTTACTGTACGCGCGCACAACCCGGAAGCAAGCGTTGTCGCGTGGTATTTCACAAGAATACCTTGTTGATAGAACTTCAACGGATATTAATTTGATAAATCTCGCCATTGAAATCACAAATGTGTTACCATGAGTACTCCTCACACGACATCTACAGGCTAAACTGGCAAACTTTATATATCAAGAATAACCTACAAATATACCTACAACCTACATGTGGCAATAAATGCAGTGAATTTCTGTGTAAATGCAAAGAAAGGCGTATCAACCTTGATTTAACGCTTTTTGCAACGTAAGAAGGTTTTTATCCATTGTTATTATTCAATTTTAATGCCAAGGTTCTTTTTTTGTGTGATGATTATATTTGGAGTATAATATAATGACCGTCTGACTCATACTCGTGCTCAATTTTATAAAATTGCCTAAAAGACCTTCAATGTATGCACCGTGTGTAAGCGTCCATACTGTTCCCGAGTGAGCAAACTTATTTCGAACCAGCTAAGAAACATTCTCAACATTCATAACAAACATTCTACAGAGAAACGTTATAGATACAAAGGTTTTCGATTCATTTACATATTTTTTTGTTCGTGTTTCCTTAAATTAAAATGTTCCAAAGTAATTTTAACGTGAAGTCAATTTGAGGCCTGAAGTCATAGCACGAAAAAATCTCATGTTCGCAATGCACTGACTTATAAAAACATTTACTATTATCAAACCTCAAAGCGAAGCTAGCAAAACTGCAGTAATTTAACAACACCACAAGGCTAAGCTACCTAAATGAATAAATTTTGATACAAAACTAAATGCCGAATGTACCTCGAGGGTAGCAAAGCCTCTAACAAGACCAATAAGTCATGAACTTCTGTAATTAGTTAACGGTGCATACCTGATTGTACCGTTCGCGGTAAGTAAAATGTTGTTCACAGTGTGGTTACAATCTGATATCAATAGTAACCACAGAGTACGTATCTAGCAACACGCAACGACATATAAAGTTTCAGATACATAATACTGATCTCAATGATACTAATTCTTGTTTCAAGATGTTGTGGGCATGTGTAACCATTTAACGATGTCTCAGAAACATATTTAACACTGCTTGTGTTAATCTTAACTACTTGTTTCTAACGTGTGAACATGAATCGTTGTTAGTACATACATATTGATATTTGGTTTTAAGATTATTTACGAGGTAATTAATTTTATTAATCTGTTAATATGATGACTGCACAGATGGCGCACTGATCGCCTCGCCAATGCCAATACAATGAGAGTTGTGATTTCGAACTCCTGCGAAACTAGTTGTGTGATCCACAAATCATTGTTCCCAATGGAAGTTCTTTGTGTCTGTTGTTAAAATGTTTATTAAGAACGCCAGGACAAAGGATCATCGGTGGTTTTTAAAAACAAATATTTGTTTATTAAGACGACCTGTCTTTGTTGCTGCTGAATGTGTTATAAGTACTTATACATAACATGTCAATTAATATTCCCTTACATCCTCTTATTGATCACAAATACGTTTTTAACAGTTATGTTAGTCTCATTACTTGGTAAAGTAAGTTTTGACTTTTACTAAGATATACTGAAGATTTTGTTGAAATTTTTGATACGTAAGGTACATTTTATGCTTACAACAAAGTAACTTTAATTAATGTACAGTTAGACTAGTTATATAATCCTCTTCTTATCGGGTACTTTAGATGGATATTACTTATATTATAACTGTAGGTTATTTACGTAGGAAAATTGAATACTTACCTACTTAACACACATAATATATAATAATGATATATGTCGCACTTGAGGTAAAATACTTGAGTATAATATATTGTAATTGACACTATAATACTCGTAACAACCAGTTTCAAATCATGTTTTTGTGGCAAAATGTCTAGTTAGTCTGGCAGCATAAGTTTAAGCGTCTGTTTTGCGAACGATAACAGCCAATTTCTATTCCCGGGTCGTGCAAAATATTATCGGATTTTCTTGTTCGGCGTTTCTCAATAGTAGCACAAAGAAATGTGGGCATAATCAGTCTACCTGTTTAAGAATACATAGGCCATACTCTATGTTATGTATACTACTTATAAGAGATTTTCGTACTCATTACCGAAAGACATTTTTGCAAAGGCCATTTCTACAACGCTAAATCATCGAACAGTTATTTAACCGATGGGTTATTTGATCGATGGGCCATTTCACCGAATAGCCACATGTACAAACTCATATCACCGATAGTACAATTCTAGGACTTAAGACTATTCAAACATTTCAAAAATATTTTATACAAACACACAAGAGTTCAAAATTGATGGATGGATGGATTTTTAAAAGTTAATGAAGTTTGTTGCAATTCTTAAAACTTTTTTTATTATGAAATGCTTGATATTATGAAATGGCTTTTTCGCAAAACAATGTCATATCTTGTTGATTGTTTGCCAAGGCGTAAAGGTTGACTCACTGGCCGATACACGAGTGTTAACGTACCTACGTATTTCAAAGTTATAAATACTGGTCAGGTGGTCAATATGCAGATGAGGTGTGCATCATGTCTACCTGTTTTGGAGAGTGAGTCCAACAACTTAAACGTGTTTAAACTTGCTATGAAATACTTCGACACAAAGGTCACTTAATGCACGCTCGTAGTTTTTGCCAATAAAATATACTCAGTCATGGCAATTCAGTATCGTAATTTTATAATTAACGTAAATATTATATCTGATAAAGATAAATATTTAATATCGGTTTCTTTTCAATTAGTTTAATCTATAAATTTGTTCTACTTACTTCCTACTGATATTGTAAATATGAAAGCTTGACAACATTTTTTTTATGTTAATTTCCAATCGTGCGAAAATGGATCTAAATATGGACGTACTTGATCTAAATTAAAGCATAGGATATCCCGGTGTATGATTTCTTGGGATTGATGCCGCGCCGGCCAAGCCGCGAGCAGAATCTAGCTATGAATAAATTTGTTGTGTATCTTTCTATAGATACATCGTTTAGTTACTTATTCTAAACGAATAGGTATACAGACGCATGATAGGAATAGAGAGTAGGTCACGATGATTCACCTTGACTTTAATTACCTTTCAGCATTACGTTACGAAATTGAAGCCTGGTTTTTACGGTACGGAATTGAAGATAAGTAGTTATTTCTGATTTGAAATTATGTTCAGGTTAATTTGAAATTGTTTAGCTACAAAGAAGCATCTGCCCCACCCGGCGACGTTTAAAGAGGCATTGAGAAGAGAGACTGGAAACTAGTAACAGATGTTCTGACCGGATCCCTATCCATTAGCATAAAATTTTAAGACCTAATATAACTTAGCATAATTTTGTTTGGCATAATTATATTTTCGCATAATATAATTACGCATAACAGCTTACGCATAATTTTTTAAACATAATTTCTCTAACCATAATAATGATAACCTAACCTAACCTAACCAAAACAAATTAGTCTTTAAGATGATTATGCCAACATAAAATGTATGCCTAAAAAAATTATGCCGAAGTATTATTATGCCAAAACAAATTGTGCCAAAATCGTGATGCCGAAGTATATTAGGACAAAGAACATTATGCGAAAAGAAGGGATCCCGTTCTGACCACCTAAGCAGCGTCGCTGAGTGAGTCTTCATGTGGCAGCTCTTGTCCTTGCGACATACTAGAGGTTAGAGAGCTGTCGTCATCAATCTGAACAATCAGGAGTCAACTATTATGTCTTTAATTTATGCGAATTCTTACACTATTTGTACGGTAATTTTAGTTTGTAGTTATTTGTCCTTTAGTGAGAAAACATGATGTTTATGTTTCCTGTGAGCAATTAATAATGTATCCTGTAATATGAGTTGATAGTTGTGTATATGACGAAGTTTTCTAAATTGGAAGCAGATGCATTTATAGAATCACATTTTTCGTATAATATTCTGAGTTTATACGTAGCTTATGCGAAACTGTACGAAAAGGTGCACGTATATAATTGCTGATTTAAATAATTGCTGTTTACTGGTTTGTTTATATTTCCGATTAAATAAAATAAGTCAAACGCATAACAAATTAGGAGTAATGTGCCTGAAACAAATAAACCTAATAAAATTTGACAAAGCTTCGCGGTCGGCAATTATGCCTTCCTATGTGTCATTACTCATAAGTTAATTGACCAGATCAACAAAGTCATACCGTCTAGTGTAAATTATGGCGCCGAATATAATTTTTTATGAATATGTTTTTTGTCTCTTTGTCTTAAGCTTGTTGCTATCTTGCTATGTAATACATATGTACATATTGAGGTAATAATTTATTTATTACGTTATCAACCTATCTACTATTATTATTTGAGTGTTTAAGATTGATTGACTGATTAAATTGCAACTGATTCCATTCACACCAATATACAATTAAGGAAGAAATAAACAACACATAGGTAGTTTAAGAAACACGGGCAAACTTCAGCTGATTCATTCACGCACTAATTATGGAAGGAAAACGTTATTATTCGAGGGAGCACGGCTGTAAAATACATTACCAAATGACTTAAAAGAAAACATACATCTGTACAAAACGAAACTCAAAGATTATGTAAGCAAATTAAGGCAATAAAGTAATGTAACGCCCCAGAGGCAAAATATTTAGTAGGTACTTATTATATAATATATATATTTTTTGTATCTCATTATAAATGGACTGTAAGTTCTTATGAGAATAAAGTTCTTTAAACCTAAAAATCCACTAACATCCAAGAGACTGGCATTTGATTATCGGTCGGGCAAAGTATCATTGGGTTTTTGTCAGGCAATTAACTAAAGTAGTTTGGTAATGAATCCAGCAAAGGGCAATATATTTGCTTCCTGTTACATGGTCGTATATAAAAGCCAGCTGTACAGAGATGTAGATACAACACGGAATAAAAGTTTGATTGTCCCACAACTAGTTGTTTAGAGTAAAAGTGTTATTTGTGTCTGATGTAAGAACGTCTCTAAAGCCCATCGCGACGACACATAAATATAAATACGTTTAAGTTCGTTTCTTAAAATTTTAAACATTTTTGGTTTTAAATTTATTTAAGGTTTAACCTCGTTGTAGACAAACAATGTCTGTATTAGGAGACGCCGCTCTTCCATATCTTGTTTGTGAAATATGATACAATTAAATAGACTTATTTAAAAATTATATGCACATTCAACTCAGAAACTCATCTCGTTCTTGCCTAGTTGTATTTATTTATTATTATGCCCATGACACAGTAAACAAAAAACGTCCTTTAAGATGTTTGCTTACTTTAAGATCAAGTAAGAAACATTATATGGTTTTGTGATAAGAATTGTCTATACGTTTTGTCTCGTACTCCTATAGCATAAGTTACGATTACGACTGAAGAGCTCCACGATTGGATTGCCGTATAGCCAATCAATCAGCTAGGGGAGGATTGCAAATACCCAATAACACTTTATATGGTTTCGTAATAGCAGCAGGAATGCATCGGTTGCGCTGCGGTAGTAAATGCGACTGCTGTACATAGGTTTCGGTTTCGATATCCAGGTCGCGAACTTTTATTAGGTTTTCTTGGAAAGAAAATCTCAGTACCAGCACGGAGTCTAAACGTGTACCTACTGGTAGATGGCAATAGGTTCGCCTCCTATTAATATAGGTACTTCTGTCTGCCCCTTGAGATACAAGCGTGTAGGTAAAATGTACATAATTATATACTACCGCGTTGGCAGGCAAGCACCTACCTATCATGACTAGCAATACTGGTAGTAGGTATCACTCGCGTTGCCGAACTTGGCGAAAAGTAATAAAGAGGGGATAAAAGGAAAGGGATGGAAGAAATAACGTTGAACCTCCAGAACTGCTAATCTCCGAGTTAAACAACAGCCGGGTTAGATAACAGTGTTAATACTCCTACCCTGGTTTACTATAACAGAGTGGTTTCTTCCCAGCGAAACACCTTATTCGACCTTACCCGACCACCTTAACCTACCTTCCCAAATATACCTAATCGCGAAATAGGATAAAGAGCTTAGTTTAAAACAAGTTAAGTACTTACATATTTGCAAGTGAACTCTTCCACTTATCTGTTTTTTGGTAACTATTTCTGTGTGAGTGAGAAAAATAAATTATTATTATCACAAATGTAAGTACCTAATGCAAGTTATTATATATAAAAGGTTATGATAACAATAGGTTCCGTAAACTGGTTCAATATATTGATAGCTTTTATAATATATGTATATACTTTTTAAGTGGATTTCCTACGGCTGGGGATCGGCGGAAAGGGGTGGACTTCTAGCGGCTAAACCTCCACTGAGTTTCTCTTTTTGCCTATGGCCGCAGGTGAGAGGTCGGTTTAGCAATCACGGCTACCCCGGCGTATTGAATACAGCTATATGATTTGAACATTAAGAATTAAATTGGGATCAGTCCAGCAGTCACCACTCACCCGGCAGTAAGGCAAAATAAGTACAGGAAATATGAATTGGAAATTAACAATAAAGTTATACCTATATACTCATATCAGTATAAATTATGTTCTTTATGGGCCAAAAAGTAGGTATAAGCGAGCATTGGTAGTACCAGCGTTTGTTTTGTAAGATCGTAATTAATTGATTGAAAATTGTTGATTGTCGGGCTGGCCTAACCTAGCGATAAACGGATGCTCTTAATTCTATTAAATGCCTGTTAAATGAGAACTTCTGTTGTTAGGTACACACTGCTACACATCAAGTTAGACACCCTATGTTATACGCATAACTATGCTACATACAAAATAGAGAATTTTAAGCGATCTTTATTACAAAAATCATTAATAGTTTTAGTAGATACCTACCTACTTAAATTAATTTTCATAATATATACTTTATAACTAATCTGATTTGAAACATTACATTAATAAAACATCTTTTATTTCTCCCTAAAACGACCAAACATGGAAAAAAGAAAAATGCCTTAAAGGATTTGGCATACTGGATGCGTTCTGCGGTCTGCGGTCAGGTCAAAGTGAACGCTGCCCGCATTATGTATGAACAACATTGTCGGTCTCTATATATTTTGTATAGATAAGCGATCCGACCGTGCGAGCATGATCAAAGAAAGCGGGGGAAGGCAGGATACGTACGGGCAGGTAGGCGGGCAGCGGGTGGCGGACAGAGGGCACGAGCAGGCGGGCGGCGGGCAGGGCAACGGTCACGGCCAGTTTGACGCTCATAACCAAACGGAATGCACAAACATATTTTAGATATTTCGGAACTAATGTCTAACGATCGAACTTTCTTCTTCCTCGGTGATCATTGTCCTCGATTAAAACACAAAAGAACTAATCACCACTGATTCACGCAGTCAAATGCCGCTGTTTGCTCTGCCCGCATCGCTGACCGGTTTCCCTGCCCGGACCGCTGACCGATTGCCCTGACCGGACCGCTAACCGATTACCCTGACCGACAATGTATAATGTGGGCAGTGTTCACTTTGACCTGACCGCAGACCGCAGAACGCATCTAGTATGCCAAATCCTTAAGATATTATGATAAAGTAACTATTGACTCCCAGCAGTGACTGGACATTTCTACGTAACAATGTCCCAATTGACACCGGTTCGCCATCCCCAGTGGCGACTGGGACTTTTTCCAAACGAAAAATCCCATTCGCTACCGGAGCGGAGGAGGCAACGCTGCGTCACCCCCGGTGGCGAATGGGATATTTATTTTAGAAAATGTCCCATTCGTCACCGGAGGGGGCAATGCTGGGGTTGGTGAATGAGACTAACTCTACGATCTGGTACAACGCATACTACCTAATTTTACACATTTACCTACTTAATATTATTTGTGTAAAAGTAATTCTATCTGTTAATTAAGTTTCTACAGTTTTAAATACCATAAAAATAAAACGAAAATTTGATTGTTTATTTACCGACTAAACTTCACGTTTGTAACATCGTTTAAACTATTTTTTAAAGAAACATGTATAAAATTTGCGTTTATAAAGACGTGTTAGAAATACAATACCTACTTAAGGGGATGAATACACTTGTCTTGGCAATTAAGAAAATAAAATAAATAAAAATATTTTATTATAATTTTTTTGGTTCTTCGCTACCTAATCTGACATTACGCGTGCTCTGATAAATATAATCATTGTGCCGGTTTCTTTAGCTTAACTATTCTATACATCCCATAAGTAAGTTATCCCATAACTGCTCAATGGGATTCATATCTGGACTGAGCGCAGGCCAGTCCATTGTGCGTATTTGGACTTCACGAAGAAACTGCCGAGTGATACGCGACGTGTGACAACGAGCGTTGTCGTACATTAACACGAAGTCTTCGCCAACAAACCCTGCGTAGGGAACAACATGCTCCAACAGTATGTCGCTGATATACCGATCAGATGTTAACCCGCCTTCTCGGCCTCCCCCAGGCACAAAAACAAGTTCAGTTTTTCCTTTTAAGAAGATCCCAGCCCACATCATGCAAGAACCTTCGCCGTATGCAACTGTTTAACAGCAAAACAGCACTGTGCAAGTCGTTCGCCCGGACGCCTGTAGACCCGGCCTCTCCTGTCACTGCTATGCCGACACATTCTGCACTCGTCAGTGAACAGGACAGACCGCCATTGCGCAATGCCCCAATCGAGATGCTCTCAAGTAAACTAGAGGCGCGCTTGTCGGTGTCCTGCAGTCAATTTAGGGCCCGTCGCAGGTCTTTTTGGAGTTAGGTTAGGTTAGGTTTTACTCACTATATAACCGAAAGGTTGGGTGAGTGGGAACGCTATATCATAAACTTGAGTAGCGTATAGAGGAAGGGTCTGTCCCTATCTACAGGACCCGAGTAGATAGGGTTTCGAGGGGAGAACTACGGGTCTCCCCCTTTGAACCAGGATACTGCGGGGTCAGGAAGCCTACTGCGCCTCAAAAGGCGTATTCTATCGACCGCTGATTAGAGTGCGCGGTGCCTGACATTGGTGTTTGAGTCGCAGGGCTATGTGGTTAGCCTCTGAGGACGACATGTTCGTTGCTCGACAAGCACGTGGCGTTCGAGCGTTGGACTCGTGCGCAGCTAGTGCGAACCAGTCGGTCGCGCGAGGCACGAAGTTGTCTTTAGCGAAGTGGCAGTGTGGTTTTACTGCCACTTCCTGGTGCTTGCCTGCTCAGCAAGTAAGAGTCATAGCTGGAGGGACTCGGGCCACACCCGGCTTGTAGGCCTATTTGGGTAGGCGTATGGATGTACGTCGGGAAGTGAGCGTGCCTTATACAGCTCCGGTATCATACTGGAGATATGGGAGGCGGCTTCTCCGTCGGCTTGAGCGAGTTTTCGTTAGCAACTCCTAGATTTGCGAGTGGTGAGCGGCTTTATTGCTCAGGTACCTATCTGGAGAATAGGCAGTGTCACTTGGGCACGAAGTAGCTCGCTTACGAGAACCGGATCTCTGAGGTTAGGATGGAGAATCGAGATTTGGGGACAAGACCTGTCTATAACTGGTCCCGGAAGATACACGGGCGGCGGCTGGTCCTTGGTCTCCGATCAAAGATTTAGACTCAGACACGGAGACCGAAGGGACGGCGGCCGCCAAGGTGCCCGCTGCCAGACGAGGGCGGGGGAGAGCGGTGAAGGGGGCACGCTCCAGGGAGGAGTCCCTCATGCCCGCTTCGGTGCAGCCGAATGCGGAGTTTGAGGCGGCGCTTCACGAAAGACGCCTTAGGAAGGGGCCGGCTACTGTTGCCGCCGACCTGGGGATGGAGTTTGGCAGCGAGTCAGATTCTACCCCAGTGTTCGACTTGCGCGACTTGAGCGACCTAAATGCCCAAGAATTAAGAGCGCGGGCGGGCGAAAAGCTCGCCTGCATTCTAGAGCTGGCCCGAAAGTCGGGCAATTTAAAGGGCGAGTTTGTCGCTCGCCTGAAGCGGTCGACATGAGGGAGGTGGTGGACACCCTGGCGGGCCGCAGCGAGGCGGAGGAGACGCGGCGGCTGAGGGCCGAAAACTCCCGCCTGCGTCTCGAAGGTGAGGCACTCAAGGCGGAGGTAAAGGCGCTCCGTCGGGGCTTTGCTGAGGTAAAGACGGAGGCCGCCGCGGCGACGACTGCCGCCACCGCCGCCGCTGCCGCCGCCGCTACCGCCACTGCGGAGACGCGGGCAGCCCCTACCGCCCCTCAGGTGGGTCCCGAGCTGGTGGAGGAGCTTAAGCGCTCCCTTACCATCACGCTCGGGACGATGTTGAGCGCCCGGCTCGCGGGGCTCGAGGACCGGCTTCTACCGGCCCCGACGGTCCGCCCTCCGCTGAGAGCGGATGCCAGGAGGGCGGGGGCAGACGCCACACCGCCCATACCGGCGCCTCAGCTGGTTACCCCCAAAGCGGGCAAGGGGACCAAGCAGGCCCCCAGAACTGCCGCTGCTCCTGCAGCGGCACCGACTGCGGGTCCCTCTAGGTCTAGGGGAACCCAAAACGCCAGCGGGGCTGCCCCTGCTGCTGCCGCCGTCACTCAGGCAACATGGGTGACGGTGGTAGGGAAGGGAAAAGGGAAAGGCAAGGGGAAGGGCAAGGGGAAGGGAAAGTCCGCCCCCCCCTCTACATCTGCGCCTGCCCAGGTGGCGAGTGCCCCCGCCGCCAAAGCCCGGCCTGCTGCCCCTGTTGCCCCCAAGAATGTGGCGGCGGCACTGAGGTCCCCGAAATCCGCGGCAGTCGTGCTGTCGTTGCAGCCCGAGGCCGCGGCGAAGGGGATGACGTATGCTGCCGCCATCAGGGCGGCACAGGAAAAGGTCGACCTAAGGGAGCTGGGTATCGACCAACTCCGCTTCCGCCAGACGGCTACGGGAGCCAGGATCTTAGAGATTCCTGGCTCCCAAAGCGGAGAAAAGGCGGATAGGCTCGCGGAGAAACTCCGCGAGGCCCTGTCCGCAGTGGCCAGCGTCACCAGGCCCGTGAAGTCCACAGACTTGCGGATTACGGGCCTGGACGATGCTGCCACAAAGGAGAAGGTGACGGCGGCGGTCGCAGCGACGGGCGAGTGCGAGGTGCGGCTGGTCAAGGTCGGGGAGATCCGCCCCGGCTTTGATGGCGCCGGCTCTGTCCTTGTGTCCTGCCCTGTCTCGGCAGCCAAAGTGCTGCTGAGCGGGGCCAGGCTTCTCATTGGGTGGAGCTCGGTGAAGGTGGTCGCGCTGGGAGAGCGCCCCATGCGCTGCTTCAGGTGCATGGGGCTGGGGCACACGCGCCCCCAGTGTCCCGCTGCAGCCGACAGGGGTGACCTGTGCTTCCGTTGTGGAGACGCAGGCCACCGGGCGGCCAACTGTGGCAAGGCCGGGCTGCGCTGCGCCATTTGCGCAGAGGCGGGAAAGCCCTCGGGCCACGTTATGGGGGGGCGCAGCTGCAACCCCCCGAAGACGAAGGGAAAGGCCCCTTGGACCCGGGCCGCCCCTGAGGCAGCGCGCCGCGAAGCGGTGTGCGGGGAGGTTGTGATGTCTGATTAGTATGGACCAGGTCGGACATCACAACTTCCTTCAGGCGAACCTGAACAACTGCGCCAGGGCCCAAGACCTGCTCATGCAAACCCTGGCGCAGTGGGAAATTGATGTGACCGTCGCCGCGGAGCCGTATTTCGTCCCCTCCAGTCCCTATTGGGCTGGGGACTTGAACGGCTCCGTGGCCATCGTTGGGAGGGTTGGCGGCCCCCTTCTCTCAGTCATAGAGAGTGGGGCGGGGTACGTGGTGGCCAGGTGGGAGAGGTATGCGATCGTCGGCGCATACTTCTCCCCCAACAGAACCGCCGCGGAGCTGGAGGTCTACATGGACCTCCTGGCCGCGGTGGTGAGAAGGCAGGCGCCACGTCAGGTCCTCCTAATGGGGGACTTGAACGCCAAGGCCCGGGAATGGGGCAACCGCTGCACTGACACTCGAGGGGAGATAGTCAGGGAGTGGGCGGTTGCCACAGGACTGACCCTCCTCAATAGAGGGTCGGTCCACACGTGCGTGCGATGGCGTGGGGGGTCCGTGGTGGACCTAACGTTCACCAGCCCCGCTGTCGCGGCACGTGCCCGGGCCTGGAGGGTGATGTCGGAGGTGGAGACGCTCTCGGACCACAAATACATAAGGTTCGAGATCTCCACCTCCGACAGTCAGGGAGGGTCCCGGCACGTGGTGCAGGCGGACTTGCCACGCTGGTCGGTGAGTCGCCTCGACGCCGGGCTGGCGGAGGAGGCGGCTATCGTCCAGGCGTGGCTTGCCGCCCCCATGCACCCAGTGGAGGGAGGGACGGTGGGGGTAGGCGTCGCGGCCGGCCGTTTCCGCGAATCGGTCACGGCCGTCTGCGACGCGGCCATGCCGAGGGCCCGCCGCCACCCCGGCCGCCGAGAAGTGTACTGGTGGAGCTCGGCAATCGCGGATCTCCGAGCCGCCTGCTCGGCGGCGCGGCGGCCCTACACACGGTGTAGGCGGCGGCGGCATGGCCGGACGAGCGGCCAGCTATCGGCTGAAGAGCTGCAGGCTGAGCTCCGGCTGTACGATGAGTATTGTGCAGCCAAAAAGGAGCTGCAGCTGGCCGTCGGCCAGGCCAAGGCTCGAGCTTGGGGTAAGGTCCTGGAGGGCCTGGATAGGGACCCATGGGGGCGTCCGTACAGGGCTGCGCGGAACAAGTTCCGGGGGCTGACACCCCCCGTCGCGGAGTCCCTGGAGCCGGAGCTCCTGGGCAGGGTGTTGGTGGGACTCTTTCCCGAACGGGACCCCCACCATACCCCTCCGACGATGGCGTCGTCCTTCCCGGAGGAATTGGACCCGGCCTCCATCCCGCTTGTATCGGAGGCGGAGATGGAGGCAGCCGTCAGCCGCTTAAGTGGCAAGAGGACGGCACCGGGTCCTGATGGGATCCCGGGGCGGGTCCTTCGGATCGCCCTCAAAGAGATGACCGATCCACTTCGGGAGCTGTTCGACGCGTGCCTCACGTCTGGACGGTTCCCGAAGCTGTGGAAGGACGGCCGATTGTGCCTGTTGCGTAAGGAGGGGCGAGACACAGCCTCGCCTTCCGCATACAGGCCAATCGTGTTGCTGGATGACACGGGAAAGCTGTTAGAAAGTGTGGTGGCTTCCCGTGTCATCCAGCACTTAGAGGGGACTGGGCCGGCGCTATCGCAGGCCCAGTATGGGTTCAGAGCGGGGCGGTCCACGATAGACGCCCTGCTCTGGCTCAAAGATTGGACGCAGGAAGCGGTCGGTGGGGGGAACAAGGCGTTGGCTGTCTCGCTGGACATTGCCAACGCCTTCAACAGCCTCCCGCATGGAACAGTACAGGAGGCGCTCCGGTATCACGGAGTGCCCCTGTATTTGCGGAGGCTGTTGGCCGACTACCTCCAGGACCGCGAGGTCCTGGTGGAGGGACGCGACGGTTTGAGGCGCCGTCGCGTATCCTGCGGGGTTCCACAGGGGTCGGTGCTGGGACCGCTCCTGTGGAACGTTGGCTACGACTGGGTGCTTCGGGGCACGCTTCCCGCGAGTATGCGGGTGGCGTGCTACGCCGATGACACCCTGGTCGTAGTCAAAGGGAGGGATCTCGGGGAGGCGGTGCGGTTGGCCGAGGTGGGAGCTGCCTTAGTGGTCGACCGTATCCGCGCCTTGGGATTGGAGGTTGCCCTCTCCAAGACCGAAGCCCTATTGTTCCATGGGCCTCGGGGGAGACCTCGTCCAGGTACGCGAGTGACCCTGGATGGGGTCCCGGTCCGGGTTGGGACCCAAATGAGGTACTTGGGTCTCGTCCTGGACGGGAGGTGGACTTTTGGTGCACACTTCACCCAGCTGGCCCCAAAAGTCCTGGGAGCGGCGGCCGCCCTAGGGAGGCTGCTGCCCAACGTGGGTGGCCCGAGCGCCACTTGTCGCCGACTGTATTCCGGAGTGATCCGGAGTATGGCCCTTTACGGGGCGTCGGTCTGGGCGGATGCCCTCAGTCGCGACAATAAGACCCTGCTGCGGCGTCCGCAGCGGGTCGTCGCGACGAGGGCCATACGCGGTTACCGGACGGTGTCCTGGACGGCGGCGTGCGTGCTGGCCAGTGACCCCCCCTGGGAGCTACAAGCGGAGGTCCACGCCGAAGTTTACCACTTCGTGGCGGCGAGGAGGTCCCGCGGGGAGCCCCCGGGGTGGGAGGAGGTCGCACGCATGCGGCGACAGGCGCGGGCCGCCCTGTTGAGGCGGTGGACGGAGGACCTGGCTTCACCGGTCCCGGGTCAGTGGACGGTGGAGGCCATTCGCCCGGTCCTCCGGGGGTGGATAGGGCGGCGATTCGGGTCGCTGACCTTCCGACTGGTGCAGGTGCTTTCCGGGCATGGATTGTATGTATTTGCACCAGATCGCGAGACGGGAGGCGACCCCGGCCTGCCACGAGTGTGGGGCGCCGGAAGACACGGCGCTCCACACGCTGGAGGCGTGTGCCGCGTGGGGGCCGCAGCGGCACGCGCTTTCGGGCATAATAGGCGGGATCTCTCCCTGCCGGGCGTGATCAACGCCATGCTCGGCGGCGAGAGATCGTGGCAGGCGGTGGTCTCCTTCTGCGAGGCTGTCATGGCGCAGAAGGAGGCCGCGGAGAGGGTCAGGGAGAACAATCCCCTCGCTGACCCTCTCCGGCGCAGACGGACGGGAGCGAGGAGGAGGCGATTTGCCCGCCTTCTTGCTCCTGTATAGTGGGGTCACTGGTACAGAGTCGGGGGACTCTGTACCGGCTTGCACGGCCCCACACGTCTGGGGGGTGGTCTTGGTGAGCAAGGCCACCCCTCCACAGGTGCTGAGGCCCGGTTACCATCAGCCGGGCCAACCGCCGGGGCGGGATGGTGATTGCTAACGCGACCCCATCCCGCCCCACCCCGTCGGCGGAAGGACTGCTCACCCCAGGTTTTTAGTGTACCGACCCCCTTCAGGAGCGGAGAGTCTCACATATCCACCCTTCCCCCCCCGGGGGAGGGGGTATCCATAAAGGATTCCCTGGGTCCAAAAAAAAAAAACAAAAAAAAAGGGCAACAGCTTGAGCTGCTTCTTCAGGTGTAGTATCCATATTTTCGTAAAAACAATGAATGAAATTTACAGAGATGTGTACCGGTCAACTTGTGATAAGCGACTGATAAGGGTAGCCGGTTGTGGTTGGCTTTTATAGCAGGGTAAGTAGCGTGGGTAGCTTGTGGAACGAGTTTATACGAGTACATACTACCTTTTAGGATCTCCCTATATTTGCTGACGAAGAATAGGCGTGAACTTAGGGCGTATGACGACACATCAACCCGATCGGCAACGCGCGTCGTGGTGGCTGTCAATAAGTGTTCGGTAATCGAGTCCGCCGGACGCCGGCTGTTAACGCGTTTTTGGCTGTCGACACCTCCAAATGGCCATCACGACAGCTGTTAAGATTCGTTCAGCAGTCCACGATATTATGAACTAACCATTACAGTAGCGTATTGCAATTGTCTTCTTTTAGCCATCATCGCCGCGGTTCGGCAGTCGAAGATAAACTTACCTAAGCGTTAGGCTGGCGCCCGTCGTGTGGCTGTCGCCGGCGTAGTTCAGCGATTGTCGAAGACGTGAGCATGCCAACGAGTCGGAGGCGTTCGGCGCCGTATGAAATATGATCGGCAAATCGGCAAACCGTCGATTTTTCATCGAACGGTGACGAGTCGCGTCGTCCGAATCGAGCCGATGAGAACGATATCATTATCACTCTTATGCTGTGGTCATAAGTCATGGTCGCGATTACATTTTTAAACTAAGGCAAGATGTGTCATTTTGGCATACGAACAACTATACAAATAAATAAAATTGAAGTGTCTATTAATAATATCAAAATAACAGCTTTTTACCTAATACATATATAAGGTAACAAAACCAAAATAGTAATTTTTTAAATGTTTGTCTGTCTGTCTGTCTGTTTGTTCCGGCTAATCTCCGAAACGGCTGAACTGATTTTGATGGGACTTTCACTGGCAGATAGCTGATTTTATAAGGAATAACTTAGGCTACTTGTATTTTTGAAAAAGTAAGTAATCCGCGGAAAAAATCAAGGCCCATGAAACAGTAAACAATTTTCAATACCTACAAATAGGGAAATGTATAATAATAATAATTTTAATATATATATATATATACAGGGTGTCCCAAAACTCAACGTCAAGCCGAAACGGGGTGACAGGATTGATCATAACCATCACGAGAAAAATCTGAAAAAAAATCTATCCCATGCAGTTTAAAAATTATGGGCATTTTAAGAAAAACCTAGAAATTTGATCAAACTGTACCATTTTTCGGTTATTGTGGTTATTCTTTTTTATTTTTGTTCATTTGAACTTTGGAAACGTAATCCTAAATAACATTTCTAGAATCCCAATAAAAAATAATGACACAATTGCCTCAAGTTTCCGAGAATTGAGACTATTTGTTAAACTACGAATTTAAAATTTTCAAGATTCGTCGACTTTGACAGGCCCTCCTATAAAAAAAATGTACTAGAGTGCCTTGGCAAGTGGCATTAAAAGTTGGCGCATTTAATCAGAATTCTAAAATGGTACAATACTTGTTAGTTCCATACAATAGAAAAGAGTAAAAAAATTAAAACCTCAAGTAACCCGATTTTTGCTATCTCATTTTACTCAGTTAAAATGTTTTTAATTCACACAAGCTCTAGGTAGGTTCTTAATTTTAAGACAAAATGATGAGAGAGATGGATAATGGGTATGTTCGCCATGAGTGAGCGAGACAGATAGTGACGCCACTTTTACCAAAGTGAAAAAAAGTTAGTAAAATTAGTAAAATAATTAGGTTTGTTGGAATAAAAGTCAGATGATAGAGAAATAACGTTTTTTATTACAATAAATGTTCAAATTGTTTACCATCAGCCTCAATACAAGCCCTACATCTTCTTAAAAAAGATCTACTTATTAGTCGGGCATATCTTCGAGAGTTGATCGCCTCAGCTGCTTGAGAAATGCGTTCACGCAGGTCGGCTACGTTCTCAATGGGCTTTGAGTAAACTTTTTCTTTGAGAACTCCCCAATAGAAAAAATCCAGGGGATTTAAATCTGGTGAACGGGCGGGCCACGAGATAGTGCCCGAACGTCCAATCCACCTTCCCGGATATTCCTGGTCAAGGAAATCTCTTACTTGCACTGCGAAATGCGCTGGGCAGCCATCTTGTTGAAACCACATGTCGCGAAGATCTGCTAGTGGTACGTCCTCTAACAGGGTTGGTAAATCTTCTCTTAAAAAATGTAGGTAATTAGTTCCATTCAAGTTCTCAGGCAGTTCAATAGGCCCAATAATTTTACCGTTTAAAATTCCGGTCCACAGGTTTACTTTAAAACGATACTGGGATCTATCTTCTCGCATTAAATGTGGATTCTCCACATGCCACTCGTGATAATTGTGCAAGTTCATGTAACCATCTTTTTTAAATGTCGATTCATCTGACCAGAGAATTTTTTGGATGAATTGGGGATTCTCATTATGCCTCTGTAGCATTGTTCTACAAAAAGAAATCCTTTCCTGATAATCTCGAGGTAGAAGACTTTGAACTCGTTGTACGTGAAACGGATGCATTTCGGCTCTTTGTAAAATACGATGAGCAGTGCTTTTCGGTATTCCCGTTCTTTCTTCAATTCCACGTACGGAAATACTTCGGTCACGTGCGACCTCTTGCAATACTTCTTCCTGGAAAGGAAACACAGGTCTACCTCCAGCCTGTATTTGATTCGGGAAATGGCCGCCCTCTGTGAGTGAACGGTGCACATTAACAAACACGCGGTGATCCGGGTAGCGCTCTAAATTTGGATATCTTTCACGATAAAGTCTAGCGGCAGCACTTGCGTTGCATCTGCATTCCCCATAAATGAGGTGCATGTTCGCATATTCTTGTGAAGTGTAGCGCGTAGGCATGGTAGATAAAAAGGATGCCAACACAAAAGTCCAGAGAGAAGCCAAAGTTGCCGGTATGTTATCAACAAGTCCAATTCACAAAGATTCAAGTCCAAAAAGAGAAGCCAAAGTTGTCAGTACTAAATCAACACAAGCGAATACGAACGTGCGCAGTAGACGAATGAGCGAAACGTACTAACTGGTTGGTGTCGGACTGGTAGCGTAGCCATTTGCTTGGCTGAAACTAGTGCGAATGAAACAGATAGATGCCATAGCATCTATCTGTTTCATTCGCACTCGTTTAAACGACGCATCTCCGTCTCAATGCGTGGCGTCACTATCTGTCTCGCTCACTCATGGCAAACATACCCATTATCCATCTCTCTCATCATTTTGCCTTAAAATTAAGAACCTACCTAGAGCTTGTGCGAATTAAAAACATTTTAACTGAGTAAAATCTGATAGCAAAAATCGGGTTACTTGAGGTTTTAATTTTTTTACTCTTTTCTATTGTATGGAACTAACAAGTATTGTACCATTTTAGAATTCTGATTAAATGCGCCAACTTTTAATGCTACTTGCCAAGGCACTCTAGTACATTTTTTTTATAGGAGGGCCTGTCAAAGTCGACGAATCTTGAAAATTTTAAATTCGTAGTTTAACAAATAGTCTCAATTCTCGGGAACTTAAGGCAATTGTGTCATTATTTTTTATTGGGATTCTAGAAATGTTATTTAGGATTACGTTTCTAAAGTTCAAATGAACAAAAATAAAAAATAATAACCACAATAACCGAAAAATGGTACAGTTTGATCAAATTTCTAGGTTTTTCTTAAAATGCCCATAATTTTCAAACTGCATGGGATAGATTTTTTTTCAGATTTTTCTCGTGATGGTTATGATCAATCCTGTCACCCCGTTTCGGCTTGACGTTGAGTTTTGGGACACCCTGTATATATTACATACAATATACAAAAAAATCGAGATAAAGTAGAAGAATTACATTAACTTTAGCATATGTATAGGCATTTCTATACGCGAAATATTGAAATATTCATTTTCGTAAACTTTGCAAACTGAACAAACACCCTTTAGTTAAAATCTACGCGGAAGAAGTCGCGGGTAACAGCTAGTTTTAAAATTAATACGAATGTTTTTCATGCCCAAGCAAATTAGACCAAGAAAAGGCCGTGCTTCCCGAAAAATCGTCCAAAGCTGGAAAGTGTTTTAATACATTTTGGAGGTCCCAAATAAGAGTCCTGTGAGTTTGCGACGGATTCTGACTTCTGCTTAAGTTTTGCAGGTCAAAAAACCGCAAAGTTATCGTAGTTTTTTCAGTTTTTTGCTTATAACTCCTAAACGACGCGTCCTACAGAAAGGATTACTCGTAATCATTTTAAAGAACATTAAATTCTGCGTCGAATAGTTTTTAGCCCGTCAAAATCGCCCTAGCCGTGTAGCTGCAATCGATTTTCAAAGTTAGGCCAGTTTTACCAACTTGGCTAAAAGTTGATTCTTTGTTTAGTTTTTCGCTTACAACTCCTAAACAACGCATCTCGATCGCGAAAATTTTGCTGTTTTTTTACCCGCAAAACTTAAGCAGAAGTCAGAATCCGTCGTAAACTCACAGGACTCTTATTTGGGACCCCCAAAAGGTATTAAAACACTTTCCAGCTTCGGACAATTTTTCGGGAAGCATATGCCTAATTTGCTTGGGCTATACACTAGCTTGTCTAAGTTAGCCGTGTCAAAAACATCCGGATACAAAGGCAAGCCGATACCCGATGCCAATAAATACATTTTAAACAAAATTATATATTATAAGATAGATACATTCGAAAAATAAGGTTCTTCACGAAATGTTTACTTTGATAACTAGCTATATAAAATTGATATAGAAGTTGCGCATATAGTAGAATATCATAGAAGATGCGCGTAATTATCGTTAGGATATAAACGAGTAACGACATAATACCTAAATAGCCTAAACCGAACCGGTAAAGAAAAAAATCTTGTACATATATGTTAAACTTAGTAAAGTAGAGGGTGACTTTGTCCCATGCACCTAAATTTTACTATAATTCACGTTTATAATATACTGAAATGCAAATTTTATAGTAGAAGCACAGTCTAATAATCCATATGTGGTAGAAGTAGTAGTTATATACCTAGCAGTAATTTTATAGTAGACGTACTTAGTTGTGTATTCGGTTCGTATAAAATGTTGCATTATATTTACAAATTACTAATGATTTTCTATACATAGATATTGGTCACAATAAATACACTCTTTTTTAATTTGATTTTTCTGTAGGAAATTTAATATAATACTAGGTATACTATGTTCAATTATGATTAGATCAGAGAACGTGAATTCCTTACTGTATCGTCTTGATCGACGGGATCTATTTCAGACACAAATATTAAGCTTAGCTGAAGAAATCATACACATAAATGCATATTATTATTCATATATTTAAATGTTTTTTTAATAATTTTCTGGAGGTCTCCTAATTAGGAAAAGATAAATCTGAGGACTATTAGCGATTTTACCGCGGTGCTCTAATAACTTTCACTTACGTCACTAAGAATAGTAAGAATGGATCGGAATCAGATCAAATGAATAATCATGTCGTGCTATAAAAATTTGATAAAATTTTTTGAAGTACCTGATATTTTGTTCGGGATTTTTAAATATTATTATCTTTATCCCATAACTCTAAATCTCTAAACGTTACGCCTTAACACCATAATTATTTATTAATATTATCTGTCAATAATGTCAATATTCATATGAGAGTAGTGTTGTAAACGTAGTCTATTTAACGGTATGTACACCGATATTGACTTTTATTGAAGATTTTCCCGGAACTTGATTTAGATGTAGATAAATACTAAACAATTTCGAATTATCACCGTTTATCGCGGCCCGTCAGCCATATTGAAATAATCCTAGTTACCGCTGATATTATTATATTTATGAGCATGTGTAAGTTTTAGTAAACGTAAAATTTAAGTTAAGGCAGTGTTTCGACCGCCAACGATGAACGAGAAAAGAGTAAAACTAGAAACTATAAACGAGTTGACGATCAGCGGGAAGCGAGTGTGTAGTTTCGATAGTTTTGCGCCGGGCAAGTGAGTGTGCAAGTGCGACGAGCGATTACTCGCGCCACTCGCCCGTGGTCGCTCAGTCCTGTGTAAACCTGCGCGCGCAACCACAAATTTTGCATCCAAAATTGTCTTTTTCCCTCTAATTTTTTCCGTTTTGTCAGAGTTGCCGCTGCCACTACACAAACACTATCGTAAAATACATCGTCGTCGTCGTCTGAACTAGATAACAATGAGAGTTGCAATGATTTGTTGATATCCATACTTCTACTTTCAAAGCCGCACTGTTTAGAAATGATCATGAAAACAAATGATCAAGCGAGCGAGCATCGCTGAACGAGTATCGCTGAGCGAGTTTATTTTTGACAGCTCTTGTCGCTCAGCGACAAAACTAGTAAAGCGAGTCGTCGCCGGCAGTGTGAACAGTCAAAGAGCAACTTTTAATATATGCATCTCTTTCGTTTACACGGAATGTATATTATTTGTGCGTTTCTTGAGAGAGAAAATCGCCGATAGTTAGTCGTTTTCTCGCCGGCGGTCGGACCACTGCATAAGTAGCACCGGTAAGCTGTTGACCAAAGGTTTTTTATTGATCAAGGTATTTTTAACAGCTATTTAGCTGAGAGGTAGCGATGTATAAGTAAGCGGTATTTTATAAGCCAGTCAGAATATAAACAAATTAGGGGGCTTGTAGGTAGAAGACCCACCTTAGATTTAGAAATATTTGTTTGAAAGATTAAAGATTTACCTTAGATTCTAGGATATACGCAAATATGATGCCAAATTTAAGATAATTGGGTGTACTATGCCAAATCGAAAGCCAAATAATCGAATAGCAATTGATCAACCACTATGAGTTGAACATCTAAATATTCGAACATTCATAATATCAAATGGATAATAAATCGAACATTTAATATATCGTACACTCAATAGGTACATCGAGTGTCATAAATGACATATCTATACTAATATTATAAAGCTGAAGAGTTTGTTTGTTTGTTTGTTTACTTGAACGCGCTAATCTCAGGAACTACTGGTCCGATTTGAAAAATTCTTTCAGTGTTAGATAGCCTATTTATCGAGGAAGGCTATAGGCTATATATCATCACGCTAAGATCAATAGGAGCGGATCACCAATGAAGAATGTTTCAAAATCGGAGAGTATTTTTTCCTTTTGAGAGCTTCCGCTGCGTGCGCTGCGTAAACAGTTAAAGTTTCGCAAAAATCATGTATGTCAGAATTGTTCCCCTTTAAAAATTCAAACAAAAAGTCCGCGACAGCATATGTCTATCTTTTAAGGTTGGCTCACTATAACCATTTTTATGCTAACGAAATTTGTTCTAAAATAATGCATTATTTGCGAAGGTATTTTTATAAACATGATATTAATCCTTATCCAAATAAATACGTTATTCATCACAAGTATTTAATTTAAAACAAAATTTCCCTTTACATCATTCGATTTCAATGAATATCTTAGGAGATATAGCAGTTTTAAAATAACATCGCAGCAAAATAATTACCCATTACAGACATAGTACAAACGATGATTCTCCTGGTTTATTCTGCGTGATTACTACTGGTTCGATTTGAAAAATTCTTTTAGTGTTGGATAGCCTATTTATCGAGGAAGGCTATAGGCTATATAACATCACCCTACGACCCACGGGGGCGGCGCAGTAACGATAAACGCGGGTGAAACCGCGGGAACATCTAGTGACATATAAAAATACTAATAAATCTCATTTTAGTAGTAGTAGTAAACTCAAAAGTCATTTATAGTATTTTTTGTGTTTTCTTGTATTTATATAAAAAATATTCAGTATGATGTTATTTGGATGGAATGAATATGTCATGCGTTAAACGCTCGATCAAACAAACATATTTTGAACACTCGATGTATTGAGTGTACGATATATTAAATATTCGCCATATTATCCATTCGATATTATGAACCTTCGAGTATTTAGACGTTCGACTTACCAAAATCACCATCACCAAAATATAATAGGAAAACAATATCACACTATTTTGGTAGAAGCGCACAAATAGTGATGTTCCATGCGTCATCTTATTCACAAGCTATATAGGTATCGAGCATCCATAAAATAAATAGATTAACTCCTCGCATGTCTTATGCACACATAGTGTTCATAAGCGCAAAGGACGTTCCTTTCACTTTTTTGCTAACATTCAACGGGTTAAATAAAACCTATTTTCTCGAATATTGTTATTTAAATCATATATCAGTTTAGTTTTATTTGTAACACTGAATGTAAAAAATAGAAAGTCAGTCGAGTAGATAAGGTGTGAAAGCGTACCAAACAAATTCACATTCGCATTCATAATATTAGTTAGATGTGTAAAATTATAAAAGATCGAATTGTTTTAAATAAGGTAATGTACTACTACACAAATTAAAAAAGAAACTATATTTATTATTACTCCATCTTGTTTTCTTTTTTGTAATAATACCTATATGTTTTAATTCGTTGTATTAAATAAACAAAATCAATGAGAGTAATAACATCGTCCAGCCCTCGTCATGTTACTCTGATATCTGTCAACCTAATAATCTATAAAGTATAATATAATAATCTATAATATTATATAACTAAATAATAGTTGGTGTCAAGCACGGATTTACACCCAATTCGACCGATATTTAATTTATTAATTTTGCAACACATGTTGAAATCGTAACCTGACAGTAGTGACATTTGGAATTAAAAAAAACAAATAAATGGGCTCTCAGACAACCAAAATTGTACGTGTATCAAAAATGGCGAGCCCGGTGTCTACATCCGATTTTCAACAATTTATTAAGGAAGCTATCTCTAAAGACAAAGTAGTGATCTTTTCAAAATCATACTGCCCTTACTGCGACATGGCAAAACAAGTGAGTATCAAGAAACAATTTTATTCTTTTATATTTTAATCGCTTAGGTATTTATGCATCGCATATATTTTATCGTTTTTATATATTTTTCTTACATATTAATTTAAATATATACCGTAGTGTCAAAATATAAAGTCTAATGTGTAACCATAGATAGGTAAATTGTTTATCTCACGACATGAAATACCTATAAATATTGTCAATTTGATTTCTAGGTTTTTGCCCAGGTGAAACAGCCAACCGTAGTATATGAGTTGGATGAACGAGAAGATGGCAGTGCTATCCAGTCTAACCTAGCCCAAATTACTGGGCTTAGAACTGTAAGTACTTCACTGTTTTGGATGGTATAGGTTATTGCACTCCCTTTGCTTGAACTATGACTCATTTCTGTTAGTTGTTACTAACCAATACTCAAGGTTTGTTTGTATGGCATAGTCTCTATATTTATTGCATCATATTCAATATGGGATTTTTACACTGGATGGCAATGACATGGCATAAATGGACTTAGTGCTACATAATTTTATACAATATATTTATATTCATATACAATAGGTATGTGACTTCTCACTCATCTCTAGTAAAGAAAGCACATCTGTATAATTCTCTATGATAATTTGGAGACTCATTTATTTGTTAAAAGCATAAATAACTTTTTATCATCATTAAGTATTTATACAGAGGATATTTATTCTGGAAAATGTTTTATTTAGTTTTCTACAGCAAATGTGAGCACCCAACTTGACACCGAATATTGTGCAGATATGCTGCAGAGAGATAACCTAACCATATAATTGATAAGTCACTATGTATCAACAATGTTATAGATACTGCAACAATGCATTCAAAATTTTGCTATAAGCAAATAGAGTTTGCTTGATTAATAAGTAAAGGTGATTAATCATTGCATAATTTTTTATTATTTCTGCTCATAATTGCATCATTGCAAGATAGACATCACAAAACAATAGTTTAGTATGCTGTGTGTGTCATTATAGGTCAAATCATCATGACATTAGGTACATAATTATAAGTGTCTTAGTTTATTAATATAGACTTGATTGAATATGGATTATCAGCTAGTTTTTTTATGCATAGGTGTAATCAAGGAGAGAAGGTATGTGTGCGAGTAATACTAAATGTGTTTAGTCATGTTATTATTATTAATGCACTGTATGTTTGTATTTTCCTTAATGCAAAATCATTATTTAATCTGTCAAGTCTTAAAATACTGGACATAATTAAAAAGCCATTGTGTCTAGCCACTGCTGCAACTCCACAGGTTAACTGTAAATAATTTTATTAGTAGAGGCTGTACCATCATCTCTCAGAACATCATATAGAGAGTATTACTGTACCTCATTCTGGAAAATGCAATAATAGTGCTATAACCAATGGTATTTACAGACTCAGTTATTTAAATGAATATACAGAGTGTTAGGCACACGGTTGTCCAAATGAAATAGAGATTTGGTTTGGGCTATTGCCAACGTGTTGGACTCAGGCAAATTAAATATTATAATTTTTTTTTAATCATGCAAAGTCGAACTTTGTTCTGTTTTCAGCTCTTTCCGAAACTTAGACAGCCTGTTATAATTTTTTTACAAGGTGTCTATAGGAAATAATAATTTTAATGAAATGTAGTAATAGTTAACTAAAATAAAAATATCATTATGACAGCTAAACCCACATTCGTTTAACATTTTTAGAGTTTTAGTCCAAATTTCCGACCTTTTATTTTAAAAATTAAAAACAGTCTTATCGCCGAAGCTGTGAGACAAAATTTGATTTGCCTGAGTCCAACGCGTTGGCAATAGCCCAAACCAGATCTCTTATTTCATTTGGTCAACCGTGTGCCTAACAGCCTGTATATGCCTATATACAAAATTAAAAAATCATGTGTAAGGTAAAATCAATGCCTTATACATGTAATGTACAAATTTCATTTTAATTTAAAGAGACAAAATACGTATGTCTCATCTTGGCACAGCAACCATCGCAAACTGGAAATCTATGTACGTAGTGAATTAGTCGAGTTTGGTCGTAAAATAGCAAAATTGGTCGGTCCGCCGTTTAAATGATATAAGGGGGTATTGGTGGCTGTGCCAAAGTGGGTGCTCATCTTGGCACAGCTACCTCAATATCTCGAGAACCACGAGGCCTAGCGGTAATCTGATTGCACTAATAATTAGTCGTTAATTGGTCGACATTAGTTACAAACTGCCAGAATTACTCGGTTCTTCTAAAAAGAGAAAATTAAGCTTAATTTTTTCTACGAGACGTACACTTGCGTACTTATTGACTTATTGGAATGATGAGTATATGAAGGTGATGAATGTGTTTATGTTGTAATGACAAGGATTTGTAATCAAGCTATTAATAATATTGATAGTTAAGAATATCAAATAAAATATTGTGAACTAATAAAATTATCACTAAAGCCGTTGATTAAAAATCAATTAATTTTTGTCCTCTGGACTTTTTCTAGAACTAACACACAAAAACTTGCCGCTATAACGTTATTTTTCGATTTTCGAATTTTATTTAGTATAAAAATCGTATTAAAATTTTTATGTATAAGTAATGTAGTACAGTAGGTAAGTATGTATAATTTAAGCAATCTGGTATTTAATTTGATCATTGTCTTTTAATATCCAAGTTACTGCTAAGTAAGCAAGGGCTGCGAGAGGCCGCGGCCGGCGGGTGCCGCGAACCGTACTCAGTACGTACGTACTAACATTAATAGTAAACGGGTAGTATTTAACTGCACAGCAAAAAAATACTAATTGCACAGTAAAATATGCTTACCAAAAATACTAATTGAACAGCAAAATATATTTAAAGAGATCATACTAAGCCCACGGAGCCACGCGAAGTGGGGCTCCTATTTTTGGGTGGGTTTAAGAAGGAACTTAACATAACCTAACCCTTCCGAGACGGGATGCAGTGAGGCGTATTTGAGGCGTTAGGTGCTCGTTATGCTGTGCAATTAGTATTTTTGATGGTCATTATATTTAATCCCATAGTAAACTAGGTAGATAATATACAGACATTGATTTTGATAAATTAACTAATATGCTTCAAATGCAATCTGAACTTCATGTATTCAACTTCAATAGTATTGTTATGTTACATTTATACAATATTGCCCTACATTAATATATATCTCTTCTAGTTCTTCCATCAGTGGGTAGCTTCACGACGTGCACAAGCATATCTTATTACTTACTTTAAATATAATAATAATTATTATTATTATTCTACCACATACACACAACACCGTCTAGCCCAAATTAAGCAGAGCTTGTACTATGGGTACTAGACAATGAATAAACATATACATACATACTTTATTTTTTTGTAAATACATACATATTATCCATAAAAACACCCAGACCAAGAAATATCCATGTCCATGCACACAAATGTTTGACTTATGCGGGAATCGAACCTGCGACATCAGGCGTGGCAGTCGGTTACACTAACCACTACGCTATCGACACCATATTATTTTAATAATTATAATATCCTTAATTATAAATCCAAATAGTAATTTATGAAGAAGAAAATCTTATCTCGTTACAAGTAACTGGGATTGGGTTCGGTAAATGGCGACTGTTGGTTACTGCTTCAATGATACCTAAAAATAATTTATGTTTTGTGGTTTATAACAGAAATCACATAATTAGCTACTTGCTGTAGTTAAAATGAGAAAACAATGGCTTCTATCTATGCATTTCTTAATTTATATTATTATATCAAAGCAAAGCTAAAATTGACCTGCAACGCAAAATCGGCATTTTTTAAATTACAGAGAAAAGTTTATTTGCTGTAAAAATATCTAAAAGGACCTGGAAAATCCACTTTATGCAATCTTTGGTCAATTATGGATAATGTTTTGGATAATAGCTTTGATTGTTCACCATCAAATGTAAGGGTTGTGACTATGATCAATTCAAACTTTCTTGTAATCATCTGTGTCACTTTGAATAGGGCAATTCTTGTATATGACACTGACTTTTATTTTTATTGCCCATATCACTGGAAAATTCCAAAACTGTTGCAAATTATTGCATTGTTTGCCAGTTTATTATTGGATAATTCTAGGTAATGCCTTGCACGGGTTGGGAGCCTTCTGTGCTCACCCACATTCTATGTAAAGTTGGAAAGGCCATCTGAGGCCAACAATTAAAACACACACATAAACAAAAAGTAATGCCTTGCTCCAGCTTACAAGCTAGTTCTACAAAATTATCTAACTCAACAAATAAACAAGAGTTACTTTTACAATAAATATTAGTATGGAATACACACGTGTCTAAAAAGGTATTCAAAAACAACTAAACTGGTATTTATTTTGCTACTATTCTTCAATTTAAAAGATAGCTATTGTGCTTGATACCATTTCAGTTATGTAGGTAGTCTTAAAACAATTAGTGAGTCACCCATTATTTTCTTATCTGCGTATCAAGCCCACAATACCTAGTGTGTACCACAAACCAATGTCTATGCAGACAAACAAAGGTTCAGTTCTAGACATTATGAGTGAGATTCTTCTTTACATACACTACCTTTTTACAATAACATAGTAGTTACATTTTGGATAAGCAGAAATGGCTCATTCACTGTTCTCATTTGTAGGTGCCAAATATTGTTCAAGCTTTGTGGACTATAAACAAACTTGCTAACAGTTTACTTTCCACTCATTTTCATTATAATAAGGTGTGGATCCCTTAACCAGTGTTTGTTTAATGCAATGTTTGTCGTTATTAGCTATGCACTCTTGAATGCATACGTGTTTATGGCTGTATGTTAATATTTTTTTGTTCTTGTTTAAGGTGCCGCAGGTGTTCATCAACGGAACCTGTGTTGGAGGCGGATCTGATGTCAAATCATTGCATTCTTCTGGCAAACTAGAGCCCATGCTTATTGGTTAAAATACAAAAATATAGAACAAATTTAATAGTTAATGCATAAAAATAGGCAGTATTATGCTTACCAGTAAAAATTAATGAAACAAATAAATATATATATGCTTAAAAATGTACTTAAGCATGATATTTAAATAATATTAATTTGTAACTAGCAATAAATAAATTTATTTATATATTGTTATCATATTTGTACATTTTAAAGTACAATTACTTTTTAATTTTTTGTATTTTATCCGCTTGTACTTTCACAAATTGTTCAATCAGCAATAAATTGTTACAACATAAAACGAGTAGTCATAATTAGAATGCAGTGCAACTTTATTTTTGTAACATGTTTTTTAAATAAAAGTTTAATTTGACTGTTTACCCTTTTTTATTTTCTTATGATGCAACATTTTGAATGAATAACCAAAATAGATCAATTTTATTGATGTAACTATGTTAGATATTCACATAATTTAAACCCAAAAATGATATTCGCCACGTTGTTTGTTTAAATTGTATAAAATCTACAATTATGTAAATATTATTTAAATCTGGCTTCACCCTATGACGAGCGGGAGGGCCACAATCGGGCCGAATTAATTTTAGAGATTCCTCCATAAATCCTTCAGCTAAAGTCACTTGTTCCCTCCCTAAGCGCTTTATTACGCACACGGGATGAAAACATCAGGCACTCTCAAGGCCAGTGCGCGCAGGCTGCGAGGGGCCGCGGCCGGCGGGCGCCGCGAGCCGTACGCAGTACGTACCTACTAATATTATATCTCCTATGTCATTGATAAAAGCGTCGTTTTTGCGTAACGCGATAGAGCATTGTGACAATTAAGCCGAAGTGTGTGCGAATGAGAGGGAAAAGGCCCACAGCCGGTCCCTCGCCCCCAGTCGCCGCCGCCCCAGCGCCAACTTCGCGCGCCCGCCGCTAGTCGGCGCTGCGAGCCCGCCCTAGCACAACATGATGTTATTATATCTTATTTAGCTTACATTCATGTAAACAAACTGTTTTGTGTTGTGTTTAGTGCTGTTCGTTTTGTTACACATCGACTTACGCTTATGTTCAGTTATCATGTGACGTACGACAGCGAGGATCACAAATCTTAAGGTAACTTGTATTTATAGTTATTTAAATATATGTTTGTCCTGTAGGACAAGGTTTAGATAGAGGTAAACGTGTGGCATCTTGATGGAATTCGGCATTCGAGGTTACCATACGAAGATAATATACATAGGTTTGATATTTGCATTTAGGTAGAATGTAGTTTTGTTTACGTGTTTCTGATGCACGTGAGGTAAACATTTGAATAATGTAAATAAAGTTCTATACAATAAGGGGAAAATGCTATTAATCTTATGTCTTTATTATAGAGTCATTATAATTAAAATTTTATAATTTGTTGTTATTTAGCAGGATATTTCTTGTCAGGTAGGTAAAGCATTTACTAGACTTTTTCATATAAGTCTGAATCTGAAATAAAATGATATGCTGCAGCTATTCGTATCAATTTCTTCTTTCATAGATAAAGAATCGTAAGTATTCCTAGTTCTTTGTAGACTATTTCATATTAAAAAGCCTACAAACGTGTGTCTCTATATTTTTGATTTTATAATTTCATCATACGTAATATCATAGTGAGCAATATACGGTTGTATTATTATACCTCTGCCCTCTGTCCAACAGATAATTTCAGACATCTTTATTGCCTCAAAAGATTAGGTTGCTCTTTAATTTAGATTTGGACGAGAAAATATATTTTATAATAACCATGTGCGATTTTTATAATTTGGATATATATATTCTAAATAACTTCTGACTATGATGCGTTTGCCATTTATTATCAATTAATAATAATAGGCGACAAACATAATTTATTCTTTGTCTAATATAAATCAAGGAAGAAGATACGCAAAATTCACCGTAGCGTCTGTCTCCTCGCGAGACGTTATTAAAACAGTCCCGTAGCACATCGGGTTGAGGATTGTGCGTGCCCGGTCGGGGGGGATGTTTAGGCGGGAAGGGCGCACTCGGGCGGGCGCGATGCCGGAGCGTCGAGAAACGAGAGAGCTGAATAAAAGCCGCGCGACACACCGGCGCCAACTCAGAGCGGTAGCGGCTCTCGGCTACGCCGTAGTACGACGCGTAAACCTCGCTACGTAAAACTTTCTACACAACTTTCGACGACAAGGACGTTTTAAAATTGAACTATTTTGCTAATAAAGTTTTGGTGGGTGCCCTGTGCCGATTGATGAACTTGCTCTTAACTCATTAATTATTTGGTAAGGTTCAATACAATATGGAATATTTAGTCGCTTATAGATTGTTTTATCCAGAACTCTTGCTTCCTTATTTTAAAAACAGATTGTAATTTTTTATCAAATATATTATTTGCTGTTGATGTATTTAACGCATCTATAACCTAATTTGAGCAACATAAGCATATAAAATTTTGATTATGAAACAACAATCAATCTGATTTATCAAGATAGTTTTTTAAATATGATAGGTTAAATGTTTGTGGAATATAGTTTAAAATACATTTTTAATCTAATAACTATATATAAAATGCGATTTCGTTGAAGAACCAATTTACCTCATACGATTGTACTTTTACTTTATCAGTTTAATCTGGTATTTGACACACTAATAATAATTATCTACTCATTTAAAATGTAGTGTGACCATACTTTATCAAAAGTAATTGTATAAACTTACTACAAGTATTAAAACTTAAAGCATTAGCTGGGGTCGAAATAGTGCCTTTAGTATAAATATACTTGCAAGGATCCTGTGATTATTACTTTCTAGACCAGCCCAAATTATAGTCTGAATAATTCTCGTAAACTCTCAACACAGTTTTGTTTGAATTAAGCAACTTTAATTATAATTTCAGAGAACTAATATAAAATAATTGAATACCATTCAAATAAAAGTTCAGAGGGTGGAGACCTAGTTTCTGAACTTTTATTTTACCTTTTATTAACACATATTTTTTATAAATATAAAATGAAATCAAAGATTCTATTTACCTCTTTTATATTTTATGCATGCTTACAGCTTTTGCATAGGTTTTAAATGTTTATTTTACACAAGCTTTTACCTACGGCTTTGCTCACGTGTTTTCAAGGAAAAATATCCTACAGAAAACATGAATATTTCCCGCGGTATAAGTACCTACGTCCCTCTCGCGGCCATAAACTATTTCTATGGAATGAATCGTGTCTAACCGTTGCTATAAAAAAATAACTAATATTGAAACACGAATAAGTACTTATTAATGTCTTAACTTAATGTTGATACAGCATTTTGCACCGTTTAACCGTGAAAAAGAAAATATTATACCAAAAAACATTTCCCACATACCTAAGTATAACAATAATAAAGGTTGTGTTATATTTGTTGGATAATGTAGATAACTAGGTACGTAAAAACTTTTCCGTTCCGTCTAACGTCTGTGTTCTTTTGTGTTTGTCTATCCGTGTAAAATTTATTTTCAAGTCAATGATTTTAAAGTTCTTATTGAAATTAAACTATTTCATACGATTTTTATTAGATATATCATTATTATTATTTTGAAAATATTACACTTATTCTAAACCTTATTTCAGCGATTTAAAATAATTAAAACTATTTACACTTTCCCCGACGTATATGTTGCTTTTCATCAGGCATGTTTACGGCGAGACTAATTAAATAAAAATATACCTACCTATATAATTTGAAAATATTACACTAAGTATTAGGTACTGAGTAGTGTAATATTTAAAAAAATATGTAATAAAAGTATAAATAAACAACGCGACAAAATCCGTATAAAGTAGATTAAATTTAACGTATAACATTCGCGTAAACGTAAGACAATATCAGTGATACTTACCTACTTCTATCAAATGAGTCCTCTTAGCCAATAATATACAGTAAATATAGTTCACGAGCTACGCGGACTACGTCGTACTCGTTAGACTACGTCGTCGAGTAAAAATAATATCTACTATAATTTTAGTACAATAGCCCACTGTCAAGATATTAACCTTACTAATATTATAAATTCGAAAGTAACTCTTGTCTGCCTGTTACCTCTTCACGACTAAACCATACAATCGATTTAAATTAAATTTGGTAGGTACAGAGATAGTTTAAAACCTGGGGAAGGACTTTTACTTACCACGCGGGCTGAGCCGCGGGCAAAACTGGTTTACTATATTTGACGACATCGATAGTTAAGTAAGTTCAGTAGTTATCCCGCCTGTATAATTACGCCGCCAGTTGATGACTGCCTAAATTATATTTAAGTAAACCATGCAGTTGTACCGAATCTGGATGAGTATTTTATGTACTTACACAGTCTCACGCTTATATCGGCAAAAGTATATTAAACCCACGAAAAAAATACAAATATTAACTTATTTAAATTACAAATACTAACTATTTCCTTATGTTAATAAAATCGCATCAATATAATAATTAAGATAATAAAGAAAATTTAGGAAGATTTTAATTTTATATCGATATAAAGATTATATAGGTATGAGAATTGTTCTTAATATAATTTTAATTATTTGTAGTTTAATAACGAAGTAAGTTTCATCTTTTGTTGCCAACTATAAAAATACGTCAATTTTAACATCACCGTAGTAAACTATAATTTGTGGCTTAAACTGTGTTTGATATTACGGGCTTTAAAGTGGTAAACAAACATTATGCGCCATCGTAGCCCAAGTATGTTTGCACCAACAGACACATCGCTTAGTAATGCATCGAATAACACTTACGGATAAGATCTTTGTCCATAATATTGTCTCACGTTTATGTGAATGTTATACATTGAAATTAAACTACTTTATACGGACTTTACCGCGTTGTTTATTTTTTAAACAACAAGACATTGTGACAACCAATATCTTAGTCTCCCTGTGAACATGGCTGCTGAAAAGTAATCGAAACGTCGGGGAATGTGTAAATTTAAACCTAAATAGTTTCTATAATTTTAATAACTTAAATAAGTGAACAGTAACTAGTAACAGTATTTAACAGTAGTAGATTAAGGGTAAATTTTAGGTGCGGAAATTTTCCATAACCGTCGAATATACAATTTTTCATATTCATATTCGTTGCATCACTCATGCGTTACCTTGCAAGAGTCATTATGCTACAAGCATGAAGGGGAAAGTCCATTGATTCTATGCTGACAGCGCAGCTTAAGGAGCTCTGGCAACCCTACTTATAACAATAATGCAACGCACAGTTAGGTGCTCGCCTGCAATTTTCTGTAGGGTTACTAACTATCCAAGCGGGTAGGTTACTGCGGAGTTCTATAAAACCTTTCGTATATTTATGTCTCACATATAAATTAGGTATCTTAGCATCGTCAATTTTAGTGAAATCAAAACCACGACACGAGTATAATTGTGGATTCAATCCCCCTACACGGCACAAAGAACATAGGTACACTTCTCACCCGTAAATAGTTCTTTCGTGTTTGGGTCTGTACTTCGTGTCCATTGTTTCAAAGCCTGTAAAGTGCTCTATTTCACAAAAAATATAAGACGTAGCCCTATATATCAAGAGTAAGCGATAATCTAAAAAAATGATCTTATGCGTGTTCTAATCAAATCAGATATCTACAAGCATAAATAGCAGCAAGATGAGTATATTATATTAACATTTAACTAATTATTCCGTCCTCAACACAACATGTATTCCCACTTCCTCCATTACTGACTACCTAATGAAACTAGCGAGAACAAACTCACCCACGAGTTTTTCTGTTGTAGGTACCTCAAACGCATACCTACGTGCCTAAACAAAGGCAGGTAAATAAACTCTACTTCCATTATATAATATACTGCTAATTTTCCTTTCCTTTCTCCCATTTCCATGTTGTTCAAACGCCAGACGAGGGTACTTATCGTTTTTGAGTGAAAAGCGCTTGATTTTATAATAAAAGCAGTTTATGCGCCGTCGACGTCGAGACGCGGGCACACTTCATGAGAGTGGAAAAGTGAAAAAACGAAAAGCCTTCGCTTATTCGCTAGCATGTCAACAAACTTCGGTCTAGTGTAGGTTTGCACTTATTTGCACTCATTAATGAGGCTGAATATAAAAGAGAATTTATTCTCAAAGCACAAACCAACGCTTTGATATTTTTATCCTTATTGCTGCTATTTTTATACTGAGAGAAATATAATGAAATCTCAAAAGATGTCCCCGAGTCACATCAAGATGTTATTGCTCACTCGTGTATGCTCCTTTTAAAATCAAGTTATATTTAGAGTCGTAGTCACTTCTAGCGTTATCACAGACTTTTATATATAAATAATCGTATTGTAATAATATTTATAAAAGATAACAACTGAGTGGAAACAATATCGAACATTTCTGAAACGTTTAATTACGTTAAAACGGAAACAAAGAGCGTTCGGACCACTTAAGATTCATATTTATTTAAACGATTTAAAAACAGGGTTAACTTTGGTGAAATTTCGTAGCTTTTGTCACTTAGCCACTACATCAAATTACGTAAATCATAACATAGAATCAGTCCTGCTGTACATTTCGAATGGGTTAAGTCAAAATCTATTAAACCAAAAAATTGCCAACTATGGCTACTGAAATCATTTTTTAATCTCGGTACTGCTCGACTTCGCCCCAACTGCGGATCGAACCTCACAATTAACTTAGGTATACCACGGGACCTACGATCTATACATAAATATTATGTAAAATAATAAAACAGTGATTAATAAGATTCAATGTTAAACAAATTGTTGTATCTGTTTCTTATCCGTGGCTCTTTATAATAGATTAATAATTATTACTATAATGTAAAAAGACAGGAACTACAGTTGGTAACTTTCACTGTAGGTATTTACTCAGAAACAGATTGATATAAATGCAAATAAACAAGTCATTATACTTATCAAGAATAACAGACGGAGAGAATTCATGCAAACAAGTATTTACACAAAAATATCCGTGAGTTTGAAACTTTCAAAGTTTGATGGAAAATGTATTAATTAAGCGGCGTGGATGCGTCGGCGGTGGCTCATCAAAAATGTATAGAATTCGTATGATTTGCATAAAAGTCATTTTATTGCCTCGAAAGACAAACAGAATGGGATATTAGCTGTTGGAATGATTCCAAAATTGCGGTGTGAACTATGCTTTGTAACGATCATATACATTATACATAGCTACTGTTCGTACAGGTGCACACTTTATTTAACTTCAACCGTTGACTTTCAAATAACATTTGAATTTGGTGTGCTTCAGATGTTATACCTATTTTTTTTTCAAGGAAGATGCAGGGATTTATCCTTAAAGCATTAGTGGTAAATAATATGTATAAAATCTCCTGGATTCCACACAACTGTTTGGGTAGGCAAGTATTTTCTAGTATAGTGCATGACACATCATTGGGTGTATAGTAAACTACGAAGATGACTATGCTATGCAATTATTTATTCAAGTATTCATTTATTTTAAGAGATGACACAATCCCCTTTTAAAATAATAGTGTATTTATATACACATATATACATATACTGGCCATTATGCAGATCGTTCAATCTCCGAGGTTAACCAACGTTACCACCGTCATGCTCGAAAATGGGTGATAGTTTTAAAAAATGCCCTTTATATCTTGGAATAAACAAACCCGTCAGTCCCGGCAGTGTTAACCATCTATGGCAATCGATGTGGGAAGTTTACTAAAACTTATCTCGAATTTGATTGTCGGCTTACCAGTAACTATAGTAACCGACTGCCATTTCCATGATTACTGTAAAAAAAGTTTTAATTATAGGTGACCTGAAAGTTAATTGAGTAGTGATATTTAACAGACTTTCGCAACAGAACCCGCAAAGAAACAGGATCATAACTTTAAAATATCTTTATTCCTTTATGCCCCGGGTCTAATATAACAGTCGCTCCGTAGATTAACTGATATTCATCCGAATCTGGTTAGGATTTGACTGTTTATATTCATCTACAATATACTTTTATTAATAATAATAATATTCTATCACATACACACAACACCATCTAGCCTAAACTAAGCAGAGCTTGTACTATGGGTACTAGACAATGGATAAACATACATATATACTTTTTTTTTGTAAATATACACATATTATACGAGAAACACCCATTAATAAGGCTGGGATGATGACTATTCATTTATTTATTTTAAGGAAACAGTCAAATCGTATATAAATCCATTCAATCCACAGGAACCTCTTTAATTTTATTTTGAAGCAGCTTACATACAAATATACTGATTAATAACATAGTCTGTGCTTAGAAACGTTAGATATATTTAGAAATTTAATTAGATATTCTTGTTTATTTCTCACTTATCTTTTATTGTCAATTCTTTTTTTAATATCAATTCGATTATTCGGCAAAGTTATCTTAAGCAGTTCGTTTAATTTTAGCAGTTAATAGGACAACATTTAAATAAACGTATAGTTTGCACAATAGGTACTAGAACTTTAAAGTCTCTTTGGTAATTGCAGCCGTAGCACTTTCCCAAAATTGTACTCTATTACAAATTTTTGACTCAAGTGGCGTATAGAATACTGTCCTATGTGTATTAATTCAGGTTTATTGAATATTTCATCCATACAGACATTTATGTATACATTATAATATCTAGATATTTGACTTCTCAGTACTCAGTTGAATTTGTATTAAATATACCTATATATGTATATCTGAATTCAGTATTGATGTTCTAAACAACATTATTTCTAATGTCGCAGCAGTTATTAATTATTATGTTCTATATTAATAGTCACGTATAAAGAATCCTAATCCTAACTAATATTATAAAAGCGAAAATGAGTTTGTTTGTTTGTTACCTTTTCACGCCTAAACCACTGAATCGATCATTCTAAAATTTTGCATATACATTGTCAGGTGTACAGAAACGGACATAGGTACATCTAATAGCATTACAAGTTTTTGATAGGTTACATTTGGACCTAACTGCGTTCCTTATGGAACACCAATTTTTATGTTTATCATGGCTAACATGTATTAATTCCACCATAGTTTATTAAAACAGAATAGGTTCAATCGCCAACAAATAGAAGTATCTATTTTCTTTAAGTCGGTCGTAGAACGAGCGTAACCAAAAAGATAACAGATTTATTATCAGTTATTAGTAATTCGACTGAATTCGTGGATTTGCACACAGTAAATATGGAGTGCACAGGTTCCCCTCACTAGAACACCCGTTAAGAATTTAAATAAATGTCGGTTGGAGTTTGGCAAAGAATTCAATGAGTTAGCGTAATTATGTCGAGCAAGTTGGCGCATTCATTAGCCGTGTTGTGTTTAATATTCATCAGGGTGCGGTCTACAAGTAACATTTTTACTTTACGACTCGAGCCAAATCCCGAGTACGAACACAAATTACATGGAAATTAGTCTAAGTTCATTTTGAACCGAGGTTCGTTACAAAGAGCCGCGGAGTTACTAAGTTCGTTATTGTTCTACACGGTGGACGCCACCCCACGCTTCGTCGCGCATCCCACCGATACTGTAAACTTGTAACCAAAGAATATTGTGCTAATCGATTACCGGATTACTCTTACTTAATCTCAAATCTGTTGTGACTCGAGTTTCTTTGTATCGCCTCATTTACTTAAGTCGCAATAGGCCGTTGTGCCCATTAATGTGCAAAACTTTGTGTTACAATGGAGTCTTGGATTATGTCGGATGCTATAGATATTAACTTTTGCTGGAAACATTTTTACGCCAGTAGAAGGCAATTTATAACAGAGTTTATGTTGTAGGATAAGGTACATTGTTTTATGTGTGCATATAAATTTGCTTCCTATAATATATGGCAATATAAGCTGCTTATTCGGCTTCTACGGGATATGTAGGATTTTTAATAGTCGTATTCATACTAATATTCTAAATACGAAAATACCTCTTTTCTTTTCCTAACCTCATCACGGCAAACGCACTGAAGCGATTTTAATGTAATTGTATAAAGAGATAATTTAGCCTTGGATAAGGACATAGGGTACCTCATTAGTGCGAATGTAGTCGCGGGTAGCAGGTTATTTAATACAATTATGAGTAGGATTGATTGTCATCAATAAGTCGCTTATGAAATATACATACATATACATAAGGTTCGAATTCATAGAATACCTTAGTAAATGCGAAAAAAATGTGCTGAGTATGTAGGTAACCCAATAAAGCTTTATTAAAAACGCGAACTAAAGTTTAACCATCACATAAAATAACCATACTGTACAACCGTAAATGCAAAATGGTAAATTTGACGTATGTTTAAACCAAGAGTAAAATCCGTACAACAATGGTTTAAATTTAGTTCCATTATTGATAAACAGTTTACCGATTCTGTATATTGTGTAAAATACATATGTACATTAGTCTCGCGCTTATACCCACGGAGTGGTAAGTAGAGGAACACCCCTAATTATAGTTAGTTAAATGTAGGTGTGATACATTGTAATGTACATTTAACTAACTATATTTTTGGGCCCTTGCCTGGAAACAATATTATCGAGAGCTAATAAAACCAATAATAAGACACAGCGTAGCTCCTATATGTCTTTGAAGGCTAAAGCAGAATTAACCACGACCACAAATCGCTATCTCTATTGCGGTACCATGGAATAAAGTGGCAAAATTTATTTTAGTTTGATAAGTTAATAATGACGAACGTGCATATCATAATGTTAACTTGTAAATGCCAACTAATTTAAATTTGGAATAGTTATCAATAATGCTTGCGTAATTTTATTCTAAGTGAAATAAATAGTGTAATACTTATATGTTTATTCCCTAAAAGAGTAAGACAATATACGTTTTGGTTACTAGGAGAAAATAAAGCGATATCTCTTGTTATTTTCCAGCAGTCTTCCTCTTCTTATTTTATACAAATAAACAGGTATAGGCTTGTTCTTGGTCGAGTGAGCAAACTATAGTACCCTATGTCCTTTTCTGTACCCCTGACAAAATGTAGGTATACGAAATTTCATAATGATACGTTTTCACTCATAACTACTCGAACGGAGTAGTTATGCTTGAAAACGTAATAAATAAACAAACAACAAACTCACATTCGCATGTATAATATAATTTAGGATTATGTATAATTTATGTTATCTTATTGTTTCAGATGCCGGATCGGACGTTAAACCAGCTTACCGTAGAAATAACGTAGCATGTGCAGTTACTATTATTTCACGTATGCATAAATAGTACAAAGCTGTCGAACTTAATCGCTCATAAGTCCTCTAGTTTATTTTTGTAACACTTTAGGTAGAAACGGTTGAGAGAAAACGATTTGCTAAATCGTCGCTATTTTCTATAACGTACGTTTTAGTAGATAGCTCTATCGGCGAGTGCCCGTAGTTTTATAGGCGAAAACAATGCCAGAGGTTCTCATAAAGCATCGATATCTTGGAGGTTGTGATTTTTCGTGGGTTGTGTAATGGTAGCAGGGTGGTAGGGGGTAGTGGTAATGTGCGAAGATAAGGAGGAGGCTCGGAGCGAGGCGGGCGAGGCGGCCAGCCCGCGCCGCCTGTGCTGGTCGCGCCGCCCCCCGCCGCCGCTGCCCGACACCAGGGGGCTCTGCTGCGCCAAGCTGCTCAGGAAGAACGGCAAGCCGAAGAAGGTGAGTCATATATCTCCGCCATCGCCCTCATACATTATTTACCGGTAAACATCGCATGTAGCCCGATAACCAGTCTCTTTATGTGAATTTTGTTCGTATAAAACCGCCGTAACAGTTTATGAACGCTCGTAAGCTACAATATTCATATTTATTAATTGTAAAATATGAACTTAAACGTGTCCCATGTACGTACGATGTATAATCGAGTTCATTAACGACTATCGAATAACTATTATCTTTAAGGTTAGATGATGTTAAGTAAAGCGGATGGAAAATCGTGTTCGATACAGATAATTAGTTCGTTCGACTCGTGAGGCTATTACAATCATGTTATTTAAATGAAGCAGCCGACCCAACGAAAGATATCCCTATATTTCAAGGTAGAGCGCGTTTGAGCTCGATATAATCGAAGTTTGAACTAACTTTAAGGCATGGCGGTTGACTTGCACCGCACTTACCAAATACATCTTTATTACCTATACCTACTGTATAATGTATGTATTATATAGTTTCACGAAAATGTATTCTGTATTATTATCCAAGTTCGGAACTCGAGTTGATATTATGTACATTGTGTTAAGATCATAACTACTATGGCAAATAAGTTGGCCGCGAAAGTGCTAACTTTGGATCAAATTAGTTTTAGCTGACGCTGACGGGGAACGCTCCTCGCCTTAGATTAACCTCCTCGGGGAAACGAATGCATAACGATTTATGTACCCACGATATTACGTAGTACTCATTAAAAGTATGAACAATGTTTTAATATTTTGTTGTTTGTACCGGTGTAATTGTATACCCACAGGTTATGCTGAAATATAAAATTATTTTTCTTTTACAAAACCTTGTTCGTGATTTTAGTTGCAGTGTTTGATTACTTAATTATTAACTTCACAATATCTGTTCTGAGTGCGGTCTGTTAAAACACAACGTCAAATAAAATGTTTTCTTTGAATCAAACAGCATTTGAGAACGGCTGCACTCACTATTTTGCAATTCTAAGTTCGGCAAAGAGGTTTCAATCTGACTAATGTGTCTACCTATATAAGCGCCTAGACGAGAAAAGCTCTCGGGTTTTATATCGATGTTTCAATCTACCAGCACTCGACTCACATACTAAGTAGGAATGATATTTTTAAATTATATGCGACAATATCGGTGCTGGAAAATGTAATATGTTATAACTGTCGTCATAAAAATCCTTTTTAATGAACGCCAAGGCATCTCGGCGTGATAAAAAAGAAAATTAGCAATCTTCTTAATGACGAAATATCTCGTAGGTCGCCTCTACTAAACTGTCACCCTAATTTTCTTAAAAAGTAAATTAATTTACGCTCAGTTAATTAAGCTTTGCATAATAATTATTCAGAAAATACTGATTTCTTTCTTTGAAAAAATGCTGAGTTTACTAATTTGTAATTAAAAGTGTTTGGAATCCTTTGTTGACGTTAAATGCTGACGGAACGAGAAAATACTTCAAAGCGAAAGTTTGGTAAATTGGAATTAGATGGTAGAAATTTTGGCTGACTTTTGTATAACGCCCTCTACATAAATCATATAAATTGGGTGTCGAAAGAATTTAGTCCTGAATAAAGGACGAACTATTCGTGTTACCAACCGAACAGTGGGTTTGAAATCTATCTTCGAAATAGTTATTATTATTAAATTGTACTTTACTAATACTTGGACAATACAGATATGGAACTAACACTTGCCCGAATAGAAACTACTTTAGTACATAATTTATGATGCATTTAAAATCTAGTCATACATAGGTTGGGGAGCATGGCGCATTTGGTAGGTCCAACGTGAATGTGATAGGCACTGCTTTGGTACAAATTGATCATGGGCTATTGTTGAGCATAAGCATACCGCCTTTTTCATTTCTAAAATTCATGCACATAAAGCCATACAAAAAATAGCATACAAGTTAAGTACTGCTCTCACTATATAAAAACAGTTTTTATTTATCTACTTGGAACGAACTACAACCCCTTTCATGATTTACATACTTTTTACTCGTCAAAGATTTGAATATATATAAAAGAGTATCTCTTCAAAAAGATCCGATTTCTAGATAAGTAGTTTCACATTAACATAATCTAAAGATTAGTCGAGATACCCCACTACCCTATAGAATCTATTGATCAGTATAGTGTCAGGGTCTGTTTTTCATGTCACTTTAAGTAGCAAGTTAGTCTCGTATTTAGAACACAATTGTTCTCGCGTCTAAGTTTTGTAAGAGATGAATAAAGAACAGTCTAATAAAGAGTTTATTTTATGGACGTTGAATGATTGAAGTATCGGAATCGTAAAACTCAAACTGCACAAGCAGTGAGTACAGTACTGTTTTTGATGGGAAAGAGAGAAACTGGAATGTTTTATAACGTTGTCTAACTCAGTAGTGCCATCGGATAATTGTGACTAAGTAAATTAAAATGTATTATGATGTACTAAGAAATTGTTATCAGGGTTACTTAGTATCGTTCCACATGATTTATTATTGGAATATACTGATATATTAACTACAAACAAAATAGTATTTATATTGAATATTATAAATAATTTCGTACCAGGTACCAGGTAAAGTTATTTAATAACAAGTTATGATTCTACTTGCCTCAGTATTTTATAAAATTGAACTATATATTCGACAACATTGAGTAATATTCCAATATTTTTGTTTATAAAAACCTTTTCAAAGTAGAACGACTGTTTGTATTGTCTATTAATATTGATCTTTCGTTAAATGTAGGTAATAGCCATATTTTTGACATCGCTTTGAGTCATGCTATAATCGCATAACATAACTGTCATAAAAACGTGCTTCGCAGAAATGAATTTAGACAACATGAATTATGAAACTATTGTATCCAACAAAGCTTTTCTTATCAAATGGCACAATCATGTAAACGTACCGTGTCTACGAAAGTCGTATTTAGAAAACTTACGTGGCTTAATATGAAATCAAACTTAAATTAATAATATAGCTTCACGGACGTATATCCCTGAAATGGTAAGCAGAGAGGCAGCACTCATATCCCGCCAGCTATAGTACCGTATAAAGGACATAATTCTAGCATTCTTAATTTTACAAAGAATTGTCGAATACAAAAGTAAAGTACATAACACTTGGAGCATCATATCCAGGACCAAATCTTCTGCAGTCAAGCATGTTACTACGATAGCGATATAATCCCATAAAGAAGTACAAAAATAGAAATGATAGAACCTTCGGAATAAAAAAACAATTTTAACGTCTGTTTAAATCAGATAACATAATATACGACCCACGCTATATATGCCAAGGAATCTGGTTATATGAATCTACCCTAAATATTTAATCAAAACAATCTTAACTGCTATTTTAATTACATAGCCTTTAAAATAATCTACATAAGTTAGTTCCTTGTAAGATAAAAGCATTATTACACGCGTATTTCATTGCAGTTAATTAGTATAGTAATTATTACGACACAAAAGCGGGTAAACGAGAAACTGGGTAATTTCTCTAATGAGGCAATTAGTGGCGTCACGCTTCCTATGACCTGTGTCACCTGTATGCGCTACTGACGCGGTGCAATCACATTCTACATTCTACTGTATGTATACCTCGTTCTATTAGCATTACTTAAATCTGTCATTTAAAGGCTGTGTGTAGTAATAAATTTCGCAAGTATAGGAGCATGTTTGTGATTTAGTATGTAGAAATAATTAATATTCTGTTTCTTTTTAAGTGCTTATTTATATAATATTGTCTTCTGTTTACGCGAATGTTATTCATTGAAATTAAACTACTATATACGGATTTTATCGCGTTGTTTATTTGACCACCAGCTTGGGATCCAGTAATTCAAATAGTCAAACCCAAGAAGAAGCAAACCACAGCTAGACTTCATGATACTTTGAGCTCATTCTGCGTAAATAGAAACACCCATGATTAAATTATGTTCGGGTACTTTGAAATAACTACACTGGAACATTGAGACAACTACCATCTTAGTCTCCCCGTGACCATGGCTGCTGAAAAGCAACCGAAACGTCGGGGAAAGAGTAAAAATAAATCTAAATAGTATAATAGTATAGTAATAGTATAAATAGTTTTAATAGTTTAAATAATTTAATTAGCTTAAAAATTTGTAAAGTTTAATAGTGATTATAGTAGTGTAACAGTTTTTCAAAATTTTGTAACAGTGTCAAATAAACAACGCGATAAAATCCGTATATAGTAGTTTAATTTCAATGCTTATTTATATTTAAATTTTCTTATTCACGTGCTATTTATCTTCAAACTTTTAAAACGAAGGCATACGTGTTAATTTAGGACACTTCTTCATCTTTGATGTTAGGTTATTTGCCACTTATGCCTACTATATTACATTTTATAGTCAGTGTTCAAACATAAATATCTGATGACAGGATAATGAGCAAAGATCGTTTTTTTGTATGTAACAACTGTACATCAGATTTTCAGAATAATACGATTTATTACCATACGCTAAGTAGGTATGGCAAACATTTATTGTACTTATGGTGTTGCCATGATCATTACAAACATACCAATTGCTTGAACGCTTATTGCCTAATCAAAGAGACTATTTTATAATTCGTTTATTTTAGTTGAACAGAGCTAATTCAGAACAAGTATATTATATTAAAATATAATATTTATAACAGAACAGTTTAATTTAACGTGTTTTTACTAAAGTTAACATTACATAATATTGTTTTCTGATAAAATATCGTTGAATATTAACAAAACACTAAAGAATATACATTGCAAGTGTTGCGTTGTCAAATTAAGATAAGCCTGCCAATGATCCTGCTAATATATTTTATGATTGCAAAACCGTGCAATATATTCCAAAAATTCGAGTCACTGAAAGCGATATTGCGGAAGATCTTGTTTTTATTATCCTACGAAGCATACCTACATATGCACTTTTTACTCTACAGTTTGTTTGGCGCTTGCATATTTAGTTTAAACAGTTAGATTGCCTTTTTCACTAATAAATGCATAACGGAAATCGTCTATAACAAACAATCACAACACAACGTCGATAACAAACTTATACTAATTTATAAACATAAAACATTTGTATTTTCGTTCGTAATGATTAAAATAAAACACAACAGATTTTTAAAAAAGTCACCGAAAGAGAAGAACATTTTTTTGGAAGCTCATTCATTATTTGAAAGTTCGATGTATTCTAACGTTATTGAGCTGGACGAGCAATAGATGAAAACATTCCAAGAACATATTGCAGTAAAAACGCCTGATTAGTATACCCTTTAAATGAATATAATATAAGTATAAATGCTCGTGTCGCATCTTGTTACTTCAAATTACACGATTTAGATGACATTATACCAACGGAGCCTGAACCTGTCACTCAGGAAACGGCAGACTCCACTTCAACTACAAGTAACGTAAGTGAGCAAGCTGAAGCGGAGTTTAGGTAAGAGGATAGTAACGCTGACGATATGGTTTTAATATACCAATAGGATACAAATGACGAGTTACCACCTACTGAAGTTAATTGTGAACGTTACGAGGGAACTGCACGTAGGCATGACCTCGACGAAGACGTTCACAATTTTTTCAACAATGATAGGTCTATTGTAAGAATATATAGATGTCATAGGTGCAATACCAGTTATAACAGCATAACTCTACTTACTGCACACCTTAGGGGAAATTACGCTGCGACATCTTTTAAATGTCTGAATGTCTGAATGCAGTAAATGTTTCCCTAATAGGTTTAAATTATTTAATCACTCTCTAAGCCACAGAGCGCTTCCGTTACAATATGATATTTGTTTAAATAATTTCCGCACTAAAAATAGTCTACGTTTACACATAATTGCTCATTATCGTAGAAATTTATACAATTGTAACATTTGTAATATATCATTTAGATATAAGAATAATATGAGAAAACATAGCCTCGCCTGTCGGCCTCTATGGCGTAGTGGTTAGTGTAACCGACTGACACGCCTGAGGTCGCGGGTTCGATTCCCGCACAAGTCAAACATTTGTGTGCATGAACATGAATGTTTGTCTTGGTCTGGGTGTTTCTATGTATAATATGTACGCATCTACAAAAAAAATAAAGTATACAAGTATGTTTATCCATTGTCTAGTACCCATAGTACAAGCTCTGCTTAGTTTGGGCTAGATGGTGTTGTGTGTATGTGGTAGAATATTATTATTATTATTATAGGCTAATACATTCTTCTGATAAAAGATTTAATTGTAAAGTTTGCTCCCAAAGTTTTATACATGAGCTAGATTATAAAATACATGCAGGTGAACTTACTAGTGGTAAACCATTTAAATGTGACGTATGAATGAAATGTTATTCTTCGAACCTTGGCTTAAAAAAACATGTATGCTTGAAACATAGCAGGAAGAACCCAATAGATGTCACAAATGCTAACCAACCCTGCAAATGTGATATTTGCCACAAACATTACAAGAACAAGTCTATTTTCGATAGGCATTCTCACTGCCATAACGTTAAAAGTCGATTCGAATGTGTTATTTGTGTCAAAAGTTTACCTTTTAAATACCTACATATATTAAAAGCTAAACATATTAAAGTGGATTATAAATGTAAATTATTTGCTAAGCTGTTTAAGTATAGAAAAAGTTTATTTAGTCATTATAAAACTATCCCCGCTGCAATGTGTTTGAAAGCGAACTGTGCATGCGATGTATGTAGAAGTAGCATGGGCTACATAACATTACGAGCTACAGGAGCGACGCAGTAATCATAAATTATAAGAAAATCGTGGATTGCTGTATTTAATAACCCAATTGCTCTATTTAAGAGGATTATGTATAGTATAACTTTTCAATCAATTAACGCACCGCTCCAACAAAGTTCGATCCGATATGAATATCTATAAGCCTCAGCTCGTTAGTTGATAGTTGGCCACAACCCACAGGTGACTCCGCTGCGATAAATTGTGGCACAAGTGGGGGCGCTGAGAGCAATAATTTACGCTTGTGAACGCCATTTAAAAGATCCTTTCACAGTTTATCCAACGCTAGAACGAGTGTTAATTCTCATACCATCTTACAAGCACTCGGATATAAAAGATTTTACGCTTGAAGCTCTGATACACAACACTGAGAATGTTGGAGGCTGTTACTGTCTTTATTTGACATGCCGATATAAAAGTGAAAGAATCAGAGATTTATTTGCTGGATACCGTACAACGTTTTTATTGACTTTCCTCGTAAGATTCGTCGTGTTCTTGGATTGGAGGCATGATAGATGATTGGTTGGGTGCGTAAATATGTATCAAAATTTGTTTAAGTTATGAAGGTAAAGTTTATATGCAACGCAATTTGCTTAATATACATATATTACAAAGAACTGATTCTGTATACGACAAACAGTTCTATAGCAAGTTATTTTATGGCACACCTAATTGCATAAATTTGACATTTTTGATGTACCTACCTTCATACGTGCGGGAGTAGGAGGAATTCTTCTTAGGCACGTCACAAAAAAATCCTTTTAATTATCTAACAAAGGTATTCGTACTTATCTAACGTGTAACGAACAATTTGTGCAGCTATTTAGCTGCGTCTAATACTTTGTGGAGCAAATTTGAGAATACTACACTAGAACACCAGTTCAAAGAAGCTTTGAATAGTTTTGAATATATAATGGCCCACTTCTAACATCAGTCTATGCACCAAAAGCTCGACTGTTTTTGTCATTATATCTGTAAAATAATAGAGTAGCACAAAATCTCTATGCATATTTTACTACCCTTATCATACTCAAATTACAAAGTTGCATGGGGGGCGCAGCGCCTTCAGCATGGGGATCGTTTACTAAACTACTTTTGTTCGCCTGCACTTCGGCACGCCGGACATTTTAAAATGCACCTCCTGTAGAACTGATGCAAGTTCAAACATGCAACTTATCCGCCACTAACTATTTCTGAACACTTGTTTCTTAACGAATCCGTAGCCACCAGCTGCTTCTACATTTTTTATACCTAACATCACTTCAGCTTCTATATTGAATAAGAAAATTTATAAGGAAAAAGATTTTATTTATTTATATTCACTAACAGTTACTACAATATCACATACGCATAAGAGAAACATTTTGAGTCTAACCAATTGTATAACTAATTACAGGTGAATTCAGCATGCATTACATTTTTAAATACTATGACATGAGAAACAAAGATAAATATTAAAAGTGAAGAAATATCAATATATAATTTAATTATCAAATTATATTAAAATCCAGTAAATTTCATTTGTCTTACAGTAACATAAATTTGTATGAATTACTTTAAACTTGAAGAACTGAATAAAAATAGGATTAAGCAGGATTGCTTTCTCACTTACGGAACTCCGTTTTGACATGGAAGATGTTATTTTCCTTCGAGTTGGTGTTGATTCATACTTATCTTTTTAAAATAGGTAAATCAAATTCTCATATTATAGCTAGACAGTGATATTATTTTGTGTAACGTACTTATTTATAAAGCAATTTAATATTTAGTTTCACAGCATTTATGACGGGATACAGCAAGCATTACAAAAACATGAAATACCAAAGTAAATACCGTGACGAAGTATTCCACAGTCAACGCTTAAATCTTATGATTACGTAATAGTTCACTCGTTTTTTACCATTCAGTTTAAATTAACTAAGATTTTGCGCATAAACTTTGTTTTAAGCTTGAAAGTTGTTCAATAACGTTGAGGTGGGGTAGGAAGGTTGTAAAGAGCGCGCAATAACGCAGCCGACGTGAGATTTAATATGGGCCCGCTGGCACATTCCCTAGATACAACAGTCCCGCGACTATTCCTATTATACTGATATTGCTTCGTATTATGAGGATTATTTAACAATTCTACAATTATAACTAACATAGTTTTAAGAAATATATATCCACTCATGTTCTAAATTCAAAATTCAAAAATGAATAAGTAGTAGTACTATCATATTGGCTGCCGGCTTACATCTTGGCGTTTAATTCCTACATAAACATGACCTTTAAACGACCTTCTACATGATCAGGTCAAGAACCCGAGGTCACCTTGGTTGAGTAACGGAACATTAAAAAAAACTAAGTAAATCATAAGGGATAAAAATCTCTTACTAAACATCAGATCTCAGCATTACCCCAAGATAGTTAAAACTTCGCCATGTTCATGCGGACCCTCAGTAGACATCGGTGTCTAGTGTGTACAATACTTATCGACAAATCTATAATTCTCATCGTGTCCTATGTACTTTCACTCGTCGAGAGATCCTTCGGTTGCGGTTGCACGAATTCTTCGCGCGAAATTGAAATCACTGGCGGCTACGTGACTTCAAACCCTCACTAGTGTTCAAGGAAATCTCCAAATAATATTTACCTTGCGTTTGCTTTCCGATTGGCTGCTCCTCGCCTCGGCAGATAGATTTCCTTTGAGGTGAAAATTGGTATTTATTCTCGTGCGCTTTGTTGTATATTACAAACTGGTGACTCTTACCTACTGTGTGAATTTCAACTAGACGGTTTGTTTTTATCTCAATATTTGTACAATATACGACGCCAAAATCATTTCAAAATTACGAGGACAAAAGATAAGGCCAACAATAATGAGCAACGACAATAACTAATTACTTACCTGCAATTGACTTTGTCTCATTCATAAATAAATAAATAAATTTAGTTGACTTAGAAGTACTGTGGGAGACTGGTGCCTAAGGTAGACGGAGAATCTGTGTTTCAGGACACCAGGTCCCCACCTCACGGACAAGTTACATTAAAAAATAATTCATGTATAGGAACATTATTTTATATTTATTATGTTTTATTGATAGACCTACATTATCGCTGTGGAATATAGTCTGTTTTAATGACTTAACACAAGAGCAAAGGTGCAAGCTGATGTTAGTCAAATATAAAACAGATTAGCTTTTGCCCGCGACTTCATCCACGTGGAATAGATACATAGCAGCATTTTAAATTTTTAAGGTACATATTATGCAAATAATACTCAAAAAACTGCCGTGGTTTACAGCAAATAGCTTATTTTAATACATTCTTATAAGATAAGTTTTTGTTTTCCCATCCTTTGCTAAAACATAAAGATTTTGCCGATTTGATGCTTGTGAGCACGCCACATAGTTGCCCATAGAAACAGTTTTGTTTATTGTTATCGTAAATGCTGCTTTTAGGTGAAACTGCACTCTTTTAACCTGAAATGGCTAATCGGTAATAATGATTGGAATAAGCTGAATTAAAACATGTTCCCTTTTTGCCATTCCATTCTCATGAATTAAAAGCTATAATCATTTATAGTTTTTATAATATTGCGCCCTAGATGAGTAATTTGTAGCGGTGTACCATTACATAGGCTTGGTGCGTGATTTCTTATTGACAGGACTGGAATACCAACTTTTAGCCTCAACTTATGGGAAAGCACTCCTGGTAATTCTAAAGAGTTGAGAAACTTTATAGGGTACGATGCCACTTGTTTAGTGTCCATAACATTGTCTTCTAAGAGGTACCTACACAACAACATCCCCCTCTATATCTGACATAATTTGTTCGTTTATTTGGTCTACTGTCATTTGTCGGTGGTTTAGAAAAAAATACCGTGAAAGACAGAGTTACTTTCGCATTATTAATATTATTAGGGATAAGTAGGGTAGGTCAAAATATAAAAAATACTGAAACAAATGTTTATCTACTTCTTATCAAGTGCCTAAATACAAAGTCTCATGGTTTTATCTTCGATAATAACGAATTCCCATTCAAACTTTCATCCTTTATTTCAACCCCTTCATACCCTTTGTTACAACATTAGGTAGCCTATGTCCTTTCCCAAGGTCTACTCTACCTCTGTACCAAATTTCATCAAGATCGGTTTGGTGGTTTAAGCGTGAAAGCATAACAGACAGACAAACAGAATTACTTTCGCATTTATAATATTAGTAGGGATAATTTTAACTGTTTCGTGTCTGGGTCAAATACGGCGGCACGTTCTATTCAATTTCAGAATTAACGAACAGAAATAGACTCTAAAGTCGAGCTGAACGTTGGCACAAAAAGCCATCCAACGCCCGTCCGAAAATTTAATTTCACGAATGTCTAAACTTGAATAGAATAAACCGATAACGTATTTATACGAGAATTCATTAAGCCGAACGAAATCTGATGTGGCCTCGGCAAGGCTCAGTGTCGCGCCGAGTGCTGCTATTATCCCATCGAGCGCCGCAGTCGAGGATGGGTGTGCAAACACTCACCGTTGTCACCCCCTTGTCTGTGCGTATTACAGTAGGCACGACGAGAAGACAGGGTATTATGTGCCGGCAACTGTGCAGACTAAAAATTCAAAGTTCAGCTGTTTTTAGTCGCTGCGAAATAGTGAACGCGACCATTTTGCCCTTCTAATGTAGGTTTTTATGAAAAGGTTTGTTGTTTTAACAGAAGTTTTGGAGTCGTACTTAGTTTCATGAATTTTAAAACTAGCTCTTAGAAATGACCTTTTAAATAGCGAACTGTTTCTAAGCTTAGTTACGGAGCCATTATTCTTTCTACCGTCACTAACGGATTTAAGGTATGACGACTCTCACATTTATTTCAGTTATAAAACGTAAATGTCTCTGAAAACATAATGTGCCTTCATGTAATCTGTTAAAAAAGGTCTTCAGGATTTGATAAGATGAGGTGAATCTACCGTTTTTTGTCCGAGAAAGCCATTTAGGTCTTTGAGAAAACTCATTTCTGAAGGCAAATAACCGAGCGGGCCGCATCCTTCAATCTCCGCACTATTCAGTTAAATTTCTTTATGATGTAAAATTGTTGTTTATTTTGTGATATTTTTTTACATTCGCATAATAAAACGAATCTATTGGCAACATAGTATACCTCGATGGTTTGGTAGCAAAATATGTTTGTTAACATAGAATATTATGAATAAATTAGGCCGATCCATTATAATATTGGTTTATTATACATATATACACATGTTGGCTTCTACAAGTTACTTACTAACTACTTTAGTATCCATATTATGTTCTAAAACAATAAAACGTACATAGTTCTAGTCGCGAGATTTACGTTTTGGCAAGTATCTTGCATTTTTGACTTAACGACAACTCGACGTAGCCGCTGATGCTAAGTATCTTGCTTGCTCAGTATTAGTAGCTTGCCACGAAACGCTGCCAAGTCTATTAGTTTAAAACATTTAAGTTCGCTCAAACTTGATATCAATCACCATTATTTAAAGAAGAGGCTCCCACTTTAAGGTTCTGAATCAACGAACACAAAGAACATGCAGGTTCGAAACTTCGACTTGCGAAACATAATCCATGTCTCGTCGTAGTCATCCGTTCAACACTTGGTGCTAAGGTAGTATTAAAATGAATACTAAAACCACTGTACTATCCTTAAACTCCGAATCTATCAAATCCTCACAAACCCCACTCCAAATGACAAAAGTAAAGTAAGATAATGCGCCGCTAAAGCAATTAAATTTAGACGAACAGGATTTCATTAAATCTGTAACGGTATTTTTCCATGTCATTTTAAACATGGGTACACCAATTTTAGCATTGGTTCCATTTTAGACATATGTATAAATCTGGTTAAATATATATAGCCTGAACCTTGACAATTTTATACTGTCGGTTATTTTTATTATCCATTTTTAACAGGAGTGAAATGGATTTGGTTATTTCACTTTATTTTAATTTTAATCGTGTTTATATGTATGAAGAGATGTCTCACTGATTCGGTGACGTAAGCGGAACTCGAGTACAGCTGTTGACCTGACATTGATTGAGTTTTCTAAATCAGGCAGTACTCTGCAGCAGCACGGATTGTGGAATTATGGAAGACGCTTCAAATTTAAATTGTTTATTTAATACAACGTTTGTTTAAAAAGATAAAATAAGACAAAGAGTTTGGAATACATGTACGTTATATGCTTAAATTAAGGCGCCTCCACTAAAATTGCTTTTGTACACTTTAGGCTATTTTTATTTATATAGTTTTGTACCTTCTGAACTACATATTTGAGACTATTATATACCTCAGGAAGTAACGGTCCATCGGTGCCAAAAATATCCTAAATTAAATATATATGGAGATGGTATATTAAAATTAAGAGGTATATACAATTGGATACAGACATGCAAATTGTGATTTGGTGATTAGTAATAGTGCAATAGAATAAATTTACACATCAGTCAAAGTGGAACCGGAAGTATAAGGCAGGATTCGGTGGCTTCATAATTTAAGGATTTTAGATAGTAAAAAAGCAGCAGCGATAGCACAGTGGCGAGACCAATAGACTGCAATGCAGAGGGTTCGAACCCACGTCGCGCACCTCTGACTTTCGTAAGTTATATGACTTTTCGAAATTATGTGCGTATTAATTGACAATTATCGCCTGCTCCGTGCCTCGGAGAGCACGTTAAGCCTTCGGCCCCGGCTGCCATGAACATCTATGGCAGTCTTTATTGGGAAGTCAGTGCCCTCTAACATCCTGACACTGGTCTAGCTTTAGGGTATCGTTAGCCTTCGGGTTGCGGCGATCAGATGGCAGCGCTCCGTATAAAAACTAATATCCAGTCAAATCCGGTTAGACTAGAAAGAAGTTATTAACCCCAAGTGACTTGGGAATAATAACGGCTAAGGAGAAGAGAGTAAAAAAGTTGTGTGGTTCTTACCTATTACATGGCACCTAAACATTTTTGCTAAATATAACTATAATACACGTCTACCTGACCCTTCTGGGTCTTATAACAAGGTACTTAGTGATTTATATCAACTAATATTCATTTTTATCGCTTTCCTACATATTTATGTGCATAAATTTGTATTTTACATGTAACACGGGACTGGATTTTGGTAAACATCAATCAATAACGGCAACCCGTAATCGCTCCCTGTTGAACTCTTTCGTAAACCACTGCAACGAGAGATCAGCGAGGATGTAGATACACTGGTCAAGCCTGATGGACTTGTAAAATATGCATACCCGATTTTCAATAATGTGTTGTTTTATATCCGGGGTGTAATGACGACGTAAAATCATATCTTGACGTAAACCCTATGGAAACAACTGTTCACCGCTGTTATAATTTCAAATGGATAAAAGAGATTTTTATGGGTTTACAAACATCATGTAGTAGTTGTCTCTTATATTTTGTAGGTTAAAAAATATTAATAATATAATGATAATAATAATAATTTAATAAGTTATCGCATTTTCTTTTTCTGGTAAGTATATATTACACAGAAGATGAAAATACCGATTGACCGAAGGCCAAACAAGAGAACTAATTTTTCAGTACCAACTTGTATATTCGTTATTAGAGACAGACGGATTAGTTACAATTTCGTTTGAAATAATGGAATACCTCAATCTACGATAACATTTAATATCGCCACTAAACCACAGATTGTAGAGATACGAATAGATGTACCGCATACTCGACGCGATCCATAATACCTTCGGAAATACCTCCATCGTAGAGACGAGGGTGGCTCAGACGGTCTCTCACTCCGCCTTTCAAATGAACAGTGATTTCATACCTCACCTCACCCGTTACAGTCATTCAAAGTTCACAAACTATTTCTGGGTGCAGGATACCATGAATTTAAACGAGGAAATGTGTCAGTCGGAAAGGAAGACAGTCACATCGGCTCATTGCATTTAACCATTATACTCCGACGGCATTGATTTATAAGTTCAATACTTGCACAAAGAAAATGATTGTGCAAAATGTAAATATCCTTTTTCTTGACGTTTTTCAACGTAACCCCTTTGTTTCTATCCTGAATAAAAGCTACAAACGTCTACATTTTTCATTAAAGCTTCCTTTCCATCAATATTAATGGATTCTCCGAAGGATTAATAGTATTGAAGCTCGCAGTTCAATCTGAATAATTGCAGATGGCACTACAATTTTCCAGACTACTCTAACTTGAATATACTTGCGATTTCTTTGTCAAAATTATATCGAAGCATTTGTTTAAGAGATGGAGCGATATTCAAAGAGAGCTCGGTAATATTATTGACAACTTAATATAAAAGCGGAATCAACAATCCAAACCGATAAAAAGTTTTGAGGCTTCCGTTTGTTTCGTCCCTTTTCATATGCTCGATATTTCTTTTTTCTTTTGTCGCTAATAAAGTGGTTTACGTAACTTTCCTTATTTAATAAACGAGTGTAGGGTTCGATAAAATCTTTATGTACGTACTAACATTACGCGTATGTTAGCAGTAAAGCAAAGTTTTACCCTATTTTGCATTCACACGCGGCGGGGTGAAAGTGTTTTTCATTGTCCTACAGAGCTCCCCGTCGACTCTGACAGACGTAGGTTCTTTTTGTAACCACAGGATGGGCGCGCGCCCCACCTTTGAAAACGCGTATTCACTGAACACCTATAGATTTGCTCTTTTGAAAGTAAACTATTCCGCTTAATAAATTGCGGTTCCACATTGTGAGCGTGCTACTACTGCAACAGCTAAGCTAAAATAAAATGGAAAGCTAAATATCGCTATAAAGCTATCGCGTTCAAATGAGATAAAAATGTGACGATAAAAAACAATTTGCTGTTATAACGACTGCTATAACTGTAGCAGGTGTTGACAATTTCAAAACGTAAAACAGTATTAACGCTCCCCGATCGGTCCAAATACATTTTAATGTAATTAATTTAAATGATAGGCAGGAATACGTTTTGATTTCATTTAAGTGCCTCGCTTTAGTAAATATTGAAATAATAAGTTGACATTAAAATTCGGAACGCAGTATAAAATGGAATTGCCGTTGGTATTCGATTCTAAAACAAGAGCGAGTCAAAGTTTACCGCAATAGAGGTAACTTCAGCCAAAAATGTGATCGGTTACGGTTAATAAAAAGTTGTTAGGTAGGCGGCCTCCATTTGTATTCAGAGGAGCCGAGCCAGGGAAGGGTTTCCGAATTGCGGATGGACGTCGCATTATTGTCTTTTGAATTTTTTGCCAACCTTTAAAACAGTTCGGTTTATAATTCAACTCACGTGACGAGCGCTAATGAAAGACTTACTTAAGTAACTGCGCTGGAGACGGGAATTAACAAGTTCGAAATACAATTCAGTCTTTAAACGAAGTTCATTTTAACGCCAGTAAAGTGGAAAACTTCGACCGTCTTCCTTTTTTTAAGAAGAAGAAACGTAAAGTTTTACGTCCCTTATAACGAGATGCGGCGGTTAAAAGGATTCCACTGAGTCGCTTTAACATTATTTAAACACTTTGAGTCGGTAATAGAGCTTAATTTTAGTTGACCGTATGTTGCGCTGAGTAAGTTATTTTGGCGGGTGGAAGGGTCGCATATTTCATATTTTCATTTAGTCAAGTCGTTAAATAAATAATAGTAATTTGTGCGGCAAGGGCTGTGGCGTAAAGCTTATCTGCGCAGCAATTAAGAAAAACCTCGGAGGCTGTGTTTTTTTGTAGCGACTGCGGAGTGCCGTCGGCTGATTGCTAATTCCGCGACAAAGAACGCTATTACATGGCCACAGCCAAGCAACAAATGAAAATATTTCCAAGTCACATTTAACTACAAAATGTACGAAAACTGAATTTTGTAAAAAAATTTTAGTTACGTAGTGGAATACACGTAAGCAATTAAACTCGACCTAATTGTTTATTGTTTATACGTACATTTATGTAGTAACAAGACAACACTTCATAACGAAAACAGCATCTACAAACTGGAGCGGTAACTAAGGATAACTTAACAAAAAAACTTGGTGTTGAGAACTTTATGAATATAATGGCGCACACAACTAGAGTATCGTAGCCGTAGCCCGTAGCGTTGCTACGAGGGCGTAGACGCGGCCGCGAGTCAGCCGAACAACTTAAATTGGCTGAAAACACAAGTTCCTCGTCAGCCACAAAATAAACACCGAAGAAAATTTATTTGCTGCATTCACAGAATGCGAATAACAGCACGGAGGAGCACAATGACGTCAATTTGATTTCACTTGTATTTTCTTTCGAAAACAAACCTCTCGTAAACATGTTTGTCTGTGGACGAGTATATATTTTGCCAATGGCGCTGTCCCCATAGATTGTGGTTTATTTATGTCGAATAGGTACGCACCTGGCTCACCGATTTGTAAATTAATTCAGTGCTTCAGAGACATATATATTAATTTTCAAATTACCTTATAAGGTAAGTAATTTGCATGTAAGACAGCTGGTTACACTAAATTATTCTGAAACCTGTTGCTAAAAGATTATATTTTATGTTAACTTATGTCGCAACTTGTTTTTAAAAGTGGCGAGATTGCGGACTGCTTGGAGCAGAGTTATTGTTTTATGTTGTGTGTAAATTTATAGTTATGGCACTATGCCCGACAAAAGACAAAAAGTTAGCCTCTACAAAACTGTTCTTAGACTCAAGAAGAGTGAAGACAAGTTCAAAGTACACAGTATTAGAGAATTCTTTTGACAAGATACTTTAATATGTAAATATGCGAATGTGTTTATTTGGTATTTATTTGTCTTTCTGTGTGCATAGTTTTATGTCCCATTTTACCGCATGAACCGTAGACATTAAAAATACTGCATAACGACCACTACTTCGTTCGACAGTGTGTTTTATAAATTACTAGTTTTACCTGCGGCTTCGCTCGCGTAAATGTACGTTAGGTTAGTAACAGTTTTTTCTGGATAAAAGGTACCATATGTCCTTTTCTGTTTCCCTATCGCGTATGCGAAATTTCATGATGATCGGTCGAGTAGTTAATACGTGAAAGCGTAACAAACAATCAAGCTCACATTCGCATTTATAATATTAGTAAGCATGATAGATAAATAATTAATAGAAAATTATAAACAAAGAACAAAACCATTAAAATACAATCACATTTTGCTTGTTCAATGTATTTAAATTTTTTATTTCTTCTCTTTTTGATACCTCAACGTATCCTAAAATAATCTGAAATATAGTAAACTAGCTTTTGCGCGCGGCTCCGCCCGCGTGGTACCTACATCAATAAAAAGTAGCCTATGTCCTTTCCCATCTCTTAATCTATATCTGTGCCAAATTTCATCTAAATTGGTTGAGTAGTTAAGCCGTGAAAAGGTAACAGACAGACAGAAAGACAGATAGACAGATAAAGTTACTTTCGAATTTATAATATTAGTAAGGATTGCTAATAGCCTTGTATTTTGTAATATAAATCAACTCATATAATGTAAGATGTGCAACAAGATCCACCAATGTGTAGGCATATTATTAGGAAAATCGAGCAGTGTGTTAGAACACAGTATAGATAATTGTGCGTACTGCCGGAGCGACAAGATTATAGTGCGTGCCAATCACCGGGGTCCGGGAGTAATTAGTATGTGCGGTCTATAATTCATTTGCATGAGTTGTGCTCCATTATGGCAGGCCTATTGGTTTACAAGTATCCTATGTCAATACAGCCTTTATAATTAAATATATGTGGTTTTGTATATAGACAAGACAGTAACTAATTAATTATTAGTTTGCGAGCAAATATTGTGTTTCAAGTTTAGTTCCTGCAGATGCTTTTGTGAGTTATGTTTGGAAAACTTTTAGCTACAAATATCGCAAAATATCGGATACTTTTCTGTGTCAGGATAGAATGTATGTTAGACAGTTTGTGATAATAATAGATCGCTTTACTTTCTTAGATCTTGCGTTAGGTTTTAGTACGTTTTGTATTTGGACGCTTGAGAAATACGAGTTTTGTGGCGTGGTAAAAGCGAATTATTGTTTGCTATGTTCAAATATAGTACATAATAGTATGTACAGTGTATTTAATAAATATAGTCTTACCGTATGATATACAAAATTCATTGAATGGAGGAGATTACTAATATATTGAATATCGTCAAATATATAAAGGATGCCAAAGACGTCGCGACAAAATAGACAGATGTTTTAACTAAACCTTAGCTGATTATAATACTAAAGATTTGGAGGCAGCTTCAGCTTTGAAGAAGGACATTAGGTCTTGAAAAAATACACATGTACGCACCCTCAGAATAAAGTTAAATAGTGTAGTCAAATGACCAAGAAGTTGATACAAAATATATAGATTATTTATACGAGTGGTAATAAGTGAAATGTCTAGTAAATAACCCACAAGGATTGCGATAGTAAAATAAAATGATAGTTATATACTTACTATACTATATTATTAATAACCAAAAGGCAGACCAATAAAATTAAAGCTCCATATTTTCAAAGAGCAAGACAAACTAAGTACGCGTCCAATCGTACCATCCTCTTATTCATTTAATTTTACCGTCCACGAGAGTTTTACTTGGGAATAGTAAAAAGGGATTTCATTTTCAATAAAAACGCCTTCAATATAAAGTAATTTTAATAGAACATTTTCGTAGCAACGTTACACAAAACGTGCAGTTTTACCCTATTCGATAAAACTTCGTAAAGGTAATACAATGTCAATTTTACTATAATTTAAAAATGTTAAGGGAGAACTTAGTGGAACACGAGTTCACCCTCGATTTACATTCAGGAAGGACGCTGGGCTCGGAGGGTCTAAATCGAATTCCTATCGTTTCTTTTACACGAAAGTCGGGTCACAGAACTTGCTCACCACGTTTTCGCCTACTTCTTCCATAACCTTGTTGAAACATGGCGAATTTATTGAATATTGCCCCGGCCTTTGTTTATTTTGCTTTTGTAAGATAAAAGTATTGCCGAAAAAGAAAAGATTATTATCAGTTTATCTTGCGTATCGCGAATATTCTTGTAAATTCTTCGAACTGAACTAATCATATATGCGAAACTGGAAGTACATAATTTCATGCATATATCCCCAAAATGGTGCACAGATATGTACTAAAATCACGTTTCGCCGGGTATGGTGGTATATTTACCACCATGCCCGTATGAGGGAACCAGCCAATCGCTGTCTACTCGGTACAGATTTATACTCCATGGTACTACAGACAGTCTCATGATAATATATAATATAACTTCTCCCGACATCGAATCTACCCCAGTCCAAGGAAACTGAAAGTGAGTCTATAAAAAGAATGATAAATAATAATCAACACTGATATATTATTAATTTGTCAGCATCATAATAAGTTTGTGACAGTTTACTCCTCCTTGAAATAGTCTGTTAAGGCACGCTTCTAAGCACAATCCTCGGTTCCTCTTTCACAATCACTGGCAGCCATTTTACTTAGTTCATCACTCATTCTGTCGAAGTGCGCACCACGCTATTTTTACTTGTTCTAATAATATAATAAATTTAATGGCTTAAATAAGAAACAGTCGATAAAAAATAGACATGGAAAATTCTGGATAGTTTTTTATAGAAATCTAGGACATCTATTTTCTATGTTCTATGTCCGAGTGAAAACTCTGGCTAACTACAACTTGTATAAACTAAAATAGTTTGAAAGTTTGATAGTTATTAAAATATGTTTGTTGATAGACTTAAAGTACCCAGAGCCCACGTACATACCCAAATTTTTTATATACCTAAATTTCATAAAGTATAACATAATAATGTATTGAAATACAATAACACATAATGTACTTTACAGTTTCTTACTTAAAGTCGCATTTTCTTTACCTGACTGGCCTTTAGTGCTCTAGTCCAGTACTGAAAGGCGTGTAACAAATAGACGGCAGTTCCTGCAGTCGGGTACAATGAACGATCCTGAGAAGATCGGTAGTGGTGTAAGATTTTAATTAGCACACAGGTGGTCGCTCCGGCACCTGATACACACACGCGATCCTTTACTTGTCTCCTGCGATAGTTTATAAGGTTATTTAACGCTCTTAGCTCCGACCATGCGGCTATATGTCCTGTTGTGTACCGGTAACCATTTATACTTAGACTCTCGTCAGTAAATCCTCAGAGAGGAGGGTAGAGGTATACTATATCCACGTTGTCCTACTTAGGCAAGTTACGGATCTTATGTAATATGTAGTGTGTGTTTTGCTGTTTACCAGGCACGTTTCCCGATTTAGTGCTGTTATTGGCTTTTTCTTTACATACAATTCATTATTACACTTAGCCTGCCTCGGAAATCAAATATCAGAATTCACGGTTTCCGTCAAATATAAGCGCAAAACATCCTACGTCGCGCGTCGTAGGAAAATCTGTAACAGAATGGCAAATTAATTATGAGTCATATATTTCAGACACGTATAATGTGACGTATTGCATACACAACTCGTATGTATGTGTGATACAGTTTTAATGTCTGTATTCAACCCTATTATTAATTGTACACAAAAGTCCCGATCCAAAATTGTCATCACAAGCAAATATTTGAATTGGCGACGAATGTTTTCACAAACATGAATATTTAATACCATTGCCAGTCTGTACAGATTCAAACAATCTGCCGATAGATGGATAGATGCATATTGAAATAAAATGCGATGTGCATCCAATATTCTTCAATAATTTGAATGCGAGTCTAATACTTAGCCGGCGGATGAAGCAGATCGTTCGTTTTTGTAAAATATCGTGCAAACATCTGGGGTTTATCTGCTGTGTATTACAATTTTCTCTTAGTCATATTTATCTTCAAATTCCTTTACGAGGTTCTGTTTTTCTTTCGAGAACTAAATGCTTATTTAGTTACAGAAACGAGGCGTAACGATATTTGCTCAACTCGATTTAGGTACGTTGAACGTCTGAAGAATGTAATGAAACATTATATTCTCTATATTGCTTAGTTTAGACATTTTGTATTGTGTATATACAAGTTGTACAAGTTTGTTGTTATTGAAACTTAATGAAGTTCTATTCAGAGAAATAATGTTTTTGTTAACTTGCTTTGTGATTTTACTATTTCGAACTAAATATAAAAAGTGGTGCCCAATTATACTATTTGCATAATACGTTTATAGGTATGCTCTATTAAAATATAACCCCAAAAAGCGGTGACACGCACGTAGTAAAACGGTACGTGTGCTAGCCATGAGAACGGTACACGGCAGTTGCACCTGTACATCTGCCACTTGATCAAATTAACGTAGAAATGTTGGGGGATAAATAATACAGAACAATTACGTACACGGTACAAGATATTTTGTTTTGCAAGACACGATTAAAGATTTAGTATCGTATGTCTCCATATTATCAATGTAAAAAATATATGTTTATCTTTGATGAAAAGGGCGACGACGATAAAACAATGTTATTTGTAAACGATGCTACCGAGATAATGAGAACCGAAGCCTAAAGTGTTTTCACTTCGAAAAATTCATCTCAGTCGTATAAACTCCTCTACTAAACACGACCTCTCTCATAAATTTCGCAAGCATAGCGATTTATGATGTGCCTCTTGCATCAAAAGGCTCTCTGTCACTTACTAGGTCATCCGTTCCGGGAAAATATCTCAAAAAATCTATATGACACTGTACGTCGTTTAAAACGGGTACATTTCAATACATCACGTTGGCAGCAACTCGTAATAAAATATAGAATGAAATGGTCAATGAATTTAACATAGAATGTCGAAGGCAATTTATCCGTGTGGAATGCACCGCGTCAGTCACAAAGGGCCGGACAAATCACATTAGGGCCACGCGTGAATTGTAAATTGGACATTAGTAACACCTCCGTGGGGTGCAACTACGTCGTTAAACGTTCCTGACGAGTGGAGCATAAAAATACCATTTACATTTCATTTTCATATTATGCTTTCATCAGTGGCTAGTTGATTTTGTTGCCATTGTGGAGGCCAATAAAATATGGATTTCATAATGACTCTTCCAACACAAAAATATTGATTACGTTTGTTGATTTTATATAAAAATACGAAGATTCAGAAATGTATTGTTAGTTAAATGAAAATTATATTTTATTATTTTAATTGTTTATATTTTAATAATTTTGTTTGTTGATTATCTATATCAAAATGAAAACAAAAGGAAGAATATAATAATACTGCTACTACGACGTGGCAATTTGGTGATTTATAAGAAAATATAAGAAAACCACGGCGCGATCCGTGCACTCGCCGAGTGTTATAAATCCAACTCCACTCGAGACAAAAAATGCGGTGACGCGCAAATATTGTTTTGCCTAGTTTGGGCGTTCTTTTTGTCCGCTGTTTCAATGTAAGTGCGAAAATTGTCCTTTTAAAATAAAGACTTCAGCATTACCAGTTTCGTCATAGAAAAAATAATAAATGACAATAAGTACTATTTTATTATATTGATTAAGTAAGAGAAGATGTAAAAGCATAAATCGCGCATTAACTGAAGCTATATCAATATCCCTAGCATTGGTGCTTCGATCTACCGGTGATAAACAAAACATTATGTACAAAAATGTATGTCAAGCCTTTTTGGAAAGCTTTCTACGTTATCATGATTATATCTCAAGCAGACTGTCCTCTTAAACACAGTACGTGATGGCGCCAGTGACCTTTAGCGGCTACTTACCTTGAAGAGATTAAACACTTTATGGCGCAATAAACAAGGATATAAGCTGTTTCATTGTGTTGTACACAAGCCTTTTAGTATTCATTGTATATTACGGTTATTTAATTATAAATACTAATTAGTATTTATATTAGTAAATGTAAATATAAAATTATATTTTCGTAACAATTATTAATCATTAATTGTTACGAAAATATATTTTATATTTACATTTACTATGTGAAAATATCATTTAATATTTCAATATACCTTTTGCGATGGTGCCGCGGCATAAGTGTACATGCTATCGTAAGGTGTGGATTTAACGCTGAGATGGGTCAATTGTTATCGGGTTTAAAGAAGGGTAGAAAGTCCGTGCTGCTACGCAGAGCTTTCTTAAAGATTCCAAGTCTCTATAGCCGTTTACCGTGCACATTACTAGACTACATAGTCTAGAAATACAGTCTAAAAATTTGCCCGATAGACGGCTTACACCTATATTCTAAGACGTTTCCTCAAACGTTTCTCGACTCCACTCAACCTCACTCGAGGAAATCAGTATTCACAGTTGCAAAAAATCTCCTCCACTCGGCGTCCCTCGACATCTTTCCTTACTCGAGGTGAGGAAACAACTGTCAAACTCAAGGTACGTCGCGACCAACCTTAAGGAATACTCGAGGAAGATCTACGCCATTGTTACCTATTCACCTACGCTTGTAAATACGACTGATAAGTCTATTTGTAGATTTTTAAAGTGTTTTGTAATGGATTTTAAACGATTTTTGAATTATTTATATGATAATCCGTACGATTATCCTGAAAGGCGTTATTTGCGAGACGTAACTTCTCCGCCTCACTGAATATTTGTCTTCCAAACATACATATATGTGTGGAACAAATAAAGATAAAGGATAAAACTTGGATCACAACATTCACAACACAACAAACAAATCAAACATAAACAACTCGGAATGACGCGTTGCGACATAGATAAGGTTAAAAAACAAACATCTGTCAATTTTGAGGTGATCATAGACAAAAACATTAAAAAGTATGTTAAATCTATGATTTTGTGATGTATGTAATGACGTTTTACCTCGACTCAACCTCATTGGAGGATCCTCAAGATTACCTCAAGTCAAGAGAAAGACATGACTAAGAATACCGATTTCGAGGATTCCTTGAGGTGATCCTTAAGGTATCCTCGGTTGAGTTGAGGTTGAGGAAGGTTTGAGGTTACTTCTTAGAATATGGGTGTTAGACTCGCTCGTGTATATATAACGTGTCATTATGGCCGCATGTATCTCTTTATTCTAATATTGAATATTCTGGTTGAGGGCCTGGAGATCTGTCACACAGGGTTATCCCTAGTATAGACTCCAGTCTTTCGCAAAGAAATTAGCTTTTGCATACACTGCTATAACTAATTTGTTATACTAATATTCCTTGTGAAGAGAGAAATAAATAAATTATTATTATAAATTATTATATTTTCTAAAATAATACATCTCTACCCACCCCTTGGGATATGCAGGCGTGATCTAAATATACCTATTCAATATCACTGCATCAAACGCATGTTGTTTGCAATAATCCCAGAATGATACCGCTACTATAGATAAATATACGTTTTATAAATCTTGTTTCGCTCGCTGTTATTTTCCGTGCAATCAGACCAATACCGATCTGTAATTGGCGCCCAACGGGGACCTAACGAGACTGATTGTTCGCTGATGTTGCAAATACGAACACCCTCCTTTCTTTTATGTTTATCTTTTTACAACTGTTATGATGCTCGCCAATATATTACAGATGCACTTGCTACCTAACTAGAGATATATAGTTGTCTTCTCGGTATTATTTTTATTAGAAACATGTTAAGTCAAGAGGGGTGCAAGATGATATAACTAATTTGTATTTTTTTTATTATTTAACATTTTGAACGCCAGAGTATAAACGCATCGCCGTACCCCCGACGCCAAGCCACTTTTTCTGTAAAATGACCTTCAGAAATATAGGGATTCCAAAACTTTATCGAATATCAACTGTGTTTTTATTTTCGTCTTAATTTTCTAATAAACCCTACTCATGACACTGATATTTATTTAACCACAAAAGTAATGTTTTATTTAGTTTTATTGTTTATTTTTATGTTAAGGTGCGACGTATTTTTTGTCATACATATGTGACGTTGGCGTTGAGGGCAAGATTTCGTTTGTCACGTATATGTGACAATGGCGTCCAAAAGGTTAATAGAAACAGGAGCTGGTTCTCTTATCGATATGGTTAATTTTTAGGTGCAGATACTATGTTAATTGACAGATAATAAATTAATAACAGGGATATGCAGCTTCAGTTAATCTAAATAATAAAATGACAAAAAAAACTGTATATATAAACGAAAAATAATGTAACGTACATTTTGCAGACAGATATGTAAAACACTGTAATTATTAACTTATTTCGTATAATTTAGAAGAGAAGTTCTATCAAGCAACGAATATTCTTTTTGATATACAATCAAAATAACGAAATACAATTTACAAATAGCAATACCTAGAACTTCAATTATAGATAAATAAAAATGCATTAAGAATTTATTGTACAATTTATTATTGTATTTATGAGTAACATTTACCGCGATTTCGTACACATGGACTCACCGTCCAAATATATCTTGTTATAGCTATATTTCTAGGTGGCGTATCAAGATTAAATAAACCAGATTTTAAGTTCGGCCTCCAGCAATACAACTGTGAAAACTGCATCCAATTTAATGCAACATACCATCAGAAAGACGGACAAAAAGGCTCAAGATAATTGTTTTAGCTACTATATCTATAAGAGCGTACTCCTTTTTAAAAGGCCGGCAACGCACTTGTAACTCCTCTGATGTTGCAGGTGTATATGGGTGGCGGTAATCGCTTACCATCAGGCGATCCGTCTGCTCGTTTGCCACCTAATCCATAAAAAAAATTAAAAATCTCTTAAAAAGTTCCCTCACATTATTTTCTTTAATATCACCTATGTATAGTTACTTTATTATATGTTTAGCTACTATCTAGAACAGTTTTACTCATACGTGTTGTTCGGGTATTCCCGACTGATATCGAACCGATTTCAGTATTTAATTATAAGCGCAGCTTTCTAACTTGACGCAATCAGGATGCCGACTCGAAAGAAGTAAGTTTAACAAAACTTAACAAACAGATAAATCATATTACATTACGATTTAGCGAAAACAATCACATATGGGATCTAGGTATAAATAGAGCGCGTGTTTCTAATTATTAACCGTGACCAGCTTAGTGCAAATGGGAACATTGTAAGCACCTAATATATTTAATTATAGCTATGAAATCTATTTATTTCGATTTGAGTCTAAGAGACACGGGCAATATATTAAAAACGATTTTAGAAGCAAAATACATAGAATAATTACATTTCTTTTAGGGCATAGTAGCAAAAGCTCCTCACGCTCGGAGCCATAGTCTACTAGTGACGTGCGCGCTCTATGTCTATATATCCTCCTAGGTTATGTTAAAATCTATACATAGCAGCGATAGCTTAATGAGAGGCTACTGGACTACCACGTAAAGGTCTCGAGTTCGATCCCGAGGGTCATAGTTCAAATTTTGCGAAGCTTTATGCGTATTAATTTTGTTATCGCTCGCTGTAATGTTGATGGGAAGCATCATGACAAAACAGGCATGTCCGAGAGTTCCATAATTTCCTCAAAGATGAAGTCTGCCAACCCGCACTGGTTGGCGGCCATAGTGGCCTGATCTTTATTACACAAATAAAGGGCCTGATATTATTATATATATCAAAATATTCTGTGATGTATAATAAATAAATGTACAAAGTGATGTATCAGATTTAATATACGGTGCGTCATTCCCTCGATTTGTCGGCGGAATCTCAATAAACATGTTTTGGTCGTTTTACGATACATTACCGACAATATCTTGGAATGAGCGCTATTTGTCTGGGGCGAGCCGCCCCGTATAACTAACACTGGGCCCACGTTCTGCCCTGCGTGACACTCATTCATTCCCAATTTTATTTTGATGACCGCTATTATGATATTGTTGTTACGTGTGTAGTGGACTGAATGTAGTGTTTAAATATTCTTTGCGATAGAGGTCCGGCCTTTAAATTGTTTAGGACATTTCTGTCTAAATTGAGATTGAAAGTTATGGGGACATGAGCAGCCTTATAATTGAAAAAAGGAAAATGAGGGTTTCTTTTTTCTAAAATCCTAACTTTAATTCTCTACAACTCAGTTTAAAGGGATCTTTCTTTTCAACTATTTAACCAACCAACATAAAAAGTATACGAGTTATAGAATCGATTATTCGGTTACTAAGCAGAGTCTTTATATCTGTTGAGTTTTTTAAGCGATGCAAAGGGTAGTTGATTTTCCTTTTAGCAATTATCTCAACAATAGCACAAATATAAGTAAAGATTTTGGGTAAAGTCCCAATTACATAGATAGCTTTAGCTAAACAAAGATGGCAAACATTTGGGTATATACATATATACACTATTGCTTTTTAAAACTACAGAGGTACTATGTTATTAAAGAGAGGTAGAGAGAGGGAGAGAGTGAGAGGTATTACTTTATGAAGACCGGACTCGCTACAATCCCCGATTGAAAGTAAACAACTCCAACCCCCGTGCAGTCGTATATTTATTAGAACCATTGTTCTTAACCAGCTTGGAGTCACTTATATTCAGTCTGAACTTTTGATTTCCAGCGGGAATATTCAAAGCGGTATTTCAAAGGCACGTTCTAGTATACAGAACTATAATCATAGATATTTCTTGCCCCCTATTACTTAGGTTCTAAATCCAAAAGGAATTGTGTAGTACATATCTGCCAAGCAACTTTAAGATATAAAGATGTAATTAACTTATCATGAGTATGTTTAAGGAGGTAGGAATGTTTTGGTTAAACCTAGGATTTCATGGAGCAACCCAACTGAAGATAGACATGTATCCTAAAATTAATCGCAGTCTAACAGTCCCGTTTTGTGATAGTGCAATAAATGAAAAGTTTATTTGGCCTCTTAAGAAAACCAGCTGCTGTCAGAGGATCAATAATTATTGTCTATTGTACAGCACAGTGGTATCTTTTTCGGATGTTAAACAAAGCGCGGTTTATCTAAATATTTTTTGTTAGTCAGCAAAAGACCGCTCCTTCTTCGCACCTAACCATAGTTGGTGAAATGTGATCGTTATACACTTCTACCTAACTCTTTGAGTACGTACAATATCCATAACAGTGTATGAAGGATTACTCTTGAATCTACTATATAGTCGAAAGATTGCTATATTAAGACGTAGTATGATTTATATCCTTTACGATAAAGACTACTTTCGCTCGAATCTTTTTGGATTTTACAAACATTGAAACAAACTCTATTGGTTCTTTGCTGTGTGAGAATCAATCAAGTGTATGCTCGTTTTATAAAAAGCCTTTATTACACGTGCATTTTATAAAAAATATAAACAATATTTGCAAGCGGTGTTGCACTTTATAACACAAAACGAATATAGTTTGACGAGGAGACGGGCCGTAACAATCAAATTATGCTCAGCTATTAAATTCAGCTCGTCCCTGAAGCACTTTATGACTCCGGTAATCGTCGGTTGTTAGCAACCATTTATATTACACCACTCTGTTTATATTGATTGCCTTTTACTATTAGTGGTTGTTCCAAACATTTGATTGCGGTTTGTGGCATTGATTGCAAGTATTCAACATTTTGATTTAAATGGTCATTTGTAACATTATTGTCCATTTAGGTTGTTGTAATGTTTGTCACATACTGGTCAGAAAGTAGTTTATTTATTATCCTAATCGAGTATTGAACTGCTTTAAATAAATATTGTTTTGATTGCAGCTACTCTTTATCTTATACATTAACGAAAAGAACACACATTTAGTCTCGCAAGGTTTAGTTTTACCTTACGAGACTAAAGCTGTGTTATTTTCTACAAAGGTAAGGCTTTGCCTGGTGTCACACCAATGCCTGGTGTACAATGAATAGTTAGTAATTTTATATTAATAACTGCACAGGTGGCATAATTTAAGTGGTAGCCTCCTAGTGAATCATGTAATGTACATGTAATTGTATGTTTGAGCCCACTTACGATAAATTTAAAATATCTACATATATTTGTGCCGACGCCGGGTGTTTTTTGTGTTTTAACGTATCTTACGTCATAAGCGACTCAGTATCTAGCCCCAAAGCAGGTGATTTCTTAAAAAATAACTGTATCGTTATCATAATGACAAGTAAACAGAATATGCCTATGAACTTTAAAATATATTCGAATATTTGGCGAAGGTATTCAATCTTTTAAACAGCAATCATTATGTGCTACACCAAATTAAAATTAAAACACCTATCACCATTTATTAAAAATAAATATTTCAATATTTCCATTCCATGCATAAGAAGAACAACAAAAATATTTATTTCGTTTCACATAGTTGTCAATAAAAGTAATTTCAATTTTAGGCAATCTGTCATATAATTACTACAGACTGTAGTGCAGTAGTAACCCTGCTTGTCAACAATAATCTACGAAATTATACAATGCGCAGGAGAGCGCGCAGTAACACCACTGGGACTTGCTAAGTAGTGCTGACAGGTTGATGTGCGAGCTTATGAAAATCAGGCTATGAGCTCTGGACAATGACACTACGCGGACTGCTACGTAATCCTTTACGTAGCTTTCGGATCTTTTGCTACGAAATCGTGCTACGACACGTAGCATCGTTTAGGACTTGTGAAAAATCCTTTTTAATTATATTACTACATTTTTCCCACGGCTTCGCTCGCGTAAATGTAGATTATTTAGTAACAGTACTTTTCTGGATGAAAGATTTCCTGTTTCATTAGACGTTTTAATCCTGCTGATTCTCCGAATCATTGAATTAGTAGCGATAGCGCAAATGCGATTGCAAACCTTTATTTGATTCACAAGACGCGCAAAAATGTTTTTAAGTTTTTTATTAAACAGCAAGGTATCTTCCTCTCAAAACAGAAAATTATCTAACCCTTACTAGTGAAATAAACGTGAGGGCTAGATAGGGATAACTCAGCCTAGCTCTTTGGAGTTATAGAATTGTGAATAAGCATGACAAAGTTTTATACAGTAAAAGCCTATTTTAACCGACTTCCAAAAAAGGAGGAGGTTCTCAATTCTGATGTTTGTATGTTTTTTTTTATGTATGTTCGGGCTAACTCCGTCCTATAACTCCGTCAAATATAGACGGTTTTGCAAAATTATTTTTATTTTTTATTCGAAAGGGGTTTATTCCGAAATAGTCCCAGTTAAATTTCGTATAGATCTGATGATGGGTTTCGGAGACAGACAACGGAACTCTTCAAAAAATGACAGCAAATCAAACGCAATCGCTGCTTTCGCATAAATATGCATTGTTTACGCAATCACACATAATAACATCACGTCTGTACACTCGAAAGGGTTACGCAAAATGTTTCAGTATATCAGGGTACCACATTTCCTATCAAAGTTAGTAGTAGTTACATATTTTTTCGCGACTAGAAGCTAGTCGTAGCACGTAGCACTCGTATTCAAGTTTGATTTATACATAAATATATTATTTCATTAAAAGCCGCACTGGTCGACCGATCCCCATATTTTACCCATATTTTATTAATACCTACGTATAAAATTTTATCACTAAAAATACAAAAATAAAAATCTATTTAACAAAAAAGAAACCAACTTCCAAAAACTCCCTATTAGCCCTAAAAAGTATAAAATAATACTAAATCGAATCTACTTAATCTTGAAAATCTAACATATATAACCTAACCTACCTAACCTATAACAAAATTTAACAATTTTTGGAGTCGGTGCCAAGCCCAACACGATAGATGACAACAATAATAATACGATAAGTTAAAACATAGTTATATGTTTTTAATTATGTATTTAATTACCTACGTAAACTGTGTAACAAAGTTAGCAGAATGATTTTATGCTCAGATTGGAGATACTTGGCTTGGCACCGGCTCCAAAAATTGTTAAATTTTGTTATAGGTTAGGTAGGTTAGGTTATATATGTTAGATTTTCAAGATTAAGTAGATTCGATTTAGTATTATTTTATACTTTTTAGGGCTAATAGGGAGTTGAAGTTGGTTTCTTTTTTGTTAAAAAGTTTTTTATATCATACAACTACCGCTCTAGGAATAATGAATGTGTAATGCCCAGACTCAAAACAACTATTTATGCATTACACAAATGTATGTACCGTGTGGTGATCGAACCCACAACACTTAAACTACGCCATCTATGCTGTAGAAGTATTAAACGTAACAACAAAATTATTTAAAACCTTATTTATTTTAACAATTCTCAATGTTTCTCAGTTTATCCTGAGTTTCAGTAACAGACAGAGCTTTTAAAATAATAGTTGTTAAATAAACTTCACCAAATCCATCCGAATTACTTTTATTATGATATCATAACAACTTCGTTGTTGCGTGTAATTTAAAAAAGGAGAAAAGTCTATCAGAATGAAATGAAAAAATAAAGTAATATTTGTCAACGAACGCGCGCTCAGCCGAGTGGCGAGTAGCAAAATAGGAACAGTACAATCGTAAACAAAATGATTTGCGGCTCACAAGCCACTTCGCTTTGTGTGCGGGAGTATCTCAATTTTTGCCAGTGTTCCGGGTAATATTCCCTTTGTTTCATCGATGAACCGCGGCTGCCACTTAGCGCCCTTTGTGCATTACGCGTCGGCCGCCCGAGGCGTCGAACCGACACTGGGCGGGCGCCGTATTCTTGATGATGTACCCACGTTGAAATATAGCTGACTTTTTGTACTCCCAATATTTCCCCTTTTTGTTCGGTAGCGATGATGTTACATTCTGCCACGTAGGCGCACATAAATCTGTTTTAAGAAAGATAGCTCTGAGGTATTTACGAAATAGCTATCCTATAATTTTAAAACGATTGTATTATTTTAAGAGCTTTGAAATGTCTTTGGAGAAAATTGTATTTATGGTTTATTGTCATAGTAATTCAATAGTATACAATAACAAGCGTATTCTTGTGAATAACTTCAAATAAAAGTATCTACCTTATCAGGTTCATATAGAAAACACCACACTTATATCTTTTTGACAAGCTAGGCAGAGATGTCTCAATTTACGGCACGTATAGCGTAATAATTTAAGTGGTCGCCTCGCCTCTGCTGAACTTTTGAGTGTTATGGGTTCGATTTTTACAATAATTTGTGTGATTCAATAGATAGTTGTTCATAGTTTAGGTGTTCTTTGTGTACTTTGAATGTTTGTGAAGTGTTGTGGTTTAAAAAACGTAGGAGTGCATCCAATTCAAAATCTTAAAAGTTTCAGATGCCAAATGAATCTCATCAATACTCATATTGCACCAATCGTATCCATACCAATCAACCGGATCATAATATGTGTTGCACAATACTTCAGTGCAGACATTTTAGTTGACTCATTCGGTCGACAGGTTCATTGTAGCGCAAAAATTTGCTGCACAACTTAATAAATAAAAAATTTGATAGAAAAATATGTATTTAAATACGTGTCGAAAAATCCGCCATGACACCTGGCTCTGAGGCTCTGGAGTGACACGTTTGTATCAGCAGCTGTCACCAGTACGCACGATTTACGGCTCACTCACACGTGAATATAATTAAATCGTCATACTTTTATTTGTTAAATAGAACGCACATATCTAAACATTGCACACGCTGATTTATTGTTACATTCTGTTCAACAGTGATGTGATTAGAAAAATGTGTGAAAATTACCTACGCCGTTAAATTGATCCGTTTTATTGCAGCACATAAATAGCGTTAAATCACTATTTATATTTATACACCGCATTACTGTCTTTTAAAGTTTAAACGCTTTTAAAGTTTAATTAAAACAAATATAACAGCACGGTAGTCGTTATGCAGCCGGTCCATTGGTGGTCAATCGAAAGTTTAAGGCAGGTGGAAATACCTCGTGTATTGATGCTCATCTTAGATAGGAGGTATTTTATAAAGTAGCAACTACCTAAATAAATCTAGATCTAAAGAAAGGCAGAGACTACAAATGTTTCTTTACGACGACTCTAAAGGTCTATTCGACATACTTTTTTACTTTATACACTCTCATCATATTTATCTGATACTAGATGTTCCCGCGGTTTCACCCGCGTTTATCGTTACTGCGCCGCCCCCGTGGGTCGTAGCGTGATGTTATATAGCCTATAGCCTTCCTCGATAAATAGGCTATCCAACACTAAAATAATTTTTCAAATCGAACCAGTAGTTCCTGAGATTAGCGCGTTCAAACAAACAAACTCTTCAGCTTTATAATATTACATAGTATAGATTAGCCCCATAAAGTATTTACATTGGTCAATAAGAATTTTACAAACTTGGTATGATGGTTGCTATTTTTGATAAGTGAAGACAATCCAAATAGGCCTAAGGTCAAGCAAGCAACTTCAACCCTAAAATATCATCGACTTTAGATGTGCAATTAAAAAAATATTGATGAAGTAGTTTGTATGAAGAACACAACGTTGTCAGTTTTATTCGTACTATTTGTATGAAGAACTTCATAAGTAAAGACACAATCCTGTCTAATATTATAAGTTTGTTTGTCTGTTTGTTTGTAACAAAGCGTAACAGCGCCTTAACTACTCAACCGATCATTATGTAATTTTATTTCCACGTTGTTAGTGGTGCAGAAAAAAACATAGGGTACCTTTGAAAAAGCACTATTTTTAACCTAACCTATATTTACGCGAGTGAAGCCGCGGGCAAAATATAGTATTTATAGTTTCTTGTTACCTCTTTTATTACATTATTCTCGTTATTCCCTTTAAAAACTACAAATACATTTCAGGCCATTTACTATTCACACCGTATTTATTTATTTTGTAAATTTATTCAAGTTACATCGAGTACATTAAACTAGGTATGATATAGACGTGTAGTATCCTCCCCCTGTAATATTATGAGTGAAGTTTATGCATGCATGATGAGTCGGTGTTAGTTGGCAACTGGTTATTTACCATAGCTTTGTGCTGTCATTACAATATGCTTCGGCATGCTGATTCTGTTATGAGTTGATGCCGATACTATTTGATTGGATGGTGGTGGAACAATTTACATGCTGCCGACACACACGTGCTTGCTTAATAACATTTTCGTGTGAATGGTTATTCCATGCATAGCTTTTTGTTGAAGGTTTACAGCATCAATAAGTATAATTTCAGAGTAAATTTAATATTTTCTTCAAATAAATACCCTACAAGTATTTGCTATATAGAAATTCTTAGAGAGGATATGTCATTTGTTCAGATCAATGACTCTGTATAGAAGTAATTTGTTGCTATCACAATGAGAAATGCTGTCATTTACTACGATCTTACATCACAGTCTCTACGAAGCTGCGACGAATGTTGATCACGATATCTTTGTTTAATTAAACATAATAAAACAATGGAAATGCCAATTCCTTTATAATTGAGAAATATCAATTTAGTTTTTCACTTATTAGAGTTCTAATTATATCCACCTTATATCAAAATTATAAAAAATAAAGTGAGTTATTTTGCAAGGTTGGTTTCCGCAAGTGAAATATCACAGTAAATAATAGAATAAATAAAAGCTGAGGCAATCATAAAACTCTCATAAAAGTAAATATCTGATTTACCACTATAATAAAGTCTAGCAATCCCGCAGAACAGACAGACTATAAGGCTACAAGTCAAATATATGGTGATAACAGCGTAGGACCGAGTACTCCCCAGACATATACATATAAAATAGATCACTGCGAAATCTCCTTTATGTGAACTTTGCCAAGTTTTTTTACTTACGACTATATGAATGCCAACGTTGTGATTTATTAACCCTTGTATTATATCCGGTAGTATTTCATACGATAATCTCATATATCTGGCGGTATGTTTCTTTACAAATAATACATGAGACACGAGACAACAGTCAGTGAGCCACATAATAACCTACTTGGAATTCAGAGTATTAGAAGATTACGTCGACGTATCACTTGTATTGAGTCGTAATAGCTACTGAATATCAGTACAGTTAACATTTTATTGACGTAAGCCCTAACGGATTATCCAAATGTTTGGATTGCCTTGTCTCTCCGTACATACATAATCCAGTTATGTGGGAGCTTCGTCTTAATTTACATATCGAGTGATCATCAATTCGGTACGTGACACAAATAAGATCGCGTTCGCTCTCGGCGCACATACCGTGCAATTCCTCTCGTGTCACCACTAGTTGCAGTCAATTATCTGATAAGGCACATCACCCTTCGACGTGCGACGTGCCGGCGGCGGTTCGTGTTGTCGCCCCCGTTGCCTAGCAACCAAGTCAACCTTCCGATCAAACCACAAACGAAATTATTTCTTCCTATTTATTCCCTTTATCATCCAATTAAAAGTCTCGGCTGTACAAAATTGATTTGTTGGTTGAATCAACCTTCTGTAATACAATTGTCTGGCCACCGAACGTCTGGCGGGTTTTAATTTCCTTGTAGGTTAGTGTCAAAAGAACTGGCGGATATTATTGCACAGCCGGCAATTGAGAGTTATGTGCAATTTTATTGTTTAAATTGTGGATAACCAGATTTATTTTGGGTTTAGTTTTAAAGCCAAATAGCTTATATAAAAATTTGTTAGTGTAAAGTGCGCTTGTTTATGAAATCATTATCCATAAACACTAATTCCATTGATGTGTATCGTTAATTATGCACAAACCAAATGCATAATTTATGCATTGGCTCATGTTCGTGGAAACTACTCTCTCTAAATAACATTATCTGCTAATTCCTGCGAAAGCTCAAAATCGATGGCAATTGCTGCTCGCGGATCAAATAAGCCTAAACGTACATAATTCCGTATATATAGAAATGGTTAACAATTTGATCGCGGGTTATTAAATATTTACACACTGATTTGGCATTTATAGAAATTCTAATATTTATCATAATTCAGATGAGCCAACGGATAATTTGGCTTATTTTTGCTTTAATCTACAGATATAACAACCACAAGTCACCTAAACATAAACTCGAATAAATAAGTATCCACTAATTTACATATTTTTGCTTTAATCTACAGATATAACAACCACAAGTCACCTAAACATAAACTCGAATAACACTGGATAAAAAGATTTAGAAAGTACTTTCAGATTTTTCAATAGTATAACGACCAAAAGCTAGAAGCGTACTTCTTAATAATGAATAGCGAATGAATGCAACGAAGACAGCTTTTTAACTTTAAATCGCATCTACTATGTCAATCCCAGTTAAATCCACTGTGATGTAGACAAATACAAAGGTAAACAAGTAAAACCCAAAAGCCCATGGTAAAATCGAAAGAGCAATAGTGTCCAAAACTCTTTGTGGCCAAATTGGGAGCGGTCATGGAATTGAGTTAGAACGGTATCGCGTATTCGGACGTTCGGAGCGCGCGGGCATTTCGACCCTTTGTCGTGTCATCAAACTGCAAATTGGCAGTTTCTACCGTTCGGTCCAGCACTGGGAGATAGCTGTGGGCGATACCCGGCACAAATATCGGCGCTTTACAAATAAAACATGCGTTTCAATCGTTATAAATAGTGGCGTCTGGTGGCGTTAGCGCGGGCAGGCAACTATGGCCCTGGTAGTTATTGTTACGTGCACCTTTATCTGATGAATATAATTAGTTAACGGATCAAAAGCCAGTAATGGTTTAAATATGAATTTGAATTTTATAAGAAATTTACTTATTTATACATACTGTGATTTTGAGTACCTTGATTGCACGAATGGCACAGTGTAAATGGTTATCTAATCATTACTTTCGTATTGTGGGTCCAAATACGGTTTTGGGTTGGTTCATTAATACATAGTCAGTTGCAGCATTATATAACTGTGTTTAGTAGACGGCAATAGACTGGCTTTCTTTAGCATGGGATCAACTCATAATTGGTGCAATGTGAGAGTGAATATGTGGATATATCTTCGGCTTTGAGCTATGAGTCGAATGAATATTATCTTATTAATATTTATATATAAGAAGAAAGTAGCAGCACTCTTTTTGGACTTAAGCTCAGCATTTGACACAGTAAGCCATTCGTTACTATTAGAAAAACTAGACTACTATGGAGTACAGGGTAAGTCTCTGGAACTTCTGACATCATATCTTAAAAATAGAAAAATGTTTGTAGAAATAAAATCTTGCACTAAAGAACCAGATTCTTCACATGATAATGCACTTTATGAGAAAACACATAAGTCACACATATCTCAAATAAATGCCGGTGTACCCCAAGGTTCTATATTAGGACCAATATTCTTTCTAACATTCATTAATGATCTTATACAATATGTAACTAAAATAATTGGCGACTCTACTCAGTTGGTTATGTTTGCTGATGACACAAATGCAGTAGTATCCGCCGATGACATAAACACTTTGAATGTTAAGGTCAATGAGACATTAGACACTTTTTACAAATGGTTTACTGTGAACAGCCTTAAAGTTAATATTAGCAAAACAAACGTAATACTGTTTCGTTCAACTGCCAAAAATAATGAAAGGTTGAATAGTAAAATTGACGGTGAAAGCGTCACCCAAACCTCGGTAGTTAAGTTTCTAGGAGTATACATAGACGATAGACTAAATTGGAAGTCAGAATTAACACATATAGAAAATTCAATTAGTTCAGCCTGTTATGTACTCAGAAGTCTTAGAAATGAAATTAGTATAGAACATTTAAAAAAGGTATACTTCGCGCTAATTGAGTCCAAATTAAGATATAGCATACTTTTTTGGGGAGGAAGTTATGAGTACAATATTCATAAGGCGTTTGTTGCCCAAAAAAGAGCAATCAGAACAATCGTAAGGATTCAGCATCTAGAATCATGCAGACCACATTTTAAAGAGCTTAGAATATTGACAGTTCCATGTTTATACATGCTAGTACTATTCACTCATTTGAGAAAATATGTTCATGAGCATGAAAGTCGAGAAGAAGGAAAAATAAGGGAGAGTACAAGAAGGAAAGACCTGCAAACTAACTATATACCTAGTCTTGATATTGTGAAACATAGCGCCTTTTATAGATCGGTTAAGCTTTTTAATAAATTGCCTGTCGATATAAAATCATTATTGTACAAAAGGGACTTTGAAACTGAGCTCAAGCGGCACCTGTTAAAAGAATGCTATTACTCCATAAATGACATGTAAAAATTATAATTTATTTTTAACTTGACATGATATATTATGGACTGATTCTGACATTCTTATTTATATTTTATTTTGACATGGCAATTAACTTATTAATTTATTTTTAATTAGATAAATATGTAATTTTGATCACAATTGAATTAGTTATTTGATGTAATGTTAATTTTATTGAAATAATTATTTGATTATATTAGTATTATAATTATTGTTGTATGTTCACACACAATGTAAAATTGTTATTGAATAAATAAATATGAATATGAATATGTTTAATATTTATAAGTACTAATATACTGTAGCAGTTACGTTAATGACACCTAGACAGATATAATTTTATTTATGTTACACAGTCCGTTATTTTTACTGGCCAAATATGGGCTGATTCCAAATAAAGGAAAACTTTATTAAGGAACCCTCCGGTGTTTATCTTTGGTCATGAGCTGAACATTTTACACATAGACAGACACATACATAGACTCATACCTGTTTTCCTGAGGGGATAGGCAGAGAGAATATCGACTTGCTAGTGCTAAACAATTATACAAAATTACTTATTTGGCGTCATATAGGTAAGACTCAAGGCTCATTTCGAAAGCATATAATTATGTATATATATTATTAGACTAATTTTAATTTTATTATAATTTTGTGTATTTTTGAAGTTGTTCGGACGTTTATAATTCAATCAACGCGTAAACAGCTAACGAATTTAGATATAACCTGATACATTGTACAATATTTTTATCTTGGTATGCGTTCACGTGGGTTATAAGGACAAATGTACATCTAGTTAGGCCGTTATAATACTTACAAGCATTATTGTATCTATTGATGTTTTAACAAAAATTTATCTGGTACAAAAGATTTTTAAGTGTCGTATTGAAGAAGTAGACACACTGTCCACGTATATTCGCGTCGTTTTTATATCAGCTTTAACATCCCCCTCTACGGGTCAGTCAACTGTCGTTCCGAAACTTTGCAGATGCCAACGCGATGTAGAAATACAAGTTTTGCAGATTATCGGTAGTGAAGCCGGCACTTAATGCATGCTCGAATATTTTGACTATAATTATGCCCTATAATTACTAAATCGTCGATTTAACTATATATCTAACGATACGCATTTATTTAGTTGTTTTATTAGTTAATTTTAATGATAATAATTATTAATCTGTCTATATTATAGGGTAATGAATATAATGCTATAATATCAATTAAAATTGGCTTTAATTTTCATTTGTATCAGGGGACGTTAGAAAAACGCAGGCTCAGGTATTAATAAAATCAGGTCATTAGCATGCTGAGTTTAGAACAGTTGATGATCGTGATCTTCCTTGCATTTTTGTACAATATAGAAATTTTTTATACAACTAAGGTGGTAAACAAGCATACGGCTTACCTGATGGTAAATGGTCACCGTAGCCTATGGACGCCAGCAACACCAGAGGCATCACTTGTGCGTTGCCGACCCTTTAGGAAAGGAAGTGGGAAGGAGAAGGAGCGGGAAGGGGGAAAGAGGGTGATTGGGCCTCCGGCACTCTCACTCGACGAACGAAACACAACAGTAGGAATACTGCTATTTCACGTCGATATTCTGGGTAGTCCTTCCCCGGTCGAGCTGGCCCATTCATGCTGAAATCAGCGAGGCTCTGCTACTCACATAATCAGATTATTATTAAAAACATATTTTGATACATGCATCACAATCTTGTATATATCCGTTTCCTGCACCGAATCTAAGCCAATTTTCTTAGAACTTTTATTTACATACATTTAGAATATTCGCTACGCTCAGTTTTAAGTCTATAATTTAATATTCTCACTTTAACAGTACCGGTATCATCGCTTGCGTGGACTATGTACTTATTTCCGAAGCATATCCGCATCATGCCACAATAATTTAACCGACGTAATACCCCAAAACTATTACCTAGGCTACCTACGGTAATCAAATTCATGCCTGGCCTAATAACACATCTCTATAGTAGAAAAGAATCATGTCAATTGAAATAGTAGTTATCGAGTTATGAGCACCCAAACCTATAAACAGACACAGAGTCGTATTTTATAATATGTAAATATACTTTTGTAGTAGATAAGTAGTATACGGAAAATCCTACAATTGACATAGAATGTAATGCACATATCCATGCATGCGTGTAGCCACAATTAGGGGGGTACTTCGCCATACTCTATGAAAACATGTCACAGCACTAGAATTTAAATTAATCAGAGTCAGAAATTGGTAGAGCACTCTGACAGAGGCACACATACACTAGGTTTATTAGTAAAGCACATGTGGAGCGCCCGGTTACTAATGAAAGCCGATGAAGTGCGGCGCGCACATCATCCTCCTGTATTTACCAGTTACCTGGCGAACTGCACTGGCACAGGTTAATTAAATTTTGACACGAAACCCGCGGCCAGTGCTCCGTTCACGTGAAATGTCAATATGGATGATATCTAACTAAATTGTAGCAGGTACGGTTTGCTGCAAGTTTATTTTTGCTCCAGTTCCGAGCACCATGCTGCTGCGAAACTTCTGTAATGTTGCAGTCATATCTGGGTAATGTTCACTACTTCGCTCCAGTTTAGTTTAGTTAGACAATAAACATTCTCAATTTCTAGCGAACATTTTGTTTTCGAAAATAAAGTTCCAAGTTAATGAGCTATTTAATTGTACGTTTATGTTCTAGCTTGCTTTTGTGTTAGTCCTGTGTTTACGAACATGCGGTATTTATTTTACGAATTATTTTAAATATAAATAGTAGGTAAAATATACATGTAGAGGATTTTCTTACTTGCATACAGTATTGCAATAAACCAAATTAATTTTTATCCTAAATATTGTAGCGACTTGAGTTTTCAGTAATTTTGTATACAATATGAAGAACAATGAAAGTGGAACTAAAATTTCTTAATTCAGATCGACGTAATTGATATATCAGTATGCCCAGGCTAGTCAAAACGAACAGTAACTAATACACCGCTATGATTCGTACAAGGGCTAGGGTAGACCTAGCCCGTGACACTACCTAGTTATCCTATTGCAACAAAAATTCAGAACTATTTAAGCACATACATTACATACACACAGATTACAGGTTCATTGACATCATAACGAATAGAAGATATCATTATCATATCTATTGAATAGACACCAAAGGCATTAAAAGCATCGACCACTTCATAGCACCACTGAGTCAATAAACGAATATGACGTAGCAAGATATTTACTAATTGGAAGTACTCATGACGGTGTACATTTAAGGGAGGGATCACGGGAAGCGTTTACGGACTCATGTTTACGAATAACTTTATGAGCGAAGTTGAGATAACGTCGTCCCGTCAGAACCCGCATCACTCCGCAACTCTTTAGTTTTAACGCTTAACACGAAGTCATACAACTTCCTGCCGCTTAACTTTGTGTTCTTGTTGGGAAATATAAATCTTGTGCCGTCATTTTCAACAAGAATTTTAGATGAAATAAAATTGTTTGTAGTAGTTTTTAGTGGTCGCCTCGTCATTGCCGCCGCGCCGAATGTTGTGGTTTCGATACCCACACGGACGAAAAATTGTGGTAAGGTAGTACAAGTGTACTTGTAATATTATAACCTTTTCTTTCGCCAGCTATGTTTTAAATTCCATGTGTAAGAGGACCAACTTATTATCATTTACCGATCACAATTAAGATATTACAAAGCTTATTTTTAAATTTCAGTTAAACACCCCAAGTATTTGATCAAGTATAGATAGTTTTAAGTCCTAAGTAAATAGTTGATACGCAGTGACTCTATTTCTCTTAAAACTATATTTATTGAATATCTATATATATAGTAATATTGTTAATGTTTCGCTGTCTTTGCCAGAAATTTTCATATGTCAGACATGTCTTTGTAAAGTTACAAATACATTATTTTTGTAGTTGTATGTTACAAAGAGTTTTTCTAAACATGTGAATATTTTATCAAACGTCGTATCTTTCAAAATTTATAACATAAAGTAGATTAAATTTAAAACATAAATCTTATATTTATCCGCACATCTTTCTACAGATACATATGTTTAAAAAAGTATCGAACCCTCTTCGGTTAGATACTTTAAACTGTGTTAAAGTTTGTTAAGAAACAAACTTTAAAACAGTTTATTTTAAAAGGGGTTTACCTTATAAAATAAAGTGAAAAAATAAAAAAATGTATGTGATACGTTTCCGTACAAGTCACTCATTTAAAATTAAAATACCTTTTACTTACGCGTACTTTAATTACTTATGGTCGCATGAAGACTCCTCACGACTGCCAAAAATATTCGAAACCATGCGATACGAGTAAATAAAATGTACAACCACTATATATATATCGCGGTGATATTTATAGTAAAAACGGTTAAACTTATTGGAAATAAGTATGTTTGAACGCGCTAATCTTAAGAAGAAGCAGTGATAGACTACGATGTTTAAATATTTATGAATTAAAAGATGGTCTATCCGGCTATTGAAGAAGGATATAACTTATACAACATTATGTTATGAACATACGGCAATAATTAGTACCTACTTATAAACGATATTTAAGAAAATTCGCTGAGTTTGCTTATTGTGTCTCGGGACAGTGATAGAGCTGCATTTGATACTTGTCTCATTATGATATGATTGATTCTTAGTCGATTTTAGCTACAGTGACTAGTCGTAATAAAAATGCGGTTCTTTCTTGATTATTTTTTTTCGTTGAGAGGCCAATTTGTGTTTTAAGTTGATTGCACGGTTTGTGTCAAGATCACACCTGCATTCTTCGTCAAAAATAAATACATTTGTTTGCATGAAAGATTCGCTTTCAATTCGTTTGTTTGCACGAAAGATTCGATTCGATAAAAATGAAAACATATTTAGGGCTTTAAGCTGCCATAAGACAGTTACTTCGCCATTATAGTCCGCTTGCTAATACGGCATTTCTTATCGATCACGATTTAACTGCAGAACATAGAATTATCAGTGTAACCTTTTGCGATCGCCTCAATCATTTTTTCTAAAAATAAACCACCTTGGACTATAAAAACACAAATTACAACCAGCTTACCCGACCGCAATATTTGTATAATATGTCATTATTGTATAGATTATATCACGTTACGAGGCGTCCAGTCCAGTTATTGTCATAAATCAATCGCGCGGACCTAAACAAACTCGTAGAGCGTGCAAACAGATCCCGCAATATAAAAGAATGATAATGTCCAAGCAAACTTTCTTCCCTCTGCGCACCAAGATTAAAGGCCAGCGTCATATACATGCCTGTTTATGCTTTTATATATTTGTGTGTACGAATATAATGAAATACTGCCATTTGGGTTAGTGGTGTAGGCGAAAATGTTTGCCACCATCTCTTAAAGTATTCTTCTTGCATGCGCGAGAATGAGGTAGCACGTTATGGAGTGTAAAGCTTTGTATTACATTTTAAGTGATGATCGTGCACCTCCAAATCAAACTAAAACACCAGATCCAAAGTTTTCTATACCAATTAATTGCCTTAAACTAAACTCCATTAACCTTTAAAGGTTCTATAGCCTCGTGATGAAACAGAGCACACCCTATAATGCCTTAAGCAAATACCATCTACAGACCTTCAGCATGATGTCTGTGCGAGATACGTCTAGCAGCGGCCCTTCTTCTTCTTTTCCTAGTACATAGGTCTTAAATATAAGTGACCATTGTAGACATGTTACACTTCTACTTTAACCTTTCGAGCTTATAAAGGCGTAACGCTATTAATTAAACATGTAAACTTAGGGACCAATATTGTATGTGTGCCGCAAACATGTGGGTTGATTTCAAAACGGGATATTTTAAGAACCGTTTACTGTCTCGCTACTAACGTTCGGTCTGCCGAGTCGTAAATGTGTATAGAGTTTATGATAACACTGGGGTTTTAGTTAAACTTTACTGCCATAGTGTTGCTATTGCTTATTTTATTAATTCAAGCGCGTAGACGAATTAAATTGGACTATAACAAAATCCTGGTCAAAAGCATGCTTATTTTTGGCGCTATCAGATTATGTAGCGAGCTAGTTGTATTATCGCCTAAATACTAAACTATTCAGAAATAATAATCTACTGAATATTTGTTCCTTAGTTTTATAATATAGAACACTCTCTTTGTAAGAAATGTGGCAACAATATTGCATCAATAGTATCGTCCTTATAACACAATTGGGAGAAAACACTCTGCCTAATACTAAGGGGACATACATATGTATATACGTGACTGTTATGTTTAGCAATTGCCCTTTATATTATAACGCTGAATATATCAGTTATCCTAAAACCGGCCTCGATGAGAGCATTCAACAAATTTTAATATAGGTATAATGTAATATTATCAAAAACATACAATAATACAAACTTTTATTTGTATTATTGTTTGTCTGTATATTTTATAGAAATTAAAAATGTAAAACTACTGCACCGATTAAAAAATGATTATACCATCAGAAAGGTTCTTTATCCAAGAGTAACATAAGCTACATATCACGCTGCACGCTACAAGTCATGAGAGGGGATCATAAACATGGGTGAAATCACGGATAACTAGTCTACACTATCTATATTAAATTATAAACAGGACAGATTTGATTTTTAGTTTGTTTGTTTGTAGGGATTTAGCTCAAAAACTACCAAAACGATTTTAAAAATTATTTTACCATTAAAAAGCTATATTATCATCACCGAGCATATAGACTACATTTTATTTGAAAAATAACATTTTTACTAACATAACCTAACCTACGTTTATGCGAGCGAAACCGTGAGCAAAAGTTAGTATTAAAATAAAATCAAAAATGTATTACTGTACAGCAAAGTTAGACCTGTACCTATATTCTGAACATTAATGTAAATAAATAAGTTCCAAACGTGATTATTAATTGTATAACTTTTGGAAGGTACAAATTGTATCATTAGTATGCCTTTAAAGCTGTAGGTAATACTCACCCGTACTTGTAGTCCAGACTAAATCCAATTACCGCGCGTCGGCTCAGACCTACGATACAGACCAAGGAATTACATAGCTCTGCCAGATATACACTGATTATTTCTGACTATTTTAATTCTGTGCTTGTGGATTTTGTGTGGCCAAAATAAAATTTAACTTTATATCAAAAAAGAGATGCTGCTATGACAATTTGTAGAAGAGATGTTTATTATAAATGCAATTTAAATTAGATTTAAAAGTATTCCCGGCGACCCTGCAATAAGGCTCTACTTAATAGGAATTGGCAGAATAGATTTATTTAATTGTTGTAGTACTCAAATACTAATATAAACAATTGAAAAACATACTGTTTTAAATATTGACTTTAACTTTGATAAAATCATATGCTTATAACATTAAATTGCTTAGAAATGTTTTGATTTTATTTTTAGCAAATCGGAATTAATATAATAAATTGCCACTGATGCTGAACTCGCAAAGTATGGTATTATTTCAAAATAAATGTGCTACATGCTGCTGTGTTCTAAAACATTAAATTAAATTTCGTACATTTATGAATTTTTAATAGCAAAGTTTCTATTTCAAGTTTCAGATTTATTAATGACTTACGGCAGGATATTCGAACAGAATGTTGTATATAATATAGCGGTAACTGCTTCCGTGGCGCAGCGATAGTGAATGCGACTGCAGTGCATGAGGTCTCGGGTTCGAATCCCGGGTTGGGCCAACAAAAAGGTATTGGGTTTTTCTGTTAAGATATCTCAATTAGTCTTCCGGAGTTAGGAAGTCGGCGGTGTTAGACACCCCCGTGCCTTGGAAAGCACTTAAAGGCGTTAGTCCTGCGCCTGATCTCTCTCCGGTCGTGTCGGATTGACCATCCCATCAGATCAGGCGGGTTAGGGAACAGAGAGTGCACTTGTGTTTGCGCACACACTGGTGCACTATAATATCTCCTGCGCAGATGGCCAGTCTCCGTTAAGATTGGCCGCCGTGACCGAAAATAGGTCTGGAGGACATTATATAATATAGCGGTGATCAAACATTGAGGTACTCTATATAGTAAAAACAAAAGCCTTACATTGACTTTATTATTATAAGCAAGTCCAGAAAACTGAATCCAAACACTTATAAAAGATGACAGTTCTAAACATATATTGACGTTATACTTTTTTTGGCACACTCTGACTCAGTTAATGTAAATTAGATAGTTTATAATAATAATAAAGTTTATTGACCATTTTCAAATATTGCAATATATGGGTATACAGTTTATACCTGGTAAAATTACTGATTAGCTACAATTAGACAGTTTGTAAAAGTTAAATAACAATCCACTAGGACTACCACTATTTTTTGGATATAATAGTCAAAATTGTAAAAACATTTTTCTTTCATCTGCAAAATGAAAACAGCAGCTGTAGTGTTCCCGTGGAGTAAGGTTCGGTAGCACTTCTAGTAAATTGCTCACGCTGGAGGCTCTAAATGCAGCGGCTGGCGTCGGGTGGCGGCCGAGGCGTGAACACTCCAGTCGAGTGGCCGCGCGTGACTATCGACTGCTTCCATCAGCCTCCATGTAATCTGCATTGAAATTTTAAAATGCCTTTTAATTTACTACATTTGAATATTTCAGTGAACATTCATTGGCAAACTTTCATAGCTATTTTGAAAGGCACTTTTCACAAAAGGACTACTACATTATAAGTCCAAAAGCATTTTAGGCTTAGTAGCGGTATAATAGTAATTGGGTTGAAAGAACTAGTGAAAATTTCCGTGACAGTTATAAAAGCAAATTTAAATAATTACTTAAAAGGAATACCTAAACGGTGATTTTAAGATTTAAAAAGGCATTTATTACAGCTCACTGTCTCGTAAAATGATAAAGCTCAACATTTTACGATATCCGAATTCCAAGTACCTACTTCTAACATCACGGAGAACAGCTCTTAGCTAAGGCTTATTAAAATTAAAATCATTATAATATAAATATAATCCACACCAATTTTAAAAACGTTGTATTTATCTGAAATCCGATTCTAGTACCCCTAAATGTCATTGGTTATCAGTAAATAATGCTTGTTACATTCAAGCATCAACAATACCTGGAAAACATCTATTTCGGCAATGTCATTATTAACGTCGCAAATAGCATTGACACATCCACACGAAATGTGCTGATGCATCACGAAATTATGGTTTCAAGTCACGATCGTATTGGTTGTGAGCTTTCGCATGTACGTTCCATCAATCAACCAAATTTAATATAATTGAATAAAACATCATTCACAAGAGACTTTTGAAAAATAAAGTAATACGTTATGTAATATGTATATACGCATGACGTTCAGTTCACGAAGTAATTAATAGATCGTTTCGAGATCGTGTCGTAATTGGACGACTCTCGAGTCTTGAATTGATTGCTTCATATAAAAAGGTGTTGATAGATGCCACCACGAGGGCTTTTGAATATTAATGGATGTCATTGAACAGGTTTTGTCTGCTCCAATATAAATGACTATAGATATGATGGAGAATCAGTACCGTACACTGTTATACAGTATACACATAACTATATAACATGGCAATTGTAACGAAGTATGATGTTTTCACATCAAAGGACGATGCGTGAAAGCATCCCCCCAACTCTATATCGACCAACGGATTTGAAATGTATCTGAATCAAAAAATCTTAGTAAGATAATATTTTTTTACTATGGCGACATCTCTCAAAAGTACGGGATATAACAAGAAAATCATGTTTTAATATTATTATTTTTGGCACAAAATAATATAATTACCTATTATCTTTGTTATTTCTATACCTAGTCTTGCCATAAATATTGTTACAAGGAAATTATTTTTCTATTGTTTAAAACATTAATTACTTTAATGTGTGTTAGTTTACATTACTATAATACATTAAAAACATTAATATAATACATTAAAAATATATGAATTCAAATCTCATTTAAAATGACTTCCATTTCCATTGGCTTTAATAGAGTCCTTTAAACGTTGAGGCCAGTTATCGACACACGCACTCTCTCCATGGGAAAATTCTTCACTGCCAATCTTATGGATTGTTTTAGCGACTTCAAATTATCATGGCGTGTACAGCATGCCATACTCTCTAAAACCCACCATAAATTATGATACAGCGGATAAAAACAAAGAGCAAAAGATTGTTTGTCACAGGATTTTGTTTCCAGACATCTTGGATTAGATCATATGACTAGAGACAGCGTTCTCGAGAGCTACCTATTAATCCCAAAACAGATTTTCAGAAATGACGAGAATACAAAAGCCATTTTGATCTGTGATGGAACGTATATATACGTAGAAAAATGCGATGTTTTTCTTTCAATGTGTAAGTTATAGCCATCATAAATTTAGGAACCTGTTAAAACCATTTTTGATAGTGTGCAGTGATGGATACATTTTTTAATTTTATTTTGCTCGTCAAAATGACCACACTGCACTAAGCAGTCGTGTGGTCTAAGAGCAGTGGCCTCCACACCGCCCTCATAGCAGCCGAGGCGAATAGATGTAATGGGCCCATACACCGCAACTACTTCTGATGCGTCAATAATGCAATTAATAATGAATAACGAAGAACATGCACTGCATTGGTTTATAAACCCTGGTGACGTCTTCATTCTAGATAGGGAATTTCGGGACAGCATCGTGGATATAGAGTCATACCAATATGAAGCCCATATGCCTCCCTCAAAGGATCGGAATGTTACCCAATTGTCTACTGACCAGGCAAATAAGTCCCGCTTAGTCACAATTTGCTGATGGGTAGTGGAAGCGGTGAATGGTAAATTAAAAAACAGATTTAAGTTGTTAAGACAGAAATATTTTAATAAAACTTTACCTTTAACATGTTCACCGATTTTAAAATTGGTGCGGCCATAATAAATGCAGTTTATCGTTCCGCTATAGATAATGTGCACGCTCCTGAGATTCTTAACATAATCCACTCTCAAATCAACACACCTAATCTATCGAATGATTATGTACAAATAAAAAACTTAAATTGACAAAGAGTGGCTTTTGTACCAATGGAAACAAATATTCCTCATTTTGAAGAATTTCCTCGTTTGTCCGAAGGAGATGTTTATCATTTTGCTTTAGGAAGCTATCATGTCAAGCTTGCGAAATTATATTGTGTGAAACACTTATGCAACGATGCCACATTGAATTATACAGACAAACTGAGCTGAGTGATTTACATTTATGTAATACTAGCTTTTGCCCGCGGCTTCGTTCGCGTTAATTTAGAATTTGAGAATCAATTCGGGTTGTACTCTACTTGTAATAATATAATTAAATCATGATTCGAAAGAAACGTGGCGCCATCTATTATCATAAGAACGTTTTTGTTTTTTTCCTCAGGAACAATAATTTTTTTCGGGATAAAAGGTAGCCTAAGTCCGTTTCGGTACACCTGACAATGTATATGCAAAATTTCAGGATGATCGGTTCAGTGGTTTAGGCGTGAAAAGGTAACAAACAAACAAACTCATTTTCGCTTTTATAATATTAGTTAGGATTAGGATACTACAAAGAAATGTGTGGTTGGTCCGACGTCGAGTACAATCGCGACATGTAAGGTCACGCATTTATTATTCATATATTTTAATAGATCGTGATTATCCTCGTGATTTACTATCGCTCACTGGTATTGCACATGAAATCGAACTGTAGGAAGCTGCGAACATATAATTTCGATTGTGTGGTACATGGGGCTATGGCATTACATAGATTATAATCTTCGATCAACAATAGCAACTAGATATCGGGTCACGTACAAAATCAAAGCTAAATGCTGTCCGCGTGACAATACGTATACAGCTACATTTATTTACTAACAAACGGAGAGAAAAGTTTTAAAACAGTTTTAAATTCAACCTAATTGCAATCATGGCACCTAGTAATAAAGTCACAAATCTTCAAAATATCATCTAATACTTACGATCATTCGTCGCATAAAACGAGCAAAGCAATAAATTATTCCTGTCACTAACAAATGAAAAGACATGTTAAACAAAATTTTGTGTGAAATCAACCTTAAACGGCAACAAATAAAGTACTTTTGCCCGTTATTGCCGTAAGAGCTACAGCGTTTTGTTTTTTTTATTTTAGTTATAAAAGTTTGTGCGTGTGTTGGCGAGCCTTGGCCAAACATTTGTAGCGGTGGTTTAAAATCGGTAATTTTGTTCAAAATTTGATATTATTTGTTAGTTTAAAGTTTAAAATATAACTTATTCTTCATTTAATTACCGAAAACAAGATACTTCGGCCGTTAAATTGCTTTTTCGGGCATTATTTTTGAATACACACAGCGGGATTGTGAGACGTGTTTACATTGGCTGAGATTCAAGCTAACTAAACATAATAAGAGCTCACGTCTCAAGTGCGCTGTTATTTACCGAGACGTATTTTTTGTGACTACCCGATATGTAGTTGCTATTGTTGATCGAAGATTTTAATCCACCGGCAGAACTGGTCAATTAGGTATATAATAACTAGATGTTCCCGCGGTTTCACCCGTATTTATCGTAACTGCGCCGCCCCCGTGGGTCGTAGCGTGATGTTATATAGCCTATAGCCTTCCTCAATAAATAGGCTATCCAACACTAAAATATTTTTTCAAATCCAACCAGTAGTTCCTGATATTAGCGCGTTCAAACAAACAAACAAAGTCTTCAGCTTTATAATATTAGTATAGATTAATGATAATTAAATATTGTTAAAATAAGTAGGTAACACAACAATTGGATTTACAATGTTGGGCGTCGCACGGCGTTCAGTGCATGTATATAGCTTCATAACAGCCTATAATATTGTTATTTTAATTTTTGTAACAAATTGGAAGTAATAAATAAATCATTATATTTGTTTTCTTTTCTATATATGTATAATACCCCATGGATTTTTAAGTTAAAACTGGTATATAATCTTTTAATAGATCCTTAAGAACCTACTAATACATACAAAAAATCTGTTGGATATTAGCTGATAATTCAACCTATATATTGTATTACGTTCAAGAACTTCAAGAAAAACAATTTCATTTGTTTATTTCTTCTTACCTTTTATTATTTAAAAAAGCATTTTAATATTAATACCAAGTTATTTCGCAAAGTTTTTGTACTAATAAAAACTCGTTAAATCTCAATTCGTACACTAAAAGAAACAATAGTTATTGTTCACATTTCAGCTCATAAAAGTATTTAAAATAAATTCAAAGTTGTTTTATAAACTACTTATTCAGCGCAAAGGTTTTATTCAAGTAACAAATTACACAAATATAAAATAGAGCATTTAATAAATTTTCAAAGAGTTGAACCACAATTTTCCCTTTGAATAACTTCTGCCTCAGAGATAGAATATTCAGACATTTGTTTTATTAATATTTTATACGAAACCGGAGCCAATTTTCTTTGATGAATATTTCACTTAATGCTGTTAAGCTTTATGGAGTGTCTATCTAGATAGTTCAAACGCTGATGGCAAACATTAGTCAGAAATATCTATCCAAACTAGTAATGGACATCAGCGAGTTGGCACACACCGCAGGGAATAGACGTGACTTTCCAAATTCCAACTATCCCGTAGAGCTTTATATTACGAGCAGTCGGCGCCGCCGACGTACTTTGAACATTAAACAGCTGTATTAATTTAGCGGCTCTTCTGCTGACGTACCTGCCCGCTTATACATACATTACGGTTCGCGAACTCCAAACATATCCACTTATAACGCGAAACTTTGGACGGTAGATGAAATTACTTTTAGTTATAGTACATTACCAGTTCACTAGAACAGCCTAGGGTGATGCAAAGATTTTAGCTTTTTCATCACAATATAGGTATTCTAAATAGAAAAGCATTCGAAACTAAAATGTAAATTCTAAAAAGGCTAATTTTAGTTTGGTACCGTTTTTTTTAATTAGTTTCATTGTGTGCATATTCTATCTATGCAATAGCATCCCCTAGCTACCTAGTGTTTTAATTTACGACAGCTAAAATGAAATCCATGCATTTGAAAATCCGTAACAATGAAATGCTTTTAAATCCATTAAACAGTGAAGTACATTGATCAAAGGGTCTGCGGCGGGGTGAGCGGACGCGTCCCGTCGGTGTCCCCGTGCGAGCGCGTCCGGCGGCCCGCCACTCGTCCGCACCGCACGGAACTCAATCATTAGTGTGCTCACTCAATGTGAAAGCGATTTTATCCCCGACGACTCCGCCCCTTTGAAACTGACGCAATATTGTCGAAAGCAGGAAAACATTTTACGAGAAAAAAAAATATTGCTCGAGACGCTGCGAAGAAAATGAGGACGGAATGCCAGTAGGCAATCGAGCGAACGAGTCTCGGTGGCAATATGCTTCCGCGTTTGCGTTATCGATGATGCTGCCGGCAGACCTGTTCCCGCTGTAAACGTAAACGAGCACCGAGCGGGTTACTCATACCTCACTCTCATCGCCCGCGGTTGTAAACTCGAGCGTCTGAAACAACTTCGTTACAGCTCCGCTCTGTTTTGTTTCTGGCCTGCAATATTAGTTTTAGTCAAAAAGCTATTTTTCAACCGCCGTCGAAAGGCTTGTAAAGTTTTGTAATTTAGTTAATTCGTACTCAGCGTTTCGTGAATTCCTTATTTCACGTTCGTAGATTGAAGATACCGACGCACCTCTTGTAAAATATAGCCGGCCGAGCTGCCTCGATTGTTAAAACAACATCAATCGAGAATTCCCTAAAAATGATTGGGGCTCGAGTTTTTAAATTAATTTACTCAGACTTGAATATGAAAATAAACCTGTCTGTTCTCATTAAGAAAGTTTTACAAATAGAAATAAGATACTCTCAGAATCAATTAAAACAATTTTAGCTTTAATAACATTGGCGAGGTGAGTGAACGATTTGTTTGTGTGCAGGTGCTGATGTTCCCGGAGGAGGGCTGGGCTCGCAGCGCCTCTTCCTCGTACTGGACGCTGCAGCCGTGCTGGTGGCGCCGCTCGCGCTGCAAAGTGGTCGAAGTCGCTGGCACTAGAAGGTTAAATATATTTTCTTCCAATTCAAAACATATACGTAGTACATACAATATTATAATTAACAAAGACTTAGGGCAAATATTCTAACATTTTCAAGTAAAAGCTTCATCCAAAACAATTAGATCATAAACTGTATAAGTCAAGCGTTAAGTGAATAAAGGTTTTACACAAAAAAAATCACAACACAAATTTCCACAAAGTGGGGATTTAAAGTGAAAAATATAATTAAACGCTTGAACAGCGCGGAGAGGAAACATTATATCATGTTTGTAGCACATTAACGTGCTTTTCGCAATTAACTGCGGAGGTTCAGGTGAGCCCGCTAAGCCGGTGTTTGACAAACGGCGGGAAGTGGCGCCACTATCGCGCGATCTCGTACCAACTCTGAGGAGTGGCGCGAACGTGCCGTAAATAAAGATGGCCGACGTTAAGGGCCTTAGCGCGAATGAAGCGCTATTTATTATCACACCGCTACAACATAAAGTATTTATTTAACGCTTGTTGAGCAGATCTCTTTGTAAATTACGTCGGTTTCAACGGTGCGACGTGTGTGAAATACATTGCCTCTGTTAAAACGGCATTAACGTCTCATTGGTCTTGAATGCAGTATCAAAATGTTGGTAGCAGCAAATAATATTTAGTCAAATAAAATAAATAACAAATGCCATTTCACAAAGTGCGTGCTTTATTTAAACTCGCTCATTTAGCAGAAGGATTGTTGAAAACAAATTTTGTTGGAGAAAAACGTAGAAGCTACGACAGGCCGGTTAAACGGGGGCAGTTAGCGTTAACGATTATTGCCGCTCGTCCCACTATTTTGCCTAAATGAGTTGTATCTCACGATAGCCTTCGCACAGATAACATTTATGCTCTGCCCTATTTTCGATGCAGATAAAATATACACGCCTTAAAATATAATATTTTCTAGTTTAGCATTGTTTCTCTAACTCGAACATAGAATCAATGCTTTTATATAACCAATAACCGAAAAAGAAAAATATATATATTTTCGCGTGCTTTAGTATTTATTTATTTAAGGATTTCCAACAAAGGAATATACAATAACATACATTATATAGCAGTAATAAAGTTCTTAGCGTGTATAGTCCCTCAATTATAGGAAACCACAGCTTGCAAATTATAATTACAACTAAACTAACAACTTAATTAAAGAAACAAACAGAAAACATAAAATTTTTAAACATAAAATTCTGCCTCTAGGGTAAACTTTGGAGTAAAACAATAATAGCTTATTAGATATAGAGTTATATAAAAAATTTACAAAGAAAAAAATAAGTGGAGGTATATAGAACTAAGTTAACAATCTACGAAGACACTTTTTAAATTGTATTAAATTGTACGGTTTCGTACACTTGACAGATGATAGTTAGAGTGCAGAATAAAAGTTCATAAGTTATGTAAAAACACTTCACTATACTTTAATTAGTTATATGTATTACAGTAAAGGGTTTGGCTATGCTTTCACGTTCGCGTGTGTATTTGCACTGACTGGTTTTATACTAAAATGTACTTTATTGTGTTAACGTAAACTGACGCCTCGGTTGCGACCGCAGCGTCAGCAATACCGTGCATGTAAAACTGTACATCTTGGCAACCCAAAAAAGATTAAGACAAAAAACAAAGAGAAAGCACAGCCATCACAAAGAAAAAAATATGTAAGTAGATTATATTGGTAAGTAATATCAATCAAAATTGAATGCGATGTTCCTAGTGCCGGTTTGGGAGCTTTGGTGAGAGAGCTCGACTGGAGGTTCCGTGCTTGTAGATTGCGTCGCGACTGCTCCGATGTTGTCCGCGTGGCAATGATCTTGAAGTTCAATATCTTCTTGACGCTGACGTCTTGTCATGTTTTGCGTAAAGTTTGTGAAACAGTGGCGGCGAAGCTTCCTGCCAACTACCACGAGCAAAGCTATAAAAGCTGACGCTAACAAGAGATAACTAATGATGTATTGATGAACATCGTGGCTCGATATTGTGGTATGTTGCGATTCACTCTTTCTCTGCTCTGAGATTTTGTTGGAAATTTTTGCAAGTTGCAAATCTATGTCATTAGATTGTAGGTCATCTGGGGTGTAGCGGTACGTCAAGTTCACGATGGTGTTTATAGACGTATCAAAAACTGGAACAGAGAGCTCATAGTCCATGTTCATACGGCTGTTGTACTGACGGTGAGCATAAATAGTCAAGTCTTTGGACTGCAACACGCATCCCGGCATTAGTGTTATTATGCTTGATGATGATATGGTATGTGACGTGACGTCATTATTACAAATTGTTCGCATTGAACACGTATCGCAGCATATGGAGAGCCAGCTGTTCGGCGTATATAACTCTATCCATTCATCTCTGCATGGCGCGACTTCAACGTTACACGGCGCAGTAGTTTGATGCGATAGCAGTTTTGCTTCACACGGCGCATTGTTGCCATACAGATTGTAAGACGGCAAGTTTTTCTCGCAAATAAAGGTGTTTGCTTTTTGCTGCGTACAGTGCTTGAAGTCATCTTCAGACATGGAAATGTATATGTTCTTCTTCAGGGTGATAGCAATGTATTTAGAGGATGTTTGCATGTAAGTCGCTTTCTGATTAGACTTGACTGGTAACGGTATAGTTCGATACAACGTAAAGTCTTCGCTAGTCACGAGCGGAATATGTATTTCAAACAGAAAATAGTTCTCTGTGACACGCGCCTTTACACTTATGAGTTTGTACATATCCTTGATATTTTCTTTGTAGTTTTCCACTGGCAAAGAAACTGATTTGGGAAGACTGCTGGATATTTCGCTCAGTTGTTCTATTAAATGGAATGGTGTGATTAAATGAACGTCAATGTGACCTTGGTAAATATTCGTAAGAGTACAGTGTATTTATTGATTAACAGCGTTTCCTGGAACGATCTCAAGCTGTTAATCAATAAATACACTGTTAAGGAGGCAGAATTGATGTAGGTAGAAGCCGAAAGTATTTCCATTGCAGATTTAATTGAGGCCATATTTTGGTTTGTTTGGTTCACAAAACTGTCAATTAGTTGAAACTGACGTTGAATATTGACCTCACTTTTTCTTAAGACTTCATTTTGCAGCTCCACAATAGTTGTTTGGTTTTTTATAAGGTCTAACATGTAATCTTCATTATTTTGGAGAGATTGTATGTCCTGTTGATATTTGTCAGCAAATTGTTGGTCTAATATGCCGAATAAGCTATTTGCCACATAACCAACTCCGTTTATTAAGCCTCGTTTTTTCCTGTTGCTGAGTTGTTTGTGAGGATTGATCAGTATAGAATTATAATGACTCAGTAGTGACATTTCATGGTCAAGTTGTTGCATTGTCGCCATGCAGGTTTGTAACTTTGTTTGGTAGCAAATATTCTTTATATTGTCAAAATATATTTCAAGACGACGATTTCCATCCCAGTAGTTCGTAAGATTGTAATAATTTAGTAATATCCATTCGTCTTGTACAGTTTGTATCTTGCCAATTGTATCATAATAAACAGGCCGCTCATGTTCTAATCTTGTTATTTGAGCACCCTGTGTCTGGCGCCCGGTGACAATATCGCTGTAGGAACCGGACACTAATGTAAACAAAGTCAGTGCGGTGAGAAATAAAGAGTTAAACGATATCTTTGTTTTCTGCCGCTGCTTTTGTTTAACACCTGCTTGTTTTTTGATGTGATGCTCTTCATCTCTTAGTTCGGAATCTACGGGTAGTGGTGCAAGTTTGACTACTGGGCGCTTCACAATTCCCGTTTGAGTTTTGATGGTTGTAACGCGAACATAGCCATCTGATCCGGGATGTGTTTCCAACACGCGGCCCAAAGCCCACTTTCCGGGGGGTAGGTAGCTCTCCTTCACCAACACGATGTCACCTTTCTTGATATTTTTCGTGGGTCGGTTCCATTTGCTACGAGTTTGCAATGTACTAAGGTACTCACTGGACCAGTTTTTCCAATATTGATGAAACATGTGCTCCATCAGTTGCCATCTGCGTCGTAAATTGATGTTGTTTATGTCGGTGTAGTCTGACATGGGCAAAGATAATAATGGGCTTCCCGTGAGGAAGTGTCCAGGAGTCAGGCAATTGTAAAACTCGTCCGGATCTTCAGTGAGGGGGCACAAAGGCCTGGAATTCAAACAAGCCTCTATTTTCGTTAAGAGAGTAGAGAACTCCTCATAAGTTAGTTTCTGCTCTCCCAATACTCTTCTTAGATGGTGTTTCATCGCCTTGACGGCGGCTTCCCATAAACCGCCGGCACTCGGCCAAGCAGGGGCATTAAAGTGCCACTCAACCTCCTTTTTCGCTAACTCATCAAAAAATGTTGGTGTTAAAATTTGTTTGAAATCTTCGTATTCTTGTCGAAGTATTTTAGCTGCGCCGATAAAATTTGTACCGCAATCCGAGTACATATGCTTGGGTACTCCGCGTCTAGCACAAAGTCTTTGAAAAGCCGCTATAAATGTTTCTGTGCTGAGGTCGGATACGAGTTCGATATGGACTGCCTTCGTGGCCATACAAATAAATATCGCTATGTAACCCTTGGAGGTTTTCACGCCTCTTCCCTTGTTATGTTTCACGTCTACGTGTCCAGAGAAATCTACTCCTGTATGGGTGAACGGGCGTGAAGGGGTAATTCGCTGTCGTGGCAAGTCACCCATTAGTTGGTGGGTATTTGTTTTATTAAATCGGTGGCAGCGTACGCATTTCCGAATTAGGGCTTTGACGGCCCTATTGCCACCAACTATCCAGTATTGTTGTCGAATATAGGTTAGAGTTAGTCGCGCTCCTCCGTGCAGCGTATCGATATGAGCTTGTTCGATCAAAAGGTGAGTATATCTGCCCGTATGCGGTACGATGATTGGATTTTTCATACTTGAGGGCAAGATAGAATTTTTCAGACGACCTCCAACACGTATAACTCCTTTGTCATCGATGTAAGGGCTCAGCTTGAAAATCACACTATTTTTCGATACAGTTTTGTTTATCAACAGTTGATTATAATCTGATTCGAACTGTGATCATTGCACTTGTATGACAACACTTATTTTCGCTGCACCTAGCTCGCTCGTTGTAAGGTGTGCGGTGTTTGATTTCAATTTGTTGCGCGTATTCATAATAAAGCGCTGCATCCATGCAATGACGCGAACAATGCGTTTCAATGAATTGCATTTATTTATTAATATAGTTATGAAGTGTATATTTACTTCGGAGTCATATTTTCTTTTAATATGGTTTATGCATCCATAGTCAGTTTTGTACGAACAAGAAACAATTTCTATGTTTTCTTTTGTGTTCAAAAATTCAGGACCATGCCACCATAAGTTGTAGTTTAGCAGTTTACTTGGCAAAAGACCTCGTGAAGCACAATCTGCTGGATTATGTTCTGATTTCACATAACGCCATTTTTGTGCCGGAATGACGCGTTTAATTTAAATAGCTCAATTAGCGACGTATCTCTCCCATCTCGATGAGTCTCCCTGAATCCACGCCAACACTACTTGCGAGTCTGACCATGCTTGTGTTGATACGTTGTATTCACACAAAGCGTTTTGCGTTTTTTCCATCATGTCAGCCAATAGTAGAGCGCCGCATAGTTCGAGTCTGGGCAGAGTTGTTTTTTGTGTTAACGATGCCACCCTAGTTTTAGCGGTAAGTAATGTGACAGTTGATATTCCTTGTTTGTTTACCACTCGGCTATAGATAACACAGGCGTACGCCTTTTCGCTGGCGTCGCAAAAACCGAGCAACTCCACCTGTTGCCTAGTATCACCAATCCATCGGTTTATCGTCATATTTTTAATTACAGGTAATTCATTTTTCAGCTGCAGCCACTCATTTTCTATATCGCTAGGCACTTCGTCGTCCCAGCTGAGTTCGCTTATCCAGAGTTTTTGAAATAGTAGTTTAGCAGTGACCGTTATAGGCGAAAGCCAGCCCAAGGGATCATAGAATTTAGAAATATCAGATAGTAACGCTCTCTTCGTGTGAATCTTTGAATGGTTTATAGGCCAGTTGAAGTGAAATTTATCACTGTTAGGATTCCAGCCCAATCCTAAGGTTTTCGAACATTCCTCAGCCTTGAAATTGAAGGTGCTTTGTGTAGATATTTGATTGTTATTCAAGTTTGCATATAAGGCTGGGTGATTACTGGTCCATTTATGTAAGTTCATGCCACCTCCCCGCATAAGTTTAATGAGAGATTGCTGTAGATTCTGCGCTTCAAGAATAGAATGGGTGTGGCCACTGATGACGTCATCAACATAACATTCAGTTAGAATTATTTTGGCAGCATCTGGGTACTCGTAACCATCATCCATGGCTAATTGTTTCAGTGTTCGCATTGCTAGCCAAGGAGCAGCTTTAGTTCCGTATGTCACAGTGGACAGTTGAAATTCACATAATGGTTCGTCACGAGAGTTGCGCCAGATTATTTTTTGAAGATGCTGTTGGTCTTCGCTAATCCATATGCAACGGTACATTTTTTCAATGTCGGCGGTGAAGGCGTATTTATATGTTCGCCACTTCAGGATTAAACTTTGGATGTCTTGCTGTAGATTCGGGCCTTTTTCCATTAGATTGTTTAAGCTGTAACCACTCGAGGTTGTTTGTGAGGCGTTAAATACAACTCTCAATTTCGTAGTTGTAGAATTTTCTCGCAAAACACCGTGGTGAGGTAGGTAACAAGACATATTATTCCCGATGTGAGTCGTCGACGCCGACGGTTTCATGTGACCGAGTTCTTGGTATTCAACAATAAATTGTTTGTACATAGTTGCTAGGTTCTGGTTTCTACTCAATCGTTTTTCCAAACTTAAATATTGTGAAATGGCAGTTGATTTTGATTTTCCCAGCTTTTCTTCAAATGCGGGGCATAATGGCATTTTTACGATGTACTTTCCATCATGCGAGCGTTGTACAGTTTCTTTATAATAATTTTCGCAGTGATCGTCCTTGGGTATGTCCTTAGAGGTGTAAATGTCTTCTGTTTCCCAAAATTTTCTGTTTTTAAATGTTGCATTTTCTGAGCACTATTGATAGTTGGATTCTTATGAATGGTCTCCAAGAAAAGGTCCTTGAATGAATTCCATTGTTTATAATTGCCCGAAAATTCTGGTATCTCGATTTTAGGTGCAGACTTTTGATAGTGGGCACCAGATTTTGGAATTGATTTTCTTTTTTATGTTGTCATACTTTTTCTCGACCTCGTCAAACATTTCATAATAGCGTTCATTAGATCCTTTTAATTTAAAATCAATTTCCCAGTGAAGTTTGTCTATGGGATCCCATTTCGTTTTTAGAATAGCTAAATGATCCTCCAACTCCCATTTTTCCGTGACAGTCGAGGGTGTAAATTTAGACATAGCACGATGTATAGCTTTGAAATTGCATTCTTGCTTGTTCAGCAAATGTAGTATGCATTCATCATCGTTAGCTGGCTCGTCGACTTCGGTCGAAGTACCAGCAAAGTCGAATTTCACGTTTTGTTTTTTGGTTTCTATGTTTGTTAGTCTATTGACGATGTCCGCTTTAATTGACTCGTACATGTCTTGAGTTTTCTCGTAGACATTGTCCACGAAATAGTTGATGTTTTTGTCTTCTAGTTCCAGCAGTAATGATTCATGCCTGTTGTGAAAATCCTTCCACTGGTTCTCTAGCGTAGACAAACGCTTGTTTAAATAGTCCGCTGTCTTCCTCGATGAAGAATCCTTGCGATAGTTGACACACAAGGTCTTTATCGTATCGAAGCACGCCGACTGAGGTTCTAGTTTATCCATGTCGATGATATTCTGTACCTTGATAGTTGTTGATAGTTTCAAACTTCTGGCACGTAGTTGACGGTGACAAAAAGCTTCAATTTTATTTTCAAGGCCAAAGCTCGACACTTAGTTGAATTGTTCTTTGTTTCAAATTTTGAGTTACGTTCTTCGATTTGAAATGGTCGCTGTGAAACTTAGCACGCTTGCGCTCACCACACAGTATGTGCGCCTTCTCAATGCAACCGGGGATTCTCGCTTCTGAGAGGCCAGCTGCACCGATTCGCTACTGTTTGACAAGACACGAAGGCACTAAAAATCCGGCTCGAAGGACCATAAAATGTACGGTTTCGTACACTTGACAGATGATAGTTAGAGTGCAGAATATAAGTTCATAAGTTATGTAAAAACACTTGACTATACTTTAATTAGTTATAATAAATGTATTACAGTAAAGGGTTTGGCTATGCTTTCACGTTCGCGTGTGTATTTGCGCTGACTGGTTTTATACTAAAATGTACTTTATTGTGTTAACGTAAACTGACGCCTCGGTTGCGACCGCAGCGTCAGCAATACCGTGCATGTAAAACTGTACAAAATTGTTACTTATGTCTAGGTCGGTGTTAACAGAAAGTGCATTGTATTGTCTATTAACCCAATATCATGTAATATTATATACAATTAGTACCTTCAAATATCATACTGTTATATTCTTGTAATATTGTCATCGCATTGGGTTGCGGCGGAATTATGATGACATTTTGCACTATGGTGCAACCAATACAATACTCTTTAGTAAGACACATATGTATAGATCACAATGAGATCCCTTCTCAAGCTAGGATATAGCGTAAACTGGTGCAGACGTGTCTTGAAAAGTATCTTAGGGAAGGTGGTAATCAAACCGCATTCCTTTAGGAGGCGCTGTGCTTATACCAACGTACCTTGCGCTAGGAGCCATGAGCGCCTCGATTTTCGGAGAATCAGAAATGCGAATGAGCAAATATTTCTGGTATAGCAGGCGTCAATAGATTATAGTTACCATATCTTGCTACATCAGTGTAATCAAATTTATGAATGATAGGGATTTGATATTAAAGTAAAGTAAATTATGCATCACGGCTGACATAGGTATATTTTCATTCTCTACTAGGTAAGAAATAGATTTGATCCTCCCCTTCACCGTACTTCTATCAACATTTCTCTGTCATAAATATCTTAACACTAGCTTTTGCCCGCGGCTTCGCTCGCGTAAAAATAGGTTAGGTTATGTTAGTAACAGTCGTTTTTTTTAAATAAAATATAGCGTATGTTACTTTATGAAAATACAGCTTTCTAATGGTGCAAGAATTTTAAAATCGGTTGAGTAGGTTTTGAGCCTTACGAACAAATAAATAAAATACATATTTATCTTCTTTATTATATTAATATTACATCAATCATGCCTGTTTATTTGCCAAATAAATAGTTAACTTTACGCGTATATATATATAGTACTTTCTTTGTATTGCAATTGTGACGTATATAATCTTGCCCTTAAAAATAAAGCTAAGTGAGTTTTCGAATTACATATGTACATAAAACCAAAATGTCTACTAAATTATTTTACATTTCGTTGAAATAATATTTCACAAAACTCGAGTCCTGTTCTATACCTAATACTCTTAAATGCCAGGACAGAGTTTGCCCAACAATAAAGAGCTCTACAACATTTAATTCCTCGGTCACTTTCATTTATTTCTAAATACACCACCAACATTACGTAATAAACACAGATTGTATCGTCTATAGGTACACAAGTAAAACTGTGTTACGAAGTGCTCTGTGGAACCGCGGCGAAGCCATTTGTAACTATTCAGGCATTTTGATTACAATCAGATCCCACGTATTCCAAAGAGCGCCTCTAACGTAGGTCCTAATTTTGAAAGCGTCGATTTAATTTCGTTTACATCTAAGAAACCAACGTAGAAGGGATTTTAATTTGCTGGTGGGTAGTGAGAGGCAAGTGATGTTCGGGCTATTATAGGGCGGCGGCCATTACAGGGCTGTTAGGGCCGCGGTAGGCACGTGTTGGATTCGCGCCCTACTAACTGGGATACGTGACCGGCATGCGAACTTCTCGCCTTTTTCAAATGCACCAGGAACACTCAAGTTTTCAACATTACACGTGACTTTTTCGCTTCAAATTAGTTTGCGTAACGTAAAGGTAGACCAGGACAGTTTGTTGCTACCACCTACGATATAGCCCTCCAATTTAAATTTATGCTTGACGCAGTTGTTTCAATGTCACTTCGCTATTGTATACTCGTACTCGCTAGTAATAATAATTGGTGTCCGATACACAAATATTAAGTTAATCAGCTGATATACTTGTCTGGGATTCGAATATTTGCTGTGACCATAATCTTAATTATTTATTGGAGATTTTAACAAACATCAAAGCAGCGGTATTGTTATGGAGAGACCATTGCACTGATTAAGAATCGATCCTAATCAGTGCACGCACGCAGCCATGGCACGCACCTCCAATTATTCAAAGTTATGTGCGATCCAAATGGTTAATTATCGCTCGCTTTGATGGAGCAGTAGAACGGAAGCAGAGCTGATATTATTATTAATTATAATAATAATAAAACGTTTATTTCAGATTTTAAATCCATACATAGTAAATAGTAATGTCCATAGAGTCAGCATTAAAAAAACATATTTATCACATACACATGTATCAAAATACATTGAAATACATTTACCAAACAACATAACTAAGAAGAAATAATTAGAAAGATATATGAATAGTAAATTTGCAGGTCATACTTATATATCATAATTCAGTTCAATATATTTTAACTTGGCATTATAAATACTAAATAATTAAAATTAACTCATAAAAATAAAATTACATTAAATTAGAATTCAAAACTTGTCCTGTTTTATATGGGTCCACTTACATTGAATTGGACAGTCAAATGGAGAAGAAATCATTATTAGGATACTGTTGCTACTGTCTCTTTAACGCCTTAACAATGAAGCCACTTTTTTATGTCTTATGACGTGATAGCCATCCGTGTGAACTTCGGCAATCATTAAAGACGCACTGCAATAAGGAGGTAGCCCCATCAGTATCCTAAATATGTTATTGTATTGCACTCGCAGCACACTGGCGGCCCGATGGGAATGACTTACCCATAAGCTGCTTGAGTAACAGGATTGGCAATATGCCTTAAACAGGGTGATTTTAACTTCAGCAGAGTATCGAGCAAACCTACGGGCTATCATATTCCTTCGGATCGCCAGAGCCCTATGCTCACGCTACAGATCGGTGTCATCAGATAGTTCACCATTAACTATGTGTCCTAAGTATCTAAAAATGGTCACCATCTGCAGTTTTTCACCGTATAGTATAATTGGCGGAACGTAACCGGGCACATTGAGCTTTCCTTTGAAGAGCAGCACTTTGGTATTAAGTGAGACCGTGCTCTTGTGCGTACTGTTATGAGCCTCGCCAAGGTTAGGTTTTTAAAAAAGAAAACTCTATAATCAGATTGAGACAACCGTCTAGGATGGCTTTTAGGATGAGACTATTGGAACGGATGGACACTTCGACTATGAAAGATAAATGCTAAGTAAGCAAAAAAGGAATGTGTGGTTGCAAGAAAGGGTACATTACATATCTATAACACCTCCCAGGGGTAGACTAAACATCGGGGTTGTAATTTCGATGTTTAGGAGAGGTAATTTGGAAAATTTATATATTTCGTCTAATGCTAGGGGATGGCAGATTATCAGTTTCAGAATTGCGTTTATTAATCTTTATAGAGACTACTGCTTCAGGATTTGGAGATTGGTCTACGGGTGAGTTTACTGAAGTGGATCGAGTGAATATAGGGAAGCGATGGGAAAGACGGTTGTGCGATTTAATATATAAAAACAGTTTAAAAATACAGAAAATAGAAATAACACAAATTAGTACAATAATAATGATTGAGTAATGAGTCTCGTATCTAATTAACGGATGTTGATTAAGGATTTTGTCAGTTTCATCGGACATCGATTTTAATTTTGATTTAGTTTCCATAGTGAAATCGTCTAAATCAATGTTTTGTAATTTAAGAGGAGGCTCATTACCTATTATATCTCTAAACTTATCTAAATTACAACAAGAGTCATTTATAATGTTAAAATCGGGGTGTATAACGGTAACGTTGATTTTAATGTTTTTAAATCTAGGTAATAATTTTGTACTTTTACAATACGCTATACAGTTGTTTGGGATACTTAGAATACCTGTACCGACAATACTTATGTCAATAAGTTTTTGGTTTAGACATTCGATATAAAGTTTATTACTTAGAGATTGGACATAGATCCAATCATTATTATAAAGCGGTTTCCACAAGTCTATATGTCCATGAAGGAATTTGGTTTGACACTGCACTGGTAAAACACTTATCACATTTGATATTAACTCACTTTCGCAACTCGGGTTCGCGGCGCTCGGGAACACCGTCATGACGTCACAGATGTACTCGCGCGAGCTTATCGCTATGCATTCCTTAAGTGAGTCGAGCTTACAATATTCTGATTTGTCTTTGGTCATTGCTATGTATTTACTACTTGGTATTATAAAACTAAAAGAGTTTGGGTTTACACTATTATGAGGAGTCGGTAAGCCAATGCTATGAAATAAACTGTACTCTCTAGGGGATACTAGAGGTATTCTTAAAATAAAAACAATCTTGTTATTCAAACTGTAGGACAGTACATTAGATATGTTTAGTAAACTATGAATATTACTTAATGCTAAGCTTACAGGTAACTTAAAATCTACAGGTAAGTATCTGTAGTTATCGACAATTTCTTGGTATAACTGCACAGGTGATAATACGGCCGGATGCAGGATGTTTTGGCTACATAATATAATAGCGTTTGTTATATCTTCTAACTGAAATGATAAGGTGAGCATGGATGCTTCTAAGCTGTTCAAGATTGAATGAATGGTTGATTTAATATTTAATTCATTAGTAATTATTGAAATATTTTTTAACTTTACGGAGAAATTGTCGATAGCTTGGTTAAGGCTGGCCTCATTGTACTTAATTTCGTGTAAGGTCTTATTAAATTTTGATAAAATTGCAGACGTTACTAAAATATTTTCTTTCATTAATGAAGCCAGTCTTTTTTCATTGTCCTGAATGTTTTGGATGGCGTTGTCATATTTAACAGCATCGTCCTCGTCCAGGGTGCCAAAAATAGTTTTGGACAGAGTGCCAATACCACCAATCCATGCCCCTCGTTTGAACCTTTTGTTTACTAAGTGAGATATAGCAGAGTACGCGGCAACAATGTCGTGGTATCTGACTGTTAACGGTTCTAATGTGTTATGACATTCTAGATGATTAGAAGTTTGAATTTCAATTTGGTTACATATATGTCGTATTGAGCCTAAGATGGAGTTAATATTTTGGATGTGCGGTTCAATGTAGGAGACATCAAACGGTGTGACTATGTCTAAGTGGCTTACGTGAATTTTGAGTTCACCAATTGGGTCAAAATATATGCCGGGGCTGGTGTCGATTTTTTGAATAAATTCTGGGTGACCTTGGGCCAGTATGCTGTAAATAAAAGAGACACTACTATACTATACTATACTATATGCTATGTCTAAGTGTATAATAATATTTGTATAATAAGGTTGTAAATAAGAGAAAAAAAAAATGTATATAAAATGTATAAAAATTAATGGATGTACCTAGGTATGTTTTTTTTTAATTATGTCAATTAATTATTTTAGTCTGTAGCAGATGCATCTTGGACGTCCACGTGCTTAACTTCATCGAAGTGATGTTTCACATGGCGTCTGTTTATAAGTAACGATAATGTGTTATTACCGTGTATCTTAACGACCTTGTAAGGCCCTTTCCAGACGGGTGATAAGGCTTTACGTAGCCTTAGATGGTTCTTTAATAAGACATAATCACCAACTTTGTATACCACTGGGCGAGTATGGGAGTCGTAATAGGTTTTAGAGTTTGTTTTAGATTTTTGAATAAACTCTATGGCTTTGTCACGCGTATGTTTCATTCGATGTTGTAACATCTTAACGTATTCGGGGTAAGTAGTATTAGAAGTATCGTCATACACAGAGTCTGGGATGTGAGGCTTATGCCCAAATAGTAATTCAAACGGTGAATAGTGGGTTGTTGAATGTACGGCGGTGTTATATGCTAACATAGCTGTATACACATATCGAGGCCAATTGTCTTGATTATCGTTAATATAAGGTCTCAAGTATTCTTTGAGCGTGGAGTGTGATCTTTCCAAAGCTCCTTGCGTCTGCGGATGATAAGGGGTGGACCATAATGGTTTGATTTTTAGGAACTCACATGTTTTCTTAAATAGATCGGCTGTAAAATTTGTGCCTTGGTCGGTAAGTATATATTTAGGGATTCCGAATAGAGATATAAAATGAAGCAGACATTCACACGATTCTTCGGCGGTATTATTACGGAGAGGGTAAGCTAGCGAGAATTTTGTGAGGTCATCTTGCATAGTCAAAATGAATCTAAGTTTGGCTGTGCCAGACTCAGGCAAGGGACCTACAATATCGAGGGATATTCTCTCAAACGGAGACGTTGAGGTGGACGTTATTATCATGGGCGCTCTGTTTATTTTACGCAAGGCTTTATTTGTTTGACACGATGAACATTTTTTTATATAGTTTTCAATGTCACCGCGCATATTTTTCCAATAAAATCTTTCCTTTATGCGGTTTAACATTCTGATGGATCCTAAATGTCCCGCGATGGGGATATCGTGATTTTCCTTAAGGATCTTCGGGATTTCGCTGAGCGAAGGATATATGATGTTGTTATGGTAAATATGTACTGTTATGTTAGTTCTGTCGAATAGATAGTTAAACATGTTATAGATTTTAACAAAAGAGTGTCTATCAAAAGGATTTTTAAAGTCTGATGTGCTGATTGCACATATTGTAGGATAAGACATTATTATCTCGTTGCGTGCATATTTTAAAGATTTAAATATATCTTGATGCGAGAAGTCGTCAAAATAGTGAACTTTCGTAAATAGGAAAAGGTAAGTTTTATCTTCAATAGTAAGAGGTAGAAATGTGTATAAGGATCTTTCTAAGTTCAAGAATTCGTTGCGTTGAGGCTCCGGGCAGTTATCTAGGACTTCTTGAACATAAGGCATGGACTCGTCCATATCTATCGAGGTAGGTATAATTATTAATTTCTGAGTTCCTTTAAGTAGGTTTTGGTTATGTTCCGAAATAGAGGTGTCATACGATTTTATAGGTAGTTTTAAAAATTGACTGTAAGTCATCTCGGGTAAGGTTAAATTTTCAGGTGCCGGAGAGCTTTCCGAGCTAGGTTGATTTGAAACAGGTAAGGTTTCAGGATTCTGCCAGCTGGTTGAAGGTTGAGGTTCGGGTTCAACACGCGATTCATTAGGAATGGAACTCAGATAATCCATAACTTCATTTTCGATTTCAGGATTTATAAGACCTGTGTCAAGACTGGATGGCGGAGACACGAGAAGATCTTGCAGGTCATTGTTTACTTCGTTAGGTGTGCCCGAAGGCTGTGATGTTTGTAGTGGAGGTTCGTAATTGGTGTTATCATTATCATTAGGGTTAAGGTTTGAAGGACTCATGTTATCAGGGTATATAGGGTTCACTGGGTATCTGGAGAGAGCGTCGGCGGCAGAGTTTAGTTTGCCCTTGCGGTACACTATGTCGTAATCATATTCCTCAAGTTTCAACCTCCATCGCTGGAGCTTGCTGCTGGGATCTTTATGATTAAACAACCATTTAAGAGGTCTATGGTCGGTAACAATAAGAAAATTGTGTCCGTAAAGGTAGGGACGGAATGTTTTACATCCATATAATATAGCCAACAATTCCTTCTCTGTAGTGCTATAACTGGATTCGCTTTTATTTAGTGTACGTGAAGCGAAAGCCACGGGTTGATCTTTGCCAACAGTTCCTTGCGACAGAACAGCGCCGACGGCATAGTTCGAGGCATCGCAGGTAAGGATGAAACGTTGCGAAAAGTCAGGATAGATAAGAAGTGGAGCAGTTGTTAATTTGTGTTTTAACGAATCAAAGGCGAGTTGCTGTTGGTTCTCCCATTTAAATGGAATATCCTTTTTTAATAGGCAGGTAAGGGCTTTTGCAGTTTTTGAGAAATCAGCGATAAAACGGCGATAATATGAGACAAGCCCAAGGAATGATTTTATATCTTTAGGTGTTTTTGGAACTGGGAATGAGGTTACGGCCTTAACCTTCTCTGGATTTGGTTTAACACCTTGTTCGGTAATTATGTGCCCTAGATAACAGACCTCGCGTCTAAGAAACTCGCACTTGTCGGGTTGAAGTTTGAGATTAAAGTCTCTGATTCTTTGGAATATGGCTGTTAGGTTAAGTATACTGGATTTAAGATCAAATCCATAACAGACTACGTCGTCTAAATAAACAAAACACCGAATACCCTGGAGGCCGGACAGGACGGAGTTCATGAGTCTCTGAAATGTTGAAGGGGCATTTTTCAGCCCAAACGGCATTCTTGAAAATCGAAAGTGTCCTTCTGGTACAGTAAAAGCAGTTTTGGGTTTGTCCGCGGGGTTTAATGCGATTTGATGGAACCCGGATGCCAGGTCTAGTGTGGAGAAGTATTTACTATTGCCTAGCTGGTCTAAAATCTCAGTAATTTGAGGAATAGGGTAAGTGTCTCCGATTGTAATATCGTTCAATTTTCGGTAGTCAATCACGACTCGCCATTTCTGTGTATTAGAGGCGTCGAGTTTTTTAGGGACTACCCATATGGGTGATGACCAAGGGGAGTTAGAAGGCTCTATGATTTTTTGTTCGAGCATTTTATCAATTTGCTTTCGAACTTCAGCCTTATGGATTTCGGGAAATCTATATGATTTAGTATATATCGGAACGTCCGTCGTTGTTTTAATTTCGTGTTTGACGGCGTCCGTATGGGTAAGATTTTCACCGGGGAGATAGAATATATCTGAGTAGTCCGAACATAATTGCAAAAGTGCGTCTTTCTCCTCAATATTCAGATGCGAGACACGTAGCAGTTTTAATACTTCTTCTGTACGTGTAACGCTATTGTTTGTTACTTTTATATGGTTTATCGGACCAGAAGTGTGTCTTTGAAATTCTAGAGGATCAATGGCTTCAAGCTTTAGATTTAGGTTTGATTTTAAGGGTATGGGTTGTTCAGCAGTATTTACAACGGTTATGTTGATTCTATTATTATCTTTAACGCGTACTAGGCAGTTGGCAATTAATAATGTTTCTGAAAGTTTCTTGTCCAGGACCAATCCCTCTTTTATTTCAGGATTCAAAACGGAGCATTCGATAACAGTTTCGGTCCTGGCTGGAATGATGTAGGCAGGATCATGAAAGTGCATTTTTAAGGATGACTGTCCAAGGCTAAGCAGGTTATTGGTGTAATTAATACTACAACTATGTGCATTGAGCAGGTCAGACCCTATAATGCCATCGTAAGGTAAGTGTTTTATATCAGTAACATGAAACCGATGTAATATTTTAGAATTTGGAAGATGAATTTTTAATTGGAAATGGCCTCGAGTGAGAGTTGGTTCTTCCGTTGAGTCAATACCTTTAAGTTGGATGGTTTCCTTTACAAGAGTAGGATATTTTTTTATGCTAGAGTGCTTTAATAAGCATACAGAAGATCCTGAATCGACCAATAAGGACAATGGCACGTCGGATACGCAGGATTTAACAAGGACATGAGGTAGTAACGTTTTTGCGGGGTTACTTGTTATCTCAAAAACGTTGGATTTAGTAGAGTTTAGCAGGTCAACTTTAAACAGTTGCTGCGTGGATACAGAGGAGTTTGGCAGATCAACGTTGTTACGTTGCTGCACGGATACAGAGGAGTTTGGCAGATCAACGTTGTTACGTTGCTGCACGGATACAGAGGAGTTTGGCAGGTCAACGTTGTTACGTTGCTGCACGGATACAGAGGATTTTGGCGGGCGATCATGTAGCGATGCCTGCGGTGAAATATTTGATAATGAACTTGGATATGTGATGCCGGTTTTTAAATTACGAGGTCCCGTACGACACCGGGACGAGACGGTTACTCGTTTTTTGGATCGGCATCAACGGTGTCGTAGCTTTCTACAGAATTCACATGGTATTCATCATTATCAGTTTCCTCTGATACAAAATTGACGCGTTGAGGTGTCCTCGATTGGTTTTGTTCAATGTTCTTAAAGCGATTGTTGTTGTATTCTCGCTTTCTACATTGTTCTAGGGTGTGTCCCGGAGTTTTGCAATATCTACAAAACGAAGTAGTGGAATTATTATAAGGTCGATTGGCATTAACCGTAGGTTTTGGGTTAGACTGACTTAAGTTTGGTGATTGATAATTTGTATTGCGGCGCGAAAATTGAGCGTTCGGCTTTGAGGTGTTCGACCTATCTTGTCGTGACTGTTGACTACCAGACGGGCCTGAGCTTTGTCTGGATAAAGATTGCTGAACCTTTTCTTCTGAAATGGCCATATTTATAGCTTCGTTCAGGGTTTTTATAGGTTTACATCTAACGATATCGGAGATACGGGGTGTCAACCCCATTTGGAAATGATGGAGGGCTAATTCCTCCATGGCTGCTGTTCGTCCTATCATCTCTCGACTCTTATGGCCGTGTGAAATAGATACCTCAGTTAATAATTGGCTTAAACATGTCTCAATCCTTAGAGCATACTGACTTACGTTTTCATTTATTTGTTGCTTACACTCCTGTAAATCTGTGAGAAGATGGGCGTAGTGTTTTCTCTCGCTAAATTGGGTTTTAAGGAATTCCTTAAGTTGTAGCCAATTGGTAAACTCCTTAATTGAGCAAGCGGTTTCCGCTTTGCCCTGTAGTTGACATAGTATATATTTAAAAAGTATATCTTTTTGAGAATCTGAAGCTAACTCGTAAGCGTTGTTGCAATTAACCAAAAAGGAATTTAGCTTTTCTCTGCAACCGTCATAAGGTTTTATAAATTTGAGTAAAGTAGAAAGCTCAATATCTGCTTTAGTTGTAACTGGTCTCTTTTTAGAGACGGACTTAGTAGAGGGTCCTTGAGGGGGAGGACAGTGGCCTTGACCTTCCTCCTCAGTATCGGTTACAGTAATTTCGGTTTTTTCGAACTTTGGACTACGAGATCTTTCGGCCATTATGATAGTTATATATTTACTACGTCAATGACAATGGTAAAATACAGTGTATATTGAAATGTACTATTTAAACTCACAATATTCTTTATAAGATATTAGCAATGACCAAATACATAAATTCACTTACTGGAATGCGGACAGCGCGATAAGGATGATCATAATTTCTTGGAAGTTCTCGTAGGTGTCGACGTGACGTTAGTGTTGATAAGCCACGGGAGCGCGTCGTCGGGGAGATTATACCGGTCGCGGCACTGAATTGTGCGCGACACTGGGTATAACCTTGCTGCTTCTGGACAGAGACCGGCTACAGCACAAACAGTGCGCAGCAATGGGTTTTCACGAACACTGACGTCTAAGAGGGCCGGGCTGGAACTCGGTGCACAGTATGATATGCACAGCGGAGTCGGCGTTTACACTCGAACACACACACGCGACGGGCTTAGGTTTTAGGATAAGAGACGTTCCGGGGACTTTTCCAAATCCCTTTCCACTGCCACCAAATGTTATGAGCCTCGCCAAGGTTAGGTTTTTAAAAAAGAAAACTCTATAATCAGATTGAGACAACCGTCTAGGATGGCTTTTAGGATGAGACTATTGGAACGGATGGACACTTCGACTATGAAAGATAAATGCTAAGTAAGCAAAAAAGGAATGTGTGGTTGCAAGAAAGGGTACATTACATATCTATAACAGTACGACTCGCAAATGGCCAGTAATTTCCGTACTGCACCTACCGATGGTTCCAGCAGCACCATATCGTCCGCGTAGCTAATGTTATTGACGCACATATTATCAATGTACCAACCGGTATGAGTGCTGCTGAGCTTACCGATTAGGTCATGTATATAAACTAATTATATTTAACTGAAGCATTCTTGCGACTAATCGTATCGATTCCTTTAAACAACAAGCAGAACGTGCCTATTGACACTTTATCACGTAGGAGGACGTGTCTGTGGTACAGAACATAATTCGTAGGGGCAGTAGTTATGAGGCAGTCGACCGTAGATAAATCACCGCGTGTCGGCGACGGCGTATTACAAGGTGCTGGTTGCGGCCAGGTAAGCGTCGCGCACTAATCCTTACCGGCGCGGCGCGAGCGTGACATACTGCGGCGCCGTCACACATTATCTGTCGCGACAACACACCTACACTACACATACATGTTATCTACAAACAATAACATTGTTTATTATTTCTAACGCAAAATAACATCTATTGTTTGTACATACCACGATTAAAGCTTTATAACCACTTGGTAGTTTAAACCACACATGATAATGCATTTTAAATAAGTAATGATGTACGATAAAACTTTCTTTACCATTTAACCCGTTGAATGTTGGCAGAAAATCCATAACCAATAGGGGCACGTTCTTATGCACACTTCAGCCATCACTCAACGCCCGAGATTTTTATGAACATCCTTATGTTCAGACGACAGTAAAGAGTTCAAGCTCAGAATAATATCACAGGCAAACAGTGGGTGGCATACGCTCTACTTATATTTTGACTTAAAATGACTTAGGAAATTTCAGCAAACGACTTATAAGGACGAGACGGTCATGTTAACGATAGGTATGCTGTTATTGTTGCAGACACAGCACTCACGCTCGGATGGTGATAAGCGGTGCCAATGCTGTCTACATTGTGGGCACCTTCAAGCACATGGGGACTGACGCTGATTTCAAGGTTTTCAACTCGATATTATTGCGACACTACCAATACCCCATCTGCACGGCAAACATATTTATCCGAGCCACTCGGCTGTTTCGAATTAGTGTAGCCGTTGTTTCTGAAATACCCAGCGGTACTAGAAGACCCGGGTGTGAATAAAGTTGTTTACTACTAGTAAAATCTCTAGCATTTGGAACACAGGCAACGTACGACCGTAAACCAGGTTTATATTGCTCCATGATATCTAGTAATACAGTGTATAGGGCTTGAGACGTTCTTGAGAGTATAAAGCAGAGCTTTACTGTATTATCTCAAACTAAGCTAGACATTAAGACACCAAAGCCCTTAGTCCAAAATTTACAGTGACGCTTAAGAGATTAATTAGTTGTCGTTTTCCTTGTGACTGCCTTGTTGAAATAATGCCTTTAAAGCAAATGCGCAACTGTAGTATGGGTAATTTTAGAATCGTTTCCCGAACCGAATCTGGGCTGGAGTGTTCACAGGCACCTGCCAGTCTCCATCGTTGGTGCGAAAATTATTGTTTATGCCTTGATAGGTGGTATATGGCCTCAGTAAACTTATCAGTTCCAAATTAAGTACTTTAAAGAGGAGAAGAAAATATTAGAGACTTTCATAAAATGATCAACTATGTCGCCACTTAAAGTTTCTACAAATGTATCATGCAACATGAATGTTCTTTTTTCTTCCAACAGTTGTATCTGACGTCGAATGTGACGCAGGCGGATTTTAACATGGGCTACACGATGACAGGCACCCTGGAGCGAGGCAGCCGCTCCACCAACACCTTCCAGATGACACACTTCGCTGTGCTGCGCCGCTGTGACCACGAAGCGCATCATCTCAAAAACTCCTAAACATACTAACATACTTCTTAAGCTCCGTGGTGATTGACAATCCTGCATTTAAAAATGTAACTAAATGACACAACTGTAAAGTTGATAATTGTTTACACTTTTGTTGTTTAGCTGAGAGACGGCAACATACCTAAGGGTCGAATAAACGAATAGTCTAAATCCGAACACCAAATTGTTCTTCATCTTGTAGATAAGTATAACGATCTAATAAACACCAAAACATGCTAATGATAACGCGTGCTGTACACGCGATAATAATTATTGTCCTCTTTTCTCTGTCTCCTTTCATATTAAACCATCATTGTGGTACTGCCTACTAAAAGGTATTTACTTTCTAATTAAGATGAAGATGTAGTAGATTTTGGTCCCAAATGTTGGCCATGAATGTTAAAATATTCATTTGCGTAGTATTATGCAATTAACTCTGAGTGAGCTTATACATTAATACTAGTCATCGATTCATATTTTCATCTAGAGATGTACTAGATGTTGCTAATGATCTCAACTAGATTGCTAGTCTTTATTCTTAAGGTTATATTGCCAAGCGATATTGTGATCTCGAATTTTAGTCGTTCGATTATAAGTAGTCAACTTTTCAAATCCTGTGTCTAGTTTCTAGTTGTCTAGATTTTTCTAATTAGTCTAATATTTTAGGCATCAAGGTCAGTGGTAGATGTATATACTTTACTTTTTAATGTTAGACATGTACAGCTGCTTGTAGCCGTAGGAGTAGGAACATTAATTATTTTTATAAAAACTAGATTTTACATCGTAGTCATTAATATTTGTTTTTAACTGTAGCCAACTTCAATGTCAAAATTCGTAAGGGTAACTTGGATTAAGTAGGGTGTAAACGTCTTATTGTAAACGTAAGCATATTTGTTCAAATCAATGACAATTTTTAAGTCGGGAGTCAGATGTACCTGCTTGAACTCGTAATAAAATTGTATAATGTAGTAATATGTATTTCGCTATATTTTAGCGCTACGCAATAATTTTTTTAGAGTTTCCTGTTCATCGAAAATTTGATAGGTGAATCGAAATTCATTTTAAAATGGCTGTGAGCGATATTTTCTGGTGTAGCTCCTTCACGCTTCGTCGAACAAAATAATAATATATTGGTCCGGTGAGTATCGATCGCGACCGGACTTTGCCCTATAAACCACAAATATGAACATATTTCGTTTGGGACGTGTGCCACGCCACTAATCTATGTGAACGTGTGTTTAACTACACCTTTCTCGGGATCATGCCCACCTGCCCGAGCACGCCCGCACCGCCGCGCGCTCGCGCCGCGCGAGTGTGAGACAGCCGACAAACTCAATAATGAGATTAAAGTTGGAATCGCTGCTCAACCCTACCACTAAGTTCCTGTACACACCAAAAACTATTTTATTAAGTACGTACTTAAGTTTTCATTATAGTGTACTGTTACGTAAGTATAAGTACGTGTTAATCCTAAGGTGTTAAGTGTAAAAGGGTGGTAATAACACAAACGTCCAGTATCGCACTCCCTCCAGTGTTTAAACACATCATTTTTGTACAAAGTTACGAGTGTTTTATGGCTACTATTCGGCTATATTTACTTACTAGTGTACGGTAGAGTGCATCTAACAGATTTTACTCGCACCATAATCATCAATTTTATATCGACCATGTACACCTCCTATAACTCGTGGCCCCTTTCTACCGAACATTTATCTAACCACACACGAGCTTTGACTTTTAGTTACTAAATAAAAACGGGATACACTTTATTTAATTGTATTACACTGGGTATGATTGGTTCCTAAATTGCGAGTAAAGTCTGTTGCTATTCAGCTTTCAACATCAATTTAAATAAAAAACGAGTAGTTAAGCTAGAACTACATTAAGTTTAAACACGTGGGCGAATCTCTGAAGGAAATTAAACTTTATAGCTGTTGGTTAAAAGTACAGTATTACTTGATTTAATGCACACACTCCTAGGCTAGCGTGCCTGACCCACGTGGACATATTGTAGCTCTAGCTTTGTAATCACATAGAGAACGTTAACAATTCTAGTTCGCTTCATACGCTATCAAGACATTAATAATTATATAATATCACTAAGCCATATATTTCACAATTTTGAGAATTTTCTTGGACTAGGTAACTACAAGATTATACTGCCTGAGGTCCCAAGAGTATTAAGTAGTGACATCACACGATCACGTGATCACTGTAACGAAAACGTACTAGCAAGATTAATTCATACATACATTTGATACAGGCGGTATCAAATTAATAGACTTTGAGGGAAGAAATTAAGTTATTAATATTTGTCAGATAGAAAACTAATCTGCAATGATAATGTTGTTGGCTCTACATAAACATGCAAATGATACAGCCGCTACAAATCCCTCTTGGGAGTGTAAACCGTTTCCCTGCTCAAGTATTGGAATCACGATCCTTATTGCTTAAGGCCGAGCGTCCACCTGCCAAGATGACGAAGCCCCGACGTTGAATCTTCCTTTTCAATGCGTTTAGATGTTGGAACAAAAGCTATGCATTTCAAATCAATAATCAAATGTTTGAACAAATGTTATGCATTTCAAATCTATAATAAATTGGAACGAACGAAATCAGATATCCCATTTGACAAACATTTGTTCCAAAATCTAAATAATCAGTCTAGCCAATGTCGTGGTATTCTTCTTCAAACTTCTTCTCAACTGTTCATCTTTAATTGTAATAAAAGTATTAGTGTAAAGCAAGTGCCAAAGACAATTTAGGGAGCTTTTACGATAAGTTTGGTTTCGATGTAAGTGATGATGTAAATATAACTCGCTTCAAATTTTAAATGTTGTCTTTCGTATATCGAGATGACTCAAATAAAATGTATGAAAAAAACGTGCTGACATTTTTATTTTATATTATCCATACGCACAATATCCTAACCTAATGTGAGTTTGTTTGTTTGTTACGCTTTCACGCCTTAACTACACGACCGATCATCATGAAATTTCGCATACCTACACGTTGTCAGGAGTAGTACAGAGAAAAGGACATAAGGTACTTTTCCTAAGTTATGGAAAGAGGCACAGATTGTTCCCATCCACAAGAAGGGTTCTAAAGCGGATATTACCAATTATAGAGCAGTTTTATTATTAAATAATTTTGGTAAAATGTTGGAAAGGCTTGTGTATGAACATATTTACATTGCTTCGCAGCACTGCTTACCGTCTTCTCAGCATGGATTTGTCAAACGCCGTAATGTCAATACCAACCTCTTAGAGCTCAGTAATTACATTCTCTCACATATAAGCGACGCACAAATTGATGTAATTTATACGGATTATGAAAAAGCATTTGATCGCGTTAATTATAATGTCTTAGTGTCTAAATTAAATGCGGTAGGAATTAAGGGTAATTTGTTACGATGGTTGGAATCTTACCTCCGAAATAGGCGCCAAGCTGTAGTATTGGGTGGTTACAGATCAGACTTTGTGGAGGTCACTTCCGGGGTGCCCCAAGGATCCTTGTTATCTCCACTACTGTACAATATCTATATTTTTGATATAGCAAATAACTTTAAATACTCAAATCATCTCCTATATGCTGATGATAAGAAGATATTTCGCAGAATTGACACCATTGCGGATTGCTATCTACTGCAGTCTGATTTAGATCGACTAACAACTTACTATCGCAATAATAAAATTAGTATAAACACCCAGAAGTGTATGACAATAACGTTTACCAGGAAAAAACACCCTATTGTTTATGATTATCGCATAAGCAATGAAGAAATAGCTAGAACCTCAGAAGTGCGAGATTTAGGTGTGATTCTGGACAGCAAATTCACTTTTAACCCACATATAGAACAAATGGTTAGCAAAGCGTATAAATCTCTGGGATTTGTAATACGCAACAGTAAACCATTCAAAGATTCACAATGTCTAAAAATTCTTCATTTTAGTTTTGTAAGGAGCATCTTGGAATTTGAATTTATTATTTGGCGACCATTCTTTAAGGTACACATACAGAAAATTGAAAAAATTCAACAAAAATTTATTAAGCATCTAAATTATAAAGTTAAATTAGTAAATAAATCATACGAGGAATCGTGCGAGTATCACAATATTATGACTCTGGAAGATAGACGACAAGTCACAGATATGTTGTTTTTGTATGATGTACTTCACTGTAAATTTGATTGTCCGGAAATGCTACAAAGAATCGGCTTTAACGTTCCATCTAAGCGCACCAGACAAACGCAACTATTCGCGATTCCAACTGCTTCAACTAAGTATTTCAAGATGTCGCCATTCACTCGCATTCCTAGCATTTATAATAATAACTTCTCTTACTTGGATCCATTTAACACATCTCGCAACTCTTATAAAAATGAAATATTAAAGACTCTGTCTAACAATCAGTGACTCGTAGCAAAACAATGGACACAGGTTAAATTATACAAGTGCACTCACTCACACACACACTGGTTTTCACACGCCTCACGCACAGCCTCATTCATCTATACACAGCCTCACACACCATCACACTTAGACATGACAATATTATGATATAATATGGGCCAATAGAATAATCGTTTAAATTACATATAGATTTACATGTTTACTCTTGTTTGTAATAATTAGTTTTTTATTGTGTTCTTCGTAATTGGCGTACTGTCTTATTTATAATTTTAGTAATATTGATTATCAGCTGTGAAGGACCTAAATGAAATAAATAAAAAAATAAAAAATCTAGAAAAAAGTACTGTTACTTACTTAACCTATATTTATGCGAGCGAAGCCACGGACAAAATGTAGTTTCAATTAATTAAAACGTCTAAAAGCGATTGCCAACCAAAGCACAACCGCTTATGACATGATGCCAGCGTGTTCAGCGGTGGCTATCATAAGCGTTCCATTAGCGACTGATAACCTCAAGATTCGAACCTGCATAAAAACTCACGAGCAAACTATCACTGGATGCAATATGCTTTGTTCGATATGACAGTAATAATAAAATACATCTACAATCTAATTTAAGTTTACATACAGCGTAAAATATTAAGTATGGTCAGCCAGTGACAAACAAGAATATTTAAAAAGGATAAACTTAAAACAGAAAATGTTGTTTCAATCCTATGTAGATAAACACACCCTAAAAGAATCGTAATTTATCATAAATTAATTGGCGTCTTTATAATTTTATGGACGGACATTTCCTAATAAATATGAGCATTCCTTCTAACAACATCATCTGGTTAATAGCAACCGTTTTCTAAAATTTGTTCTTTCTGATTAGGTAATCAGCACGAATAGCTCAATGGTTTCAGTAGTCACCTCGTCGCTATCAATACACCGAGTGTAGTGGATACGAATCCCGCACAGGACAAAAAAATGTGATACAAAAATAATTAGATTTATTCCTGGCAGAGAGTAATGTTTTTATTGAATAAGAAACATTTTTTTTGAGGAACTTCAAAATTCTTACGTAATGCCCGGGATCTTATATGTAAGTTCCACTAAACGAGCCGTAAATATGCCCAAACCTTGATGATATATGTAGTACATATAGTCACACTTTAATAGTCTAGTCCTGGATATGAACAGCGTCGAGACAGCACCTTAATATTATTAGAAAACGAATACATATTGTAATAGCATTATGTATATACATCTGATTGGAAAAGCAACTCCTTTCTATATTACTAGAAACAACTACTTTCTTAATGTTGACGTGACACATTTGTTATGTTTGCAGCCAATCGTCACGTCCCGGGTTCGATACCCTGGATATACTTATAAATTAGTGGTACTGTCAATGGGTAATCTATAACTAGATTCGTTTTCAATAGCCACAGGGAGCAAGTAGGCGGTAGACAAAAAAAGAAATACGTATCAGTCCTACGTAATTATGTATGACCTAAAACCTAGCTAACGAAATGTAGGTGTAATACACTTACCACGACGAGGATATACCGACGTGGACCTATGAATATATTTTGTAATTTCTTAACGTGTAGGTTATACCTTCTAATAGCTAATAATGGTAAAAGTAAATGGTAATAATACCTCTGGAACTATGACGGGATAAAAAATTAATGTTATGTATTTAATTTCTTATCCCGTAATTGTAAGAACTTGTTTATTATTCTTCTCCCTAGCCTTTATTATTTCCAAATCACTTGAGGTCGGTTTTTCTGGTCTAACCGGATTTGACTGGATATGAGTTTTTTTCACGGAGCGGCTGCCACCTGACCTCCGCAACCCGAAGGCTAACGATACCCTAAGGCTAAACCAGTGTCAGGATATTATAGGGCACTGACTTCCTAATAACGACTGCCATAGATGTTCATGGCAGCCGGTACCGACGGCTCAACGTGCTCTCCAAGGCACGGAGCAGGCGATAATATTGTCAATCAATACGCACATAATTTTGAAAAGTCATATTACTTCCGAAAGTCACAGGTGCACGACGTGGGTTCGAACCCGAGCCCCTCTGCATTGCAGTCTGTTGGTCTCCCCACTGAGCTATCGCTGCTCTTGTATCTTGTTTATTATTGAATGGTTAATAAAGTTATTAATGTATTTTATATTGACCATTCATATTATAAATGCATTTCGATTAAATTATATTACAAAGGATCCTCTATATCTCATTGGTGCAATGGTGTAAAAGTTAGTGCGCCTGTCGATCGTAAGGTCTCGGACTCATTACCTGGCTTTATAAGACTTATTAAACTTTATATCAGATATAGAGATACGTAGAAAGAACGTGGTTAATACATTACATCTCTATAAAGAAAACTTCAATGGGCATACCTACTGCCAGTCATAAATAATAATAATAATAATAAAAAATAATAAAATTTACATAATATTGTCTTCTGTTTACGCGAATGTTATTCATTGAAATTAAACTACTATATACGGATTTTATCGCGTTGTTTATTTGACACTTTATTACAAAATTTTAAAAACTGTTACACTACTATTACTATTAAACTTTACAAATTTTTAAACTAATTAAATTATTGAAACTATTAAAACTATTTATACTATTTAGTTGGAAAGGATCCAGCACCGAGTCAAACCTACCTAACCTAGAAATTTTACTTCAATCACTAATTTATGTTTTCACCCAATGAGCACAATTACATTTTTATATATCGACAATACTACAAAATAGGTTTATATTCAATACAATTTAAATATAACCATGAGCATTATTATTTACTTTCACAGACTAAAATAAAGAAGAAGCCAATATTTTAAAAGCCGCTTTTGAATTATTTTAAGTTATATTGGAATTTGATGTTGTATTGGACACGTTGCAAAAATATCACATCTATTAAATAAAAGTGGAAGTAAATATAATTATAGGAAGGTTTTTTCTATTGCTACAATATGCTATTCTACCTATACCTAATGTCTAGAAACCGAATACTATTGGTCACAATAAATGCAAAAATATAAATCATATCGCATGAAAAACCTCTCGTTATTAAAATTAATATAGATATAACATCATAATATTGTCTTACGTTTACGCGAATGTATTACAAAGTTATATGTAATAACAGTGTTTTAAAATAAACAACACGACAAAAGCCGCATAAAGTAGGTTAATTTCAATGTATAACATCATTATAATAATTATACACAAAAGATTTGCATCATAAAATTATTTCTTTTTAACAAATACAATGCTATTATGATAATTAAGCAGGCTATTTCAAAGGAATTGTTAGTATGCGTTACATAACTAGACGAAACTAAATCCGGGAAGTTATAGTTGTCATTAGATCCTGGCAGTTTCACAATGCGGTCACAATGACATGCGGAAGTGTTTCACTGCCGGCACCGCGACCGTATAATGCAGGACTCGGCCTTTGTGTGCTCAGTCGCCAGCCCGCAGCCGCTAACCACCGACCACATGTCCTTCAATAACAAAGTAGTGTTGATAACCGGCGCGAGCTCCGGCATAGGCGCAGCATGTGCACTAAGATTCGCTAAGTCTGCCGCAACACTAGCACTTGTTGGAAGAAACCTAGACAACCTAACGAAAATCGGTCATCAGTGCGAGAAACTAAACCACCTCAAACCACTCCTCATCGTCGCCGATATAACTTCAGAAAAAGATATCGACAGTATTGTCGATGAAACTGTAAAGAAATATTGTAAAATCAACGTTCTAATAAACAACGCTGGTGTAAACACTGCACCCGGAGCACACACGCCTATAGAGGCTTACGACCATGTTATGACAACCAATCTACGAGGGACGTACTTACTCACTACTAAAGTGGTCCCCTACTTGATAAAAACTAAAGGGAACATCGTAAACGTTTCGAGTATACTGTCGAACAAGCCGTTACCGCTTATGACTCCGTATTGCATGTCTAAGGCGGCCCTTGACATGTTTACAAAATGTACAGCTTTACAACTGGGTCCCAAAGGAGTCAGAGTCAACGCTGTTAACCCTGGACCTGTGAAAACCGAGCTGTTCCGAAGAGGTGGCATGAGTGACACGGACTGCGACAGAATGTTTACTGGCATCGAAATGAGTACGCCGCTAAGGAAAATAACCACAGGGGAAGACGTAGCAGAACTAGTGATATTCCTTGCCAGTGATAGAGCAAGTTGTATTAATGGAAGTTGCTACGTCATCGACTGCGGACTAATGTTGGGCGAAGCCGGCAATTTGTGATTGATGAATACGTAGATACGCGCAAATAAATACGTACAGCTATCTCTCGTGTTTGTATTATGTTCCGAACAATACAATGTTTTGTTGTCTTCAAACATACATAATTAACTGCGATAAGCTTGTTGGAAACTGTTAAATATCTCGGTGATATTTGCCAGTACAAAGCCGAAGGAGTATCAAAATATGTAACGCGGTATATTGAGCCTCATAATAAACAAAAGCCTCCAGAACACAGTACTGATAAACGTTGTTAGATGTCCCCCTGAGTTTCATCGCGCTCGTTTAGATTGCAGCGACAATTACATTCCAGTGTTTTCTCTTAAATATCTGTTCTTTTCTGGTAATCGAGGGTAATACGTTTACTTATCTGTAAAAGCGAATCCTTCCCCAGGTGGATCGCTAATACCTACTGTTATCTTGCGTTAATTTCCTTTGCATAATCTTCTCGCAAATTGATTGTGCTTCCGGCAGCGCACTGCAAATTAAATTATAAATAATATCGTCGAGAGCGCTAATGCCTACAAAAATTACCTGCCTTTTATCTCCGTTTTTAATCTGGAACAAAAAATGTTGCGACGTGAAGGGAAATCTTGTCAGTTATTTTCTTAGTCTCGTTAAGTTAGTTAAGTAAAACGTAGTCTTTATACAATGTAAAAACGTTTGTAGTGGAATATTTTACCGTTAATACCCGTATGGAGGATCTTCTAATTAAAGTTCTCGGATTCCTAGAGTCAAACCGTAATAAAGTGTAATTTTCAGCTACAAGTACGTAATCCGCAACAAGAGTGAGCTCGTTAGGCGCGCACGGGGCGCACGGGGCGCTCGGGGCGCGACGGAGGCGCACGACGGCGACGCCACGTTATACGCGATTAATATAATTCCCTAATTTATACGCGGCGAACGTTACTGTACGGGTTCCATTGTTATTGGGCCAAACCGCGGCTTTCAATTATGCAACGCCTCTCACACTCACATCGACATTACTTTTACTCTCTCCCCGACGCCGACGCCGACGCACGCTCGCCTCGTAACTTTGTCAATGAGTCCTGTAATTATCTTTCTTTCGTGTTTATTATCCTGCGGTTATTGGCTTTTCCTTACACGATGTTAATATCCTGGCAAGACATTTCAGAAATGACGCGCAGTATAAGAACTAAATTTACAATTATCCCCATTTTTTATTATAAATCCATTTTGATAGATAATTTACTGCTACCGTTAAACGTAATATAGAAGTATACTTAGTCTAACCATAAATACTGTTACAATTAAAATTCGGCAATCGGTGTTAAATATGTTTGTGATATTAAAATGGAGTGGGGTGATAAAGAGAACCGAAATGCTGTGATAGCATTACACAAAGTAAGTATGGAGCCAAATGCAATTTTTGAAACTCTCCTTCCGCACTGCCACTTCCTATTAGTCGAATGTTTGTGTACCGGGCTATTGATAGGTACAAAGAAAGAATTCGAAGAAATTCTGTCCGAAAGCACTGGTCATTATTTAACTGATAATTCATTTTCCCATGGAGAGAGTGCGTTTCTATTGATAAATAACCTCGACGTTCAAATGTATTAAAGCCAAAATTTTTAATGAACTTCATATATTTTTAATGTTTAAAAAATATCTGAAATAGTGAAATGTGTAAACATTACAGTAATAAATAATTGAGCAATACAAAAAAAATATATTTTTCCTTGTAACAATATTTATGGCAAGACTAAAGAAAAATTACAATATTTAGCTGTTCATATATTCTTCTAAATGTTATGTACATACATGGTGTTAAAATATAATTGTCCTACAATATCAAGAAACAATATTAATAATCGGAATCAGAATTCTCTAAACTGTAAATATAACCAAATAACCCTCTACTTTAATAATAATCCGTACAATAAAGTTAAATTAAGAAGTCGAAAAGAATAAAGTTATCTTCTGTGCTTGCCTTTTTGCCTCTCCAGTGTTCGGCGTACAGCTTACCTGTCTAAGCTCCTAATAACTATCTCTTGAATATTTAATCCATTACCTACAGTATAAAAACGATGAGCGTACTAGAACTTTGTAAAGCTTTTATTTTAACAAAATGATTGTGAGCGCCACATTCACTTGAGAGTGAGTTTCAAACGAAAATTCTCATTTTTAAGTTTATTTACTTTATTGTTGCCATAAGACGTAAGAATCACATGAGTTCAACAAATCCCCACACTGTTTTGTGTGGATAGCGAACTTATTATAGGTTGGGACCGTTTTTAGAATCACATTTTATTTTTCCTTACGGCTTGTAACGAAAAGTTGTAACAAAACTTCAAATAGATTTTCCATCTTTTGCCTATATCTGCAATCAAATTCCCAATTGCCGAAACTGTATAACCTAGAATTCTGTGTATTCTTCGTGTTCGTTATTGAAATATTTGTAAAGCCCGCCGCGATACATAAATTATCCGTCGTGCAAAAGTTGTTAACAAAAATGGAGTACTAAATTTACAAAATAATAACAGAAGTATCGCAGATCATGAGCTAATTGCATGCAATTCTGTAATAAAAGCTCTCTGAAATTGATGTTAGTGCAGTTGATCCCCTCCTGTCACGTACGAGTGATAAACACAAGTGAAATTATATTAGAAATGGGGATATGACATAAATGTAACGGCAACGATGCAATAGCACGTAGATTGCATTATTCCGTGTATGTACGTGTTGGGAGGTTTGTTTACGTCGATGTTAAACTACGTCCCGTTGTCGTGCCGTCTTTGTGCAACTTGCACCGGCGGGCGGTACTGCAGTTATTTGCTGCAGGTAAACTTGTCCCTCGATAAATCACACATTTAGTTTCGAAATATTCCCGTATCTACATAATTATATTAACGGCGTTGTGACTGCGGTTTCGTGTTTAATTATCATTTTAAACTATGAACATATTGTGATATTTTTATTTAAATAGCATGGTATCATGCCAAACGAATCCTAAGGGCCGGGTAGGGACGAATCCTTATAATATTTCATTATTTGCGAAGTTATTGTAATCTACCAAAAACAGTACAAAGCTTCATGATAGTAATAAGAAAAGCAGGGCAAAAACGATAAATTTAGCATGTGGCTCGGCTACGACAATCTGAATAAACATGAACGATACTTTTAACCTAGATAATCATTGAAGTTATCTGTCTATTCTTTTAATAAGATGCTTCGCCCAAGCCTATGATAAAAATTAATCTCCATTAGACTTTAATTTCTAAATTCACAAATGCATATAATTACATAATAGTTTAGAGTATAAAATACTTACATAATAGGTAAAGATTTATCTGGTCTAACCGTGCAGCAATTACTTTGTAAGTTGTGAAAATAACAAAGGTACAAGCCAGCACCCAGCCTTCAGCCGTCTGTAACGCTTTAACAAGATTACTACATTCTCCTACAAACATGTTTATAATTAAAACCACAGGCGACCTACAATATATGTAGGTCAAAACTTTCAACACATTTACGAAGTAACAACCAAACAGCTGAGAGCTATGCTTTACAATATCAAAGAGAAATTATCGCAGTATTACTCGGCACACACTGAAATGTAAGGAGGTTGCACTAGGTCGCATTATCGGACATCTCCCTTTCAGAGCACGTCGGCCTGTCCTATTTGCTGACAGTAATCTTGAAGAGTTGCCAGGTCGCGAGCCCGCACAAATATATTGGAACTCTTGGACCCTAGAGACCGGCCAGTGCGGGTTGAAGGTGATCATTTCTTGTTTTGACTAACCGTACATTCCATTCTGAACCTTATATCAATAAGGATAAAATATAAATTACATTTGAGATCAGCTAATATTTGTTTTGATAGGAAAGGGATGTGCAATCGAGAGACGTCTATTTAAAGGGACAGCAGATCGTTTTACTTGTAATTTGTATTGCGCGTGCTGGGAATGTATAACGTGGCTACGAGGAAACTGCTAAACGTATGCATGAACTTAATTAAGAACAAGAATATCGGCAAATATAGCTGATTGAATGAGAACTTCGTTATATTTTGTATTTCTAATCTGCGTAGATGTAAGGAACTAATGAAATCCGTCGAAAGAAAAAACACACACAAGACTGTTTGTCTTGTTTGGAGAAAAATAAGTTTATATTATTTAACTAGGTAATGTTTAACTAATAATAAGCTTTCAAGCTGCAAACTGGTACTAGTGATTGACCCTAAATAACAAAATATTGATTCTAAGTCAATCTTAAATCAGAACATGGAAAATATCTCCTGCGATCTTCGAGGGAAAAACCACTATACTACTAATCCAAAGATAGTATGCATCATTTTTAATTTCACTATCTATTAACCATTAGACCAAATAATGACAAATTTGCAAAAAAGAAAACCTACCTCGAGTAGCATAGCGCCCACCTGTTATTAATTATCATATACGTAGTTTTAAACGTTGAGTACGTAACCTACGTTGTATTTTTCATAGTATTTTATAAAGTAATAGTAGATGTATATTTGTACAGTCGGCCAAGAAAGTAGTCTACCAATTTCGACAAAAGTTTCTTTGAGATCTAATTATCGCTAAGGTTGACTTTTCTAACTTGACGCATGGCATGATGTAAATATAGTATAGGATAAAGAGAGCAATGGTCACTGACATAATATTATTACAAGCTGAAATCGACCTTGTTGTTTGATGACGTTCAAATGAACCTCAACCGTAGGGTGGTAGACCACATTTTTGATCGATTGTAGCACGACATATAAAAAGCCCTGTGTATAAATTGTACCTCTACTGAGAACGGAGCTCATCTGAATGTGAGAAAATTTGGCAGACTTCACATATCTTCGAGAACATGCAGAACTCTCAGCCATGCAGGTTTCCTCACGATATTTTCTTTCACCGTTACCACAACATACATATTTTAACGAATAATCTAAAGTCATAATTCGATACCATGAAACATAATTACAAGTGAAATAAATCAGCTGCAACGGTGTTCAACATACAAGATTTCTATTTATTTACAAACAGAGCGGAGTCACGCACTACCCGAGTAATAAAAAAGATCGCAGCCAATCATATTTTATCGGGTAAGCTATTTTTCGCAGCGGATCTTACTCGTCGGTCGTAAATATAAAACACCTCAATTTTCCCGCGACTACAAGGAACAACTTGTTAACAATAATATAAATACACTCACACTAGGTACATGTATCGCAAAATTTTACATAAAATAAGTAGATTTATGTAATGTATTCTTTATTCTATACATTATAAATATGTACACACACTAATCACTAGTCAGTAAAATATCTGAATCGCTATATACAGATTAAAATACTAATTTTCATTTGCCCAATTATAGACTATTTCAATAAATATATAATTGAAAACACATATTCAAAGGTCTCACCAGCATTAGAAGTTAGAAGGCTATAATGGCCTCTAACATATAAATACTAAAGCGACCTTAATACAAAAATAGAAGCGACTCCAAAAATACATATCGCTGTTTTTCTACCAACCTAATTCCCAAATAAAAACACAAACGACGCGTAACAAAAATCCACTCGTTCGTTGTTTTTATTCATAGCAAACGGAACGTGAAACCAAATATAAATGGTCCGCTGAAAATTTCAAATCTATCCAACCATAGGTCCTCAATAAATACCAAAATTGACAGAATTCGTGATGACTCCCCGACAACCTATTTTTCGTGAACTGCCGATCAAAATGGGCAAAATAAATGAGAATGTGTAAATGACATGATTCGCTCTTTCATTGAACTGTCGTCAATAAATATTGGTCGATACACCAGCCATTTGTGAGCCTTCCTCTTGACGGAGCTGATATAAGGTGCATACTGTATGTGTACCACTAAGACTTGTCAAGTCTCGTGCAACAATAAGGTGTTTAGCTACGTAGCTATTACGTATAGAACAGCGAGTCAAAGAGATCGGAATCCCAATTTATCGTCTGTTCGTTGTACTATTTATTGTACTGGCTGTGGTCTGCCTTTGTCTCCTTTGTTCGAATATTCGTCGTTTAGGGACAGCTATCAAGATTAGGTATACCGATATTTTCTTCATAAGGTAGAAATAAGGCGCTGGGCGGTAGGTACGATTTAGCAAAAATATGACTGACTTTATCGGTAAGGTTCTTGTAAAGTGAGGTAAATTACATCTTTGTTTTTCCGCTTGATCCCTTCGCATATTGTGTGTGACAAATTTATTGTGCAATAGAAAACACTGGTTACATGCTCGGAACAAACTACTGTTAGAAAGTAGGCCCTACAGGTCCAGGTACAAATGACTACTCACACCCACAAAAATGTCTAAGCAATTGCGTGTCTAATGATTTTCCGTTCATCCCTGTATAAATGAATATCCCACCAATCTGTATTACTGGATCAAGCGAATCGTTACGAGTTAATATCTTTCCAATGATTCATAAAATCTGGCTTGGACTTACGATTCGGCCATAATGTCGTTTTTGTACAAATACCTAAAAGAAATACGTTCTCTTTATGATATTAATAATAAGTATCTTAGGATGCCGTACTTACTTTACACAAAAGTAGGTATTATTTAAGGTTGGGTTAGAATTAATTACGATATAATAATTAAATAAAATAAAATAAAGATTTTCATTTTTATTTAATTTGTTTATAAAACAGATAAATTCTGTGCTATTTAATTTAACCGATATATTTCATAAGGTCGTCTAATGTATATTTTCGACGTAATCCAACCAAAATGGAGGCTTACCTAAAACGTAACATAATATTCATAGTATCGGCAGTACGTGACCTGACGCCACCTTCGAAATTACAACGCAAGCAATAATTCAATCAAACGTGGCTTAACTGGCTCTCTCCATGTTTACCGACGCACCTACCCTTATCATGTAGCATGACGACCTTATCCCGCCACCAAGATGTCCCTGCGATATATTAATTATGATTATAACCATTTTACGGCACGAAACCACGAGCAAAAACAGAGAAAAAGGCAAATAAAAAACATTTGAAAACAATCGCCGATAGTCATATGCCGCCTACTGATTAAAGCAGTTGTGTGATCGTAGATACGCCATCATGAAATATTTGACCGTTTTACTTATACTTTCGTTCAACATTCAGCGTCTATTATGCAGAGATGAAGACAAAATTATGAAAGGTAATATTGTTTATAATTTATTTTGATACATCACACACTTACGTCAGCAAGGACAATAAAAAACGCCTTGAAAATAGACGTCTTGTTAAAACATTTTGTCAAGACAATAAATATGGAACAACGCTTAAGCACTGAAACATATTTTCCAAACAGCCAGCAAGAGATTTAGAAAAAGTTGGCAGTACTTTATAAAGGACACGGTTCCCCCGCACTCGATTTTATCTCATGTAAGCACACTGTCTAAGTTTTAGAAGTAGTGCTGTAAGTCTGGGGATATCTCGTAGCGCCCGTGGGACCAGTAATGGACCTGTGGAAACGACTACAAAAGGAAAAGTCTAGTCCGCAACTAGATTTAGTGCCCTCAGATACCCAATAATGTGCCGATGTGAGAAATTGCGCTCTATTTAAGTGTAAAATGTATCCTCAAGATTCATAGCGACGTTTTTGCTTTTAAGTCGTTAGGACAATGGGCTGATCTAAGCTAAGCTTTTAGAAGTAACGTAAACATATAATATATTTTATACGTAAAAAAAACGTGACAAATAGTATATTTTATACGTAAAATACGAAGCAGAAGTAAGTATATCTTATATTCACTTCCTCATATCATTATCTACCTATATTTAGGTCCCATATAATAGAGAAAGATACACCGTGATTTTCGATCCTTGCATGTGTAAGGATAGCAACAGGGCGGAAAACACATGACGCCATCAGGAGATCACACGCGGAAGATAATGACAAGAATAAGCGTAAACCAAGCTTACACGGTGACCAACGAAACTAATATGAATATAGCTATTTTATCTTTGTAATAGCCTATGAAAATGCCGATCAAACGTATAGGTATGTTATCTAATTTCAGCATGTTATTGGCCGAATGAACAGTACGAGCCTTGTTTTGGCGGTTGCGCTGAGGTATCCTGCGATAACCCTCGTAACCACCTACGTCCTTGCTACCCATACTGCGAGCCAGGCTGCATTTGCGAAGACCCTTACGTCCGGGATGACCGCACGCACCAGTGCGTTCTACCACAAGACTGCTCAGCGTGAGTACCTTATTGATACCTATATATATATTTAGTTCTAACTACGCAAACAATCGAAGCTCGATCGTTGGTATAAATTGGAATAGATTGATGAATATAAAGAAACTATTAAAAAACGGCCTTTTTGTTATCTTGGAGATTTGAGTAAAATATATATCTGATATAAGCATTTATTTTATAATTTAGAATACCTGGCAGAATACCACGGTAAAAAAATTATATTGTAAGCACAACCAATAAAGCTGCACGTCTAAGATTACATATCACATGAAGTATGTTTTATTTCTGTTAGCTAAACAATTTTGTGAGTCTTTATGTCTTTGCTATACATAAATCGGCTATGTGTAAAAGTATTGCATAGCGCGAGACTCTTTTAGTATTAGGCTAATAAACTGTAGTCTAAGTCTCGCTTACTAAGTAAACGTCCTTACCAGCTTCACGTCTACACAGAGATATGTCTCACGCATACAGAGAGAAGACGTATTTTACACTTACATTATGCCTGCTAAGATTTAACGTTTCTCGTAATAGTATGGTTTGATTCTACGCTACTACTGAAGATTGCCCAACAGCCCCAGTACATCCAATAACACTGATCCGGAATTTGAAACCGGACGCATAATAAGTCATAAACACAAGGACAAACTTATGATATAAGGCAGTCATATCTAGGATATTTTAACAAAAAACCCTGAGGATGTCTGCTAAAAACTAAGCTAATAATACTTATTTTTAGAGTTTTACCTTTAGGATAAAAAACCTAAATACCATACATCGCTAGCTAATTAAACTGTCATTGTTGGAATGTCACACATAATTCAAACCCTATTGTGTCTGGCTACCGCTATGCCTTTGCGACTCAATAGATGAATACATAAATTGCTTAAAATAATGTATTTTATACACTTTATCTATATTACAGGACACAAATGGGCATACCAGTACCGGCGAAACGGTCAGAAAAGCCGCCGCCGCCGCCGCCGCCACCACCGCCGCCGTCCTCGTCCATGTCCAAGTACCCCGGCAGGTTGTCTAGAAGCCACAACAAGCGCGACGATATGCCGCTCGACTTCGCCGAGAACGACATGCCAAACAACAACATCATGTCGACAAATAACATCAACTCTAACGTAAATCCTATCAACGGAAATGTCAATCAGAAGGAGGATTTCAAGCGAGGCTCCGAAGTGTCCAGGATGGGCAACTACTTCAACATCGTAATTGCACCACCACCTATTAAAGCTTTGCAACCTAGAAAACTCATCCAAAACGATGCTTACAGAAATGCTGCTAAAAGAATTAACTAAATATGTTATATATATATGTATATTGATCGCAATAAAAGATTTCATGCTAATGTTAAACGTCTTTATATTATTACTTGCATTATCTACTTACTTACTTTATCTCATAATGTTCCTTGAAACATTTACATCAAAATACTCAGTCACGTACTAAAATTTAATATATAGTTTTTTATCATAATTAAAACTAATACTAATTAAATATATAATATCGTAATGTCATTCTTATATCAACTTTGTAAAGCATAAATCATTCGTTCAAAGTCCTGAAGATGTAGGAAATAAAATGCAAACTGTGGTGGCCCAATAATAAACCAAAAGTAAAAAGCATCGTCCGTGTTTATAGCTATTTCAGTGAGCATTTTTTATTAGTATCGATAAAGTCGTAAAGGCAATCACATCCGTTTGACTTTTTTTTTGCGAGGGCAATCTTAATTTCCACTGATTAGTTGCGAATACACCGTGGCGTGAAACAGAGCGATAAACCAAGCAGCCATTTTAAAAACTGCAACATGAACTCAAACTGATCACAACAACAAGTTCACAAAAAGTTAAACAATATGCGAAGATTATTAATAGTTGCATTATTATTATGTAAGTGTTTCGCTTTCGTAAATGTTAAAATTGATGATCAAAACAATGATGGCAAAGACCAAAATTATATTACAGATAATTTCGTCGCACTGGCGACGAGGTCTGGCAGTTATGATTATGAAGACGTCGACGGGAACAAAAGACACTCTATAATAGACGAAAGAAGAAGCTGGAGGAAGAAGGCATTACTGAAGCCGTTAGAGGAGCACAAAGAATGGGACAGGTGGCGCCACGACTATGATAATCAGAGATATATGGACGACCAGGAGTCGAAGGTGTTCAACCCAAATGAAAGACAAAGAGATAGAGAAAGAGACCTTGACATATCAGCGCCATATAGGGGAGGAGGAAATAGGCATTATGAGAATGAAAATAATATGCAACAAACTATGAAGAGTTCGGAAAGGGACGCGCACGCGGCCTCTTATAATATGTGAGTGTTTCGAATCGGCCCCATTACTGATAAGCTAGTTCCAATTTTGAACACGAAGTTCCTTTCAGAGTGAAAGGGCAAAGACACACACGCTCATACCAAATACATTACGCAGGACTTCAGCAAATAATTAAATTCTAATAGGTTCTAATAGGTTTCGCAAAAGAGGCGGCAAGGTTTACTCGATCAAAATAATAACAAGCTTAAGGACATTTACTAAGCTAATGCTTTCACTTTTCTTATAAAAGTTACTATAACTCATGTATGTTTCGTTATACTATAGTGCAATTTTAACCTGCGCACATATCAAATTTACAGGGAAAAAGAACCAGAAAAGAAACAGTCTATGAACTGCGATAGACCACACGAAAGGTATTTATTTTATTACACGATATTTTATACAACTGAATATTATTGTTAAACGCACTATTTAAAATTATAAAGGGTCTATATAAAGTGTCATGTAAACTAGGTACGAGGCGTGTTTCGCGGGTTGTGCGTCTGTGACATGCGACAACCCTCGCGACCGCCTGCGCCCCTGTTACCCGTTCTGCGAGCCAGGCTGCATCTGCACGCATCCCTACGTACGCGACGACAGAACTCACAAATGCGTCCTGCCCGAGGAGTGCACCAAGTAAACACATACACATTATTTTTATACTAAACTATATTTTATCTTAAATGTCCAATATCCCTCCCCAGCTTTAAACATAACCTCAAACCAAATTTAAAAATAATCTGTTTTATTGTTTAATTATAAAAACGTAACCAATACAGCATAAAGAACAAGTTTAAAAAAAAATTATTATTAAAATTAATGGAATTTTCTAGGAATTAAGTTAATCCATATCAATATGATAAATACAAAATTATGATATCAATCAATAACTCAAAGGTTTTTACTTGATATAACCTGTCCGGTTGCACGTGACTCTTATATGCAACCCCGGCTTCTCGAGCCACATAAATCACACCGGTATAGGTACCTATCTTACTCCTCCCTCAATTTCCTTTAAATGAAAATCCCAATGAATACAGGATCCTGTATTCATTGGGATTCTCATTTAAAGCTCTCTATAAAATATATTACGATATACATAATATTGCCATTTAGTTCGCTTAACAGATTTGTTTGCCAACTGAAATGCCGAATGTCAATTTCTGTAGCCATTTACCATATAGCTTTACTTGTACCATGATACGTAGGTAGTAGCTTGGTTGTACTTTCTTATTATTGTTTCTGCTATGCTGAAAACGCTGCCATAGTTTCTGCCTAAAATCAAGTGGGGCGATGATTCATCTGCCACTTCAGAATTCAAAAACTACTCCGTCTGGCTGTATATTTCACATATATATTTCACGGTAGAATTATTAGATTCCGCAGAATCGCTTATTATAAAATTATAAATTGAGATATAGTTTCTCATGGTGTATTGGATACATTTTTAACATATAGTCTAAGAGCCGTGGAAGATCGACCTTCACCGATCTGATAACCCGATGAGACATATTTTTTATCAAATATGATTTATAAACTTTTCGATAGGCAAGTTATTATAGGCATATTGGTTTATAAATTATATTTGATAAAAAATATGTCTCATCGGGTTATCAGATCGGTAAAGGTCGATCTTCCATGTCTCCTCTAATAATATTCTGTGTAATATATCGCAACCCTATGCGCTTAATTCTAACATGATAAAAAATGAAAATGAATAGATTACTTCATTATGAGTACTTGTCTCCTCTAATAATTTAGATAGCTATAAATCATGAATAATTCGTGTAAAGGCAGATTGAATGGTAAATAGTTTGAATATAAATAATAAATTAACTTAAAAGTGTAGCATACATTTAATATTTTCAAGATATTAAAAATTCTTAGTGTTGATGCATTGAGTTTGAGCTGAAAGTAATCCTGCGATTTTAGCAACCCCAACTTTACATGGTGAACGCATATACCTAGTCTAGTGGACGTATTTTAATGGCTATGCAGAATTTATTAACGTTCACCGCGGAACTACAATTCTATGCTGTTATTGATTTATGGTCAAAATTTTATTAATAAGCTGAGTGTCAATAAAGAAAATAAAAGTTATTTCAAATGTCAATCTCTGGTAGATTAAACATTTGAAAGATAGGTTATAAATATGACATTTGAATGATTGACCTGTACACGTTACAAGTGGCTGCATTTCAATTAATTTTGTATCTTTAATAGTTAAGGTATACAATGGATTATATTATGCTTTCGGTTCTATTAATAGCAGTCTATGTTAGCGTAAACGAGGTTTGATTATGGGCCATATAAATGTGGTCAAACTAAACTTACGAGGTACTAAATGCAATGCTGAATGTTGAACAGTTATAATTAATTTTGATATTTTTTTACAGGGGACTAAAAGGAATACCTGATCTTGGCGACGAAATATAATTTTGTTGTAAATATTTATACGGAAGATAGTTTGGGATTATATTTTATGTACAAATAGTGATGTATAAAAGTTAAGGAATAAATTATATTCTTACAAATTCAACGTTCTTTAACTAGCCCCATTTTATACTATATACAACATATTTCAACTAATCGATACGGTAGAGACAAGATATATCAAATACTTAATAAGTATAAAAAAACTATTTTGTTTTGGGGCCGGACTGTCAAGTGGATAATCGATAATAACAGTACAATTTTATGATATGTACATTATTAAAGCGTCTCCAAGACTCTTAATATATCTGTAAATTCCATAGAACTATTTATCTAAATCATATCTTATCTCTCGCAGAACGAGTTCGTCGCATATATATAACGTAAAACAAGATGAAGTTGCACATTAACTTATCATTTCAATACACCCATTGTTTAGTTCGGCCCAATAAGTCGTCAACGTGTACACCATTGTTAGAACACATACTTGTGATTTTCTAGTTATAGCTTAGTTTTGGAATAGACACACATATATAGAGAGTTAACAGATTATATTAAATATATTCTACATTCATAAAAATAATAATGAAAATGGACGACACTTAAATAAAACAATCTAACTTCAAGTGAAATTTAAACAAATTTTTACCTCGCTTTTGTTTTAGAAAAGTTGTTTCAAAAATAAGTCGATGTCAGTTTAGGCAGTAGTTGAAATGTTGTTTTGATTCCAATTTTCAGTGTTATGACAACAAGGATTGTTTTCGTTGGCCCACTAATGTTTTTTTCAGTTGTGTTGTGTTTATCGTTGACGTCTCTGATACCAGTATGCTACACGTTATCGACAGAAGAAACATCGAATCGATATGGTATGTCAGTTTTACACATTATTATTAATTAACATTGATTATTTTTATTAATATTTTTCAATAAATAATATCTACATTTAAATTTAATTAAATTTTAGTATAAAAATATACAATATAAATATGGTTATTACTACGAACAACGTTCAGTATTTTTTAAATAGGATAATATTATTTTCTTAAGTTTATTAAGTTAAAGTTTAAAGAGTTATTTGTAAAGTAATAATTACAAAAAAACAGTAATCGTATTACATACTAATAAATTGATCTACCATTTTTTTGAGATTCGAGCCAGAGAAATTCGCTAATTACAAAGGCCGAGGATAAAACCTTGCATTACTTATCAGTGCTAACTAAAAAGCATTCAGGTGTATGTCTATACCTTAACAAATGAGTTTTTAGTTACTTTTATAATGACTGTTTACGACCTTCGAAACTGACTATACGCGACTAACTTTGTAAAAAGCTCAGTTTATAAAAAATGTGCATTTTCCAAATTACATAAAGACCATTATTTAAGACATTAATTAGCTGCAATTGATTGCATAAATATCTAGTATGGATGAAGGACAGATGGACTAATGAGGTTGCGATGGAATTATCGTTGGTACCAATGTGATGTTAGTATCGATGAACAACGCCTTTTATAAAGTTTTACCGAGTAGCCAACTCCGATTTCACAGTGCACTTTCACATAACCCGACAAATCGCTGGTAAGAATAGTCTAGAAGAAATTATATAATGGATCGCGAACAATTGATTTACGATGTGGTTTTATTTAAGCTCTCTCCGTGATTGTATTAGTGCCACCAGTGTAATATCGCAAATGGAATACAGCTGCCGATTAGCTGTTACACGGCGACCGGTCATATAATGCCAACAACGTCCTGTAAATCCAAACTAGGTTATTATAAATGCGAATGTGAGTTTGTTTCTTTGTTACGTTTTCACCCCTTAACTACTCTACCGATCATCATGAAATTTCGCATACGCATTTTCAGGAGTACAAAATAGGACAAAAGGTACCTTTCATCCCAAAAAAGTACCGTTCTCGAGGGATTGCAGTTTATTTACAAAATCTAGCAAAATCTACTTTTATGGAAAATAGACTGTGGCATTAAGTGTGCATTGTTAATGTTATAATGGGACTGACATATAATTACTTTATATAAGTCCCCAAACAAATAAAGAAAAAAAAAAAAAAAAAAGAGTGTGCATATTCATATTGCCCGTGTACCTGGCACTGCCTACCGGTTTCATGCATGCATGTCAAAAGTTAGTAAAAGCAGGTCCACGCGACACTGACTTGTGTATGTAACATGTTTGTAGAAACAAGCCTCGCGCAAACGAGACATGTATACGTGAAGTTTGAAGTTCGCTGTGCTTGTTTGTATCTCCTATCAAAAATTACTCGCAATGTTTCAGTCATAGTTTGTTCATTCATTAAAACTATACTTGTTCACCAATAGGTGCAATTAAGCTATTCTTAGCATACGACAATTTTCAATACAGTTTATATAACATTTAGTTAGTTTGTGAATTGGATAAAATGCCGCAACTTGTGTGCACAGATGACGTAGTGGTTTAAATGGCCGACTCGTCACTGTCGGTGCGTTGCGTTTATTGTGGGATCGACTGCAAAGGAGACAAAAAATAGTTTGGTCCAGAAAACACAAATAGCTTTTCCTAGTCTACATAAATGTCGTTTCCGAAATTTCAATGAGTGTAAAGGCCTGGTTTGGAAGCAGCCAAACAAAACATTTCCTCGACTAGGCATCGAATGATATAAGTGCGGCTTTCGACACAGCAACTCTTTAAGAAGTCCCAAAACCAAACTCACCACCAAATTACAGCAGATGAATGATCATCTGCTGTAATTTGGTGGTAAATATAAAATATTGCCACTGATATGAATCAGTGACAATATTTTAAAATTCACCACCAAATTTTTAAAGTGTCGAAACAAAATGGTAAATAGTAAAAACTAATGTCTATATTAAAACTTCGTCTGTTTGTACGTCTCACCGTCAGTTACAGCTACATCGAACAAAATACACACACTGTATCTATAAAGCGACAAATCTGAAATAAGTTTATGTAAAGTTTACAGAATATAACAATGTACCTAACTAGCAGTTTTCAACAGATATCTATTACAAAAAACTTAGTTATTTAGTCTTGTTCAAGCGGTTGTGGTTTTGTAGAGATGCACATTGACTCTATAACAACAAATTTAAAAGTTTTTGTTTCTTCCTAAGGTACAGGGTACAGACGCCAAAATAAATAGCTGAACTGTGAACCGTTCGTGCGATACTGCAGTCTCTCGATGTTCGGAAAGCCAGTGGACCTGACGGCATCCCAGCTGTGGTTCTTAAAAAACGTGCAGCGGAGTTGTCTCCCACACTTACGCGCCTATACCGGACGTCTTACGCCGCAGGCATTGTGCCTGAGGCTTGGAAGGAAGCGAACGTTCAACCGATTCCCAAAAAGGGGGACCGTTCCGAGCCCAGCAACTATCGACCCATAGCTATCACCTCGGTGCTTTCCAAGGTGTTCGAGCGGATTATAAACACCCAAATTGTCCGCTACCTGGAGGATCAATCGTTGATCAATGATCGCCAATACGGCTTTCGGTCTAAACGATCAACCGGTGATCTTCTAGCGTTTGTCACGCACCTCTGGGGTGAGGCTATGGACAAGCACGGCGAGTCTTTAGCTATCAGCCTTGACATAGCCAAAGCTTTCGACAGAGTCTGGCACCGGTCTCTTCTTTCCAAGCTTCCGGCCTATGGCTTGCCCCCTCAACTGTGCACCTGGATTGCAAGTTTCCTGCAGAAGCGTCGTATCCGGGTCCTTTGCGACGGTCGCGCTTCCAAATTTATGCAGGTCAATACAGGAGTGCCTCAGGGGTCTGTCTTATCCCCTACGCTCTTTCTTCTGCATATCAATGATATGTTGAATCTCGGCAACATACATTGTTATGCGGACGACAGTACCGTGCATGGGCGATATCTCGGACATCCTAGGTCCAAACAGGCTGAGGTTGAGGGGAAAAGGCAGAATCTTGTCGTTGAACTTAACCAGACCTTGGACCGCATCTATGAATGGGGTGCCAAGAACTTGGTGAAGTTCAACGCCAAGAAGACCCAGGCATGCGCGTTCTCAACAAAAAAGTCTCCGTTCCTTCCCCTCCCTTCTCTGAAGAACACTCCACTGGTAATACGTGACAGCCTCTCCATCTTAGGTATGGATCTTTGCCGCTCCCTTAATCCCAAAACCTACATCGAGAGCGTCATTAAGCAAGCTTCGCGAAAACTCGGAGTTCTGAACAGGGTGAAGCGGTTCTTCGCGCCTGGGCAACTGTACCTATTATATAAGGCACAAGTGCGCCCTTGCGTGGAGTACTGTTCTCATCTTTGGGATGGCTCCGCGCAGTACTTGCTGGACGCTCTCGACCGGTTACAGTGGCGGGCTGTCCGTATTATCGGAGATCCAGAGGTCACGAGTTCACTGGAACCTCTGCAACTCCGTAGGGACATTGCCTCATTGGCATGTTTCTACAGAATATACCACGGGGAGTGCTCTGAAGAGTTATTCCACCTTATCCCGCCCTCCCCTTTCCTATCCAGAACAACGCGTGCTGGGCTCAGATGCCATCCTTACACGGTAGAGTCGATTAGAGCGCGTACCAAAAAGTTTGGGTCCTCATACCTCTGCCGAACGACCAAGGCATGGAATTCTCTGCCAAGGCACGTGTTTCCTTCTTCCTTCAATCCTGGGTCCTTTAAGCGGGGCGTGAAAAAGCACCTTCTCAGGCCGTCAAAGTAGAGACCTCAACATCGCCTCGGCTACTATGAGGGCGGTGTGGAGGCCACTGCTCTTAGACCACACGACTGCTTACCATCAGGTGGAGTGTGGTCATTTTGACGAGCACGATAAAAAAAAAACTTTATGTTATAATTTAAAAATGTTTATTCTGTATTTTTGAACTGTGATAAAACAGCATCTTTTGGATAACACAGCATCTTTTAACTATTCCTGATATAAAAAAACTAACATTTATTATTGTTTTGAATGATAAAGAAAATCTAAATTTCGCAAGTGTGTATCGACTAATGTATTGTAAGGATAGAACTAATTCTGCAGTCGATTACTGTCTAAAATTTCAATAACCAAATTACTTCATTTAATGTTAAATATTCTGTAAACACGTGTCGCGAATAAATGTGTGTATTACAGTGAACCTTAACCACATAATTAATATTATATTGTTTCCAGAGTGCGGGCCGCACGGCAAGTTTGAATATTGCATTGATGGTATACCGGGATGTGTGATCGGGTGCCACTGCCACCCAGGCTACTACTTCGACACTGACACTAAAATATGTGAACCAAAGTAATTACACCTACAACCTCATTACAATTTTATATATAAACTACATTAGTAATTACAGTTTGGTCTATTACCAAATAAGTAAACATTTTATCGGCATTTTTTTCTTTGCTCTGTCCTCACGGATAAAATATTTGAAGAAGTAAAACAGGAATAATTCCCTTATTAGACTGTAAAAATATATGTCTAGGTACTTGGCCATTGAAAGCATTTAGATTATGTTATAGTTAAAATTTTAAACGTTTAATGTCTGGTTTATAAATACATAGTATGCCACATCGCAATGAGTTGCTCTCATATACAATTTCAGGTATCATGACTTATGTAAATAAGTACAATCTTGAATTGCTTAACGATCTAATAATTCTGGATAAAGTTGATGGTATAATAATAATTTCAAATAAACAATTATGGTATAAGATTTTTACTATTAAATGTATAATAATTAATAGTATATTTATAAATATTATTGTTTTACCGTACGGTTAATAATGGCATGTAATAACTGGTACAATAATTCTATAATTCCAGTACAAAATTAGCTCAACACTTCCAACGGCGTTACATGGCAGAGCCTACCCGTGTTTATCCTGCAGAAACTCCAACAGTCGCAGAGAATATTCCAACTCCGACTACTACCAGTGTCTTAGATGAAAGGGTCGATGAAATTACGAAAGACACCGATGACATTGGTGACTGGCTATTTGATCAATTTTTTAAAACTATAGAAACACAAGTAATTAACAACACAAATGATGAGCCAACACTGACGAGAAGAAGTAATCTTGATGTGTACCGCCCTGTGGGCTTACCTAAGCGTGGTGGTGGTCATAAAAGGGGGAACCTCGATATTAATAAAATTAAAACTAAGACACGTAAATCTTGGAGAGGCAGAGGTAAGAAAAAGAAGTCCAAAGGTCACGGCTTGAGAAGAAAACTACTTCGTATTACTGAAGATGACAGCCTATTCGATTCTGATTCTAACGAAGACAGTTCAGGCGATGACAGCTCAGATGACTCTAGTTCTAGCGGAAGCTCTAGCAGCAGTAGTAGTGTCACATCAAAAGAAAAAAAAGATCCAAACAATAAAAACGATAGAGAACACGGTCATAAGAAAGTCATTATATTCAATAAAAGGCCACGCCCACCTCTGCCATCGTTTATCTTCTTACCGAGTATGGATACACCTTATTACCCTCCAATAGGTTTGCCGCCACCACCACCAGTGTTACCTATGTATCCCATGGTACCAGTACCTCCAATGGCTCCGTTCATTCCTTTCCTAGGTTTGCAAAACTTATGATAATGTTTAAAGCGCCATTCACAGTCGTAGCTAGAGAGCAAATAGACAAAAAAGCCAGCCTGGACTGCACACGCAGCGGCACTGTATGGCGTCTTTAAAATAATCCAATTATACGACTTATTTCAGATAGCTAGCATGTCAGCCTTTGTGTGAATGACGCTTTAATGTAATGAACATTTTTGTAACATGTAAATACTGGGATTTATATAATGTATTATTTTATATAGAGAGAAAGAATGACAACGGTAATACTACTACTACTACCGCTGCAAGTATGGCCTCGGACGCTACTGGCGCTGAATCTACAACTGTAACAGAAGCTTCTGCTACTGAAGCTACATCTGAAGCGCCTGAAGTGCCTGCCAATCCTGATCCAGACGATCCATCTAAACACACTGACAGACGTACTCGACAAAAAGGTCACAGATCCAGAATACCAATAAAAATGTCGTCTGAGGAGACGTTTATGCTTCGAGCTAGAGATATGCCTCCAAGGTATTCAAATTTTACTTAAGCTACTTTATTTATACGGCCCTTACCGTGGTTTGTTCTCAAACACTATTTTTGTATTATAGTTAAACTACCAAAACTATGTATACTTAGTGATATAAAAATAAACCACAATGAAACACGTATAAAATGGTTAAATTTTAATGTGTTACACTCGCGTAAACGTAAGACAATATTTTGACTACAATTTCAGATTTAGTACTAGAAAACCTTACGTCGAATTATAACTAATATAGTATTGAGCTAACTAAGATAATTACAAGGATTTAATTTGATGTTAGAAGTACTGTTCCATATACTTTTAACACCTAAATTAAATCCTTATAATTATCTTCAAACTATTTTATCATGTCACATGATTAAGTGTAAATGCTGGTTAGCTTATACTTGATAAATGTATCAGTAATTTCATTTGTGTGTCATCTATATTATTTCAGTGTATTAAACATATATGTACTGCTGGCAAACCAAATGTAAAAGAACTATCTATCTTTATCTATCTATCAAAATATGTATTAATATTTGTTATATATTCATTTGGTTCACCGATCCTTAAATTAATATCATAACATAAAAAAAAATTAGAAGTAAATTTTAGATAACCACTATTAAGTTTATTTAATCTAAATCCAGACATAATATTTCAATAATAAAAATAACACATTTAAATTCGCATCTCCAAGCTCTTAATTATGACGTAAATAAAACCAAATGTGCTTAACTTTTAATGATAATAATTACATTTAATTAATAAATCAGATCTACTGAAATATAATTTAATAATAGTATACTCATACATATATCTGTAAATAAAGACAGTTTTACAAAGGTCATTTTGTAGCATATATATTTGATAAAATAAGAAAATATAAACCTCTAGAAGTCTATAATATCAAACCCTATAAATTGTGGCAAAGTTTGATAGATTTACGCATAAATTATATTATTAATAACATGTTATCTTTGCATTTCAGAATACCAAATGCAATTAAACAAGCGAAACGAATGAAATTATTATCGAAAGTAAGTATAATCAGTAAATAATAATATAAATAATATATAAATATAATTCTAATATACAGTAATTAGGAATAAATATAAATAATACATACTATACATCCTTCAACAGGTACATAAATTAAGACAAAGGTTAAAGAAGAAAAATAAGCTACCACCGGTACAAGAAAATGTAGTGACTGATGAGGATGAAGAAGATACTTTATTAGACGATGCTCCAATTCCACCTGAACAACCATTACGCCCAACACACAAACAATCAAGACATAGACCACAAACAGAACAAGATCAAATACTAAATGACGTTAACTTTAAATATATAACTGAACTTATTCACCGAGTGAATCTTAGTGAAGCGAATTTATCTCCGGCACCTATAAATGCAAAGACAGAATTAGAGAAGCAGTTGAAACAATTACAAAATACACGTAGGAACTATGATCCACAAATACCAAATGTGCTATATCAAGATGAAAATGCCACGCCCAGTAATGCGCATATCCAAAAGCCTGAAGATGCATACTTTACAAATCTAGGTAGACAAATAGCCTCTTTGGTGCGTAACGTAGAGTCTAAATTAGATAATAATATAGTAAACGAACAAGGTAACCGAGAAGAGCTAACGCATCCTGTATTACAAGAAAACAGCTACACCCCTCGATTGTATTGGGAGAGATCTGTACGATCGCCCCTAACAAGGTTCAAAAATTACTTTGATAGACTTAATTTTAAAAAACAAAACGGCGAGAAAAATTTGTTTAGCTTGGAGGACGAAGTTAAGATATTAGCCACTACCACACCATCAATGAGTTTACAAGACCTCGAGAATATATTAAGCACTCTACAAAAAACCCAGACTGAAGATAATAAGAGTAACAAATCTAAAGACCAGTCCAATGGCAGTTTTAATGTAAATTTACTTCCAAACAAAAAAACAGAAGACAATTACAGAAAAAGTATAAGTCCATTGGATTATGCAGAATATAACCCACGCACAAAGTATTTAGGAAACACTACAAATATTTCTCAAGATTTTACAGATAATAACGCCACCCGTTACATAGATCCTAGTAACCTTGATTCACCTATGATCGACGATTGGATGTTTGATGCCCAAGGTTATAAACAAACGATAAATTCAAATCAACAAACAACGAATCAACAAATAACAAATCAACACACAACAGTAAATAAATCATTAGAACGTGAAACTACAAAGTATAACTCAAAGCCACCAGTACCACTTTACAAAAAAGTTAATAAACAAAAGGATTATTTAAAATATCATGAAAATCATCCATTATTAACACATAACAAAGAAAATAACTTTGCCTTATCTGCAAAAAACCATGAGTTACCTGTAAATTATCCTGAACTACATACAAGACATGCCGAACAACCTATAAAGTATCCTGTGCACCCTGTAAAATTGCCTGAACCACCTACAAAATATCCTGAATTATCGGCGAAATACGCTGAGGTGTCAACAAAATATCCTGACATATCTGCAACATATCAAGAAATACTTACAAAATATCCTGATTTACCTGCAAAATACCCTGAATTGCTAGCAAAATACCCTGAGTTGTCTACACGATACTCGGAACTATCTCAAAAACACCCTGAAGTACCTAGTAAATATCCTATGCAACCTGTTAAACAACCAAACCCGGCAGTAGTAAATTACAAAACCTTAGATTATTTTTCTGACGCTAAAAACAAACGCCACCACTATACATTCGAAGCATCTTATCCATTACAAATGCCAAGTTATCGAAAAAGTTTCTCCAAGCGTTTCGAAACCGATCCAGTTGAGCGATCATATTTCCATCATGAGTTACATCATTTTGATTACATCGAGTAAATTTTAAATTATGTAATAAGTATGTTTAGTTACTAAGTAAATAAAATTGTATGCTATTAAATAAATAAATGTATCTCAAAACCGATTTTCCATTTCGTAATCCGGTGAGTGTTTACGATACACAAACTCGAGCCGGCGCGTGCCAAGCTCTATCCCGCTGCAGTGCAGCGAATACCACACGACTAGAAATAGCTAAGAGTCCGATATGAAGCGCACTTATACACGTTGGCATTCGTCCATCGCTGCCCCAGCAACGACACTATGACAACAAGCGTAAAGCAATAGAGCAATGGATGTGTGGCATACGATATTGAACAAAGTGGCGTTAGGTGGGAATAAATGGTAATCCTGTTGTATTCTTCACAGACAATTTAATTCCCATTTCATAACGTGGGACGTGTGCAGTGGCAGCTCCACCGCTGCTGCTCTGAACCTGTTTATGTACCATCAATACAGGAATTCAAGCGCAAGTAACGCGATCTAGCCGTTCACGCTAGCTTTCTGTTATGCCAACTTGCTCGTATAATGTATCATGGAACTAAAGCAATATGATTTGCTTTACGTTTTATGCCATATTCACCGAGGGGAGTATTGGTATAATGGATACCAACGAAGCCTGTGTCCGGGCTGGTGGGCTTACTGATATCGGTTGTTAAATGGAGGGTTGGCGAATATATGATTCGATGTTTACAATTTTAACTATTTAGTTAGTTAAAAAAATATGTGCGTAATACCTTATAGATAAGTGATGTCTCCTTTCTTGGCCACGATGTTAGCGTTTAAGTTGCCAAAACTTTTAAAACAGTAATTCAAATTAGTAATCATAAGTGATCAAGGATGCATCTAAGTGTAAAACTTAGCTTATATTAGTTTTTTAGGTACCTAGTATCAACGAACAGTTCTACTTCGTTTGTAACATATTTTTTTAAAGCTAGGATGTCTTGCCTAGTCATATATCCTAAAATTATAAGAGTAGTCTTCTGCGCAAGCACGCGTGAACACTGGTCAAATGTTTTAACATCATCCAAGTCATATAATTAAAACTGCTGTAAATTTTTAGTTATAATGTTTACAACTTTTCTATAAGCAAAATGTAAAATAATGTAACACATTGTTACTAACGTTTAAGGGTTAACGACAAAGGTGCACACAGGGCCGGCTTTAGCCATCTAGGCGCCCCGGGCGAGTCATGTCTTTGGCGCCCTTTTAGATATACTTATTTCATTACAATTAGAAATACTTATATTGAATTTGTACCATATCTTTTATGGAATTAATAGAATACTACAAAAATCACATGTATTTATTATTATCAATAATAACATATTTTAACCATTAATTCTCTAAACAATGCATTTTACCTATGTATATTGTATGACAGTCACGTATTCAAGCGATTCAAAGCGCGGTCATTTTACCAAATACGACTGTATTTGGTAAAATGACCGCGCTTTGAATCGCTCGCCGTCATTTTATTTCGTTGTACTAAATACAGTCGTATTCGGAAGCACTTTAGGTTGCATTTAAATTGTTACTGAATTAGTCTCTTCGCAGCTACTCCGTCCGTCGGCGCTGACCCTAATTAATGGGCGTACTAACTAGCTACCATGCAAATAATAAATATATCATTCATAGGTAAGTTATTGATAAGTTGATAACGTACAGGTTTTCTAAAAAGGTTATTTGATTAGCTTGTGAACTTACGAGTATGTAAAAAGCAAAGAAATAATTAATGTAAACGCAAACTAAGAAAGAATGTATAATGCAGGGGGCCAATAAGAGTTGCAATTACTCACCTGTTGCCTCTATTTCGTTCTACATTATTTAGTGAGAGATACGACAAGCGACAAAATTATAGGTAGGTACGAGATAAGTCTATAAAAGTTAATACACTGAATTTAGTTTTCCGTTAGATCGATAAAAAATAGGTATACAAATTAAGTGGTTAAGTTGAGCTGGCGCGCGCGGCGCCCTGTAGTACCTGGCGCCCCGGGCAGCCGCCCCGGTTGCCCTCCACTAAAGCCGGCACTGGGTGCATAGCAAATAGAGGTTATGCAAACAATATATGTATAAGCAATGCATTGTCCAGTAACGAGGAGAAACTGTCAACTACTCTTGCTGAACATTCTCAAGTGAAGTATTCAAGTGTTTCTGTTTAGAAATAAGTAATAACATTAAGGCCTAGCGCGCATTACCTTGCGTTTTTTTAACGCATAATCTGTGAAGTATAGAGTGTCATAGAAGTGCGCGCATTGCGGTGAAATAAACGCAATGGGTAAAGTCGTCGTTGGCCTCCCGCTGCAAATTTGCGGTGAATCTACCGCACATATTTTTGCATTGCATAGAGATCTCAAGAAGTGCCGCGCACTGCGGTGAAAAAACGCACTGAGACACTCAGTCAGTTGCTGTTGGGACGCGACACAGATATGTCGTTACCTGGCGTTTCTCCGGTGATGGCGAAAAACTTTGTTGGATACGAACGTAGATCGTTATATCTTACGAAAAAGCCCTTCATAGGCCTTAAGGCCGTCAAGGGATGAACCCAATACTGTTTGGGTACCCTTTTTTACATACATATAGCAACTCTTGTATTTGAATGACAAAACGTGCGTTTTTTTCGCTGCAGAGCGCGGCCTCGTGAACCGTGCGGTAGAATAAACGCACCGCGTTCCACCGCAAGGCAGTGTGCGCTAGGCCTTAATCAAATGGTAGACGCTTGATTTATAACTATTTCACTAAGTTATTGACTTATGAAAACACGGTTCAAAATTTTTCAATACTATATGAAGTTTTATACAATACCGAAGTAGACACGAAATGAAACAGAACACAAATTAAACTCCAAATTAAACAAATTACTTAGAGGAATTAACTGTTTTAAATAAATCGGTCATACATTTAATTACCAAATTTTTCAAACCTTGACTAGATACTAAAATATGTGCTCGCATTGACATTACATACTATCTACTGCAAACTTTAAGCACATCAAACATTCAGAGCACTATTTGTTAACTCGACATGTTTATTCTATGGTTGGATGTATTTTTATTCAGGTAGTAATGTGACGTCAATTTTGTCTGCCTTATTTGATTCCTTCAAACAGTGGACGGGCGGCATATTTGAAAAATCTTTTTACATTGTGCGATCAGGAAAATACTTTTTTTATAGAAGATTAATATTTTATATTTATTTTTCTTTTTATATTTTGGCGGCCTCGATGGCGTAGTCGTTAGTGTAACTGACTGCCACGCCTGAGGTCGCGGGTTCGATTCCCGCACAAGTCAAACATTTGTATCCATGAACATGGATGTTTGTCTTGGTCTAGGTGTTTCTATGTATAATATGTATGTATTTACAAAAAAAACAGTATATATGTATGTTTATCCATTGTCTAGTACCCATAGTACAAGCTCTGCTTAGTTTGGGCTAGATGGTGTTGTGTGTATGTGATAGAATATTATTATAGAATATTATTAACTAATAATATTCTTTATTTGATTCTCTTAATCAGACTTTTTAGGGGTATTATGTTCAGTTCTAAAAAGTGCAAGGGGAGATACTTAGCTTTACAAACAGATATCTAAACAATAATACTTTTTTATAATGATTTAGTGTCGTAACAGGTAAATTACGTATTAAATAAAAGGTAGTAAAAAACGTTGCGTTTCATTACATTTAGTAGTAATATAGAGCCTAAACAATTTATATAGACAATCTACTAGGTCTCTGGCAAGAAAGTGTAAATATCTCATTACATTATAACTGCTTAGAAACGAGAACATAAAAGATAACATTCTCATTAAATCCGTACTTAACCACGGTTTAATACTAGAAAGTAGTTACAGGCACTTCAAAATAAGCTTAGTACGTGCCTTATAAATGTGTAGGTGGTATCTGGCAGCCACAATGCCATGCCAATTTCCATGCGGCCCATTCTGTTTGTTGTTCGATGGCGAGCGTGTCGCCTCGCACCGCGTCGCACCGTCACGTCTCCGCCGCGCTCTGACGTGAACACACAATTACTTTGTGGCTTCATACGCTTAAGAATTGGTAACTATTTATAAACAGAAGAATATTGAATTTAAAAATGCTTCCTAATCTATAAACTTTCATTTGTCGGATTACAGAACTACAAATTCTAACACGGCTGTGCCTCTCATTCCCTATTAAGAACAATAATATCTAAATGCTGTAAGACATTCCTCTTTTTTAAAACTGTTACATTTATTTTGTATCATTTCCTTCCTCTTCGTCAGTCTAAAATTTAGATAAGCACTCTTAAACCTGTATAATTCGGATGATGGCTATGATGTAACAGTGTCATAAGCAGTGTTTTTAAATATCGTCATATACGCGCATTGCACACTGCAAGCGTGTATGTCTACGATAATCCGCTACTCATCCGTAGCGATCTACTGCGAGCTCATTTACCTGCACCATACAAAACCGCTACTTTGGTCTTTACCAGGTCATGAATGCAAATTATGAGGCAATAAGTCTTATAGTTTGCATTCATCCACACATGTATAAGAAACTTGCAAACTATACTTATACGATGTGATAATCCACATACTCGCTATATTTCCAGAAGTATATTTACTAGTTACACCGAGTGCGAATAAAAGAAACGCATCGATAAAATGATACATTGACTGTTATTATGTGGTCGGCTGAGCGCTTATTCGGCCGCAGCCGCACTGCTCGCTGCATCGCACACACGACCTGGTAGAAATTGGTATTGATATGCGTGGTTTGCCCCAGTCGTCACTGCCCAGTGCCTAGTAGAAATCTATTTCCAGTAACGATTATCTTCTGCCGTAATTATAAAGTAGAACAAATTGAAACTACAAAAAAAAAACAAATAGAATTAATTACTAAACCCTTAATTTGACAACGTATAACCCATTATACGTATACTTAAAAAAAACTGTTGCACTTGATTTTAAATATTTCTAAATTTTATTTACTATGTTCACTAGGGCAAAATGTTACCTGTCAAATAAAATATTTCGGATGTCTGTATTAAGAAATGATAGTGACATATGGTACGAAAAAGTTTTCGAAAATAGACCGCCAACGACCACTCTCGGTAAGTTATTATACATTCGTGTTTTATATTCAAAAATATATTTAATTTGCTTCTAATTTTGTTACAAAATGATTGATAATTGAGATAACTATCAAACTACTAATTTTTATTCAATAATTTGTGTGAAAAATGACACCAAAGTCTTATGTATAACTGGTTATACATTTCGCTATTTTCAACAAAGTGGGCTTATTAACTTTAGTATAATGGGCTATACATTTCAGTATACCCAGGTCACAAAGATTTTAACTATTTGTATAAAGGGCTATACATTTCTAATTCAAATACTGCTAATGCGCATATTAATACTCGGCTGTTTTATGTTTGGGCATGTTTCTATTAACTTGGTTTGCGGTTTTTGCATGTATTTCTTTTTTTACTTAACAGTGCAGACTAACAACCAGGTCCCATCACATTCTGGCTCTTATTCCTCCAGAAGATGGTAGGTCTGATGGTAGTGGTACATCTTCAGTCAAAGAAAATAATGAGAGAAAGAAGAAAATAATGTTTTTCGTAAAGATATGTTGTCCAACTCGTCTTCGGACACTGCCTCTATTGATTCGTCATTCGAAAGAATGAATTCATTCTTAAATGATACATGAGTACAGAGCAAGAATATTTAATTTTGTCACCTAACATTCGCCAGGAATGTACTATACCTGACAGTGACGACGACTTGATGACTTCTCCGTCGATTATTCCAGATAGTACTGAAATACCTACAAGAGAGCCAACTTATCCACCAATTGCAGTCATGCCGTCATGTTCATACTCTATACCATCAAATATATCTTCTTTCCTCTCTGAACCGTTTCCTACACCATCTAACCTAGTGGTCAACACAGCGAATCAAAAATGTCCCACTAAAAGAAAATAAAAACGAAACATTTCCGCAAAACAAACACCGTCTGTTTCCAAAAAGAAACGAAAAACTAAACCTATTATACAACCGAATTATGAATGGAAAACACTAAATATTTACATCGTGCTGTTATTTCAGAAGATAACTTTGAAGACCACGTATAGGACTGAAATGAAGTCAAGAAGATGGTATTTATCTATTTTCTCGCAAATGCTTGACATTTGCGTAACTAATGCATGGCTTACCTATAAACGAGACAAGAAAAGGCTCGATAATCATATGTTGAAGAAGTTTCGAATGAATGTAAGCGAGGAGTTAATAAAATTGAAGCGACTTTCATTACCTGCTGCCGTACCAGTAATTTATACGCAAACAAAAATTGCCGCGCCAAAAAGAAGCCGCCCTTCTGATAACATTCGACGTGATAAAAATGGCCATGAGCAAGCTGGTACAACGTACGGTCGTTGTCGCTACTGTAAGAAGGGACAGACAAACGTTTTTTGTACAAAATGTCAATTACGATTGTGTTTTATACCAAATAAGAGGAATTGCTTTTACAGTTATCACAATGATTGATTTTCATTAAATTTTGTAATCGATTTTCATTAAATTTTGTGCTATAATTGTCTCTTAAGTTTTACCACAAATGGTCCCCCTGTCGCTTATGTATAGCATATTATACAAACAAACAGGTGAGTACAATTCTGAACATCAAATTATGTATAGTATATTATACTAAAGGTTTCTAAGAAAAAGGGGAGTGGATATCTTTTTAAATATTTTTTACAGTCCTTTTACAAGTATTATAATAATATAATTTAAGAAAAATATTTGAGATTAAGATAAAATATCCTGCCAAATTAAGGGTTAAACAGTTGTGAAAATGTATAGCGGAACATGGAAGCTGATATATAGGTTTTTATCGCCATTAAGACTAAGGCTAAAGCCTAAGACATATTGCATGTCGACTGCAGAGCGATTCGCATTACTACTCATTTCTATTTGCAACTCGTATGATTTCGTAAATAGAATTTTAACATAAACGATTCACGACATTACCTGTTTTGCTAAACAACAATTGACTGATGATCAGTAATTCCAATTTATACGTGTACTCGTACTGTTTGACACCAAAGCAGCGAGCGATAACAAACTAATTAATCAACGAAATGTAGGTAGCTCTAAAACATACTGAGTAAATAATACGCAATGACAATATTAAAGTTTTGTCGTCGCGTTCATTTTACTGTCCCTCTAGGCAAACTTAAACATAAAAAAAACGAATCGAAAGGGTTGCCAAACAACAAGCTACGGCGACGTGGTAGACGTGTCCAAAAATGTAGTCCAAACGACAATCTGTCCTGAATAAGCGCGCCCGGGGACTCACCGACTGAATACTAAGCGATCCGCCTTCCGCATCTACTTTTTTCCTTCATAACGTACCAAATATTTCGGTATCTGCCCATAACAATATAATACACATAACTATATCTGATTGCTTTGGTCTGAGGTTAAACCAATACATGTAGTTTTAAAACAATCGTGTAAAATATTACTATTAAAAACAGCGATAGCCTACTAGAACACCGTTGAACTGACATGCAGAATAATATTCTCGAAGATATATTATGAAGTCTACTAACCCGCACTTAGCCGGCGTCGTGGACTATGGCCTAACCCTTCCCACATCGAGAAGAGGTCCGTGCCCAGCAATGGAATAGTTTAATACAGGGCTGATATTATACATAAAATATTACTTAAACTGTACAGATGGTACATTTTAACTTGGCGCTGTAGACCCGACGGTAACATAAATGTGAGGTTCTCAGAACTGTATATTCTTATAAACTTACAAGTACAATCTACTTTATTATTCACGGCCCTCGAGGGCTTAATAGTTCTCCAGTGCTTAACGGCTACTACAAACGATCGATTGATTCACTCGGAGTATTAATGTGCCTGCACGAAAGCGTACAACAGTTCAACGATATAATTACTTTGGGATCACGAAAGATTTTCAGCCATCGTTATTACCATTTTTATTTAACGTAAACTATGATGATTTTAACAAGTGAAAATAGCAGTTGCTTATCCAAAATATGCCAGGTAGTTTAGAAGAGACAGTAACTTTATGACATTGAGTTAACTTAACTTAAAGTTTAATAACGTATACTTAGGTGAGTCTCAGTTTATTTGAGAGGAAATGCGGGTAGTGTTAATACAAAACATACATATTCCTTATTTCCCCGCTGAATAAACTAGAGCAAAAAGAAAATTAAGATATCCATATCTAGCACTGCCATGTTTTGTTTTTTCATGCCTTAGGTATTTATAGTACTTCAATTATGGGCCAGGCACCTTTAAAACTTACAATAATATAATCAGTCCGAGCTGTTTTAGCACATTTGTTTGATTTTCATTCGAGCATTGCAACAGATTTAGATCTGTCAATAAAATAATAGGTACCTAAATGTTTTGATGAACGTCTCGCCTCTTAAATGTCCATATTCAATATTTGCAAAATACTTATATTTTAACAATTTAACTTGTAAATGTATGACTTCAATTCGTTTTTACTAAATTGATATCGCAATGTAACACATTTTCTTCAGAATTAAATTGATTTTTTTATAAATTGAATTATACTGGCATTACAACCTTTAAGGCAAAAAAGAAGTAGAATGCCGAGGTCAAAAGTAGAAGTCAGACTTGATCGTTAATAATGTTATATCTAATCTAAACTAAACTAATATTATAAAGCTGAAAAGTTTGTTTGTTTGTTTGTTTGAACGCGCTAATCTCAGGAACTACTGGTTCGAATTGAACAATTATTTTAGTTTTGGATGTCCATTTATCGAGGAAGGCTATATATAGGCTATATAACATCACGCTACGACCAATAGAAGCGGTGCAGCAATGAAAAATGTTGCAAAAACGAGGAAAATTCTCTTATATGAAGCAGACGAAGTTGCGCGGGTCAGCTAGTAAATCTATAAACTTAACACATTGTTATTGTTATCGATACTGATTAAGCATTACGAAAAACAATTATATATAATACTAGATTTTGCCCGCGGCTTCGTTCGCGTTATTGTGCTCTTTTCTGGATGATAAGTACTCTATGTCCCTTTCTGTACTCCTGAACAAAGTGTATGCGAAATTTCATGAAAATTGGTCGAGTAGTTACGGCGTGAAAGCATAACAAACTCACGTTCGCATTTATAAAATTAGTTAGGATTGTGATACCATCAATACTACATATTTCTGTCTATGTGAAGTTTATTCTCTAAATAATACTGATATGGTTATCTATTTTGCTAATAATAAAATGAAACCATTACGAATATACGAAATCCCTGTACTAAAAAAGTATTTCATTTAATTAGTCGGCACGAAGCTTTCTCAACTCCTATAAACGTTAGGCTCATCTAAAATCCTATATAAACAGGTGGTACGTTATATGAGAAAAGAGAAAATAGATTCTAATTAGTTGGCTTCCGATGGGATGAGTAGGGACGGCTGGGAACGCATTAAACTCTGATGGGCAAAACATTGGACTCGTCCTGTAATCCCACTCTAACCGAACTAGGTCACACGCCGCAAGGACAAACCTTTTTTATTTTATTAGGAAAACTCCTTAGCGCCATTGTACTGACTCAATGATTCAGAGCTACATGCCTAAATAATAAAATACAATCAGGGAAAGTAGCTAATTATATCTAAAACGTAGAAATTTAATTTATTGCCCTCGCTTGGTTGTAAAAATAAGCAAGACAAGCCTTAAAACATCTAAAAGTGCAACCTTCAAAGTAAGATGAGTGACGAGTAGAATAAGTAACATTTATATGTCATTAAGGACAATATCCAATTCATATTGAGAATGTCGTCTCAGTGAGTCGGCGCAGCATCGCCATCGCTCCGGTACCGCGCCGCGCGCCGCACTTGCCAATACAAGTACTGTACTTTGCGATATTGAGGTTCGCTTACAAATAGGGTCGAAATTTATTTGACGCCGTATCGGGCCGTGCATGTATTTCCAATTTTCATATTTCCCACGGTGGGCCGAGCCTCGATATCTAGTAAATCTCCTACAGATATTTTTATGAAACCGAATTGATTTACAGCTTTCGGTACAGCGAATATAACAGTTTCATGTAATATTCAAGTATTTTACACAAAATCGTTGGAATAAGATATTTGAACCGATACAAATAAATTATCTTTCGATGACATGATACATAGCAATATTTGTATGAGTTAAACATATGACTCAATTTTCCGATTTTCTATCTATAGCATTTCAATTTTACATCATGGTTCATTTGAGAGTGTTAGCGCAAAACATTTGGAATTTCCTTTTCTGGGATAATGCTACATTAGCCGGAATCACTACACACCCCTAAACGACGTCTAGTGAGATAAAAAGGTTATTTGGAGCCCCTGCCTCCAGCAGGTAGCGATAACACCTTAAACAATTGCGGAAGAAGAAAAAAGTGAAGTTAAACTGAGGTAAAGTACGTCGATGAGCGTTCGCTTAGTCAGCACACGCGGCGCGGGTAAGTGCCCCCGACCGGGGACTCCGCCAGGTATTTCCCAGAGGCGTGTTTACGACGAACCGCGCACACCCCAATCTTCACCTCCAAACATCATTGCTAATAAAATGTCTAGCGAATTATACACAACAATAACGAATGGTGAGAAAACCAGTGCAGGAAAAGTTTTAAGCTCAACGGAAATGGCACGAAGTTCAGAAAATGGCCATCTCCTCTGAGCTACTTTACTTGAAGTAATGAGGAAAACCGTAGTCTGTTGGAAAAATAACAGAGAATTGACTAAATGAGTAAAATAAAAAATATTCTTGGAGTATACCAGAGGGACAAAATTTCACCGTCCCTTATATTTATAATGATTAAATACCAACGAATCTGATTACGGAACCAAGAAATTTTGAATACTTTCTGTTTATTAAATTTCAGTGGTAGGTAACTCTTATACTTAAATTTACAATCAAGAAAGAAACCGCAGTTAAAAGTCCGTTAATAAACATAGCACACTGGGTAATGTGGGTACATACACATACAGTTATACATACAGTTGGCTAATCAGACCATGGTAGATGCAGATGCAACTTTTAAAATTGAAGAATCATGCTCTTAAATACGTGTTTCACAATAGAATATTCAAAGATAATCAAGCTCATAACGCTTTTTATATACGCTGTAGGGATACGCACAACAGTATCCGGTTGTGTAGCCACTGACTGTAGCGGTGTCTATTAGCAGTGACCGTAAGTCGCGACTCACTTCGGCAACCTGCGACTCTAAGTGATAACAAGTGACTCCCTAGCCTTTATTATTCCCAAGTCACTTGGGATCGGCTTTCTAGTCTAACCGGATTTTACTGGATATCAGTTTTTACACAAAGCGACTGCCATCTGACCTCCGCAACCCGAAGGCTAACGATACCCTAAATCTAGACCAGTGTCAGGATATTAGAGGGCACTGACTTCCCAATAACGACTACCATAGATGTTCATGGCAGTCGGGACCGACGGTTTAATGTGCTCTCCAAGGCACGGAGCAGGCGATAATTGTCAATCAATAAGCACATAATTTCGAAAAGTCATAACATCCGAAAGTCAGAGGTGGGCGACGTGGGTTCGAACCTGAGACCCTCTGCATTGCAGTCTGTTGGTCTCCTCACTGAGCTATCGCATATGACAAGTGACGGCTATAAGCCTGTTGTGTTTAGCTGCCACACATTTTTTTTAAATTTTTTAAGGAAACGACTCGCGTACTAGTAATAAACCCCGTGTCACGTGACACTTTACAAACATTCAAACAATGGACACAAAGAACACCCAGACTCCGAACAACTATTACACAAATTTCGATCACACAAATTTTCGTCCCGTGCGGGATCGAACCCACAACACTCGGCGTAATGGCAATGGTGAGGCGACCACATAAACCACTACGCCATCCGTGCAGTCAAGATATGTCGTATATATTCATCATTCGATCTATACTAATACTAATATTATAAAGCTGAAGAGTTTGTTTGTTTGTTGGAACGCGCTAATCTCAGGAACTACTGGTTCGGATTGAAAAAATATTTTAGTGTTGGATAGCCTATTAATAGAGCAAGGCTATGGGCTGTACAACATCACGCTATGACCCACAGGGGTGGCGCAGTCTATTTAAAATAAATATTTAACCAACGACCATACGTCGCGTCGCGGCTACTGCTGTCGCGCGTCATATCTGATTATATCACCTTAGCTATTGCTGATTGTTGCCCGTATGCACCGAGCCTTAGTTAGGTCAATTTTGTACGGTCTTACTTTGTATACTGGCAATTAAAGTCTCAGGTTTTACGAAACATTTTATTATTTAAAACAAATGAAATACCTTAAACTGTTCAGTACAGAATAATTACATAGTTTTACGGTTAACTGGTTTTATACACTATGATCTAATAAGAAAAACACTTTAACGAGCAAAATCCTTGTATCCCTTCTAAAGTTATGCAAAGGAGTCTTTAATGATCTTTATTCTTGCATAATACAAGAAACCCAACAGTTATACTTAAAAGGAAACATGGTCATCAAAACATTTTTAGAAAAGATTTTCAACAGGCTGGGCCTCAACGATATATAAATGGGCAAAACAGATAAGATTAAATTATAGTCCTAACTACAGTTCGGAATAATTGTATCTCTGAAATCATCATCTCGTAATTAACTGTTTCCTCCTTAAAAACTAAACCGATTATAATTTAGTTATATTTATTTTCTGTTTGAAAACAGCAGGTCTTTGAAGATCCCTATGCCTTATAATAATAAAATAATGAAAAAAAACATAGCGACATGGCAGTGGTAGATCATATATCTACCACTGCCATGTCGCTATGTCTTTTTAGATTACATATTAGTATTTTTTTCACTTCGTGATATTAACCAAGCAGAAAACAGGGTAATAGGCTGCTCGCATTTTATATATACACTAGATGTTCCCGCGGTTTCACTCGCGTTTATCGTTACTGCGCCGCCCCCGTGGGTCGTAGCGTGAGTTATACAGCCTATAGCCTTCCTCGATAAATAGGCTATCCAACACTAAAAGAATTTTTCAAATCGAACCAGTAGTAATCACGCAGAATAAACCAGGAGAAACATCGTTTGTACTATGTCTGTAATGGGTAATTATTTTGCTGCAATGTTATTTTAAAACTGCGATATCTCCTAAGATATTCATTGAAATCGAATGATGTAAAGGGAAATTTTGTTTTAAATTAAATACTTGTGATGAATAACGTATTTATTTGGATAAGGATTAATATCATGTTTATAATAATACCTTCGCAAATAATGCATTATTTTAGAACAAATTTTGTTAGCATAAAAATGGTTATAGTGAGCCAACATTAAAAGATAGACATATGCTGTCGCGGACTTTTTTTAGAACTTTTAAAGGGGAACAATTCTGTCATACATGATTTTTGCGAAACTTTAACTGTTTACGCAGCGCACGCAGCGGAAGCTCTCAAAAGGAAAAAATATCCTCCGACTTTGAAACATTCTTCTTTGGTGCTCAGCTCCTATTGATCTTAGCGTGATGATATATAGCCTATAGCCTTCCTCGATAAATGGGCTATATAACACTGAAAGAATTTTTCAAATCGGACCGGTAGTTCCTGAGATTAGCGCGTTCAAGCAAACAAACAAACAAACAAACAAACAAACTCTTCAGCTTTATAATATTAGTATAGATACATGCATAGATGTATGTAGAACAAATAATGTATAATAATCTGCATATGATAAGTGCGTGTGCAAAGTTTGGATCGTCGGCTGCGCGGTGAGGCGGCGCGCGGCGGTGGACAGACCTCAGAGTCTTTCAACCTTAAACGATTTCGCGCTCGGACCAAATCATCCAACAAATTAGGATTAGATGAGGGTCCTGTGTTTTTAGGGCAAAACAGTAAATGTAATTCCAATTGAAAACTCAATTTCCCCTCGTATTGCTCAGGTAGAACGAATTCTATTTCATTCCGCAACTGCAAGTGGACCCTATTAGGTCTCATAATTTCTTTATGATTTAATCGTACCCTTTGAGAAAATACTTTTATATATTCAGATATTATTATAAATCTACTTTGGACTTAGAAATGAAATTATACAAGTTTCTTTTGAGTTAATGCTCACTGTAATACACGGACCACAGCTTATGAAATACCCAAGCGCTGATATAGACTCTTAACTTCAAATAATTATATGTACATAGATATGAAAGCTGATTTATTCGTATACATAATTCATAGCGAGTACCAAATAAGTTATGTATCGCCCAACAGAATATCAACCTCTAGATCGTAAGGCGTCCAACCACGTGGTATCTCGTGTATATATTGAACGACTAGCTGTTACCTGCGACTTCGTCCGCGTAGATTTTAACTAAAAAGTGTTTGTCTCCGCGGAACCCTATTTTTTTTCTAAAATCAAAGTAGCCTAAATTACTCGTTATAACATCAGCTATCTGCCAGTGAAAGTCCCGTCAAAATCGGTTCAGCCGTTTCGGAGATTAACCGGAACAAACAGATAAACAGACAGACAAAAATTTTAAAAATAGATATTTTCGTATAGGTTCCTTACATACTTTCATATGCATTAGATAAAAAGCTGTTATTTTGACATTACAAACAGACACTTCAATTTTATTTATTTGTATAGATTAAAATTGTTTATTTACCGGCATTGCTTTTCTATAATACAATATAAAGGCCGGCAACGTTGCCAGAAATAAACCCATGCTGTGCAATACACGGCAATATTTTACATATGTACTATGGATTCCGTCTATATAGCTAGACAATTATCTTTGGCATGACTGATACATTAAAATGTTGTTGATATGGCCGGCCAATGCTCGAAAATGTTGCAGCTACATACTGCAGTAAAACAATGCCCGTTTAAAATCGTCTATATAAAATCGTCTATATAAAATCGTCTATATAAAATCGTCTATATAAAATCGTCTGTATAAAATCGTCTATATAAAATCGTCTATATAAAATCATAAACATGAGTGCTACGCCAAACGCGGTGCTGCCTTTCGGTGGCTGATGCTTCTGGTTCAGACATTCCATTTGTTGATCTTCGCGACCGTGAAAACTGAAAACGTTTTTCACCTGCACCATATTAGATATTAGTAAATATGAAAATAATATGCAGCAGGCTAACAACCGTTTCATTTTTATGTCAATTTAAAGCAACTCATATAACACGATTTTTGCTAGATATTTTTGATTAAATACATGAGCTGAAGTAGTAATTGAAATTAAACTACTATGTATGTACGGATTTTATCGCGTTGTTTATTTGACACTTTATTACATAATTTAGAAACTGTTACACTACTATTATTAAAATTTACTAATTTTTAAGCTAATTAAATTATTTAAATTATTAAAACTATTTATATTTATGTTTACACTTTCCCCGACGTTTCGGTTGCTTTTCAGCAGCCATGGTCACGCGGAGACTAAGATAGTAGTTGTCTCAATGTTCCAGTGTAGTTATTTCAAAGTACCCGAACATAATTTAATCATTGGTGCTTCTATTTACGCAGAATGAGCTCAAAGTATCATGAAGTCTAGCTGTGGTTTGTTTCTTCTTGGGTTTGACTATTTGAATTACTAGATCCCAAGCTGATGGTACATTCCAACCATCTTCTCTATTGAAATTAGGATGTTTTTTGATTTCAATAGCCTCGCGAAGCATCCTTGGTAGGAATCGGTGTTCTTTAGCGAGCATCTGTGGTTTGTCAAATTTTAGGTAGTAGTTGGTCCCCTGTTGCACATGTTCACACATATATAGTACACTATATAGTAGTTTAATTTCAATTAATAACATTCGCGTTAACAGAGGACAATACTGAAGTAGTAATTTTGAAATAATTATGTACGAATTTTATGTGATGTAATATTTATATTGATTGTGTTTAATGTGAGCAGTAGGAGTATATAGAAAACACTAAATTACTGAGCTTTTTATTCCCCCCATAAATCAATCTTCATATACAGCAGTCGTCACATTCACAGCCGTTGCGTAAATAAATATGTACTATTTATTGAATATTTCTATAGCATAATTATTATCTGTTTATTTCCATCTCTAAATTGAACCAAATAAAATCAATCGATAACAATTTAAGTGAAAATTTAAATGAAGAGTTGAAGTAGCTACTTGTATATCAAGAGGCAGGTTGTTGGTGTATAAGTACCCACTTCGAACACAAGTGTGAGCTTGGTTGAAGGTGTTAGAATTTTTATACTGGACATTGGAAAACCAGCAAATGCTAATATTTATATAAAAAAGATTAGATTTTGTTGGTTTTTAAAGCGAAATTGCGGGTAATACTAGTATCGCCCGCAACTTGGCTCGCGTGGTGAATATGTCATTAAAACATTAGGTACCTAAATTACTTAAAGGCAAAATAACTTTCCATAAGTGCAATATTTTTTTATTTGATTCAGCAGTGCCAAAGATAATCCATACAAACAAACAGAAAATAATAACATTTTTTAATATCAGTATAGGTATTATATTTTAAAATTCTTAACCTTGTCGAGTTTTGCTGTTATACGCACTTAGGCATATAACATTGGCTTCTCGTATAATTTTATGTAATACAAATTAAGTAGTTAATAACAAAATGTAATTTAACCTTAGCCCCGATGTTGGAAGAGAGCCTCGCATACGGAATATTCTAAAGTCCTGTCTGATTTATGTGAAAACTTAGCTTAGCGCTTATTTAACGCATTAAACAAATGCAAATTACAAAATTGTTATACAGTAAACAATGTCAACAACTAATTAAGACAAAAATATGCTAAGCGTTGTATTAATTTACATACTTTTATATACCTATGTACATACATATCCGTCTTCTAGACATTGCTAATGTATGACTGTACTATAGTAACATGGGTTTACCGAATACCAATATTTGCCCAAATGTTCGGCAGAATAAGTTCTGCATCGAATTTTGGACCAAATATTCGGTATTAATTACCCCAAATAATATCAATAGTTTCGAAAACCATTTCTCGTAATAAAACAAATCTATACCTAAACGTTAGACCTGAACTGAAATCCAATTTAAGTTTCCATTTAACGTGTGTTTCTTATTGGAATATACCATTTGTCAATAACACTGAGATATTAGATTAAAACGATATTTTGAAGTATTTTTTTTATACTGTAATAGGCTTGCGTTATTTCGTTTTTTTTTTTGCTTCGTTTCTTTGTTTTTATTACTAGAATTTGCTTTCTGATCTGTAATTCTTTATCAATGCAATGCGCTCGGTATTGGTGTCAGTTTTTTTAGACTGTCGCTACCCTAAGTAGAAACTAAAATAAAATTAATATCTGCTAAACTGTTAATATTTAATTCTTCAATTTTTCTTACTAAACATATTAATAAAAAGTAAAGATATGCTTAATTTCCTTCAATAAATATGTACTTGATTATAATAGGGGTTAAAGTATGAAGTTGCCGTTGTATAGTAATAGATAATTTGAATTGCCATAAAACCTTCATGGTGTGAGATTTTCGAGTGAAACTTTTTTCACATGATACCTATAAGATTCTTCTTTTAAAAAATGAGCAACATTCGATTTTCGACTTTCAATTGCTTTGTTTATTCAGCCTAGACGGGAAAAATGAATACTTCGAAAATCCTAGTCATTTTTGAATACGAGTTCCGACGCGAAACTAACGCGGCAGAAACGGCTCGCAATATCAACGCTGCATTTGGAGAGGAGACTGCTAGTGAACGCTTCGTGCGTTTTTGGTTTAAAAGCTTTCGTAATGGAAACTTCGACTTGAAGAACGAACACCGCGGAAGACTGCTCACACAGGTGAATAACGCTGAATTGAAGGAGATGGTGGAAGCCGATCCGAGTCAACGTACCCAGGAATTAGCGGCATGGTTTAACGTTACTCTATCTACAATATTGACTCATTTGCATCAAATCAATAAGATAAAAATATATAAAAATGGGTGCCTCATGATTTGACTGATCTGCAGAAAGAAATGCGTGTTGAAACTTGTGTTGCCTTGTTGAATCGGTATAGAAATTAAGGAATAATGGATCGAATTGTGCCATGTGACGAAAAGTGTATTCTTTACGATAATCGTAAGCGAAAAATGCCATGGCTTACCCCAAGTCAAACGCCGCAACAGTGCCCTAAAGCAAAGCATACCACTAAAAAGTTAATGGTAACTTTTTGGTGATCTCTTCATGGTGTTATTCACTATAGCTTTCTCAGGTCTGGTCAAGCAATAACAGCAGACATTTACTGTACTGAACTTCAAACAATGATGGCAAAACTGGCAGTGAAACAGCCCCGACTCGTGCATCGATCTTTACCATTATTCTCCATGATAACGCAAGACCTCACACTGCACGAGAAATTGTTGTAACTCTACAGGAGCTGCAGTTAGAACCATACGTCATCCTCCGTATTCCCCAGAACTTGCTCCAACGGACTACCATATTTTTCGTGATTTGGACAATATTTTACGTGATAAAAAATGTTCTTCCCAGGAAGCAGTACAAAATGCTTTCACACTGTTTGTCGAATCTAGATCCTCGGAGTTCTATTGTAAAGGCATAGATGAACTTCCGTTTAGATGGCAGCAATGTACAGATAATGAGAGTAAATATTTCGATTAAATAAATATGGCACATCTTATAAAAAAACGAGTTTCAATTTTTCAATACAAATCGGAAATTTCATACTTTAATCCCAAATATTATATATTAACGGTTTCGCAGTAACTTGCTACGTAAAACAGCTATAATGTTATGATATAGGTACCATGTATATATATATAATTTTTCTTCTGATATTGGCATATTTATCTCATAAAAACAAGACGTTGTATTGATGAATTATGGTTAAACATACATAGCTAAATGACGTGTAACCTTTGAGTTGACCACTTTACCGAACATTTGTTGTATTCGTATTAGCCGAATATTCGGCCGAGTACAAATATTCTTTAAACTTGTCAAATATGCCGACTGCCAAATATAAAATGAAGGCCCATCCCTTTAAGAGAACATTTCACTACCAACGCGCCTTAATTTACGGATTCATTTCCCGCAAGGGATAAAAAAACATCTGATCACAAACTGCTATTATGAGTCTCTGTATTCTTTGCTGCCGCTGTTTTAATGTGTGTATACTTCCCAGTATAACAAACGTATTTGTTCAACAATTTTATTCCGTTGAGTTGCCAGTACAATTTTTATTCTAAACAGCAACATGTTATCGACGCACAAAGTATTTTCCAATATAACGTAGGCTAATTCTAGTGCACAACTGCCGGGGAGCACCGAACTCGATTTTCTTGAACAAATGTAAGCGAATACGAAGAGACAAGATAAAACGTCGAATCGGAAAAACTGCTTATTTTATTACCGCGCCGAGCTGTAAGGCGGATAGGATAGGCCTGGGGCGGGATTGGACCAACCTCAATTAGGGGCAGAACATATATTATCTAGCCGCGCATTCTAATCAATAGCTACCCCGAACTCATATTAAGTTATGTACTTTGTGACAATATCGTAAGTAAGGCCTTTACTGCGGCACTGGCCGCGTTCGTATTGTACACTTACTATCCTATATTACCTGAGATATTATTTGCGTGAAGTTTGACGGCACGGATGGTTTAGTGTTTTGTGGTCGCCTCGCTACGGACACAATACCGAGTGATGTGGGTTAGAATCCCACACGAGGTAAAATGTTGTGTGATCCACATTTTAATTTTTTGTTTCTAGTCTGAGTGTTCTTTGTGTCCATTGTTAATAATTATGTTTGTTAAGCCCTCTGCGACGTAGAAATTATACTAATTATGTGTACAAATTAGAAAAAATATGTACTAAATAGAGCTTCTACCGCGACACCGGACTGTTCGGCGTCTTTAATTATACGTGATAATAGCAATTCCAGACTTCAAGATAGCTTGCTCCATATCAATTATTTTACCTAATTTTATAAATGATGTACTTTATCTGTGGAAAATGTTGGAAACATAACAGATTTTACTGCTGTTGTTATAAAAAAATTATTCGTTCATTGGTGCAAATAATATTGAATTTATGCGATTTGATATCGTTTACATTATGTACGCAGCAATTGGTATAACGTTGAAGAGCAGAATTAATGTAACCATTGACATGTCAACCATTTAATGTAAACAAATGCAAGAGCATATTAATTACTGTCATAATCATTGAACGTTAATATTATGGCATAAATACATTATTTATTACACACGTTGATCCTGTGTCAAATGTTTGCAGTTATCTTTGCTTGCGTTTGTTTAGTCCTAGGTTCGATTCGGGTGCTAAGCTCAGTGAAGAGGTATTGAGTTTTTGATATAAAATTCTTAATAGCAGTATAACGCTTGAAGTTGCCTGATAGTCGGCTAAAAACTCGCCCCTATTACCTAGGACCTACGAATATATATACCTGGTGATTTGTGACTCTAATTCATCTCTACCTATCTCTCAAAGACTATATAGGTGTGTATCTATACAACAGTATTAAGATTGACGCTAGTCAGTAGCTACCCGGAGAATTTTATAATTAACATCTGTTGTTTCAATAATTATAAAGTTGTGCCGAGTTAACGTGTATCATAGGTATGTATAGAAAACCAAAACTAAGCACAACCATTTGTAGATAACACATATTTTTGTTCCGTACTAAAATCAAACACGCAACATTCGGCGCGACGCTATGTCTTAAACGATTGCGCCGACCGCAGAGCCAAATAAATAGATATGCAGAATAGAAGAACGATACAACTAATTAAACACTTCGATTATTATTTATCCTAGTATACTAGTTCATTATACTTCAGTACAAGTTCTTTATACTTGCATTTATTTTCCATGATATGCTAGTATAAAGAAACTATACAAATCAAGTTGAATCTATTTACGTTATGAATGTAATTTCATTGGAATATCCAAGAATTTCGTTTTCTGAAGCAATAACCGTCATCCAAAGTACCACAAATATATGTATATTTTCGATACTAAGTCGCCTGAGACAGCGGCGGTATAATACAGATAATATGATATGAGTCCCACAGTGGATACAAGCATCGCAAGTAGCTACAATATAAGTGCTGTTTCAATACGATCATAATAGCAACAGTACGGAATACAGACGATATAGCCAAGACTTCCAATTTGTATTTCTCATACAAAATACGTACTTACGTAGTATTTCACTATTAAAGTTAGTTATTCGCGATATATAAATTATGGTGATAAGAAACAAGGATGAAAATTGCATGTTAATGGTGGTAATAGTAAATTTCATTTTATAATAGACAGCGTTCGCGTTGGTCCCGTTAAGTTTACGTCTATATTTTCGATGAAAATATAGATGTAGACGGCTTCAATTCTTGGGTGTTCCTGTTTGGAGACTCAGTTGGGGCACGATTTCTAGCAATATGTCCTGTAGACGGCATGACGCTCGTCCCACATTACGTGGAGCAGCGAAGTGTAGACACTACATCTCTGCCACCCGCTTATATCGGCACACAATATAGTTTACAATTACGTAACTGAGTTTAAATATTGATAGCTTATTGCATAAGCTAACTAAATATATACAGTACCAATTTACAAATCAAAATAGATAAGTTTGATTAGTTATTACTCTAAGCAGGAGTAGATATAGGTATTAGTTTAACAGAGATATAGCTATTGAAATTAAACTACTATATACGGATTTTAACGCGTTGTTTACTACTAAACTTTACTAATTTCGTCTCCCCGTGACCATGGCTGCTGAAAAGCAACCGAAACGTCGGGGAAAGTGTAAACACAAATATAAATAGTATAATAGTATAGTAATAGTTTTAATAGATTCAATAATTTAATTAGCTTAAAAATTTGTAAAGTTTAGTCGTAATAGTAGTGTAACAGTTTTCAAAATTATGTAATAAAGTATCAAATAAACAACGCGATAAAATCCGTATATAGTAGTTTAATTTCAATGAATAACATTCGCGTAAACAGAAGAACGACAACAAAAATGTGATGTGTATTTTGATTAGCTATATCTCTTAATGTTGAAGAACAACATTAAGAGATATAGCTAATCAAAATACACACCACATTTTATTAATATTATTAGCTCCGTATATAAACTGTCCCATTACCGGGTATAGGCTTCTTCTCAGTGGGAGATGAGCTAGACCGTAGTGCAACACCCTGGCCCAGTGCGGGTTGGCAGCCCCCACATATCTTCGAGAACATTATAGAGAACTATTAGACATGAAATTGGTACTAACCAGTTATATAAACGTCAATCTCGAATCAGCATTTTTGGATAGTTGCAAAAATACATGTACTAAGTGTACCTGTAAACCTGTGATCAGAAACCCGAAAAGACTTGACCGAATAATGTAACAAAGCTCGTCATATCTGCAGCTATAAAGTAGCTAGTTCAGCTAATAGGTTTGGCTGGCACAACGTGGAGTATTAAATCGTGGGGTAAGACTTAATGAAATGCACCTCGCACAATGTTTTCGCTAAGCACCTGTTGTTGTTACGTAATATCTGTGTAAGTTAATAAGTCACCCGCTGCAGCCGCGGAACTTGCGACTAGTACACCACCATATAACTACAAGATGAGCTACCACACTTGGGTGACACGAGGCAAGTCGTACTACACAGAGACTGTGACTTAAATATATCTATTAAGACACACTTGCATTATCATAAGGTCAAATAAGTACCATATTTACCAAGTAATATCATTGGAAACATTCATATTTTTACGGGCTGTGGACTGATATATATATAAATAATTTCTTAATAAAGGCATAGTTTATAGAGCAGAAATCTAATAATTGGCGCATTCAGAAGTTTTCTGTTCATTGTAATCGATTAACACAAACCTATATACATGATAATATTTTTCGTTTTATATTTTCTTTTTAAGGTATCAGTATTTTTAGTTTTCTCTGTACATATTTCATTATTTTCAATGTTTGCGCAAAACAGAAATTGCCGCACCTTCCTACAGCCAAAACGTTTTTTTCTTCCTGTGATTACTAGCTGCCATAATACTCGCTTACACGGCACAGACGACGTCATTGTATGATCATAATTATTATATTATCTGGTGGTATCAAAATCCTGTCATGGATAAAAATCATAAAATAGATATTAGTTCTTTTTATTACTAAAATTATTATTTATTGTGAAGCTGTTTAGAGCAGCAGTCACAGGTATGGATAAATCATGTAACTGTAACAGGCTGTTACTTTTCTATTTAATATTTTACATGTGACGATAAAATACCCCTAAACTCAAAGCTACCTATTACTTATTCACGTTACCATTCTGGCTTACAGCATAAAAAGGGAGAACTGAATGACCCAATCTCACTATTCCACGGGGTTCCACATTATCAGAACTTTTGTCTCCCTTTAAAGGGTGTCATAAACTACAAAACAAAAAAGGACATAAACTAATAGGTTTATCGCACTCGTAATAAATGTTTGACACTCCTTTAGGACTAGCATAAGAATGATATTTAACTGTTTATAGTGTGTAGTAAGTATGATAGCGTAATTTTAAAGTAAAAAGAATATCATTTCAACTATAGTACTCGTACTCTGAATTCCAGTACGGCATTTAAATATTTGATGCATAGTCGAAAATAGAAAGCCGATGAAGAAGTGACTGAATATATTGAAGCTGTCACATATAAGCTATTGTCGTACTTATTCAAGAATTATTGTGTCGGCCTAATAGCAGCAAGTAATAATTGTTTTGTCATCAGAACACAGAAAATAAACTATTACATTCTTTCTTTTATTTTTCTTATTTCTATTACAGTATGTAAACCTAAATCTATATCCGTTCTCCTAAAGCCATTCAATTAAAATATGACTTATATACATTTCAACACAATACAATATTTCAAATCCGTAGTCTCTGTCTACCCCTCTGGGAAACAGGCGTGCATCTATGTATGTATGTACAATACAATGTTAAAAAACATACAATATAACTGTAATAAATTACATTGATCTGTACTTTTTGTTTTTCTGCATTAGGATCTTAGAAGCTAATATTTATGTATTTATGTTGTACTAACAAGAGCTACAATCATTATTTTTGCATAGCATCGGAAATCGACCAAAAATGGTGAATCAACTGTGCCAAATGGTCCAATAAGTTCTATTGTGGTTCACCAAGCGTTTCCTTGGCACAGACTACAAACTCCATAAACATGAAATAAACACAAAATACTTTTGGAACACATTCAACCATTTATTGATAAATGTAGTCTTATCGGTATTCCGTTCGATTGGATTTTTTATAATCGTTAGACCATTGCCTTATCCAGTACGGAAGGCTCACCGATCTGAAGCATGTCTTGAACTAAGTTCGTATTACAAGCTTGAATATGCAGACAGCAGATGTTAGCAACACCGCGTATAAATTACTTACAACACCGCAATCCGAGCTTGTTTTACCTTCTAATAATAACTAATTAATTTACTTTGTCAAGTTATAAACACATACAAGCATATTTTTACCAATTTAAATGATAATTTCACGTTGTAAAACAACCAATTTTCTCTCCAAAAGCGAATAATCTGAATACAACTTTGCAATTTATGCCAGTTCAAGATTCATGATTCATTTTACAATTCAATTTCGTCCGAACCCATATATATTTTTGTATAATAAAACTTGAATATTATCATATAAATTCACATTTTAAACACAAATATTAAATCAAGGTGCAACGAGACTCATAAGTAGGTATTATAAAGATCAATTTAGGTAGAAGATTTTTACAACAATTTTCACGCGAAATTTACGAATCACATAGTATTATGAAAATATAACATTACCAATAAGTATTGCATGCTTGAAGAAAATGAGAAGAACCAAAATTTTTCGGTAAGGTTGATATTTTAAGTATAAATTCAGACAAATATTTCATATATAAATCAATTAAGTACTAACAAAGAATTGGCGGTTTGGTTGCACCAGCAGTAACAGTTTAATGAGTGTGCCCCAAAGTTATAGCGCACACTTTAAATGAGAACTATAGCGTGCGGCGTCAAATTTGAATTTTTTAGCAGTTACCTGTGCCTATAAATCAAGTGCAAAGTCGCCCTAAGCTCTGCGAGATAGCTTCCTCGAACATTTTAAAATGTAAATTACTTTGAACTCCACACCTGTATAAACGTCATAGGTACGAGGACTAGTACTGCACATACACACATTACCGCGATGCTCTGGAATACTATCAAATATATTACGAACAGACATGTGCCATGTTATTTACATCAGGTCAATAATATACTAAATGACGTGACTCCATTTTCTGTGCTATACTAGTTACTTATTTAACAATGGGAAAGTTAATTAGCGGCTAAACGAGATGTCATCCATCAATCGAGTGTCTAATTAATTTCGTTAGCTGCGACAGATACACAATTAATTTATAAGTTGTGGTTTGATCAACAAATTTGATTATAATATGAATAAGGTAATGTAGACAAAATAAATTGTGTTATGTTTACAGTACTTAATCAAATATGAGATAGTGGCTTCGCATATCTACAATCTAGTAATCGTGGACATATTATGTCCTAATGTTACATTAGTTACATTGCTAATAGTAAAGACCGCATTATAAGATAAATATAGAAAAATATACTGCTGTCTATAACAAATTATTATATAAGCCTTGTTTTAAGATATAATGATATTGTTAATACAACTTTATACATTGAAATTAAATAACTAGTAACAGATTTAGCTGTGGTTTATTATGTTGACATATTCTACAGTTTTACGTGCCCGGCTTATTTAAGGCAGCCGGGACGCTATAAAGAGTCTGAAACGAAAGTACAAGGAAAGATATATCAAGTTGTAATTAGAATAATCTGGATAAGAAACAAATTTAAATCGGTTGTTATATGTGTGCTGCGGCCGGCTAGTTGCAAATCCACAGAAATAATAAACTTAAACAGCAGCTCATAGAGCGAGTAGTGGCAACAGCACGGGATTTTTGTTCAATCACATACATATCTACATACATAGTCGTTCGCCTGTATATCCCAAGGAGCCGGCAGAGGCGAATTAAACCCACATTTCGCCAGCTATGATTTAAGGTCTCACGTGAGCCTATTGCCTTCTACTGGACACAGTTCGAGACTGTTTACTGTTATCGAGAATTCCTCTACAAACTCATTAATAATTTATTCAACAAAGGCAACAAACCCGAGGATCATGCACCGCAGTTGCATTCACAACCGCCGCGGCACCGAAACCTCGCAAAACTGAATAAAACTGAAGCTGTGGAATTTATACGAGACAAGGTAGAGACTCGTACTGAGATCTTTCAAGTATAGCAATAACATTGGAAAGAACAGGCATACGAAGAAATAACTGTCAAATTTAGTAACTTGCAGTTTGCAAGTGAACAATATATGGTAGTGTTAAAACTGTTTACGATTTTCATATACACACATGATTCATTTAACAATAAAATCAATTTATTTACTTCATTTTCTCGTATGAACTGCTATATCAAGATTTATATGCCCTATATCAATATTTTCTTTTACAGCTAGCACACATACAGGTGTCCCAGCAGTCGACGTCAAGCCGGAATCAGGTAACAAGCTAAATTATAATAGCCATCAGAAAAATATAAAAAAACTTTTAAATTATAGGTATTGTAAAAAATATAAAAATATTCTACATCCTGTGACGGTCTTTTCCCTCTTGTTACTGATATTATAAATATTTAATTCCTGAATTTTTTTTTTTATGTGATCTCGTATAATGCTACTTTAAGCTCTCGATTTTTTCGATTATTCGAGATTACATAACAAAAAATTTATCTGGTGTTGCAGGTGTCCATGGGCGGCAGTAATCGCTTACCATCAGGCGATTCGTCTGCTCGTTTGCCTCCTATACCATAAAAAAGGTACTGTTTTTACGGACAATGTGTTTTCAGTATTTAATACTTCTGGTTTTATGCAAACTTTCTTATTTTTGAGCAGGTATTCTCTTTTATGTTGGCCGAACACATTTTACTTTTCTACTTTCTATTGTAAGTTAGATTACGTCTATAGGATCATAGCAGTGGCAATAAAAAGTATAATAGCAAAATTACATATAACAGTTAGACAACGAACGAAAGGAAAACTAGTTTTAGTTCATAACCTGCAAAAACCGAGCTGGTATGACAACGCCACCTAGGAATAAATAACTGAACTCGCAAACTGATGCGGCGACTCACTGCCTACTCGTAACTCTGATGATTCCGCTCCAAGAATAAAAGTACACTCCGACTACGGCCACCCATAGAGGAAATAGTGCATGATTTTGCCGCTAGAGGACCCGTTACGTTTGCAGTTAACACATTATTTTGTTGCAGTTCATTTCTAATAAATAATTAGTATCTTTTAAACACGTGTAAGGAGACGTATTATACACTCTTTTACGTTTGACTGATTGCACAAAATGTACACCTGTTTAAGTAGTACCTTACAATCACCAGATAATGTTATATAGATAGGAACATGCTTTAACAACTGAAATTTATTGTCGTAGTTTATTAACGTTTAAATTTTATCGTGGTTAAATTTATTTAGATTAAACTTGTTCACAAGATAAAGAGCAGAAAATTGATAAAATTTAATTCAAAAAATTATATTATTAACAATTTACCCACTTCGATCTCTTCTAATACACGTCTATGTATTAACTTAACATTTTTGATTAATTACTTGATGTACCATCATCAAAACCTATTATCTAAACGCGGAAATAATAAATATAATAACGTGTATTTACGAGGAAGGAATATACATACAGCAACCAAGACCTAGTATTTATACTCGCAGCTTGCCTTGACACTAAAATCCACTTAGAAATAGTTATTATGGTTCGAACGCTTGTTTTTCTTTGCTCTCGTTCTCGTTCAGTATTTGATTTAACTATGTTTTCTTTTCTATTAATATATAAAACATTTTTAGTATGTCTTATCAAATTAAGGAAAAAATAATTTGATCGATAATTAACAAATGTATGCTATATGTATTGTGCCTTCCTATCTCTACATACTATTTTATAGGTTGCTATGATATATACAAGTAGAATACTGAAAATTATATATATTATTTAAAGCTTAAATTAGATAAGTAATTAGTAAGTAACTTTATTTAAAACTGAAGTAATGCTCTTTATATAATTAGGTGTATACGTACATAATTCGATGAGTTTACGAACTTACATATACTGCTTTTTTTCAATTGCCTCTATCACCACCTATTGACATAATCTAATCAAAGCATGTTTAATCCGGCAATTCCATTTTAAATGTCTATGAAATATGATCTTTATATTGTACTGACTACCGGCTACCTGAACGTATCGCTGTATTACCTTTAAGATCAGTAAGAGTGTGCAGTAATGAGTATTGCGATATTCAGCAATAATTGATAAAGTACAGAGTCAACACACGTAGACGTTGAGTAAAATATGTGAGAAGGAATTCACCTCATTTGACCTCTTTTTTATCATTTGATGCTACTGTCGCGTCAAATGTAGAGACGTCTATAAAATTATATGAAACCATTTCGTGTTCGAACATTAATCTGTTCGCCGTCACCAAAGTTGCATCACGGTGTAATATATGAGTGGCCACCGTAAATAGCCTGTTTTGGTGACGATCCACAGACACGCCGATCTAAATGTCGTAAAAAGAAATGTGCTATATTTGCTCTGTCACTTCCTGGATGTAACCGACATTGCACCTGCATCACACACACTAAGGTATAAACATGATTTTGATGGCATCGCCGACGAAAAATATCGTCTTATGTTATACGTTTCCGTATTTGTCAGCATGAGTATACATAGTGCATACGAGTACATACACAGCGCATTGACAAAAAGCTCCCTTATAATACAACCCGCAACTACCCGCACTAGTATTAAACTACTTACTTAATAAATAACCTGCGCGTATAAGCTATAGAACATAAGTAATTGAATACCTACTTATAATTTGTATAATACCTACTTATAAATCTTAATGAATTTACATATATTTTAATTCGTTCTCAATTCTAGGAAATAGCTAGAAGTCTGTAAAATTTTCATTTTTATTTTTATTTACATGCATGCATGACATTTTATTATAATTATATGACAGAATATTATTTTATTGTATAATTGTATGACACTTTATCATTTTATTATTATCGCTTGACATTATTTTGAAATTTTAGGAAATTATTATGACAGCCTGACATTAAGTATTAATAACTAGCGATCGCCTAGTGGTCAAAATTCAACCATATTACATTTTAAGTTTGATCGTTATTAAGGTTTTATTGTCTATAACTTTACCCTTAGAATCACATTTCATTTAGATTTCGCCAAGGCTATACAGGTTACCTATCTTTTTCAAACAAATTATTATTTACTTAACTATACTCTTTCATTGACGATCTCTTGCTAATTTGTTTTCTTTTTTCTTTACTACATATAAATAAGGTATAGGTAACCATAGTTACAAAGAATTGTACGACGTTAGACGAACAATGCCGAAATACTACGAATGCGATTCGACCATAGATTTAGAATTTTTTCGCATAGATTCGACTGCGTGTGTCAAAAGCATGGTTGTGTGCGTGTCGTGTTTTTTCAATAATTTTATGTAGGTATTTCTACTGCATATTTTATAAAAATATTAGGATTCGCCACTTCTTCTCCATATACACATAATAACTGTGCCAAATTTCATACTCCTCCGTCCGCGCAATTTTCGTAAAAAGAGATACAAAGTTTTTGCTTCACGTATTAATATATAGTTTGCTATTTTTAGATATGTAGTATTATTTTTAATGTTAATGTTAATTACAATGTCTTTTCCCTCTTTTTTTATTTTGCATGCCTTATGGTTGAATATGGTATGGGACCAATAATTGTTTTAGCTAATAAGATTTGCAAATGTATACCTATATTCGCAAATGAATTATGAATTCCTAATCAATTAAATCTGTAGACAAAGTATCGAAAGACAATAATTGCCAACTTGGTAATATAAATTAGGTTTAACATGTTAACACATTGTCTCTATAGGCAATAAATTTAATTTTAGGCATTTGCTAGTTTCTTTTTTCTATGCATATCAAGTGTAGTAAACATTTTTTGTGGGATCATAAAAACTTGAACTTTGACATCGCTAAGGAACTCACGATTTTTGTCCAAATATCTGCTAAAAAGATGTTGAGTAGTAATAAGACCTCTGACCGCCTACAAGTAGCATATAACATAAATACGAGTTAAATAGTTATTTAGTTCAATCAACTGCGCCGTCCATAACTGCGATCAATTGGAAAGCGAATAATTTGTTGCCTATGTGTTGCCAAGTACCAAGCTTCAATTATTACAATGTAGAGACATACTCAATATATCTATTTAGTCAGACTTGTACAATTATTTCTTGAGGATCCACAGTTGATGATGTATTGAATGTTTTGATTCGATTGTTTTTCATATCTATATTTGCAGTAAAACAGTTGGCTTGATCTGTCACTGCTAATAGGGATACAGAACGTCCATACTTATTTGTGCATTTTGTTTCATTCGATTAGTAATAGCAAATAGCGCACCGATGGCCGTTGGGGCAGAAAGGTTCTGGAGTGGCGGCCACGCACCGGAACACGCAGTAAGAGTAGGCCTCACAAATTGGACCGACGACCTGATAAGGCTCGCGGGAAGGTTGGATGCGGTTGGCCCAATACCGGTCTCTGTGGATAACCTTGAGGAAGACCTATGTCCAGCAGTGGATGTCTTTCGGCTGAGATAATAAGATTAGTACCAGGTGCCTGTAAGACAAATCAACACAAGCAAATCAAACTCGACAATTCTTTACTCAACAGAAAGAAAGAAGAAAAATATCGACATATGCATCTGTAACTGGTCGGTAAAATGTTTTCGTATTGTTTTTCTTTTATTCTTATGCCAGAGTTTTAAGTAATAAAATAAAGTTAATAAAGTGTTCGCCCTAGTCTTTGTTGCCGCTTTAGCGCCATTCAAATTTTTGTAACATACCATCACGCCTATATTTTTCTTTAAACTAAAGAGTATGTCACAATAGTATTGTGAAAATATGGAAAATACTAATTTGCTGAAAGAAACATGGGTGTTCCAAACATAATTTCGTCTGCCATGTTTAGTAATATAGGTGAAATATAATTTAGTGTAGTAGGCGAGTCTTTCACTGTATGAACTTAGCCTCAAACTCTACATTGTTTCGGAGAAAGTAAAAACTATTGTTTTTGTCGAAATACCTATTCAACTTGTATCAACTTTACTCCATCCAACTTTCAGACAATAAAAGTTGTATAGACCAACCTTGTTAAAACTTGAAAATTGACATTGGTCGTATTCATAGAATAACTGAAACAATTTAATATCGCATAATTATGATTTTATATTTAGAATATTTATCTGTATGATTCGTAAAAGATTATGCTAAATATTGTGTTACATATTAACACAATACATATAGAATTAGAGTAATTAATAGACGATTTATTAATTATGCGACTTATATCAATTAGTTTTAGGTTTTTTATAATAGCTAAATTAGAAATTTATAGACATAGAGACTTACGTTCAGTCTATATATTTAAGGAACGAGTCGTTTTACCTACAGTCCGTTAAATTATGGACATCTGTTTTATAGCATACTAGCTGACCTGCGCAACTTAGTCTGCTTAAATAAGAGAATTTTACCCGCTTTTGCAAAATTTTTCATTGATTCTGTCTGTTTGTAATGTCAAAATAACAGCTTTTTATCTAATGCATATGAAAGTATATAAGGTAATATACGAAAATATCTATTTTAAAATTTTTGTTTTTCTGTCTGTCTGTTTGTTCCGGCTAATCTCCGAAACGGCTGAACCGATTTTGACGGGACTTTCACTGGCAGATAGCTGATGTTTTAAGGAGTAACATAGGCAACTTTGATTTTAGAAAAAAAATAGGGTTTTGCGGAGACAAACACTTTTTAGTTCAAATCTACGCGGACGAAGTCGCAGGTAACAGCTAGTATTTAAATAAAGAATTTTTATATTTTTCGAAACTATGGTGTTTATGGTTATAAAAGGCAAGGGGTAATTTCTGTGTCGTGGGGGACATTCAAATAACGGATCTAAAATACACCTAAACTCGGAACAATCATTAATAGATCACAATTTTTTGTCTCTTGTAGGAATCGAACCCACAAGCTCCATTTAATAAACTAACTACATTCACATTGAAAGGAGACGTGGCTCTAAGCTTTGTAGAAGATACATTGTGAACTCGTATACAGCAAAAATAAAAATATGTATAATAAATATAATGTTTATCAATATTACAAATGGAAATATAGAGGCATATTTAAGTTTTAGTTTAAATAGGATCGCTTTGTTCATGTTAGGTGTATTTAGAACTAAGACTGAGAATTTTTATTAATACATATATTAATATAGAAGTTTTATAATGGTAGGAAATAGAGAAGCGAAAAATTTTACGGTCATAAAATCTATCAGCTTCTTTTTCGAGTGAAGTATTCTGCCATCATAAAGGAAAAAGACGTACCTAATTGACATAATAATATTGTCTTATGTTAACGCGAATATTATACATTGAAATTAAACAACTTTATACGGATTTTATCGCGTTGCTTATTTTTTTTATAAAACACTATTAGGTACATAAATTTGAAACTTTAAACTACTATTTTTTTTTTCTAGTTATTGTTTACTTCTATTCAAATTATAAAAACTATGTATTTAGATTTTATTTTTATTTTACACTTTACCCGACGTTTCGGTTGCTTTTCAGCAACCATATTCACGGGGAGACTAAAATAAATTAAATTGTTTAATTTCAACGTACATAATTGTATTTTTTTATTTGAACTTTACGTATCTGGAATCAGTAAGAAAAGACGCATCTCTCAGTTAGAGCGGTATGGTACATAGAATCAGTAGCGTAGTGCGCAGTCGGGCCGCGTCACGATGGCGCGGCGCGGCGGCGCGGCGCGCGGCGCTCGGCGCAGCGCGGCACTGACGATCCTTTAGCCGCCCACTCCGCCCGCGCAACTGCCGCCACTCCGTCAATATTCAACATAAATAAACACACCATTTGTCTTCCACCAACCACCACCAGTAACCAAGGTAACACTTTTCTTATAAACATACTAGTAAACATCGTAGATTAATCAATTCACCGCTTCACGTCGTATCAACTCTTTGTTTTTATGGTTTCTGTCACTGTAACAACCAAGTGAATTTTAAAGTGTTTATTTACATATTACATGGAATAGTAATATAATCTTATCAATACACTAACGTAGCGCTACGTACCGATTGCGCCTTATAGCTTACATCACAGTGCGTATATATTTACATTTGTTCTCTCTCAAGATTTGATCTCGGTCTCGTTACATAACTGGTATCAACGGTTTAGAAGAGTGACCTTGTTTTAACAATAAACCAATACATTGTGATTATCTATTCCTACTATAATTCTGACAATAATTTTGATTTTGAGTTGTTACATAGGAAAACGATTTTCAAAATTTTCAATCTATTTGTGTAGTTGGCCAGATATACTTAATATTTAAGCTAATCTATTACCCAATTAAAAAAATAAGTTACTTAGCGCAAACTAACTTTGTTTACTAACTATAACTAACTAATCATACACAGTCTTTTGAACTAGACAGTACTAGTGCACACAAGCGCGCGCATGACAACAAGGACCTTAGGCTTTATGTCCTGAATGAGTGTCAACTGTCTTGCACTTCTTTTATACCTTAGAAGTTTTAGAACCATAATTATATAACTCGAATATATTTTAAGTACGTATGTTATTAAGATGACACGTACATACTGTCCTTTCTTTACCAAACTTAAAATTTTGCTTGAATTTGACGCCCCGCCCGACTCTATATGCGTGCGCTTCTGCCTTTTCGGTTAACAATTTCTAATCGCGATACTGATTATTGCCTTAAATAATTCTTAAGAATTCCTTCAACGAGAACAAAAATGTAGTAAAAAGACTAACGGGTTCAACATGCAGACCGATGCTCTTATAGTTAACTACATATATGTACATCGTAATACATAGAGCAAATACTATGCAGTTATTGTCATTGTCGTTAAAAGTTGATAACTTGTTTCTTTTAGCGGGTATTTCCGTAGGATAATACAACATAATTATTATAATTATATTTAGATGAAATAATGATTAGGGTGTATTGTTGATTTTACAAAATTTAACAATATTTTGAAATTAAACAAACTTTATACGGATCCTATCGCGTTGTTTATTTTTTATATAAAACACTATTATTACATAATTTTGAAACCTTAAACTACTATTGTTAAATACTTTCACTAGTTACTATTTACTTTAATTTAAGCTATTTAAATTATAGAACTATTTAGATATAATTTTACACTTTCCCCGACGTTTCGGTTGCTTTTCAGCAGCCATGGTCACGGGGAGACTAAGATGGTAGTTGTCTCAATATTCCAGTGTAGTTATTTCAAAGTATCCGAACATAATTTAATCATTGGTGTTACTATTTATGCAGAATGAGCTCAAAGTATCATGAAGTCTAGCTGTGGTTTGCTTCTTCTTGGGTTTGACTATTTGAATTACTGGATCCCAAGCTGGTGGTACATTCCAACCATCTTCTCCATTGAAATTAGGATGTTTTTTGATTTCAATAGCCTCGCGAAGCATCCTTGGTAGGAATCGGTGTTCTTTAGCGAGCATCTGCGGTTTGTCAAATCTCAGGTAGTGGTTGGTCCCCTGTTGCACATGTTTACACACAGCAGACGTCAGCGAGCGTTGGTGTTTTACATCAGCTATGTGTTCTTTTATGCGGGTGCCTATGCTTCTCTTGGTTTGACTAATGTATGAGAGTTCACAGTCACAATCTATTTTATAGACCCCTGCATCTTGTAAAGATATTTGGCGCTTGACGGATGGTAAAAATTTACTTATCTTTGTTAGCAGCTTGAAGTATGTGTTGAATGAAGCTCGCTTCAAGATGTAGCCAATCTTGTCAGTGATAGCCCTTACATAAGGCAGTATAGCAGGCTGGCGCTCGACAGTGGCTGGCTTTTCTCGGGATCTGTGACAGCGGCGCGGCTGTTGGAGCTTGTTGTTTTGCAGTACTTGCTTGACATGTTGAAGCTCGGCGTCCAGGTGTTTCTTGTTATAGATCCCGTGGGCTCTCTGAAACAAAGACATTCCCATGGTTAACTGTTTAGGATGGTGGTGAGATTCGCCGTTTAAGTACCTATTTATATGGGTATTTTTCCTATACACAGTGTGGCTCAAAGTATGATCAGGATTCCTGATGACAAGTACATCTAAGAAAGCTAATGAATTATTTGCCTCTAATTCCATAGTAAATTGGATGATGTTATTAATGGAATTAAGATGTTCTAGGAATACACTATTATATATATGTTCTAGGAATACACTATTATTAGTAAATATACAATTTATAATATCATGTAGACAGTCTTATTTGCTTCAAAACCTAAACAAACGCAACGTGCAAAGCTTGTTTCTTCAGGAATTACACGTGTAATTTAATGCTAATTTATATTCTGCGAATCATAACAGTCGTTACCATCCCTTAGGCCATATGTTGTGAACAAATAAATCACATCTAACAGTTATAATGTATGCAAGGGTAATACCTAGCAGGTACAATGTACAACATACATATAAATAGAAAGTAAGTAATGCATGTTGTTACACAGCTGAGACCGAACCAAATTGGAGGCTTTGTAGAATCGCGAAGGATTGCGGTCAATGAACTTCATTTGTTTGGTCGATGGCGGCACGCGCGCTAAATTTTAATACAAAATTCGTCGGTAACGTTGAAGTGGACATGTTAGGAGACGCGCGAGAAAAATGTGTCAAGTGCTATTAGGTACTGTTTAGTCTACCTAACACTGTTCAACGAGACAAAACATTTTATGTTCCTATATAATCTCATGTATTAGCATAATATCAATCCTTCTTTAATTAAATTTCTAATTTCACGGCGCAGTAGTAAAATGGGTGGGCCAATATCCAATTAAAATCTGCAATTTGATTCATGCACAGAATAAATATGCGCGTGAACAACAAAGGCTATGACTGCATGAGTAGCGCAATGGTTGCATAGTTCACCTCGCCGCTGTGCCGCGCTGGGTGTTGTGGGCTCGGCATCGAAGGGTAATTAAAAATATTTGTGTGATTTACAAATACATAGTGGTGCCGATCCTGGATAACCGTTATCCGTTTACTGATCTGCCACCATATGAATTGACCTTAAGCAGTACCGGTTGGTACATTCCGGATGATACTTAGTTACATAACAATGGTCCTTAAAGGTCAAGCTCTAAACAATGATTCTCACGACCTAACAGTAGACCTACTTTCTAACAGTACAGTTTATCAACATTCAATGCGACATACGCAGTGATACGCGACACAACACACCCCCACACACGCGCACATACACACAATACCTGCGCGGACCGCCATGAATACTGTTTTATCTGCACATGTGACGTAATCACCATCTATGAACGTTACCCATGTTTAGAACGCAGAGTCACCGACTGGTTAACGGTCCACCATTTAATGTCAAATCGGTCAAGGTGAATTCAATACAGGATAGGTGTATACTCGCCTACTAATATAAATGTCTGCTATACTTCAGTGTTTTTATGCAAAAGTAATCTTATACAGACACGTCGTGCTTAACTAATATTGACACAAATAATAACTAACTTTTGCTGAATTATTAGTACATGTAGGTACTTGCAGCTAGTTTCATGCACTGGCTCGGTGGCGGAGCGGTAGTTAATGCTGAGCATGAGGTCTTGGATTAAATTCCTGGGCATCCCCGAAGCATCTGGAACTGTGCCCGGTAGACAGCAATGAGCTCGCTCTCTAATATCTAAAACCTAAAATCATAGCCAGCGACATTTGGGTTTAATGCAACTCTGGCAACACTTTAAGGGATATAATATGAAGGTGTAAGATGTAGTATGTGTCTACACACATACTACATCTCACACCTAGAGTAGGTACGTATTGAATGACAATATCGAAGATTATTTCGATGTTGTCATTACATCATCATACACTTAAATCATACAACATATTAATGTTAGACTATCATTGCAGAAAGATTGGATTCGAACCCCAAATAAAGTTTCAATGAGAATATTGTTAAATGATTAACTTAATTTTATATGTATTATTTTAATTCAAAAATTCTATGGAATATTATCCTATATAATGTACAATATAGAATAATCTAGCTAAGCATAAGCTTTTTCCCCACTATTTACTAACAGGCGTTCTACCAATACATTACAACAAGTTACATTGAATCAACGGTATTAAATAATTATTTACTAGGTATCTATAATCATGGAAGCCAATACGCTTGACACCAATTTAGTAACTTTACTGCACAGGCAAACCAACGTAATGTCTGTAGAACAACAATGAAATTATGAAGTAGACGCAAATTGAACGTAGTCGCCGACCTTAGCAGACGTCTCGCGACCAACAACTGAACAAACTGTGGCAACCATCCAATAAACAAATCGCATTTACAAAGTTTGTGTATGTGCTATTGTGCTATAAACATTACTGCTAGCTTCAAGAATTTGCGAGGAATATTGATATACGACTTATTTATTTGTCTAAAACCTACAACTTCCATGTGAGTAACTAGTTTATTTTAATTTCGATTTACATCAGTATAATATAAATACTTATATATTATAGATTTTCATATAAATCACATTTATATTAAAACCCATTTAATATATAACTTTTTGATCAAAGATACTTTTCAGTTTAACTATAATATGAAAACATATCTGTAACATATTTGTTAGTAAACCTATTTTCACACATTTAAACTTAATTTACGATTTAGGTACCTAGCCAGTTTACATACTAGGTACCTATTATACGGTTTCACTTAGCTCTTGTAGCTTGCTAGCATGTTATTTTCTGCCTTGAGAGATATTCCTGGGAGAGGATACGCTTCTACTCTTCATGAAAAACGTGACATCTTTTAAACCATAAGCACTATAAGCTTTGGAAAATGTATTTATGATTACACATCCCGATTAAAAATGTGCTATTTATATAAGTACTAGTTTATGTAGCCCAGTTACATGGACTAGTACTAAAACTCTACCTAAAATTGCTTGTACGTGTTTGCCCGTCCGGTTATCTAACAAAACTTCACGAGCTAAATAGGTCGCGGGAGATATTGCACCCACCTTACTGGGTCATGAAGAGGTCGTTGTCCTACTTACTATTAACCAAAACTGTTTCACGTACTTATTATTTCATTGCATGAACTAGTAACATGCGTTAATTTATATTTATTTATATGTATGCAGGCAGGACACAAATCAGTATGTGACTATGCTTATTCTGAATGCGTATATCATTATAAACCTAGGTATAGCTTAGGTCCATTTGATTTATTTTTGACCATCTTGGGTGTTTACGACAGCGTGCAGCGCCGGTTCGCTTAGTTTATATTTTTGTTTATTAAAAAATATCTATTACAGCTTAAGCGACAACACACAGTAGGGAATGTCACTACGGCTCGGCCTTTCCACTTCCGCAACATTTAAAAACTTAAAATATCTTTGTTTAATGATGATGCAGATAATAATGGCTGGTTGCTGAGAGCATGGCGTATTCGGTCACAAAGTGGATGTAAACCGATATCCGTTTATATTAGGATTATGACCAAAAACGAGCTACCTAAAATTTTAAAAAATGTTTCGTCATCCTGGATTCACATATTCTCCAAACCAAATAATCAACGTATGTTAAAAATATAACATAAACATAATATCCACTGTTCAATATACTAAGTACAGTGTCATAGATTAGGTATTTAATGAACCACACTTTATATTTCTATAATTGTTACACTTCTATCTTGAGACATATATTCATGCAGACCTATTTCTACTGAAAGACTGTAGATACGAGTAAACTGTGCCGTAGCATTATTATACCGCTACCTTATTAGATACTAAGAAAACGTGACGGTCCGACAAATAAATACAGTAAAGTTAATGTATGGCTTTTAATCGTTCGATAATTAATTTTAACAAACATTAGTGAAAACAAGATTTGTATGGATTTTTACAAGTAGGTAAATAAGATATAAATTAAAAAAATATACAGAAATAAATTGTGATATTGATGATGTTATATATCTTTAAAATACATCTTTGTTTATAATAACATCTACCACGCCATCGAAATCGCTGCCGCGACCAGCAGCCTATACATAGATAACACTTAATAAGACATTATTAATAGCCAAAATGTTACAATCAACTAGGTTACCTCAAAACAGTTAGGTACTTATATTATCAAACGATTGCGCCAATGAGGTCAAGGCCGACTCGTTTGACGTGTTTTATAAGGCCATCTCTGCATAACACATATGTCATATTTTCGTCATAGTGACTACGACTGAGTGCTTAAAGTCTCAGGCCCTATTAGCGGGTCGAAGTAAAGGTTATTGAATTTGTTTGTCAACAAAATCTCAGTAATTACGAGTCCGGAACTGCACCCTGTAGACGGCATCTTCAGGCGAGCCTACTATTACGTGGAACCAAAACCATACCTGAGCATCTCTGCCAATCTCCGCACGAACATCGGCATGATAATAGTATCATGCCGATGTTCCTGCAGTGAAACCTATATATAAAGATATACATAGGTATATCTTGTTCTGTTCGTATGTGTCATTAAATTTCTCCTAAACGACTGCACCGATATTGATGCATTTTATTTTGTGTTTACCCACTCTCTCATATGAGTGGATCCCAGGATGGTTTAGATTCGTAATTGGACTCGGTAGGTGGCGCTGCGACCGGTAGGTAAGACAACGTCTGTCGGGTCCGTTAATGTATAATAGACTTGAAATTATATAACACATCGTTTTCATCATTTCGTAATAGTAAACTACTAGGTTTACATAAAAGTTTATGTTTTTGCTCTGTTATATTATATGTATTATACAAATAGCGATTAAATTGCCTTCCTGTATGTATGTCATATTCATTACTTATCTAAATACTAAAATCGATTTCTACTATTCAACCACGTATCAAATTCAAACTGTCAAGTGATTTGATTATATACTCATACACAACAGTTAACATGCGTTTGAATATCAGTTTTTTTTTTGTATTGATTGCCTTTCGTAAACCATGTTATATGCAGGTACTTAATAAATAAAAGCGAGTTATTGTAGGTGGCTAGGTGGGTATATAGGTATAACATATTTCCATAATGTGATTTAAGTGTAAGAGGTCTGGTAAGTCAACACGCCCGGTAGTCCTGAAACCACCTATTGTTTCAGTCACGCTCATGCCTATGAAATACGATCCTTTCCGCATTAAATTTAATCCTAGCTTTTATGAACTATACATCACTATTAAGAGGAAGGAGCGGTATGGAGTGATTCATTTCTCTCGTTCTGGTTTTAGTGTTATGTGTTAAACAGTATTAAATTAATTTAATATAGATACATAATATATGTATAATGAAACTCACTCGTCTAAAATATTATGGGACTATATTACCAAATTCACAGCAATTACACGGACTGTTGAGACCGTCTTACTCAGTTGAATGCTCGTTCTTCACTACTGAGCGATCTTTCGCCGCGAGACGATTTACTTTTTCCCTTCTACAATAACCCCACTATTTAAAAAGCAGCAGGCGTAGGACTATTGCTACGTATGGATTCTAATATATGGGCTATGGGTATGGGTGTTTGATGGACTGGTATATTGGTAACTATGGATGACGAAACTGCGTCTGCCCTGAATACTCTAATAGCATCAATCGAATGGACAGACGGTGACTCGCCAATTCACTAGATGGGCCCCCTGAATAGCCACTATAGGCATAGGTACAAGCCAGCAGCAGAAGGCAACACCGGTGCGAGCGGCTAGGGGTGTCGAGCGGTGCGGCGCCGGTTTCATCATCACGGGTCTCGTGAAAACGGAGACCCGGAGCGGGTTTCCCCGTAATTATGCTCTTGAAAATGACACTTTCACCCCCAAGTATGTAGCTCTAGCGGCCCCCCTCTGACCGGCCGATCAAGGCAAGCCAGAGTTGAAAGTCCTACGAGCGCTCTTGAAGTTCCACCCCAGCCAACCAGTAACGGCAAGCTGGGGACGTGGCCCTCACCGACTCTCTGAGGCATTCAGGACCGCAGTGTCGCCACTCACATTCAGCGCGCCACAAGCTGCCCTGCGGTTTGTGCGCTTTTATTTTACCTGGTGATACATTTTTGTTTATATCACAAGGCGAAAGGTGGTAGTTTAAAAGCTAGTATACTATGCCCTCCGGTATCGCGTTAGTCTCATGACTTTTTCCTCTGAAATGGCATACGACAAAATATGTACACACGGCTATACATCAAGTTAGACATCCTATATACGCATAACTACGCTATGCACAAAATAGAGAATTGTCGGAAAGGGACAGTGCATAGTGGTGTCGATGTAATGGTAAGGATAGAGCGTAACAAAAATATAACGCACTCTCTCGCACAATTCGCAGCGTTCAACTTTTAATAGTTCTTAGTCCATACAATCTAGGTTTTTGTGTCACTGTGTGTATATACATATTTTGTCATCATATACATACATACTTACGTATGTATATTATGGTGTGTGAACAATTTCTAACGACATAATTTATGATTACAGAATGACTTCACCGGCGATTACGAAGTCTCCTGATAACCAAAAAAGCGACAAGAAGTCACCTGCTCATTCCGCAGGGACTCCAGATCAACCACCTTCCAACACTGATATCGCTGCAGCATCTACCTCAAGTTCAACTGCACAACAACCAGAGACATTTAGTTGGCTACGAATCTTTAAACTAGCAGATCTTATGATGAAGCAAGGTTGTTAGATCCTTGCAAATAGCAGAAAATGTAACGCGTTGTCATTCATTATGTTTTAGTAGAGGTTAACGACTAGCAATAAATCGTAACTTTGAGAATAGTAAGTAGAGTTTAACCAGTAGGTACCTACAAGAATTAAAATTAAAAAATGACGATATCGATGATAATTCTGTTCTTTAAATTTTTTAATCTATGAATGTCGAAATGGTGATCTTTAAGTACAGTAATTAGTTAAATTATAATTTATATTAAAGGTTTTAATATGAAATTGTCATTTTAAAGTAGACTGCCCAATTCAAAATGTACAAGTATGTTTCTTGGTAAATTTAGATACATCATACCAGTTCCGAGTTTTCCAACTTACTATAAGAAACGCAACCCAAATATCTTGAAACATCGTGTTGTATATTTCTAGCTATTACTTAACTAGTAAACCACAGGAAAAACCTGAATCGATATTAACCATAATCACGTATGCTAATTCGTATCTAGTCATAAAGGACTGAAAAGTGTAAGTAGGTACTTTAACGACACGATACTCAATAATGAACTGAAAGTTACTTCATTATGTAGTAAGTAGATACATTTTCCGCAAAGTGGTGCACAATACGCTATAATTACGTGAGATTATGTCAATATCAATAACTAAATATAGTCGAAAACTTGGAGAATTAATTCTCTTGTCAGCCTATACAAACTTGAGACGCTGGACCACATGCTTTCCAATTAGCATTCACCAGAAAACAGGAGTCTTATCCAAGTAAAATACTAAAGAAACTTGCAAAATCGTGTGAGCTTATTACTATTAGTCTTACTATTTGCACATATACTTAATGACAAATTCATAATTAAATCCCTAGGATTCAAAAAGAAAAAAATTATTTGTTAATTAAAATATATGTACAAAATGGATATTTAATATGAATATTTAACTTGTTTAAAAATAAATAATAGCATATCTAGTATGCAAATACATATGTATTTGCATATGCGACTATTATGTATTATCAATATAACATGGTCAATAAACCTAAGGTATAAGAATCTATCTAGTCTGTAATTATATATTATTTACCAAATTGCAATAACAAAACAAGCACTACATCAAATCACAGCTATTTAACTTTGTTTACTAAGTCAATAATAGATAAATATATCTGTTGTCAATTTCTTGTCTGAATCGTATGTATTGTATAATTATTGGAAATTGTTAATAAATTATTATTTACTTCCATCTGTGCCAGTTTGATTATTATGTAAATAATATACATATATATACTTAAGTGCCCACCAGTGCTGGCTTAAGCGAGCTCAGGGCCTATAGCAAATCATGTCACAGGTCTGTCTACCTTTGGATTTGAAATACCGTCGCCTCCTTTTGTGAGGAAGTCGTTTCTAACAAGAAGACGGCGAGAAGAATCAGGTCACGTTCGCTTTCTATCCCCAACCGCAGAACCGAGCGCCGGAGGGCGCGAGACGATCTCCAGCCACCATGAGATACCACCTGCGGGTGGCAAGCTTCGTGGCCTGTCCACCACCCAATCATCTCTCACGTACGTGGGTCAGTAGAAAATTTTCTGTTACTTTCCAAAGACTAGGTAGCTTTGGTGTAGGGCCCAAGGTTCATCGGCGACCAAAACCGCGTAACCGCGATATGGGAACGATTCCCTAGACTGAACACGACATAGCCTCTCCGCCCGCCCCGCAAAGAGATATGTGTGAAAGACATTCCCTACGATAAGATAAAGAATAAGGGTCCACCTTTGGATAAAGAATTATAATATAAAAACTATTAATAAAAACTAAACTTTCTTTACTTAATGTGAGTTTTAACTATCACAAAGACAAATAATAAGGTAATGTGTTTAATATTTGGGTAGGTACTACGAATCCAAAGATTTAGTCCAAAAATATAGAAAATATTTTTAAAGTAAAGTAAACGATATGTTAGTGATCCCGAGCCTCATGACTTCTGTAATTAACATTTGCTATCATTATTATTATTGCTTATCGCCGAGTAGAACAAATTCAATGTCTAGAATACGTATAAACTATATTTGGAATAAGATATTCCAAATATAGTTTATACGTAGATATTAAGCACTGTTGGCCGTAGTTAAAACTATTGGAACCATACCACAACATGACTGTTGACCTACCGGTTGTAAATTGTCTTCCGCCAGAAGAATTCTTAAACATAAATCATCTAACACGTCCATAGGCGTAATTGAATTAATGCAAATTTTGTAGAGTTAGACTTATCAATAATATACTACTTTCCACAACCTAATTTTCTTTTCTTGCTTTTGCCTCAATTTCGGCTGCGGTCTCAATTTCGGATCGGATAGTTTTGCTGATATGTACAGGGCATAATACTTATTCCTGATTTTAATAGCTGTAACTATTTAGAATCTATAATAGTATTTATAATAAATATTATTCTAACTAATCATCGCACAACGGTTCATACTCCTGAATGTAACGACATGGTACTTTCTATTCAGGCTATTACCTATAATACCTAATATATTATATACATATGTATATACTTAGTCTAACCATAAATAATGATATAATTTTAAAAAATACATTTCGATTTGGAATCTGAGTTTTCTTACTCTCGCGCCAATCGGTGTTAAATATTCTTGTGATATTAAAATGGAGTGGGGTGATATAGAGAACCGAATTCCTATGGTAGCGTTACACAAAGTAGGTATGGAGCCAAATGCAATTTTTATAAGTCTCCATCCGCGTGGTATTAGTCGAATGTTTGTGTACCGAGCTTTTGATAGGTACAATGAAACCTTCTCTGTTTGTGACAGAAAAAGATCTAGCCGTCCACGTAGTATTCGTACGAAAAAGGCGATCAAAGCAGTGCAGGAAAGAATTCAAAGAAATTCTGTCCGAAAACAAAAGATTTTATCTCGGGAAATGAATATAGCACCTAGAACCATGTCGCGTATTTTAAAAGTTGTCTTAGAACTTGCAGCCTATAAGAGACGCATTGGTCATGAATTAACTGATAATTTAAAAATGAATAGGGTGACAAAATCAAAACAACTTCTAGAAGTTCTTAACCGTTAATATTTTTTACTTAATTGGCGGCTTCGTAACGCGAATGTGTTGTACTTATACCTACATACTCACGATTCTCGTGCGCTTCATACTTTTGTTTTTTATGCAACGCTCCATATTGACACTGATGACACCGCAGTAATTTTTCGTAACAAATCTTGGTCCAGCGTAGTCGCAACCGCGGAGGTAGGGATGTCAAATCTCGCAACATGGCTAGAGACGAATCTATTAAGACTAAACTTAAAAAGAAACTAAGTTCATCACGTTTCATAAGACACTTACATCAAAACCCACAATCCTTTGTTTAAAACTACACACTTGTGACTGTGACAGTAGAGTCCTCTGTAACTGCGAAACTATTAATCGCACAGACTCTATCCGCTATCTAGGAGTCATATTAGATGAACGTATAACATATTACAAACATATAGACCAATTATCAGGTAGAATTAGAAAATCTATATAGGTAGGTAGATCAAAAAGAGGTAACTCTAACTAGCATATTTTGATAAAAAATGGATGCATGCTGTCAGATATCGAATGTGCTGAGGAGTTCGCACGATATTTTCGATCTGTATATAGCTCAACGCCAGCAGCGCTAGATGTAGCCACGGTGAGCGCAGCGGTGACGCCGAGCGGTGCGTCGGCGCACCTCGGCCGCCTAGAGTCACTAGATGTGGGGCGCGAGCTCGCCCGACTTCCAGCCAAACGTTCGGTGGGGCCAGATGGCATTCCACCTTTTATACTAAGGGACTGTCGCGTAGTATTAGTAGAACCCTTGTCATATTTATTTAATATGTTTATTACGACCGCTAAGTTTCCAGATTGTTGGAAAATAACGCGAGTAGTACCGGTGCCTAAAGGCAAGGGTGGTAAGGACGCAAGCAATTACAGACCAATAGCGGTTCTTTGCGCTCCTGCCAAAGTGTTTGAGACGGCCATCCATCAATGTTTATATACACAAGTTAGCGCACATTTGTCTGATGCACAACACGGCTTCCGACCCGGAAGAGGAACAACGGGCAATCTGTTGCATCAAATGACAATGATGACACCAGCAGTTGATGGTGGACTACAGGTTGATGTCGCCTATTTGGACTTCAGGAAGGCATTCGATACGGTTGACAATGATGTTCTTCTTCAGAAACTAGCTTCCATAGGGTTTACACCCCACACATTAAAATTCTTTTCCAACTATCTGCGTGATCGGCGTCAGTTTGTCGACTGTGGCGGATGTCTTTCTGAACCATACTACACATGGTCGGGTGTAAGTCAAGGAAGTAATTTGGGGCCCTTTCTTTTCATTATTATAATCAATGACCTACCGAAAGTTATTGAACAGGCTACATGTCTGCTTTTTGCGGATGATATTAAGCTTAGCATAATAGTTAAAGGCGTTGGATACCATCTCTGGCTTCAAAAAGACATTAACAATGTTAATAGGTGGAGTAAAGAGAACAAACTATATTTTAACGTAGAAAAGTGTTCATTAATGTCATTCTCTAGAGCGCGCAGCCCAAGTTACTATCCGTACCAGATGGAAGAACAATTGTTGCAGCGAGTTACGGAGATAAGGGATCTCGGTGTCCGCTTTTGCGCAAACCTAAATTTTCGAAACCATATTGTGGATGTAGGTCAGAAGGCATACCGAAATCTTGGGTTTTTCTTGTGACAGGCGAATGAGTGCACTAATATTGGCGCCATAAAAGCTTTGTATGAAGCAATGGTCAAAAGTCACCTTGAATGTAACGCAGCTATTTGGAATCCGCATAAGGCCAAGTATAAAGCAATGCTGGAGAGAATTCAGAATAAATTTGCTAGATTTCTTTACTTTACCCAGGATTTCCATTAATCTATCCAACATTGTTTGTGCTTGGCATGGTAGGGTATTACAAGCTGGAAGTGAGACGGGAAATGGCCCTTGCTACGTATCTCTTCAAAGTGTTGCGAGGGAAAATTCACCATCCGACAGTACTGGGTGAGCTTAGGTTTAGCGTTCCGGATGACTACGTGGGACGGCGGCGGCAACAGCGGCTGCTGGCGGTACCGACAGCGAGTACAAACTTACTGCAACAAGCGCCACTGACGCGAGCATTGCGCACACTTAACTACGTCACAGTAAATATATAAGCTACGTAGCTGAGCGCATTGACTTGTTTTCGTGTTCAATAAATGAATTCACAAAGGCCACTTACTGGATAGCTAGTTGTGATCATCAAAATAATCTTTAGTTCTAGTATATTAAGTGTGTAATTGTGTAACTTCTCTATTGCATTGGTATTTCTATTACTGTAATGATAGATGTAAGTATGTATGTAAATAAATAAATAAATAAATATTCAAATCACTACGTAATAGCGCAGACAAAAACACTCTGATACTAATTTACAAAGCACTAACACAATCACTCCTTTACTATTGTTCCCTTGCATGGAGTGGTGCAGCAAAATCCAAAATGATCCAACTTGAGAGAGCACAACGAGCAGTCCTAAAAGTAATGCTGAAAAATCCGTTAAGGTTTTCAAGTAGGTAATGACCTGTACCATGACTGCGAAGTATTTAGAGTACGTCAGATATTTATTTTGAAGGCAATAATCTCAATGCACAAAGAAATTCACTCAGCTAACGCAACGACGTGTATTTCGAATTCCTATACTTACCATAAACTCCACTTTTATAAAAGGACAGGCAATCTACCTACGTCCCAAAAAATACAACATAGTTTGTAAGTTACATGCTAAAATGGAAAGTTAAGTCTAAGTAAAATAAAAACATTAATAACAACGGGACTCTTTTAAGCTCTTTATGAAGAAACTGAACTTATTCTTCTCAATCACAGTTGACGACAAAGATACAACATTCACACACGAACACACGCACACACACACACACACCCTCTCACACACACACACCCTCTCACACACACACACCCTCAAACACACAGACACACACCCTCACACACACACACACCCTCACGTACACGCACACGCACACGCACACACACACGCGCACACACACACACGCGCACACACACACACAAAGATACCCCGAGAAGAACCATCTTCCTATCGTCCGCTCTGCATGTTGGATACAGCTGGCAAAGTACTGGAACGTATCCTACATAGGAGGATCGAAGAAGCGGTCGAACCACTTCTTGCCAGCAGCCAATATGGCTTCCGGAAAGGTTGGTCAAACCTGGACGCAATTGACCTCGTTGTCAGTACTGCCAAGGAAGCCCTTGCAGGAACCAGATGGAAGGAAGGTACGAAGAAGTACTGCCTAGTTGCAACGCTAGACATTAAGAATGCTTTCAATTCTGCTAAATGGGATTGCATCATGAAAGCTCTTTCTGATATGAAGGTACCAGGATGCCTACGAAGGATGGTAGCGAGCTACTTCACTGATAGAGTCCTAAAATACGACACAAAGACTGGTCCAAAAGAATATAAGGTCACTGGAGGAGTGCCCCAGGGCTCCGTTCTGGGCCCTCTGCTACGGAACATTATGTATGATGGGCTATTAAAACTGAACCTACCAGCAGAAGTCAAACTCGTAGCATATGCTGATGACGTAGCAGTAGTGATCGTCGCCAAACACCTAGAAGAGATAAATTTCGCTTTTGACACTACCGTTGAAAGGATCAGTCACTGGATGGACACAGTCGGACTGCAGCTAGCAGAACACAAGACCGAGGCAGTACTGATTACTAGCAGGAAGCAGGTGGAAACCGTCACATTGCGAGTTGGAGCACACGAAATCGAATCTCAGCCGTCACTTCGGTATCTGGGAATAATGGTCGATGCCCGACTTAACTTTAAGCATCAGGTACAACACGTCGGTACCAAAGCGTCGGTGGTAAGAGCGACCTTATCGCGATTGATGCCCAACATATGTAGGTGGGCCGAAATAAAACAGGAGGGAATTACTAGCGTCCGTAGTAACATCCGTTCTAACCCATGGGATTCTTGTCTGGGCTGATGCGCTTAATATACAGGAAGCGAGACGGAAGATTGCACCGGTCTATCGGCCGAGTGCTTTGAGAGTCGCGAGCGCTTTCCGCACAGTGTCAAACGACGCAGTGTGCGTTATTGCTGGGATGCTGCCAATTAGACTAGTAGCCGAAGAACGAAAAGCCCTTTACCGTAGAAAAGGAACGACTATGCTAAGCCCTGAAGAACTCAAGACGAAAGAACGAAGCAGTAGTATACGACGTTGGCAATTAAGTTGGGATACGTCAGCGAATGGCAGGTGAACGTACCGACTTATTCCACAAGTGGATGTCTGACTGAATCGCAGTAACGGTGAGGTGAACTATTACCTGACGCAGATGATCTCAGAACATGGATGCTTTCGGGCTTACCTATATCGATATAAGCACGATGTCTCCCCAGAGTGCCCGTCCTGCCCGGGAGTTAACGAAGACGCAGAGCACATGTTTTTCACGTGCCCTCGTTTCAATATGACACGCAAGGATTTGGAAGATGCCCTCGCAGAAAATACAGCCTACCTTGATAGAAGTTATGCTTTCCTTAAAAGCAGCCTGGCTAGCGATAAGTTGTTTTGCGACAGAAGTGCTCCAGGAACTACGGAGTATAGAAAGGAAGCGGGCTGAAATAAGACAGCTAGAAAGGAGTTAGAAAAACCAAGAGGGAAGAGCAGTAGCTATGGCCTCCCCCGGCGAAGTAATACCTACCTGCCGTCCCGCGGGGAAAGTAGAGGTTGAGTCCAGAGGAGGTTTTAGTCGGTAGTGATAAATAATATCGTAGTGATACGTATCGAGTCCGACATACCCAGGCAAGGCCTGATGATACGTAAACGTATTTCTCCAAACCTTAGTAGAAAAAAGAAATCGCGCACACACACACACACCCATATACACATACATAACTCACATAATAACATTCATACCAATCATCAAACCATTTTCATCACATACAAGAGTACTTCCCTTTTTTATTTTCAAAATTTTTATGTTTGTTAGAAGTTTAATTTTTGTAAGTTTTTTGATATTTTATTTGTTTTCAAACCGATGCCGATGTCTGCATACTCTAATGTATATATAGGTAACGTGTGGTTACCGCGATACAAGCGTCGAGCTGAATCCGCTGCCAATAAAAAAAAAATTTAATATAGTAGGTAATTAGATAAATAAATAAAATAAATATTTGTGATATTTATGAAGAATTTAGGTATTGAAACAGATTAAAATAAATTGAGTCACAAAAATTTTTTTAATCACAGAATCGATATTTAATTAACATAACAAATATTGTTTCTGTTACATTGATAATAATCAGTAATTATCACATAATTATTACTCTTAGATATCATTGAAATAAATATATTATTATTGATAAGTAACCAACAGTTGCCATTTACTGAACCAGTAACTTGTGACGAGCTAAGATTTTCTTTTCCATAAATTTCTATTTGGATTTATAACTAAAGATTTGCAGTTATTGTTTAAGTAAGTAATAAGATATGCTTGTGAACGTCGTGAAGTAGAAGGGATAAGTATATTAATGTTCGGAAATATTTTAATTCGACATTGGTTATCAAAATGTAACATTACAATACTATTGAGTACATACAATTCAGATTGCACTTGAAGCATATTATTTAATGTACCTATCCATATCAATCTATACTAATATTATAAAACTGAAGAGTTTGTTTGAACGCGCTAATCTCAGGAACTACTGGTCCGAATTGAAAAATTCTTTTAGTGTTGGATAGCTCATTTATCGAGGAAAGCTGTAGGATATAACATCACGCTACGACCCACGGGGGCGAAGCAGTAATCATAAATGCGGGTGAAACCTTGGGCACATCTAGTGTCATTCATTCTTTTAATAAGTCAATATGTATGCGACTGTATGACGCGTCGAAAAAAAGGTTTGTTCCCACTTGTTCTACTAAACAGTTCTATGGTAGAACTAATGAGAATTTTTTTCTCAATATCTACGATATTAAGTGTTACAAAATAGTAGAACTAATGGAAGTCTTTATTCCCACTTGTTCTACTTGTTCTATGGTAGAACTAATGAGTTTTGGACTATTTCTAGATCGGTTTACAAAGGAGAACCGAGTCGGAATGCTCTGCACTGATGTTATACTAGTGAGAACCAAAACTCCCATTAGTTCTACCATAGAACTTGCTGATTTCAGCATGAATGGGCCGGCTCGACCGGGGAAGGACTACCCTCTCACAGGATATCGACGTAAAATAGCAATATTCCTACTGTAAATGTGTTTCGTTCGGTGAGTGAGAGTACCGGCGGCCCAATCACCCTCTTTCCCCCTTCCCGCTCCTTACCCTTCCCACTTCCTTTCCTAAAGAGTAGGCAACGCGCAAGTGATGCCTCTGGTGTTGCAGGCGTGCATAGGCCACTTACCATCGGTGGGCCGTATGCTTGTTTGCCACCTAAGTAGTAATTATAAAAAAAAAACAAATAAAAGAAAAAAAAAGTTATATCACTGCACAATTTGCCAAACTTCTTGGCAGTATATGATTAGGTATAAATGAGACAAAGTTGTAGTATAGTCTAGTTATAATTATCCAAAGGTGCATCTTATATACTAACGACTACGTGTTGATCACGGATAGTAGAAACATTTAATAGATATTGAACGTGCGATAAAGATCATAAGATTGCGATGTAGATTGTAGATACAGCACAAAGATATTGTACTGTAACACACAACATTATCTCCGATGCTATGGTAGATAGAAAAACGTGAGTTACATCAAAAGAATCCTATTTTTCTGATTATTTCTATGTAAACATTACAGAAAGGGTACAATTTTACTTTATATCACTCATCATAGGAGGCATAGAATTATTGGTATAGTAAAATTTTTGGTCGGTGCTGTGGTTTTGGAAATACAAGGTGTCTGTACCAATATGAGAGCTCATTTTGGCAAAGCCACCAATACCACCTTGTATCTTTTAAACGGCGGATCGACCAATTCTGCTACTTTGAGACCAAATTCGACTAATTCACTACGTAAACAGATTTCCATTTTGCGATGGTGGCTGTACCAAGATAAGACATACTCCTTTAACCACAAAAGTTAATCCCTAGATTTTCTGAAGGGGTCAAAAGAATTCGAATAGAAACAGTATCGAACTCCTTTTGTAAATCAAGGAATACGCCTACACATTTGTCGTCGCTGTCAATGTACGACTTAATATTAGACGTAAGTAATTTGTAAGATAGCATCATCGTTGGAGTGGTTGGCTCGAAAACAGTATTGATTATTTCCCAGAAGTGTATTACTTGCCATATACCTAATTTACTAAACGTTTCTTCATAATTTTCTCGATTACTTTAGAAATGGTACCTACTTAATAGTGAAAAAGGCCTATAATTTGTTGGGAGAGACATATCGCCCGATTTAAATAGGACAAATAATAGCAGTTTTGAATATTTTAGGAAATATGCCTTGTGAAGCTTAGATTGGTCAAGTACGATATAGGTATCGCAAGAAGGAAAGGAAGAATAAATTAAAAAAAACGCTTATGTAATATTTTTTTAATAGTATTGGTAGGTAGGAGGTACATAACACACAGGAGTCTGGGTTGTTTGGATAAAGGGAAGTAAAGATACAATACCATTTTCAATATGTACAAAATATACAGTTATCCCTACATCCTAGCTTTAAAACTATAATATAATTATGATCACAATATTTTTTCTATACGTACGCTCTGTTAGAATCATCACCAACATCGAGCACACTGGCATCGAGTCTCGTCCACACGCAACTGTTGCTCTATAACAATCTAACTCACTTTCACTTTTGCTGCACACTTGAGATCAAATGTTATTTTTACATATATTTAAACTATCATCTCGCACACCGGCAACAGTTGCTAGCGGAAGAGACGCGAAGTATCTAGACATTCCATCCTCATGTAACCACTTCATGCTTGAGAACAGAATGAAAGGCAGCTCCAATGGAAGTAAACGGAAAGGATCCGACATCGCTGTGCCCTCAACGTACCAGCTTGAAGTCACCGCGAGGTGGGGTCGCTTCGACGCCGGTTTAAATAACAAATAAACAAAACTATATTATACTTCTCACACGCTGTTAAGTCAGTACTAGGCACGGCTTAAGCCATTGAATTTAAACATAAATAAACAAAAGGTTTAATACGGATCATGGAAATATGCCCGGATATTAATATTAAGTATTAATAATTGACATTTTAATAGCGTACCATAAAGGGATGTAATTATTTACTAAATAAATATTACCGATATTTTCCATTATGAAAAGTAACCCAGATTTATTAAGTAAAAAAAAACGGGTACAAAACTATTTAAGCAGGTCACAATAAGAAACCACATAATTGTGTTTTATGAAATAAATAAATAACTACATCCCAGGGGTTACAGAAAAAAATGAATTTCACTGCAACTAAATTATTAATTTATAATTCTTATTTGTTTCTTATCTCATAAATTTTAATAGCATGTCTAAATACCGTCATATTACTATATTTTCATGAAGACTTATTTACATTGAACCCCTTCATAAGGGGTTCAAATAAGATTTTAGAGTGTACATCATTGGGCATCTGTTTTCTAGTAAAATTATACATATTTTAAAATTAATGGACGAAGTGATGAGTTCGTTAGTGTTCCTCCTAGCCAAGTTAAGAACTGTTTGCGACGGAAATATGACAAACAATACAATTATTATATTTATACAGTCTAATTTTAAACCTTAAACAGAATATACGTAATAATATTATTACCTGTGCTATAAATTTATATCGTACATTATAAAATTACAATACATAAAATATTTTGTACTTTATTTTTACGTACGACAGCACAGTCGCACCATTATCTAACTATAATAATAATAATGCAGATATTTGCGAGATGCCGGCTTATCGAATCGGAGAAAGACGCTACAGCTAAAACTTAAATAAATTATGAGAAGTACAATATTGTTGTAGTTTTTATTTTGATAATAAACATATTCAAGTTTCTATATTAGAAGTATTACAATAACAGGTTGTGCTTGTAACGTCGCTATCTTAAGAAAATATGTTTGTTGGAATAAGCCGATGAACAGCGGCAAATGAGGATGGCGAGTACAAGTAGAGAATAACCTGAGCGGCGGCCCGCAATTAAAGCAGCAATGAGATCCGAATACGTCGACACTGTACGGCGAGTGCGCATCGCGACCACGAGCCTTCCATACAAACCGAGAGAATGCACCGACCGACAATCATACTTCTTTATTATAACCAATTATACTCTTTTTTTCATATCTTACTCGTCCCCACTTCTATGCTGCCCAGTTCATAATTAATAAAAAGACAGTTAACATAGAAATTAAACTTTAAAATGAAGGGAATGTTGAAGAACACAAACATCTATTAATACTCCAAATTAGAACAATATAAAGGTATGTTTAGAATTTTCCAAGTATCAGTTATCAGGAGATAACGCCGTAGCCACTTTTCTATTCATTATGAAAAGAGAAGCAGCAATCATAGGCATAATACAATCTTGATACTTCACTTGAAGATTGTAAAACCAGCCTTAAGTAATGTAACCACCACGCATCCATTATTATGAACGCCGCCACGCGTAAAGCATGTGCTTTACTCCTTTTAACAGTGCAGTCTCTTTCAATATATTGTATATTCTGAACCGTTACAAGGAGAAAAGTATATTCGTGAGCCGGTACACAAACAATAATCGCTGGGATATCCAATTGTTAATTATTTAAAAAGGCGACAACTTCGTATAATCTATATTCGCCTACTATATAGTTATTTATAATCTTAGTTACAGTTGCAATCGAATGGAATTTATACCTACGTATATAGTCAAAAAGTCTTTAGTGAGTGAGTGTTGCCTATAGGATGTTGATTACATTAATTTGACTATTGTATTTGCTCAGTAATGACGAGTTGGGGGCGGGGGCCGGTGGTGGGGCCGGTGGTGGCGGCGGCGGTGGCAGTAAGTGGTGGAGGTGTCGGCCAGTACAGCGCGGAGGCGCCACACGTGTGCTGCCGCGGCACACTGCTCTCTATGCTCCATAAAATAGGGCTACCTACAGTCTACATTTAAAAGTCAGAATCACAGTTTATTTTCCACGTGTATTTTTCCCTTACTATGTTATATAACTTAATTACTTAACTATGATTGATTTTTACACATAAACAGTAATCATTCGACCCAGTATTCATGAGTTTCCATTACCTACCGTAATGACCTAAGCAAAATCGAACTTTAGTACGGATAGATTCGATATTTACAAAATTTAAATTACTTTAGACCTAATTCGCTTAAAACAAAATAACAATTTACACTAACAATAAAAAATGCTCGATAGATTGCCACTCATCTAATCGGAACCCAAAATTAAATATATTTTTATCAACTGACTTTGCCATCTATTATTATTCTTTAAAAATTTAAACTCCGAATATCGTCGAACCCAGTCGACCATAACAAAAGTATTTTACAAATAAGCTATAACTTACATCTAGCACTTAAATAAGTGACGGCTGCTTATCTAACTAGGTGAGACTTTATATACAGGCGCGGGCGGGCGCCGCGAAACACGATAACAATAAATAAACTGACGTTACATTACCACAACGAGAGTTCACTTTCTCAGAGGTATTACAACTCAATTCCTAAAAACTTTTGATCATTTTCAATATGACCACAAAAGTTTCTTTGTAATTTCTACCAGGTCGATCTATTGCTACGATAAAAATGAAGATAAAAATTTTTCACAACCTGGTCTTATTTACAATGCATTTTAAAACGATCTAGTCGTCTTTATATCGATGAATATTTTGTCATTAAGTATTTATTATTTAAGCATTCAAATTCAGGAAATATAGCGTCCAATCCAGGAATGAATAGTATTTATTTAATACTTCATACTTTTTACCTTAAGGCTTAGTAAAAGCATCCAACGTAAGGATGCGTTGCACATAATGATTAGCTTGTAGATTAAGTCAGCATATTGGTGTGATAGTCCGCTTCAAACGGTAGCTATAACAATTAGTAAGTGCGCGATGTCTGCGACACGGTGCATAAGGTCTGGTGCGATGCGGTTTAAATTTTCATTGGCGAAATCACATGATGGGAATATGTGGACTGTGTACATGGCCTGAAAAGAAAAATACGTATTATTATTATTATGTTCAGGTGAAAATAACCAAATATATTTTAATTTCGACTCACAAAGTGTTGGGTTCGATTGCTATACAGAAATTGTGTACCAACAGTTGTGTGGTGTGCTTTTGTGACAGTTGTTTCTGGTACTGAACTCTCCCGAGACACAGAAATTCATACACAGTGCGGGAGGATCTTTATAAATAAAATAATAGGAAGTAAAAGTAGTGGTCCATAACTTAGGGTATTTGAATGAAAAAGCAGTAGGGGTAGCTGAGAGCAGAGTGGCACAGTGACAGAGTGTGACCTACTGGTGTCCGGGCGGCGCGATATTGACGATGCCGGTGGCCTGCTTGCACTGCAGGTACGTGATGAAGCTGGCCGTAAGGTTGTTGGACTGCTGCAGCACGTCCATGTGGTACCGCCCGCACGGCAGCGCCATTAGAAGGAGTTGAGAGTAGAGTGGCAGAGTGTCTGACCTGCTGGTGTCCGGGCGGCGCGATGTTGAAGATGCCGGCGACCTGCTTGCACTGCAGGTACATGATGAAGCTGGCCGTGAGGTTGTTGGACTGCTGCAGCACGTCCATGTGGTACCGCCCGCACGGCAGCGCCATTAGAGGGAGTTGAGAATAGAGTGGCACAGTGGCAGAGTGTCTGACCTGCTGGTGTCCGGGCGGCGCGACGTTGACGATGCCGGTGGCCTGCTTGCGCTGCAGGTACGTGATAAAGCCGGCCGTGAGGTTGTTGGACTGCTGCAGCACGCCCATTTGGTCCCGCCCGCACGGCAGCTCCAGGAGAGGGAGCTGAGAGTAGAGTGGCACAGTGGCAGAGTGTCTGACCTGCTGGTGTCCGGGCGGCGCAATGTTGACGATGCCGGCGGCCTGCTTGCGCTGCAGGTACGTGATAAAGCCGGCCGTGAGGTTGTTGGACTGCTGCAGCACGTCCATGTGGTCCCGCCCGCACGGCAACGCCAGTAGCATGCAGTGCTCGTTTTCCATCTATCGAATATACGATATTGATTAGTGCCGATGTCGCTGGATTTTTATCGCTATTTAAATTATTATTTTTGGCCAACACTCGATTACTATTCCACAATTTAACGAAAATGTTAACTATCCCTATATCCAATGCGACGAGGCAGAACATATTAAACCAAAGGGACCGTTCGCCTTTACAAACATGCGGGCGTTCCTGTATGCATCGTGAAAAATATCGTCTTACCATCAATATTAATTAGTAGAAAAAAATAAATGATAGATTATGTGGATATTAGTAAAGTAGTGAATGGTGGCGGGACAGCGCATTGAGGCATAGAGGCAGTTAGTGTAGCGCACACACCTTCATCTTGCGGTGCACCTGGTCGAGCTGCAAAGGCTCGAGGCGCATGCGCTGCGCGATGCGCAGCAGCGGCGTCGTGCCGTCCGCGTGACGCGACAGCGTGTCGCCCGCTACGCCGGGGTTGCCACCCACGAAGTGCATCTGGACGGCCGCCGAGTCGTTCTTCAGCGCCAGTAGCCCCTGCCACATCACCGGGTACCGCTGCAATCCAGCCACACCGATAAGTTACTTACGCTCATAAGCATATAAATATGTACATTTTGTTTATTAAAATGAAAAGGTTAAAACCACGCATGACAAGAGGTTCATTTTTATAACGTTAACTTACAAACAAATTATTACAAATTCTTTCAGTTACTGCCTTTAGATTATATTCGTTCTGTAATATATAGAGATGACAAGAAAAGAATGCTGATGGGTCGTGTGATGTATGAAGTATGATGTATGTATCGTGTGTGGTACCGACCCTGAGAAGCATCTGCAGCGAGTCAGCCTCGCGCGGCACCTGCGAGGCGTGCGGCGGGCCGGCGGGCGGGCCGGGCGCGGCGCCGGGCGGCAGCGCACCGGCGAGTCGCGACGTGCCGTGCGCGGGCGGCGGCGAGCGGCCGTGCGCGGGCGGCGGCGAGCGCGCGCAGTTGAGCGCGTATACGGCCACGGGCGGCGCGCGCCGCACCACGCAGTCGGCGCCGGCGCCGCGCAGTCGGTAGGCGTCCAGCTCGGGCTCGGCGGCGCGGTAGGCGAGCTCGGGCGCGGGCGAGTGCGCGGGGCGCGGCGGCACACGCGCCGACGGTGGCGGCCGCCGCGCGTCCAGCGGCGGCGTGGGCGCCTCCGATCCCTCGGCCTCCAGCGACCTGCCGACACTCACCTCGTTAGTATTTTTGACCTTCTAATTTATTTGAAACTTATAATAAAATAAAACGAAATGGGTGTAAAAACCCAGGATTCAACCTCTTCATCTTAAATGTACATCATGTGACCTTGTGACCCCTATATCTCGGGGGTCTTTTGTCCCACAGGGCCCATATTCAGACTCGACCAAGGTATGATTCCAAGGTGTCTTCACACCAAGTTTCCAGTCAATCGGTCCAGTGATTCCGGAGTTATGCCTGTCACTAACAGACTGATACACAGACCCACATAGTGTTTTCATTAACCTCTGAAGATTTAAACATGCCTGAATGGTTATTAGCCTCTGAGTCTAGAGGCTAATAACCATTCAGGCATGTTTAAATGTAGGTATCTTAATTTAGTCAACAAGTGCCTTTTTGATCAAGTTTTTTCAGCAGTCTCGTAAAAATATGAACGAGGTGTCATTCGATTCGGGATGGAATGTAGATGATTTTTGAAAAATTCAAGTTCCGCTTGCAAAAATTGCAAAAGTTATAATTAATTAACTAAAAAGAATAGATATAAACATTTAACTAAAAAAAATTATATTTTTGCAAATATCTCATAAACTAATTGATGTTTAACAAATCTAAAAAAGATTTAAAAAGAGGAGGAATTTTCCTAAAAAAAGTTTCGAATCCCGGAATTGTAGTTCTAATATTTATAATTTTTACCACCTTAAGTAACAGTGGCCAGCTGCATACTTTTTAATTTTTTTAACTCCCGCACTAGGTTTAAATATTTTGTCGCAAAAGACTTTACAAACATTTAAACAACGGACATAAAATACAATACACATGGTATCGTCAACAGTAATTATTTATAAATCATACGCCAATTGCTTTAAAATACACTAAGATAGCAAATACATGATACATACAGCGTTGAAAATACATATAAATACATACATATTGCACACTGACTGTTAAACATGTTATTTTAGCGCTACATCTCACTGTCACCATTTTGTAGTTTTTAGTTTTAATTAAGTATACCTACCACTCTCAACTTGTATAAGTAATGTATGTTTTACTCGTGGTAAACGATGTGGATGTCACAATAATAGTCAGAATGTTTAGAACATTCAATTTTAAAACTTGTTGTTGTGATGTTGTTAGTTTACCCAATAAAGAGAAAAAAAAATACATACATAGATTCACGCCTGTTAAATGTGTTACTTATTACTTATTATTGTGTTGTTTATTCCATTTAGTAAGTAATAATGTGATAAATTTAACAAATTTAACATAAAGAACATCGGACATATCGTAGCTGAGCCGTGTACAGATATGTTATACCTATACTTACATGAAAAAAATCGTATACAGGAAATAAAGATATTAATTTTTTTATCAGCGTTCATTTTGTTGGAATCGGAATGCAAATTATTTTATTGATTATACTTAAATACATTATTTTGATTTTTAATAGTTTAGTAGCGGTAAAACAATTCACTCGATAAGTAAATATCACATTAACTCGAAATCTGTTTGTATTATTGATTTTATAACATAGAAAACTTAACAAAAGTAAAAAATGCATCAACGTTTTGCTTATACGCGTATAACGAAACGTGATTTGTTATTGACGCGCTGGCTGATGGCTCTCCGAAATCGATTGACAGTTGCGATCCACTGCGTTTGATGTTATGGAGGTTATGATACGTTCTTTTATGCGATTTTGGATTTTCTGTTTTTAACCCCGGCTTTATTTTACGGACTGATAACTACCGCTTCTGACGATTACTTTGTGCTTTACTTGTAGTTTTTATTGCATTTGTTGTGATAAAATCCATTTAAAATTATATTTATTAACAAACTAGATATCTAAAAAGATCGTTATATCAGTTTGATAAGCTTAATTAACTATTAAAACCTATTTGTTAAAACTTCATTGTAGATTCTAACCTTCAAAGTATTTTTATTATATTAAATTATTTAGGCTTTTTACGTACCATTTTCTGACGGAATAGTGTTTAATACATAAATACAAACAAATCTCATTATAGTTTACATGGAATTTTACAGTTTACATTAATGTACATGGAAAATAAAGATCAGGTACAGATCCTATAGATATTTGGCCATTGTTCTTTGGTTTGTATATATGTATTTTCATCAGAATGGATTTGAATAGACTATACGCCGTCTACGACGAAATCTATCTATAGTCTATTCCAATCCATTTTGATAAAAAGGTAAACAAACCAAATTTTGTTAAATTTATCAAAATTACTTACTTCATGGAATAAGTAACTATTTATCCGTATTTTCAAGATTTTCACATGATACCTCAAGACATTTCAAAGCGATTGCCGTTTGATTAATAAATGATTATTTAATTTGAATAATCTTAGGCGAAAAGTGAGGTTATTTGACAGTTTTTCTTAATTTATGATTGCATAAGGCTACACAACAAACAATCATTTGTTCATGTCTTAAGATTTTTAGTAATCGATTAGTTAATCGAAATTTGCTAAACAAAAAGGTTGCTAAAATTAATTTGCGATTAGATACACGGTATTTAGAGGGTTTTGAAATTTAATTAATATATCAATTACTGTCATTAAAGTCCAAGCAGGTAATAAGTTAAGTACTTATTAATAGCTTGGTCTTTTTTCTTTTTCTTTCTTGTGCTACAGGAATGATCACTGTTACTGATACCGTGTGCCGAAAAAGAGGTTCTAAACCTTAGTTTGTCATTTTGAAAAAGGTTGACAATGCTATGGGTTCGAATCACTAATAGGATAAACATTTGTGTGATCCACAAATCGTTTTTTCCGAGTCTGGGTGTTTTCATGTCCGTTGTTTGAATGTTTGTAAACTTTTCTGCGACACAATATATAAACCCATTGTAGGAGTTAAAAAAGAAATTGCGACTGGCTACTGCATCTTAAGGTGCTAAGCAGCCGTAAACCCAAATAAAAAAAATAAGTTTAAATATTTTGACCTAAAACAATATTTTTTACACTCGACACTGATTCTTTCATGTGTTCGGGTGCTCAATTACTTTTGTGTGATTTGCTGCTGACGAATCGATTCTATTGCTGATTAAAACAAAAACTGTTTGCGGTTTCTGATATACTTAGATATTAATGGCAAATCTGACTAATACCTAATCTCTAAGTAATATAAAACAAAGTCGCTATCCGCATTTGTTTTTGTCCGGCACGGATTTCTTATATCCGGTTTACACTATTATTTAGAGAATACCTCCGGCAGATTGTATATGCAATGTAAAATACGTTATCTACTTTATCCACTTACTTTTTCATTTATACAGTAGATAAATCTATTTCCTAAAATTGACTCACAATGACAATTTTTATCTGTTACACATGAAGCTAAATCGACTTTTATTATATTAGTTTCCATGGATACATAACGTAGAATAAAATTGCTCTTTACTTTATATAATTTAAATAAATCGTGTTAAAATATTATATACTTAAAATGAGGCAAAACATAAGTAAAAAAATTGTTTGCCTGGGGAGACTTACGAAGCTGGGGCAGGAAGCAATTATTATATTTAATGTAACGCGCGCACAATCACATCAGAATAACAATATTCGTATATACAACATAACTACGTGCGCATCCAAATATGAAATGCGTCCAATGAAAAGCTTTATAAAGTATAAGAGTCAGATTAACCTTAAGGCAAAACTGGCAACTGCATTTAAGAAAATACATTTTTATCAACTATTGAAATCCATTAGTACATTGTCTCCTTTCATTTATATGAGTGCTAAGTGATAAACCCTACCCGCCCTCAGAGTTCGGTATTCTCGAGCATTAGGGTGGGTAATTCAAGGTTGCGTGGTGGGTTTCTGTCTTAACAACTGGTATTTTAAATTACAGACAAGTTAGCACTTGTTCGGAAACTGAACACAGCTATGATTTTACTACTGCGTATTCTATAAAATGATAAAACAATTACCGTGTATATGGTGAAGGTGTAGCTCGACTCTCGTGTTGAGTTGCGCGAAAATGTTGTTGATACATTTGATAATGTTGATGCGAGAAGTGTGGATACATTCCGTCGCCCTGGAACCAGATAGTATATACATTAATCAACATAATAATGCTAATTAAGTAATTCACGCCACGTTTAGTTCCATTTTGTGCCGTCATTACAAAAATAAAATTTTATTACATTGTGATATACCGAAGTAACAGGAGAAGTTTGTTGATGTGCAGGCGGAGGACTTCTAACTAAATCGGCCGACTGTTCCGGATGGCATGGACAGAATTAAGGTTATGTACTTCATAAGTAAACTCATACTTTAGGGCAAAGTGAAAAATATTTACCATTCCCATTTGGCTCTGAGGACTGATGGACGGAACGCTCGCAATAGTAACTCTCGAGGCGGCACCTGAAAACCGCGTAGTAATAAATGTAAGCTCTTTATAGTCGTGAAAGAACGTACGAAAAGGTAGGTGAACCAGGCGGTAACCCACCTGGATGATGGTGGTGCGGTTGCGGGCCGACGACGGCGACCTGCTTGACCAGGTGGTGGTGGTCGGGCGGCGGGTGCGGAGGGTGGTGCGCGCCGCGCGGCAGGCTGGCCGTCGCCGCGTATCCGCGGAATGCGCGCGCCGGCGGCGCCGCCGCACCCGCGCCCGCCGCCGCCAGCGCCGCGTCGCCCGACGCGCGCGCACCGGCGCCGCCCGCCCCACCCGCGCCGCGTGCGTCGTCCAGCGCGGCGGCGGCCGCGGCGGCGGGCGAGCGCGCGCGCACGGAGCGGATGAGCACGGGCGTAGCGCGGTCGGCGGGCCGGTGCATGGACGGCGTAGAGGGCGCCGAGGGTGGGCGGTGCGGCAGCGCGGGCGATTGCACGCGCGCGTCCGACGCCTCGGTGGCGCCCACCGGCACCAGCGCGCCAGGCACGGCCTCGCCCAATCGCCGCGTTAGCGCCGCCTCGCCGCCGCCCTGCGCCGGCGGCGCCGGCGGTGACGCAGCGGCCGGCCGAGATACGACGGGAGGCGCGCGTTCGCCGACCCCGACGGCCGCGGCCGCTTCGAAGGCGCAGGCCAGTTTGGCACTAATCTCGGAGATCATCTTTTTGGGAGGTTTGGTGATCGGCGTGGGCGCTGGCGTGGGTGCTGACGTAAACGTGGGCGTGGGCATGGGCGTGGGCAGGGGCGCGGGCGCGAGCACTGACGCGGGCGGGGGTGCGACTGGCGGCGGCGGCGCGGGGCGCGGCGCGGCGGCCGGCTCGGCCTCGACCGCGCCGGCCGGCTCTTCGAGCCGCGGCGCCTTGGCGTCCTTCGCGCCGTCCTTGACGAGCCGCTCGTCGCCGCTGTCGACTGACGCGTCCGACAAACTTCGATCCCGCGTCCGCTTCACGCCTCGCGGAGATTTCCGTGTGTCGGAGCACACAATTTTTTCTTGGCCGACTTTGGTAACGGTCTGTCTGGTTGGTCTCTTTTTGTTACTCTCCTTGCCGATTCTGGGAGGTCCCTTTATTACGTCCTCAATGACTTCGTCCACCGTACTTCGCTGAACGTCTTTCTCCTGAAGCCGGCGGGACTTTCGCGTGTTCGGAGATGGTGAAATAAATTCTTCATTCTTATCTTCCTTGTTTCTATCGAGGGATTTCAGTTGATCCTTTTGAGCTATACTGAGAGTGGATGTCGCCATCATGTTGGAGTGCCCTGAGAGCGGACTTTTTATTGTTAAGATCAGCCTTGGACGTGCCTCTGTTTTATTAGGCGAAGTGGCCGTTTCATCTCCCGAATCTTCATGAAAATCGTATACGTCACCTGGCATGGTACTTGCACTGCTATTGACCAAACTTTTAATTTTCTTATCAACTTTAGCTCTACCTCTACCTCGTTTGGATGACGTGGCACCTCTTGGTGGTTTAGAGATCTGTCGGGTTTGTATCCTATCTTGATTTTTCTCCATTTTCTTACCTCTAATAATTCGCCCACCTCTCTTAGGAGTAACGGTTGGTATCATTATGTCATTCAAAAGATCTTCAGCAATATTCTCTGTGGTCATTTCAGCTGGATTATTAATTGGAGTCGATTTTATGTGTGGCGTAATATCCATAGCATTTTCAGTCAATTTAGAATCAGCCTTTACAGAATCGCTTATATTTTTATCCATATCATCGTCTTTCTGGTTTATGTCAATGTTTTCATTGCACAAGGACTCCACTTTCTTTATCACTGACTCAATGTTTACATCTTTAGCACTCCAAGAATCATTTTCATCGTTTTTTAACTGATTATCGCTTTCACAAATTTTTGGCACCAGTGCAAGAAAGTTACAATCATCTTTATCTATATTGTCTAACTTTAGGGATTTCTCAGATTCGATTAGCGAGTTCTTGGTTTCGCTACTATTTATATCTGTATTACCTTTGATTGTGCTGTCTGATGTTGATCGGGTTAAATTTGTTTCAAAACTAGGCAGTGCTTTAACTAAAGCGCTTTCACATAGCTGGTTATTATTATCGTTATTCTTATTCTCCTTTTCTTCTGTGACATTATTAAAAGACTGTTGAGTTTTTGATGTATCTGTTGGTGTAACATTTTCGTTTTTAATATAATCGGTAAGATTATCTCCATCTCGATTTTTATTTGTAGTTGTTATTAAAGTCACTATTTTCCCAACATTTACTTCTAATTTCTTTTCAGGGTCATTTGTAATTTTTATCTCGTTGGTATTATCCTTTAAAAGTTCTTCGAAATCTGTCTCGCATTTGGCAATATGTTCAACAGGGGTTGGTGACGGTTTAGACGGTAAATCCTTTTGTTCTTTCGAATCACACACTTTTACCACTAATTTCTTTACTTCGCCTTTATCTTCTGCTTTTGATTCAGTATCTCGGGTGTGATTTTGTAAAACTACAGACGTATGATTGTCGACGTCACCTTTATCAAATTTGGTACTCAGCCTAACAGGCGTTGTTGTTGTTTTTAATAACAATGGAGACACAGTGGAAATACTGGTTGTCACAACTGTTGGCGAAGTAGACAGTTCTAATTTAGCTATAAAAGATGGTGGTCTAATTGTTGCCATTGACAATACAGTCGGTCCCTTTGTCGTAGGTGGCCCTTTATTTGCATCTAACTGTATAATATTACTCAACGGGGCTTGAGTTAGTACGCGTTGCGAGTTTAAAGAATGTATGACATTAGAGCCTTGACTACGGTTGATCTTATTTGTTTCCTGTAAATTGCATGTCACAGTTTTCGTACCACTTTGAATAATGGATGCCGTAGAATTATTCACTCCAGCTACATGTATAACTGGGTTTGATCCAAAAGGGATATGATTTATTTGGTCTGGTTTCTGTGTTTGATTGTCTCTTTTATCGTTTAACTGGCTCACTGTATTGATCAACACCTTATTATTCAGATGAACAGGCGAGTTTATATTACCAACGTGCATAGCATTTTGCATCGATATTAATCTGTTTTGAGTCATAACTGTTGGAATTGTACTATGTTGAAGGCTTGTTGGAGATAAGATTATTTTTGAATTTTCTGTTGTATTTTCGGAAATATTTCGTTGTTCATTTTTTCTACAATCTCCAGGTATAATTTTTTGCGGATGCATCATGGTAGATGTAGTTACACTAATGCTTTTATTTTGTTGAACTAAATTGTTGACATTCATCTGTTTCGAAATTGGTGCTAAGACTGGTGTAACAGGTAGACGGTTAAAGTGAATAGGTGTACCTTGAGTTTGTACTAAGACTGAATTTGGTCTGTTTGGTGACAACATTGTCCTGGTACCATGAGGCATATGCATTGCTTGTATAGGACTTAATGGAGGCTGTTGCATGCGCACAACTGTTACCTGACCGGGAGACCTTTGTTGTATGGCGGTAGGCGAAACCATTCCAACTGAATTTAAATTTTGTGGCGACGAACTTAAGATTGCCACATTTGTAAGACGAGGCGATGTCATTCCTTCACTTTGCGGACTTGCTTTTGGACTCTGCATCCTAGGATCGTTTGACATTCGAGGTGATATTACTATTCCTTGTGGTTTTTGATATAGTATATGAGGCTCTGGAATTTTTATAGTAGGCGGTTGCATATTTGAAGCCTGCGGGCGAATCATTTGGTTGATAACTTGATATGGGGCATTCAGTCTAGTTGGAGTTATAAGAGGCCTTGTTGTATTATTTATTTCTACATTCTGGGCTTGCGGGCCTTTTATCTGAACAATATTGGCAGTAATATGCGTGGGCTTGATATCATTCTTGTCTCTATTGGGCACTGAATTAGCTTGGATATTCAATTTATTATTACTTAATGTCCATGAAGTTATCACAGGTGTTGCAGTGGATGTAATAACATGGACGGGATTTTCTCGTTTCGCAAGCTGGATTTTTAAATCTGCTTCATCTCTTGTACTTAATTTGATATTTGATTCACTTGTAGCCGTACTTACGGTCGGTGTTAAGTTGGATTTTGGTTGGGATACAACTACAGTATTAGATACATCCCCAGATTTACTTTGTTCAGACGCAGGATTCAAGTTTTGATTAGTTGCTATTATATTCACGGGTAATTTTTCTATAGAGTCCTGAGCAGTCTCATCAGCTTCTTCTGTATCAGTGTCTATTAATAGTAAGTCATTGTCCGATACAGGGGTGTCTGGTTTCATTTCCATTTCACTAGCGTTAAGGTTTTGCACAGCTTGCCTCATTTCTTCAGCATCCTCCTCGGGAATGTTATCGCTTTCGATGGCAGCTCTTTCAATTTCGATCTGCCGTGTGGAATTATTTTCAGTTTCCTCGTAATTAGAGAAATCATTTACTTTGCCTCCAAAACTTTCGCCAAGTAGAGCAGCCACTGCGTCTGCAGTTTCTTCTTGAGAAATAATGGCTCTTGGTTTTTCATCACTTTTCTTTTCCATTTTGCATGAAGAAATTTCAATATCTGAAGATTTGTCTGTTTTGTCTATCTCTTCGGATTTCGTTATATTACGCACGGCATCTTCACATAAATCACCGTCACTACTAAAACTTGATAGATAATCTTCTCGATTGTGATTTAGCTTAATCGGTAAAGGTTCTTTTGGCAAAGGTACTTCGCTGATATCTGTAGTTACAACAGTTTCGTACGGTGGAGGCATAGGTATTTCTTCAATTTCAATCTCTTTATTTTCAACGAAATCAACTTTGCTATCTTCTTTAATAACACTATTAGAATCAACACTTTTCGTTTCGGTATTTGCATCAGATTGAATCACTATTGGAGGACTATCTGTTAATCTAGGAAGGCTGTGAGTGAGTGAATTATCATCATTTTTATCAGGATTGTTTAAGACTTGTTCTTCATTTGGCAAAGGTATATCTAATAACATTGTTTTAGGCGATTCATCCACTTTTTCTGCCACATTGTGGTTATGGTTATCAGATGTTTCAGCTTTGTCTTGATGATAGAAATTATGATGTTCTTTACGACTTTGTCGGTCTTCCCTACTCTTCTTCTTTTTCTTTTTCTTTTCTTTACATTCCTTTTTTAGCTTATCATGTTTAGCTATTTCACTAATTATATTAGCCTCAATAAACTTTAGATCATTGTGATCAATTTTATTAAGACTTTCAGATAATGTTTCCATTTTAACACGACCGTCTTCATCATCCAAAACATCCGCAAAAAGTCGAGCTTCTATTGCTTTACTCACGGCATCAACATCCAAGCTATTATCATCTTCTTTGAAATACCGTTTCTCTTTACGTTTTTTCTCCTTTTTTCGTTTACTGTCATCTTTTTCCTTTAACCTGAATTCTGAATTGTTGACACAAAATACTGAATCAACATCATGGGTAGTAAAGTCGGTCTTATGTGTCGCGTGTCCTCGTGTATCTCTGTCCGATTCATCTGAAAGTGGTCCAAAAATGTCCTCCATTTTACCTTCTTTCTTTAGTGTATTAGATACACTTTCTGAAGTAATATCAAAACTGTTACTTGATGGTTTCTTTTCTCTCTTTAATTTATTTTTCTCATCGCGAGTATCATCTGTGTCAATGCTGTCACGTAATTTATCTTTTCGTTTATCCTTTTTGTTACTGTGACGACGTTGTTTCTCATTGTTTTTATGCTTATGTTCTCCTTCTAGTAAACTAGCATCACTATTTTCAATTTTTGTTTCTTCGTCTGAATACGCTGTTTTGTGCTTTCTCTGCTTTTTCTTGTGTTTTCTGCGATTTTCCCCAGTGATTTTGTTTGATACAGATTCGTTCTCGGAAGAAAAGTCATTAGACAAAGACTTCATAAAATTTGATTTGTACCCGTTATCGTTTTCAAGATTTAACTTTATTTTACTGTCATCACTGTCACTCTTTCCAAACAAATTCAATAAAGAATTCTTTTTGCCGTTATGGTCAGTGTCTTTATTGTCATCATTTTTTAGCCTTTGAATAGATTCAGAATCAGAAAGTAATTCTTTTTTAACATCATCAAGAAAACTAGGGCTTTTACTAACACTTCTTTTAGAAATTTCGTCATCTGATGAATCGGACATTATGCGAGTTCTTGAATTTTTACGAGAGAGTTTATTACGCAGGTCTTCGTCATTGGTACTCCCATCAAAATAGTCGTCTAATTTACTACGGTCATAATCAAGGCCTTGTATCTTTTCTCGTTTTTTTGTGTGAATAACAATATTTTCGTCGTCTGTTGAATTATCCATGGAAGACTTTTGATGTTTCTTTCTGTCTTGATCAGAATCACTATCCTCGTCCCAACTAGATCGCTTCTTTTCCTCACGTTTTGCTCTGCTTTGTTTTAGCTGACTGAATTTGGCTTTGATTTTTTCTTGACGTTTTTCTTCTTCTTGCTTTTGCATATTCTTACAGGAACGTGCTTTAACTTTGTCGTACATTGATATGTATGTAGGACCGTCATCGATAATATCAAATATTGAATGTTTTTTGGGTTCATCAGAATCAGAGCTATCGCTACTATGTACAAGTTTACGACTCTTGCGTTTATTGTTATCGATCTTCTCATCTCTACTTTTACGATCCGTTGACATTCGCTTTTCACGAGCCACCTCTTTCTTCTTGTCTTCACATTTTTGTTTTTTATCGTCTTTACCTTTTCCCATGAATTCTGCCTGTTGTAAAGCATCTTGTTGCATTTGTAGTTCTTGTATTTGCTGTAATTGTTGTATCCGTTTTTTCTCTTTCATCTCTTTCCTAAGAGCCCTTTGCCTTTCATCTTCTTCACTTGATCTTAACTCTAATGTAGCAAGAAAGTCTAAATCATTGCGCAATCCGTCGGAGGTTGTATCCATTCCATATTTTTCTTCAACTTCTTCTTTCGGGCTTCTCTTCAGAGATTTTAATCTATCATTATTTTTGGCATCTTTAAAATCGATTCTTTCATTCTCTTTATTAAACTCTACATATGTGTCATCTGGTGGCTTAACTTGGTTTTTCTTGTCATCTTTAGTTTTACTTTCTATTATCTTGGCAAAGTGTCCTTTGCTAAACTTGGTTGTTTTATGTCTATTTTCATTACGAGAATCTTTAGAATCTCTTCTTTCGGGAAGTTTCGTATCACTACGACACTTTTTAACGTCCTCATTAAAAGAATCAATACTATCCTGAGAGGACATTCTTCGTTTATGCCCAATATTGGAAGGCAAACTTGAACAAGAATTTAATCGTTCTTTGCGCTTCGCATCAACACTAGGTGAGTCGACAGAGTAATGTCTTTGCTTTTCAGTAATATCTCCCTTAGATTTTAAATTATGATGTTCTTGTGTGTTTTCATTTTTACATTTAGTATAGGTGCCAGATTCTTTTTCTTCTTTAATTTCAGTTTTTAATAGTACCTCTTTTTCACTTTCATGTTTCTGAAACAGTTCAATGTGTTTTAATTTTGGTTTTGTGTCTTCCTTGGCATCATTGTTTTCAGTTTCTTTCAACTTAGTCGATTCATGTGACGCTCTAGAAGTAGAAGAATCTGTAGAATCTTTTCGACATAATTCTCTTGAGGTTTCATCTCTGGATGACTTACGATGTTTTACTGATTCCGTGTCCTTTTTAATCTCTTTTTTAGAATCACTGTCTTTCTTTGACCTATCATGTTTGTGTTTATCTTCCTTTTTCGTTTTATGAGATGTAGAATCCACTTCAACAGAATCTTTTCTTTTATCTTTATCGCTTCTATCTTTTTTATGATGATCATGCCTTAAAGATTTTTCGTCGATATGTCTTAACTTTTCATTTTCTTTCTCAGTTCTGTCTTTATGGTATTTTTCTCCTTCCTTTTCCCTTATCTTGTCCGTTTTTTCTGACTGCAATTTATCCAGATTTTGCTCTTCTTTAGGCTTTTTCTCTTTGTCAGGGTTTCTATCGGATTTAGATTTCGGTTTCTCCTTTTCGGAATCAAGTTTATCTTTTTCTGTTTTATCTTTGCAATGTCTCAGTTTATCTGTTCTCGCACGATCATCGAGGTTTTTCTCACAGTCTGTAATTTTCTTATCTGATGGTAAGGAAGTAAATTTATCCTTTTCGAATGTTTTATCAAATTGAATATTCTCTTTTTCAAGCTTTGTATTATGATAATTATGACTGTGTCTGTCTTTAAAAAGCTTTTCAGTGCTTTTTGAAATATCTTGACTCAATTCTAAATTATTTGATTTTATAGAATTGATAGCATTTAGGTGATTCTGTTGAATTTCAAACTCTATTAATTCTTTGGCAATGTGATTTTCTTGTTTGTTGATTTCCTTTTCTTTACTGTTCTGTTTATCAGTTTGACACAATGAATCTAATTTACTTTCACTGTCAATTTTAGCTCTATCTTCCTGTTTATTTAACTCTGATTTAGCAACGTTTTCTTTGATAAATTTATATCTTTTATCAAACTGTGTTTCAGGTTTTTGATTTTCTTGATAATTCTCAACTCGCTTTAGTAACATATCCATAACATCGCGAGCACTATTATCGTCAGTATGAAAAGTTAATGTATCAGTTCCACGTTCACTCGGACTAAACACTTCACCTTTCACAACGGTCGCACTGGTAGCTGTCGATTTACTATCAGCGCAGCTTGTCTGACTTCTAGAACTGCTAGCTGCGGCCAAATAGTTTCGGTCTCGATCCCTTGATGAGAGATCGGTCTCGTCGACATCACAGTCAGGCTCTTTGCGTTCGGTCGGGAAGGGAAAGACGTTCTCACCTGGAGGAGACACTGCAGGTCGCCTCTCAAACAATTTCTGATCATTTTCAAATTCAAGGGTAGATGGCGACGGCTTTCGGTCCAGCTCGTCGGGTTGGGTGTCGGGTGGCGTTCTTGGGCGGGGACGCGACTCATCAGGCGGTGCGGGCGGAGTGGGAGGCGCGGGCGGTGTTGGCGGCGTAGGCGGCGTGGGAGGAGTGGGCGGCGCTGGCGGCGGCGGCGGCGGGTGCGCCGGGAATGGGTAGCGCAGCGCGCGCGGCGTGCACGGCGCAGCGCGGGACCGCGGGCTGCCGCACGGACTGGGCGCTCGCCCGGCACCTTCCAGCCGCTCGGAATCTTCGTCGAACACGGAACGCTTCGCGAGTAAAGATCGCACGACCTCTGATGGCTTCACCTCGTTAATGTCAACGTCCAGCAAACGGTGCCGAAGGCGACTCCGGTCAGGTGCGTCGGTGAGAGCACGCGACCCGTTGAGTTTCTCGTCGAGGCTTCGTATGCGCTCCTCGAGTGAAGGCGAGTGTGGCGCCGAGCCGCCGCTGGAGGAGGAGGCGGAGGGCGGGCGCGGCGGAGAGTCGGGCGCGGGCGCGGGCGCTGGGCGTGGCGCGGGCGGCACGGTGCGCAGCAACTGCGCGGCGAACTTGGGCAGCGGCAGGCTCATGGGCAGCGGCGGGCGCTCGCGTGGGGCGCGGCGCGGCTCGGCCGGCGGCGCGTCGGGCTCGTCGCGCAGCGGCGTGCCGGCGCGCGAGTGCGAGCCGGACCCGTCGCGGCGTCGCCGGTGCCTGCGGCGAGGCCCGTGCCGCTCGCCACCGCGCGAACCGGACCGCGACCTCCGCGTGCCAACGCTGCGATGTCGCTCCTGGTACAACATTCACTATGAGAAATACGAATGGAGGGCGCTAGGATACCTTAATCGTTAGACAGATAGCTGGTCGAATATTACAAGGTTCTAAGGTACATTTTTGAAAAAAATGATTTATGAATATTGCATGGTTCTATATGTCATTCTTTTTTGTTTAGCCTAATAGTAATAGATGGAAGCACTTACCACCTCATAATATTAAATTCCAAATAGTTCTAAGTTACTTTTTAAGTTATTTTTATTGATATGCAAATTTTGAACCTCATTTCCCCAAAGTTACAAAAAATAACATAGAATGTTGTAATAGTGAGCCAGCGACTGATGTCACCAGAAATTTTTAACATTGAATTATAATTTTGACCAGCAGAAAACGTGTTCAAAATTCTACGAATCGATTGTACAGTCAAAAATAAAAAATTATGATCAAAATTAGAATTAGTATGATTAATATCACTATCAATCGTTGTCTTCGTTCACACGAAGTTCTTAGCAAAATTGAATAATATAATAACGATTTTAAAGCAGATAGGTGGTTTAAAGTTATCCGCAGTTTGTTGATGATATCACCTTAAATTTCTAGTTTTTAATTCCAAATAGAAAACAAAACGATGCAATATTATACAAAACAAACCAAATCGTACCTTGGAGTGCTTGCGATCCTCAGGGCTGGAGTCGCGGCGATGGCGGCGCGCGCGGTGCGGCGACACGACGACGGACTGCAAGCGCTCCTCGAACGGCGTGTCCTCCGGCTGCGGGCTGGAGCCTACTTCGTCGTATACCCTATACAAATAACGGACCCTGTTAGGACCCTCGGGAGAAAAGCTATGACCTACTTTTAATTCAATGACAAGAATATCTTAAAACACCTCCGACACATTATTAGATATCATACGTATTATTTATATTCGCGTAAAGGATACATTACATTTTTGAACATCAGTTTTTCGTAAGTGAGACAATCATGTACAAAAGCAAAAAAAAAACCGGGTCATCCTTTCTCAAGGGCACTGTGCACTTTAGAAAGGATGACATGCAGGTACTTCGAGAATCAACATCTACATATTTATGTGCAAATAATAAAATACTTTTATGCGTCGGAGGTGAAAAGTGCCGTCGTGTCACCTGTACCGTCGGTCCGCAGCGTAGTCCGTCGGATCATAGTGGTCTAGAGTAGAGTAGCGCGGCGTCCGAGAAGACGAACCACGACCATAGCTGGATGCTCGCGATCGTGACGCATCGTACCTGCCGAATTTATTATTTTAGAACCTTTGAACTGTGACCATTTAAAATGATACCATAAAATGTATAAACAAACCGAATTGGTTCAAGGCGGGCTGAAGGTATGTAACGCGTCGTTGCAAGTTCACCAGTCAGTCGTTCGGAACCCATCAACGCAGCCGTGCCGCCATGTTTCTCCAGTTGTTCATAAAACGCCTCCTAATGGAGAGAAAATAAAACAATTTAAATCTATTTTAAAACTTATTACTATCTACTTATAATATACCATAATACGTTAATAAAATATATTTTCATATCATAGACATAACATTTAATATACCTACTCCGAAGTCGTACTAATTAGGTATTTTCGATGGGTGTATCGCGGCGGCAGGTAAACAAATAAATGAATGTCCTGTGTACACAGGACTACTGTCAGTAGACGGTAGTGAGAGAATGAGATTGAGAAAAGAGCGAGGCTACGGTTCGTTGCAAGTTAGTATATTTCACCTGGCACTCGCGCGAGGCGTAGTCAACACAGAGGCGCGGGTGGTCGGCCTCGGCGGCGGACACGGTGGCGGCCACGCGGCGCAGCTCGCGCACGGCCGCGCCCGCCGCCGCCGCCTGCTCGAAGTGCACCAGCGCCGCGCCCGCCGCGCGGTCCACGCACACCGACGTGGCGCCGCCGCACCGCGACACCGCGGTCAGCACCTGCCGCACGCACACGCACACTCACGGACTAGCTACGGACACGAGCGCGCATACGCATACGTATACGCATACGCACACGTATACCGTATCAAAACTAATGCGCCTCCTAACATATTTCTTATCGAATTTATTAGACTGACGGACTGATCTGACGGTTTAGCTAAAATTCACATTAACTGATCGCAGAATATTGACATTGACCTCTTCGTAAACGAGCAATTTATTCTGAATTTTATTGTAAGTTTGTGACCCGCGTTGCGCCGCAGACTTTAGACACACCACAAATCCGAACGCTTCTATCCCCATTCTCTAATAAGACAGTAAAAGTTCTTTTTTTGCCATATAATGCAACAAATCGGGGAAAAACAAAAACATCTTTGAACACTGGCGGATTATAATAATCATATAGTACACTATTAAAAATGTTGTTTAATTACTACACATACGATAACTCAATTCATTAAAGCCTGAGCAGACCGGCTGTGTGCGCCTGACGAGGCTGACTTGTGCGCGTGCGCGACGTGTGCATTCTAGCATTGTCACACCGCCAAGAGTAATATTGCATACGTCACGCAAAGCACGCATCATATCACAAAGGGCGTTGGATGCGCGCATTGCGTGTACTTGTATACCCAGTCTGCCATCTAACAGAGAGCGCCTTAAAATACAACGTCATTACAGCTCCCGCGCGAGTGTCATTTGCCGTTCCACTCTTCGCATGCACGAACTCGATATCGCAGCTCGTTGCAACTATGCTTGTACGTGACAGCTGCGGTCACGTCCTCGCGCATGCCTCGCGGCCGGTCTGACATGTTCCTCAGAGTTTTATATGTTATAACCGAAGCGTGCCCGCGCACGTCACAATAAGGCACCCAATGTGCTTTTTCTTAAAACCATGACGATATGTCTGATTCGCAAATTTCATGACATCATCAAGTAACCGGTTAGAAAAACTTACTTCATTTAAATTGAATAATTCTATTGCTGCTTTAAGAACAATTATAAAATAGATATTAGATATTTATAAAAACAAACAACAACAGCGACAAAGATAATAAAAGTTGAACTCCAGAGATGTTCGGATGACTAAATCTAATACTGTGAGCATGGTAAAACATGCTCAAAGAAGTAAAGAACCCATGTAAACAGAACTATAGTCTAATCCCAATCCAATAAAATAAAAAGGTACACAAACAGTTCATTGACATGACCATAGACATTTTAGTGACGTCCAATTGTAGCGTAAATCAATTAATTATCTAATCGAATCATTCAATTTAATGCAGCGAAAGAGTTAGAAATGACATAGACACTGCTACAATTATATCTTATTGCGCTATAATTGCACCCATCATTCGATTTTTCAGTTGAGCAAGCAGAATATAGTAGGTATACAGTAAAAAAATATTTGCATGGTACATACCTATATAATTTCTCAAACCATTATCATTATCCCATTATTATTGTAGCGAATTACTATTGTTATTTGTCCAATTCTAGTATATAATTAATATTCCGTAAGTAAGCCAAGTCGTCAGCAAAAGCACACAAAATTTATTACTTCTGTGCTTTTGCTGACGACTTGGCTATTGTGAGCAGTCAACAAAATGGCAGTTTTTTTTACGGTCAGGATAATTTATTTATTTTAGAATGGTCAAAATATATTTAAAATTCTTTATAATCTGTATACTTTTTGTTTTTTTGTTGTTTTTTTATATTTCTTCGTATTTTGCGTGTGTATGCCAAAATAAATATTTTTCTTTCTTTCTTCTTTCTTTCTTTCTTTTATTTAATTTGGTTTTATAGCTGCTTATCACCTTGAGTTGCAGTGTCCAGCCGCATATTTTTTTTTTTACTCGCTCACTAGGTTTAAATATTGTGTCGCAGAAGACTTTACAAACATTCAAACAAAGGACATATTGTGGATCACACAAATGTTTGTCCCGTGTATGATTCAAACCCATAGCATATTCAACCTTTTTCAAAATGACAAACCTCTGTTTCTACACACAGTATCGGCAACAGTGAACTTTCCTGTAGCACGTGAGTAGTTACTTTTGCTTGGATTTAATGGCAGCAATAAACAGATTAATTTAAATTTTAAATTCCTATAAATACCGTATATTTAATTGCAAATTAATTTTATCTATCTTTTTGCATAGCAAATTTCGAATAACTAATCGATTACTAAAAATCTTAAGTCTTGAATGATTTATTGTTGGTCGTACATAGAGCTATGCAATCATAAACCTCAGTTTTCGGCTATTTTTTCATCTGTCAATAACCTCAGTTTTCGGCTAAGATTCTTCAAATGAAATAATCATTTATTAATCAAACGGCATTTGCTTTAAAATACCTTGTGGTATAATGCGAAAACCTTGAAAATACGAATAAAGTTACTAAACTTATTCCATTAAGTAAGTAATTATGATAAATTAAACAAAATTTGGTTTGTGTACATTGTCATCAGAATGGATTGGAGTAGACTATAAACACGTCGCACTCTTGACACACAATCGCAGTCAACCAAACGCATAATACAGAAGCCCGTAGACAAGAACGACAAATTAGCTTCTACTAACCCATAATACACATGTAAGATACGCGGTCGATGTTCGCGTATTGCGTTAAAAGTTTAGTAAAGTAAGCATGTTTCTCAGGGCATTATTATTCGGAGTTTAACGTTGCTAATTGTCTGTTTTAGCATATTAAAAATTAATTATACTAGGGAAATGGGTCAGTATTACATAAACAATAAAAACTACTATATCAAAATATTGCCTCCGTCAAGCCGCGGTGTTGAATGAAATAGTCTGTGTTGTTAGTGATTAAAAATTCGAATTGTTCGATTTTATATAGATTGCGTATTAATTTAGCCTTACGCCGATATGAATACGAATCCATCGCATTCTATTAGAAAGAAGATCTAAAATTTGCGTCACGTCGTCGAACATCTTTAAAATATTATAGAAGACCTGATCTGAGGCATTACGTAACATTATACGTCGCGCACGGTCGATCGACAATGACTCAACTGATAGTTGAGTCATTGTCGATCGACCGATAGTAACGTCGTCAAATCAAAATCAGAAAATTCGATTATTAGTTATTAGTGACATCAAAGCGATCAACATTCGGATGAAGAAAGTGTTATGGTTTTCATATCAAGAAAATCAGTAGTATCACAGAGTCTGGAACTGTGCCCGGTAGAAGTCAATGGCCTCGCCCTGAATTACATTTTATACTTTAAATAATGTCGATTTTGCTTCAAAAGTGTATAAATTTTGCTACGTTCTTAATTACTTTGCGTGTACAGTAATATGAAACCGATAATTGTCGTTACTTTAACAGTGCCCAATAACCGATTTATCTGTGGTCTTACTAACAATAGGAATTTAACATAATTAAGGTACAATTCCGATATGGGCTGCAAACTGCAACGGCAGGCGACACTGTGGCTAGCGGCTGCGGTTGACCGCAGTGCTGTCTGCGGTCACGGTTGCTTCTATTCCAAGCGCGGCGGCATGCCGCGGCTGCACAATGTATAGAACCATGCCTCAGTCAGTCCAGTACCTTCGTGCGAGCGAGACGTGCTGTTACTATATAGTATCTTTCCTATTGCTTTCCACACAATATCTTTGACCAGATGATTACAGTAATTTAGATTGGATGTATCGTAACGGACTAAATGGCCAGCAACAAAGTCAATTAATTTCTCTTCATCATCTTCCAAATAGTCGACATTTTTGTACGTGTGAACTATCTGCGGTTCGCGACACCACTGGTACTGCAGTCTGCCGTCGCTGCGCGCCGCGGCCGCAGGCCGCAGTATTGCCGCGCTCGGAATCAATTTCATAGAGATTCATAGAAACAAGTGATGTCGCCTGCAGTTTGCGGTCTGCAGCCCATAACGGAATTGTACCTTTAGTATGACGCTTATGTCAAATTTCTATTTCTAGCATGCATGCATCTAATCCTAGCATGATACCATAATCGGTTAGCGCATACAAGGTACCGCTCACGCATTACCGGCCCTAGAAAAAAGGAATTAAAAATAGCTTAAATAAACCTGGTGTACATGTAACCCTTCTGAACTCTTACTTACCGGGCGAGACGCAGTAACAGTACTCTGACGCCCGCCGGTAACCTGTAAGAGGGTAGTACTTCTCGGCTGCCACCGAAGTGTCATTTTCCAATAATTTATTGATTATTTTGAAATTCATATTTATTTATGATGACTGGTAGACTCGGACTAAGTAGCTCCATGCACACATACGTATATCATGTGTGTCACCAGTTGTTAGTTTTTGGCCAAATGTCATATTTTAAATTATGCATCTAAAGGCGTACGGACCCTGGCGTCCAGACACAATTCTTTTATCATCATATCTCGATATGGTTAAGCTGACAGGACAAATTACCCAGCCACACCTTAACAATAACTTCGTGTTGACAGTGTAAAGTCTATAAGAAACACCTAGGTCTTGACATCCAAAACTTCATCAGATGAGATGATAATACTGTTGAAATTATTGAGGAATTATAAAATAAATAGCAGGCAAATTATATACCTGCTTTTCTGTGTGTTCGGTGAGTCCGTCAACCCAGACGCAAGTGGTAGCCACCGGTTTACCAAAACCAAGTTTGACTCGTGATCCACCCACGTACTCGCCGTCCATGGCGCGTATAGCTTCCACCACGCTTGATATCGACGCATACTGACAGAATGCGTATCCCGCGCCGCCGCTACTTCCTTTTTTGATATCGATCTCGATTATTCGCCCGAAATGTTTGAACTTGTCTCGAAGTTGCTGTTGCGTCACATCCTTTTCTAAATTACCGATAAAAAGGGTCCTAGTAGCCTGCAAATAAATATATTGTTTAGCATTGTTACAACAGCGTGTAATTATTTTTATTCTTTATATAAATAATACAACTCCCGTAATATGAATGAACTTCTTTGTCGCTGTAGACTTTACAAGTATTCAAAACAACGGACACGACGAACATTCAGACTGAGAACAACCATTCGTAGATCACATAATTTTTTGCTGATTGTGGGGATCGATCGCCATCCTTATGTACAAATGTAACTAATATTGTTAATAAAAATAAACGCGTTATAGTTTACCTTTGGATGGTATTCATCGATATCAGTCTCGTAAGGTTTAGCCGAATCTGCGTCTTCATCACAACTCTGGTGCGGAGCCACCGAGATCTTACATCCAAAAAAAAGTTTATCCTGGGATACTTCTAACGCCTTCTCCACATCGGACGGCTTTTTAAAACGCACCACTGCATACCGATCAGCGTTTTGACCAACTACTTTAACCCAGACTACTTTGCCATGTTTTTTGTATTCATGATAAAGGCCATCTTTCAAAGAACTGTCTGTAGATCTTGTCGGTAGATTTCGGACACAGATAGCCAACGGTCTGCCACTAGCCGTTGACGCCCACTATAAAAGTAAAAAAAAAAAATTTTTATCGAACATCGTGCAAGCCATTTCATTTAAAAATAATATAACTAATAAATGAAAGTGCTTATCAATAAAATTATATACTTCAATCACCTTTGTAATGATTTTCAAACGAACTAGCAAACATATTGGCGTTTAGAAAATAAATATTATATAACTAGATATGCCCGCGGTTTCACTCGCGTTTATGATTACTGCGCCGAGCCCATGGGTCGTAGCGTGATGTTATATAGCCTATAGCCTTCCTCGATAAATAAGCTATCCAATAGTAAAATAATTTTTCAATTGGACCAGTAGTTCCTGAGATTAGCGCGTTCAACCAAACAAACAAACTCTTCAGCTTTATAATATTAGTACCTATAGATTAAGTCTTGTATTAAAGTAGGTACTCTGGTGCTCTACCATAGCTCCTATTTTACCACAATTACAAGTATTTCCTTTTACATTTGCCATGTGTAATTAAAATGTCTTATAGTAGAACTGATAGCCGTTCAGAAAAAAATATGAAAAAAATCTATCCTGTACTACCCGAGAAATGTTCATTTTAATTACCGTATTTAACTTTCTTGTACACTACGACCATAAATGAATGAATTCCATCGAAAATCTGATTGCGCCAGCATAAGGAGTTCAGTATTGGTCAACACTTTTAGAGTCCGGAAAAACTGTTATACACAACAGTTTTGTCCGTCCGTCTGTCTGTTATACAACTTTCAACTCAAGAACCGTAAGAGCTAGAGACTCGCGGTTAACGCCATTCGACTCAGCATTGTCGATATACCACCGAAATTACTATAACCTTTGACCTCTGACCTTTGCATATTACTTGAACCATTTTTTACGGCAATTCATTGCCGTTTCTCACTTGTTTATATTATAAATTTAACTAATTGGAGTAGGCAGTTCGAAGATGTGAAGTGCTTTCCTCTATTTGCAGTCATTTTAAAGATGGATAAAATAAAAGATTTTTTTTAATCTGTTGCTATAAAACGCATTGCTAATATAATTACCTACTTTGGTTTATTATGTCGGCCGATTCCGAATAATAATTTAGACTTGTATTTTATTTGATTACGTAATCGATAGTTTCTATAACATAAACAACCTGTAGGCGTCATACCAAGGTCCTGTTGTGTATCTACAAATACAAACAATTGATGGTTATAATCCTACGTTACATGACAGCGAAGAGATATAAAGATACTTTACTATGCTTTGATATTTGCTACTTAGGTGGCAAAAAAAGTATATTGTGAGACCGATAATGAACTGATTACCGTAGTGTATCACGTTGAACATCAGACAAAACACTTGCAAACCGCAATGCTTGCAGTCATTTTTATGCTGATTTGCAGTATTATTTATTTTGCAGGTATCGCAATGTAGGTAATATACTTAACCGAACTAAAGTATTTTCTAAACAACAAGTATCAAGTCTCTTTAGCATACTCAGTCATATTAAGTCTTGCATAACTCAGTTGGGTCTATAAAGTTACGACTCAATGTAAAGTTTTATATAATATAGTGCCCTGTTTGTTACATATGAATTGACGCTTGATGTTCTTTGAATTAATAAATCCATTATTAATGTTCCAATACTGCCGCTTGCGAGCTTAATGAAGCCCCGGCATTCGCTATAAACTTATTTGGAATTATAATGTTTAAAATAATTGAATAGGGTCAAAATCATATAAATAATAGATAGCACATAGCGCAGATACTTGAGCTTGACGATATCTTATAAGTTTGCCAGAATCATATTGTTACAGCCAGTGCCATCTATCGGCACTGTGGGGAAGACTCGGCAGTTCCTTCTAATAATTTATTACAGCACCATCTATTGACGTCTTACTGAACTGCATAGCTTGTCGGTACGTGAAGAGTAGAGAGAGCGCTGGAAATTTCTCGAATCTTCGTACTGTTTACATACCGGGTACGGCGTTTCTAGAAATCTCCAGAACCGCTTTAACCGCGTATAAAAGGGCAAGGCCAGGGCTCGCCGAGTCTCGCACAAGACAAAGCATACACGGCTCGCGAAGCCATACAAAGTCGTCCGCGGTTCCGCCCTCGCCGCAGAGGCCGGAATACGCGTCGCGCTAATGTTAATTCCGTGGATCACCTTAGATCCACGTTGCCGACAACGCCCCAAGCCGAGGTCCGTGGTAGTCCACCCTTGGGGACCAACGTTGTCTAGTTTATTTTATAACGGGTTGGGAGCCTTCTGCGCTCACCCACAGTCCGCGTAAAGTTGTAAAGGCCATCTGAGGCCAATAACTAGCAAACACAAAAAAAAAAAAAAAAAAAACTCGCCGAGTCAGTTTAAAATCGTAAGCAGTCAACTATTCATCGGAGCGAACAGAAGCGAATATACCACACAGTTTGAAGCAGTTACAGTGGAAAAGTGTAGTATTGTGTTTGTGTTTTAAATTTAATTGTGTGTTTGAATAAAACGTGTCATTGTCGGTAATATTGTTTACATTGTTATCCCTCGAACCCACCACGTAACAATATATTACACCAAAGAAACGATCTTCCAATTATGATTACGTCGTTAATAAACACATGTATCAAATAACTTCAACAATAAATTTAATAATGAGGATCACTTACTAAACATTTGTTTCATTTCATTAAATATGTTTATGACATTGCTATGATTCTCCAGCGACAGTAATAAAAGACTAGTCCTTCGAAGGACAACATCTTCAATAAACCAGATTAGAATGGCAAGGGAATTATTATGCATATTATAGTAAAATAGAAACGAATGTGCAAGGTTAGAAAATAACTGGAGTCATGATCATGCGATAAATGCAAATGTTCCTTAAAGTGAGACAGCAATAGGTTATGCATAGGTACATTTTAACATTCAGGCTGCGGATCACATGAATGGAAGAAGATATGCACGAAGAATAAAACGATCGTTTTTAAGGCGATGTCGTGCCTGTATTACTGCCAATGGCAAACAGTTCGAACATTTATTGGGATTTTAATAATATAGTAAATTAATAAAATAAATTAATATTTGTATCATTTGTTATGATTTAGTCACTGAAACAAAAAACCTATTTTGAGTACATAGTAAAAGTGATTAATCAACACTAACAATTTGCGAAACATGGTTGTCAAAGTCAGTCAAAAATCTTTATTTCCATAAAAATGTGCAAACAATTCTTGGACAGGTCAATTCCCAATTATATTAAAAAAAAAAATTGTAAAAGTAAATGGAAGGAAATAAAAATTTTGCATTGAAAAAAGCCTGTTCGAGGAGTAGAGCTTTCATGAGAAGAAGCAGGCAAGAAACTCATGGCCACTATTTCAATCGCCAAATGTTTACACCAATACAATTCAATGTATTATTTTCCTTATATGATATAATATATGTTTTATTGTGAATAGACATAACCTGTGAGTGGAAGCAACTCAATCCCAGGCATTTTTAACTTCTATATTGTTGTTGTTCAGAAAATGTAACTTTACATATTTTTGTGGCTAGTTTGCCTAGAATATTATATCATTTTGAAATCGTAGCTAGTTGCGCCAATTATTTTAAATATTTGCCGTAGTAGTGTCAATACTTTTTTTTGCACCACGATGAGTGAAAGTGAACAGAAAGTCAAAATCTTACATAATTTAAGAAAATACATAATTTTGGTTGATTTTTGTGTAAAACCTACAGGCATTCTAGGATTTTTAATGGTTGTGATGGATAGTAGTGCTACTTACGTTGCCAATACAAAAAAAAACACAAGTATTTGTAAAACTCTACTTAAAATATAATAAGGTGTCCATTTTTTAAGGAATTCGCTTTTTTCGTAATGGTAAAAAAATCAAGATGGAATTTTTCTCTTTTTTTTCTCGAGTATTCATAATTAGGTCCACCTTTTGGTGCCCGCTTATCGTTGAATTTTGAGACACGTATATAGAAACTAGCTGTCCGGACAGACGACACCCTGTACACACGAAAAAAAAAGCCAACTCTAAATCATTCTCGAATCCACTTGAACACACACAAAAAATTTCATCAAAATCGGTCCAGCCGTTTAGGAGGAGTTTAATTACAAACACACGCAAAGAAGATTTATATATATATATAAAGATATATATTACTTTATCCATAGTCTCTGCCTACCCCTCTGGGAAACAGGCGTGAATCTATGTATATGTATATATGAACATAATATATAGTACTTTAGTAAAAAGAGGTTACATTTCTTTATTCTACGTAGTTTGTGTACGTGGAGCACCACTTTTGCTATGGCGAAATACCAATCGATAAGTGTTTTAGCGTCTAACCATCTTAAAAGAACTTACTTGATGTTGCAACGCAGGCGGCGTCCGGTGGTTAGTATGGTGCGATAAGGTCGGCTGAGTCGCAGGTGTGGAAGCACGCGAGGTATCGCTTGGTTCTGGCGAGCTGGAATCAGATCGCGACGAGCCTGAACCCGAATGACGCCGCCGTCGCCCACCTTCAGTACCACCTCCAGGTGTGCTTGGCGTACTCTCACCGCCCGTCGCGCCTGCAACTCTATCTCCAGCAGCATACCATCGGTGGTGAGGGGTCGTTCTGAAACAATATGTAACATTATTACAAAAAATACCTATTCATAGTCATCGATTCTACATAGTCCAAAGAATGACGGTAAAGTATACACCGAAAACAATAGGGGTCGGGGTATAATAAGCCAACAGAAATAATACAGAACAACATCCTAACTAATATTATAAATGCGAAAATGAGTTTGTTTGTTTGTTTGTTACGCTTTCACGCCTTAACTACTCAACCGATCAACATTAAATTTTGCATACACGTTGTCAGGGGTACATAATAGGACATAGGGTACCTTTCATCCAGAAAAAATAACTGTTGCAAACCTAACCTAACCTAACCTAACCTACATTTACGCGATCGAAGGCGCGGGTGAAAACTAGTAGTAAATAAATAAAACAATCAGTGGAATTAAGGAAACCGGTAACTAAACTGTCTAATTACAAGAGTTACGATTATTAGGGTAAAATATTATGTGTGTTACGAGTGTAGAAGGGTATTCTGTATGTCGCAGAACGTAATATCTGGCTCGTTATCACTACACTATTTAAATAGATATTCTATCTAGTCACGAATAAGACTGACTCATTTGACCGTGGAAGAGGCGACATTTTTATTAAATACAGTATTTCAAAACACTACACAGCAGGTAACCCCTCAATGATATACAAACAAAATAACAACTTTGGACTGACAAAATGTACTGGTGCCAATCGGTACAATACCTAATCGTGTTATCATACATACATATGTATATAGATTCACGCCTGTTTCCCAGAGGGGTAGGCAGAGACTACGGTTTTCCATTTACTACGATCCTGACATACTTCTCTGGCTTCATTCACTTTCATCACATCCTCATACACGCTCGCTGGTTTAAGGTGCTGTTAACCTGGCCTTTGTCCAGAACGTCTCCGATCTGATCGAGAAACGTTCGCCTAGATCTTCCCCTTGCGATTGTTCCATTCCCATTAGCCTTATAATCTTTCTTAGTCAGCCTTTTCTCGTCCATTCTTTCTACATGCCCAAACCAGCTTAACATACTCTTTTTTTTATTGAAATTAAACTACTATATACGGATTTTATAGCGTTGTTTATTCGACACTTTATTACAAAATTTTGAAAACTGTTACACTACTATTCTTATATTATACTTATACTTCAACATGTCAAGCAAGTACTGCAAGACAACAAGATCCAATAGCCGCGCCGCAGTCACAGATTCCGAGAAAAGCCAGCCACAGTCGAGCGCCAGCCTGCTATACTGTCTTATGTAAAGGGTGTCACTGATAAGATTGGCTACATCTTGAAGCGAGCTTCAATCAACAGCTACTTCAAGCCGCCAACGAAGATAAGTCAATTTTTACCATCCGTCAAGTGCCAACTACCTTTACAAGATGCAGGGGTCTATAAAATAGATTGTGACTGCGGACTCTCATACATTGGTCAAACCAAGAGAAGCACAGACACCGGCATAAAAGAACACATAGCATATGTAAAACACCAACGCTCGTTGAAGTCTGCTGTATGTGAACATGTGCAACAGGGGACCAACCACTATCTGAGATTTGACAAACCACTATCCGAGATTTGACAAACCACAGATGCTCGCTAAAGAACACCGATTCCTACCAAGGATGCTTCGCGAGGCTATTGAAATAAAAAAACATCCTAATTTCAATAGAGAAGATAGTTGGAATGTACCACCAGCTTGGGATCCAGTAATTCAAATAGTCAAACCCAAGAAGAAGCAAACCACAGCTAGACTTCATGATACTTTGAGCTCATTCTGCGTAAATAGAAACACCCATGATTAAATTATGTTCGGGTACTTTGAAATAACTACACTGGAACATTGAGACAACTACCATCTTAGTCTCCCCGTGACCATGGCTGCTGAAAAGCAACTGAAACGTCGGGGAAAGTGTAAATATAAATAGTATAATAGTATAGTAATAGTTTCAATAATTTAATTAGCTTAAAAATTAGTAAAGTTTAGTAGTAATAGTAATATAACAGTTTTCAAAATTTTGTAATAAAGTGTCAAATAAACAACGCGATAAAATCCGTATATAGTAGTTTAATTTCAATGAATAACATTCCCGTAAACAAGAGACAATATTATATTAACATACCCTTTTCTATTCTTGTCCCTATATCCACTTTCATATCGCATCTCTTCCTAAACACACTATTCCTTATTCTATCTTTCAGAGTCACACCACATATGTTTCTCAGCGCTCTCATTTCTACAGCATTTATTCTGCTCTCATGCCATACCCAACTTTCAGTTCCATACGTAAGTGTAGGCACTAATAGTGCTCTATGAAAAGTTCAATAGCTCTGTGTTGGCGGGACGCGGCTATCAAAGCCGCTCATGCATGGCCGCTTTTACTACCGCTGTGCTACTGCGGCAGATATCATTTTTTAAATACAAAATAAGTGAATTTATTTAATTCATTAGGAAAATGATAGCCAAGGTTTGCTTCTAATAAAACAAATCATAATTATATGTCGGATGCTGAATTGACAACGAGGCGCAAGCGATGTGACGTCATCGTTTCGGCAGAGTCCGGCTGGAGCTCGTGCGAGCCAAGTAAGAGTTATTATTCGAAACCGACCACCGAACCTACTACACTTTTCTGTCGGCCGCCGCACGAACAACTAGTCTGGGAACTGTCTTACGACTCGTTGTGTTTAGTGTACTTATCTAATTGTAAATAAAACAGTTGTGATTGAAATACTTTGTCTCTTGCTCGTAACCTACACGGAGCCCACACAATATGTTCTCCAGAGAAGATCTCCGTTCTGAACTGACATAATATTTATTATTGTACTTAAAATTAGACCGCCTTTATTATAAGCGAGACAGTTTAACGCACGCTAGAGGCAGGGGACTCCTTGCCAGTAAGTCCTTGCTATAATGCAGTTATTGGTAGGATGATTATTATTGGTACCTTGCAAACAATGATGGTTGATTATAGAAACCGGACATTACTAGCTCACGACAGTTGTGGTAGCTACTAGAGGCCAAAAGGTACAAATGGCACTACGATCCATTTTAAAAAATTGTAGAAGCAAAAGTTTCTATAATATTTAAGAAGATATTTATTTATTTATTTAATAAGGCACACAAAACAAAACATAGTGCATACAGTATAAAACTTATAAACTAACAGTTTTAGTATTACATACTTGGATACTTTGATAAAATTCAAGTTTTAATAAAACGTAAATATTTTGTATTATTTTTATTTTGTGTAAGTTATCTTAAATCATATTATTATTATTTTAAAAAATATACAAATTTCAATTGTGTTATATGTTTTGTTCTATTTGATTGTTCCTTGTATCTTCCAAACTTGGACGGTAGTGTACAACGTATTAAATATAAATAAGACAACGACAAGTGATGAATGGCTGATTAAACAAATAACAATGTTATAATAATTAATTGAAAAAGGTATTTGTTCTATATTTAAGTTTCATATATATTTTACACATAAAGAGTCTTACGCGTATATCGACAAAGGTTATATTGGTTTAGGTATATTAAATCTAAATTTCGACAGCTATGGATTAAGACCCACGTAGTAATAAACTTATTGCCGTCTACCTAGCATCGTTTCACTCACCCACTATGTGATGTTACTGAGAATTTCTTGACAGAAAAACCAAGTAACATTACCAAGCAACCCGACCTAAACATCGAATGCAACCCAAACCTGAATTGACGATAAACGGTCGCCGTTAACTTGCAAAAGCGTAGAACACTATCACTAGCAAATAGCGATGTAAGAAAAAAGCAGATACTATTGAAAGACCACCGAGCTATAGGATTGTATCTATGTTTGCGAACGGGCGCGACAGCCAAATCAAACTCATCTTAATCATCTCGCCCTTATGATATCCTCAAAACCTCACCAATAATATCACCTTTCACTTCTCTCTGCGGCCTACACTAAATACTCTAACAGATTACTTTGAGCACCCATAGCAATTTGACTTGAATTGCTTACTAAAGGAGCTATGTAGATTACGATTGTGCTTTTACAGATTTTATCCCAGTTTTCTGCTACATAAAAAAGACTCAAAGAAGCTCTGCGATTGCTCTCAGCAGGTGAATCTAAAAAACAGCATACTGACGGAAAACACATTTATTAACTTTCGAAAAAAGGTCAGTTGATAAATCCATCTTTGATGTGCATGGTGTGCTATGTTATACATGGACCTACAAAACACAACTGTATATTTATTATATGTCGTATTTTATTTTTCTCGACGTGTTTAATATATATGTTTTTATAAAGATGGTGATTTGCTCCTACAGAATACTAAAAGAAATAATAAATACCTTTCCACATTGGAAGGTGGTGTAGAGTAAGGTGCAGTAGAGTTGTTGCGCTGGTACCTGCCGTATGCTGCCGGCGTGTTTCCACGACGACAATACTCGGTGGCACTGTCATTCGTACCACGCCACGTAGCGGGAGCTGCAGCAGATGCTGCTATCGGACACGTGTTGCTGGAGCTGTCTTCTCCGCCGCTGTAAAAACAACATTTCCTGAAGATCGCTGCTTGACTACGTAATGGAATTCAGAATGGCTGGTAAAGGATTTAGTATAATGAAATAGGTATAAATATATGAATTTTCTAACAAAGTAACAAATATTTTTGTGACCATATAATAACATAATATAACCTCTAGTTTCAAAGGTCACAAATACGTTCTCCCGTTTACGTCTAGAACCCTAAGTTTTGGTCCCTTGTCATAGAGGTCGAGCCTTTAATCGTCTACTGGGCACAGTCTAAGAAGCAGATGTCTATTTACACAATATTTTATTTTACCGCGAAAATAACTATGGACATTTTATGATTTCAACGTATAAATTTGAAAGAAACGGGCTTGCTGGTGGCGCCAATATCTCACGCCCGTAGCACACCTCCGCTGCGAAATCATAACAGCGGAACCGCTGGATAAATTCCGCTGCGATCATGTGTAGTTTGAGTAACAGAACTGAACGTCACGCGATGACACGACATGAGTCAGTTGAGTTGAGGCAATCGGAGCAAAATGTTGTCGTTATCAGAGTCAGAGGAGGCAGCGATATTATTGTGGACTTTAACTATGAAAATAAATAATTTTTATTTTTGTAATTTGGATGATTTAATAAATAGAGAATAGGTCTATTTCTGACCTCATGAATTAATTTTTGATGAATGATTTAATAAATAGAGAATAGGTCTATTTCTGACCTCATGAATTAAATGATGTACTCACGACGTATTCTCCTGTAATTAAAGGAGCACAAATTATCAAACAACTTTTTGTAATTATTGCATGTACTGTGTATCCTTTGTTGGAGTTCCTAAGAATAAATAAATAAATCCACAAATACGTGCGAAAACAACGCCACACCGTAACAATATGGCGGCCGGAGCGCGGAATTGTAGCTGTCGTCGGAGCAGATGGACGAAACCGCGCGGGGAAACAGATAGAATTATAGTCAAATCTATGCGTTAGGACAGGCAGTTTCGCTAATGTTCCTACATACGGACAAGATATGGCAAAATTACTGCGGTGCTGCTGTTATGGTTTCGCAGCGGAGGTGTGCTACGGGCGTCAGAGGGGGAAGGCAGATGTGTATCGCACCCTGATTTTGCCAGCTACGGTATTAGGACCCACGTGATAGGAGGAAAACCTATTGCCGTCTACCAGGCACTGTTACAGACTACGTGTTGGTACTGAGAACATTAAACAGAAAATCCTAAAAATGCTTTGCCGGACCACGGCTGTCGCATGCACTATCGCTTTCGTGGCGCAGCGATTGTGCATGCGACTACCGTAGCCTGCTTATTATAATACTGTTGTTTTAAAATCATACAAAATAAATTAAATAGCATTTAAAATTGTTATTATACATTCAGTGCCATACTCTTATAATAGTTGCATGAACATTATTTATTAAAATACTATCAGTTAGAACTAGTTTTAGTTATTTAGTGTAAACAAGTTTCTGCCCACCGCTTCGCCCGCGCAGATCCCATGGAAACGCACCCGCTGTGCACCGGGATAAGTAGATTATATGTATTAATTGGAGACATAGTCTGTCTGAGTGCAAGTTTCATCCGGGTTCAACGGATTACACGTGATTTTTTTATTAGTGGTCGACCTATCAACGTTCGAACAATCTTATTCTCTCAGACAATCTTATTTAATTGTTTCACGACATTGTTATATTGACTCATTAAGCCACCTAGTTTATTTTTACTTATTTAAGAGACTTCATAAGTTAGTGTCGCTTTTAATAACATAATCGTTCCTAGCCGGTCTGAGGCTAATAAGGCCACAGCCAAAGAATTAATAGACAATTATCTGTATATAAATACATCCAATAATACCTGATTAATTTTTCACTTTGCATATAAAGTAGTCGCTAATACGATACAATATAAACAAGTGAGAAACGGATTGCCGTTACTGTAAGATTTACGGCAATTCATTGTAATTGCCGTAAATCTTACAGTTCGAAAAAATGGTTCAAATAGAAAATCTTTTGCTCTCCTTCATCATTTACCACGTGACCTTGAGGTCAGAGGTCAAAGATCATAGTCATTTCGGGGGTATATCGAGTATGCTGTCTCTAGTTCTTACGGTTCTCGAGTTGAAAGTTGCATAACAGACAGACGGACGGACAAAGCTGTTGTATAAGAGTTTTTTCGAACTCTAAAAGTCAAGTTAACGTCGTCCACTTAATTGTCATATTTAAATATATAAAAAATAATTACGAAGGATCTCCTAGTCTTTTGAAGAAAAGCCATGATAAAGGCACCCTAAACAATTGAACGTGCATGAGCAATATGATAAGAGATACTTTAACAAAATATCTCCAACGTCATCCTTAGATCTTGGCAGGATAGTAGTAAGTACAAATCCATAGTCTCTGCTATACGCTCCGAGAAGAATCTTCCTCTTAAATTAAACCCTTACACATAAATACGTACGCAATGTATTAAGTGTTCAATTCAAGATCCATTTTTCCTTTTTGTTATAAAATATCTAGCATAAAAATAAAAGCATTCAGCTTTGTCAGCTCGTTTGATCTTAGCGGCCAAGTGAGATCACCGCAATAATCTCTGAACTTTACACGATATACATATAACGTTGCACGTAATATAGGCGATAAGATCCGACCTCTTAGTTGCCATTGGTGATGCATATGGTTTACTGTGTTCAATATTACGGGTACCATTCTCACTTTTTTCAGTTTTGTCGAATCGTTAGCTTAATCCAAATGACTATAGTCAATTTCAATACAACAAAATCAAAACGTATACAAACGGATCATTGACATGACCATAGACATTTTAGTGATGTCCAATTGTAGCGTCAATTGTAAATCAATTAATTACCTAATCGAATCATGCGATTTGATGCAGCGAAAGACTTAGAAATGAAATAAACACTGCTACAATTTTATCTTACCGCGCTATAATTGTGCCCATCATTCGATGTCCGCAGTTGACCAAACAGGATATAGTAGATATACAGAAAAAAAAACATTTAAAAGGTATATAATTTTACATTGTTAAAAAAATAACCTAAGGAATAAATTAGTAATTATTAGTGATCAAAGTTATTTACTACAAAATTAAAGTTGTGAAAGTCAGAAAATATGTACTCATTTAGACCACAAACTAACACTTATGAACGCCAACTAAATTTACAAAATTTATATACTATATAAAATTTATAACCAAATGTAGGTTTTGTTGATTAATTATTTTATTGCAAATGTTATTAAATTATTTTATTGTTTAAATATTATTTAATTATTTTATTGCCTATTTTATTGCAAATTAATTTTAACTTTCTTTTTGTTGAACAAATTTCGATTAACTAAACAATTACTAAAAATGTTACGACATAAACGATTTTTTTTGGCGTACAACCTTACGCAATCATAAATTATAGATATTTTTCCATCTGACAAATAACCTCACTTTCCGTCTGAGATTTTTCAAATCAAATAATTATTTATTAATCAAACGCCAATTACTTAAAAATACACTAAGATATCATGTGAAAACGTTGAAAATAAGGATAAATGTGTTACTTATTCCATTTAGTAAGTAATAATGTGATAAATTTAACAAATTTAACATCAATTTGGTTTGTATACATTTCCAGTCAAAGAGATTGAAATCGACTATAAATCTTAACATTAAGCTGCTTACACTATGTAATTTGCGCAAACAGTATATTATTATTAAAATATGCGTTGAACAATAGTAAAACAAACTCCTTTTTAAATGTGTTACTTTTGTTTCAAAGCATAAAATCCGTCACAACAAGTAAAACAAAAAGTAGGAGTGTTTTTTAATGCTATCAAATTGCCATTATCAGCGCATTTTAGCCAACAACAACGACGCCGCCGCCTGTGTTGAATTTTGGCATATAATATTTGTGTCAACGATGTGTACTCGTGTTCTGATTTGGAAAATTTATTATTGCCTTAATTAATGTAAGCTAAATGAAGCCATAAACGAGCAAGTAAAATCAAAATGAAATCTACAATTTCCACGAATAAGTGAAATTGTATGTATTATTACATTTCTATTGTTATGAAGGATATGGATTCCCATGAATATGTTAACAATGCATTAGCTTTCATACAATTTACTTTATATTAACTTATTATGTGTATAATAAGTATAATATATAATAAAAAAGATTAATTATTAGGGTTGCATACCTCAAAAGGAAAAAACGGAATCCTTATAGGATCACTTTGTTGTCACGTCTGTCTGTCAAGACCCTTTATCTCGGGAACGTGTGGAGGTATCAAGTTGAAATTAAAACGATATAATAATATTCATTACTCAGCCTCTTGAAGCTGTAAAAAAATCAAACTTCTAAGTTAACGTAAAAAAAGATACGGCCGTTTATGCCGCAAAAAACGTATATTTCGACACTCTCAAGGGAATAAAAATGTTGTAGGGTATTTTCCGTTGACCTAAAACTAACAAATTTGGCAAGTGATACCGTCTTATACTACAAGTAGGTATAGGGAAAAATCTGAAAACTATACATTTGTAAATAAAGGTATCAAGTTGAAATTAAAACGATATAATAATATTCATTACTCAGCCTCTTGAAGCTGTAAAAAAATCAAACTTCTAAGTTAACGTAAAAAAAGATACGGCCGTTTATGCCGCAAAAAACGTATATTTCGACACTCTCAAGGGAATAAAAATGTTGTAGGGTATTTTCCGTTGACCTAAAACTAACAAATTTGGCAAGTGATACCGTCTTATACTACAAGTAGGTATAGGGAAAAATCTGAAAACTATACATTTGTAAATAAATCATAAAAAAGCAAGGTCTTAATGCAAGTACAAATATGTTTTATAATATGTACCTACAAAGTACGGAACCCTCGGTGGGCGAGTCCGACTCGCACTTGTCCGGTTTTTTCAATCTATGTCAAAATGTTATGCAGATGCCGTGCGGCAGTTAGTTCTTGGAACGCTTAACAGAAACGTTAAGCGTGGCCGAAAGGCCAGGTTGGCATAAATCATGCAATGAGAAAAAGTTAATAAAGCACTTTCGTCACTCACATTACTCTGCATTAATTTTAGCATAACAATGATATTGGGTACAAATAATATATTTTATGATTTCGCTATGTCGTCTTTGGGCCAAGTTCATAGTAGAATGAGATAACGAACGACCGTTAAGCAAAAGAATGGTTATTTCAACACGTATCTAGTGATACACAGCATAAGTGATTCCACATTACAGGGTACCTACAAAATGACTTAATTAACAGCAGCTACGCGCTAGGGCTACGGTTTGGGTTAATCATAAAAAGTATAATTTATTATATGGATTGTTTGGTATACCAAATTTATTCGAGTGTCAATTAACTATTATCGTATATTTTCAAAAACTCGACGGTTTGTTCGAGTACCTGTTTTAGCATTCATTGAAAGAGCAATAGTATACCATTATTTCCAGTAATAAATAAAAATAAGAGCTAATTAACCTGTTGACTCGCAACGGCACACGGGCGGCCAGACATAATACGTGTTTAATAATAATGCTATTTCAACTATTATAAGGAGAATAGATTTGTATTTTAGTTTGTAATTATAAAAAGTAAAACGTTTTAAATAATAATTTTATAATTAGAAAGCTACTTTATCCAAAAGTACAAACCGCACGACGCAGTAGCGCACACGCAGCTGGCACTGCACCCGGCTGCGGGTGCGCTACAAGAGCTGTTCAAGTATCATGTAAACTTTATAATTATTTTATAATTAAACTATGTTTTATGGTCTTTTGTGGTAGCTGCGTCGTGTGGTTTGTACTTATTTTGTATATGTGCAGCTCTTGAAGAAGTAGGGCAAATTAATAAAGAACTGTAACATGATGCTTTCATCCAGCATAAAGGTGGATTGAAAATGCCACTGGGTTGCAATCCGTATGTATAAGGTACATCGCAACACACAACTAAATTGGATTTCGCAGAATACCAATGTTGCGGTTTTACAATCGCAACGTATCATTATACCCTCAATAGCGATGTCCAAATTTTGGTACTGATGGGACACACACTTTCACATTACTTTTTAAACTTAAGTTATACATAAATAATTTAAATCTATTAATATTTTTATCGCTGCTTACTGACAATACTAACCTTGATTTTGAATGGAGGCACCGGATTCCATTTAGTTAAGCGGAAGATGTAGTGTTGCCAGTGAGCAGAAATGATAAATGTCTTATGTTATTATTATTATGTTTTTTGTTTTGTTTTATTTTATTTTCTTTTATTCATGTATTATTTATATAGGTACATGTTTTAAGTGTACCCTTTTGCATGCAAAATGAATAATTTTCTTTATTTTCCTTTCAACTTCCCTCTGTGGCTGCCACGCGCTGGCTAAACGGTCTTACACCACGTGATATATAGTCAGATAGACAGTAAGCGCGGCCGTGCCCAGTCTAGCGGTCTAACTAAGACCGAAACACAGCCATACTTTTTTTACACTAGGCTAGTTAATAGTCTTAAAATAAGTTAGAGCATTGACACGCTATAAACTCTAATTTCATCCTAGATATCCAATATTTTTTATTTGTCATCGCATTTGTATAATAATATGATAAGGGTAGTATTTAAATACACAGTAAAAAAAAATACTAATTGCACAGCAAAATATGCTTACCAAAAATACTAATTGCACACCAAAATATATTTAAAGACATCAAATGAATTCGTCATAGCCGTTAAAAACTACTCTAGCATAGCATACATGTGAAGAGATTTTAAGTTCGGCTAAAGAATCATAAAGTAGCTATCGGTAATATTTTTATACTTTGATCTCGTGTCATGATTTGTCGAGCTTTGAGCAAAAAAGCAAATAAGCAGTTACCGCACTGTCGATTGTATTAAAGTTTCTACAAACCGTTGACAAAGAATAAAAACCATTCTGGATATTTGAGCGTAAATGCCTTATCGAGTATATTATCCAATTTATTCAAGAAATAAGATTAAGAACATTTTTATGCCTAGTGGGCAACCGTTCAACTGCACACAAAGGTGTCGAGTTCTATACCAAAGCACGCATCTCTCTCATCTTTAAATAATTAATTATAGGCCGTTCCACCGGTGTAGAAAAACATCGTGAGGAAACCTGCACGCCTAAAAGTTTTACATTACTTATAGTCTCGGAGATGTGTAAAGTTTGCCAATTCGCACTGGGCCAGCTTTGTGAACTAAGCTTACTCAGACTCAGTCGTAGAATGTCTACTTCTCGAAATGTCTACTGACTGCAAAATGTCCATTTCGCAAAATTACCCTTGTTTATATTTCTTTTATATCAGTAAAATAACCGTCACATACGAATCAGATTTACGTATAGAGGGTTTCATAGTCGTATATCTCAGGAACTACTGGACCGATTTGAAAAATTCTTTCAGTGTTGATAGCCCATTTATCGAGGAAGGCTATAGGCTATATATCATCACGCTAAGATCAATAGGAGCGGAGCAGCAATGAAGAAAGTTTCAAAATCGGCGGGTTTTTTTTCCTTCTGAGAGCTTCCGCTGCGTGCGCTGCGTAAACAGTTAAAGTTTCGCAAAAGTCATATATGAGAGAAATGTTTCTATCTTTTAAGGTTGGCTCACTATAACCATTTTTATGCTAACCAAATTTGTTCTAAAATAATGCATTATTTGCGAAGTTATTTTTATAAACATGATATTAATCCTTATCCAAATAAATACGTTATTCATCACAAGTATTTAATTTATAACAAAATTGCCCTTTACATCATTCGATTTCAATGAATATCTTAGGAGATATCGCAGTTTTAAAATAACATTGCAGCAAAATAATTACCCATTACAGACATATAAACGATGTTTCTCCTGGTTTATTCTGCGTGATTTTAAATTAGCACTGTAGGTATGTATATTTATAAAATGTTGTTAAATGGAACTTATGTGGTTCATGGATTTAACAAAGAAAGTTTCAGCTCCTTTAAAATTATATTATAGGTGCCTACGACCCACTCTCTCTCTTATGTGACGCAAACGAAGTTGCGCGGGTCAGCTATCTATACTAATATTATAAAGCTGAAGAGTTTGTTTGTTTGTTTGTTGGTTTGAACGCGCTAATCTCAGGAACTACCGGTTCGATTTGAAAAATTATTTTAGTGTTGGATAGCCTATTTATCGAGGAAGGTTATAGGATATATAACATCACGCTACGACCCACAGGGGCGGCGCAGTAACAATAAACGCCGGTGAAATCACGGGAACATCTAGTCTAATACATAATATTACTGTTCGATCATTTTGTAGAATATGTACGTATATAAATCTAGCATTCTATGTTATACGTCTTTTATTGTAGAGTTTGTGATATCTATCTGCATAATCATTATTATGGAACCCTCGGTACGCGAATTTAATCCGCACTTGACCGTTTTTACTGATATCAAGGAATTGAAATAAGGGGCATTATGCGAAGGGGACATTTTACGAAAGAGACATTCTGAGAAATGGACATTGACATACTAAATCGTATCGGACATCACATTTGATTGGTGTGTTGTGACAAAAAAGATAATTTTAAAATAAATGTCATGGCCAATAATGAGCCTAATAATATAACTTTACAACTGAGCAATGATAATGATTTTTAACTATCAAGCATTGGCAGTGATTCTACTACATCTTTACTGTCAAACACGGAAAGTGACTGTGATACAGAAGAAGAAATCCTGTTATTGAGTCTAGTATTCAAAAAGAAACAATCCACATAGGTTCATGATATAAACAAAAGAAGGAAATCCCATGTGGAGTATTCAAATTTATGTACTGAATTGATGAATTTTCTTTCGAATGACTTGCAACTTTTGAAAAGCTTCACGGATTGTTAGAGCCTCACATAACAAATCAACACACTAACTGGAGGAAAAAAATCAAAAGAAATACTAGTTATATTTCTGAGGTTGGTTTTTATTTCTCTAATTTATGCAGGTACTTAACAAAGCAAATAATGATAATGAAAATTAGTAAATAATCACAAATTAACATATTCAGAAAAAGAAACAAATTCACTGTTTGTCCAGAATTATCGGCACTTATTTGCCCCTTATTGGGTTATTATTATATCCCGTAGATTGCTTTTTATTTCGCAATGTAGGTACTTAACGAGCAAATAATTAAAATGAAAAAAAGAAATAATTAGGTAAAAAGGTAATTCGCAAATTAGCATCTTCAGAAAAATCGTAAGAAATATTCAAATTTGACGTGGACAAATTCATTATTTGTTCTGAATTGTCGGCGCTTATTAGGTTACCGTTATCAATATCTAAAGGTGTGGACAAATTGAGCATCTTACCAGAATCATTAGTCGTTAAATTTAATATTTGTACTGTATTAGAATAATCGCAGACCACAGAATAGGTCATTACAATAGAATAGTTTGATACAGCGCTATTAGATGGTGTAATATATGTCATCCATGTCTGCAAGTTCAGCCTCGGTAAATAGTTTTGCCAATTATAATTTTAGTATAGCTTGTCGTCGCAGGGTTAATCGTTTAAATGTTTCTACATAGTTTAAAAAAAGATAATTAATTTTATCTAGTGTCTGTTCATTTTTCTTAGAGGATTTTGATCTCAGATAGTCTATAATTTTGTCAAAAGGATCTTTGTTTCTCCTTCTGCTGTTGGCAATTTATTGCGGCTGTGTGTTTTCTTCTGTGCAGTCAGAATCTGCGTTGATATTCGGCGTCAGAATACTTGTACTTATTTGTATGGTTGGTTGCGTCGCAGTACTTGAACTTGTTGGAATGTTTGGTTGCGTACTTGAACTTGCTCTCACGTTAGGATTCAGAGGAGTGTCTTCAGTGGTTCTCATTGTTATCGATCCATCTAGAAACTCCATATGTGCAGCCCAAACCCAATTTTCAACTTTTTCGCTGCTTGTCCGCTAGAGGTGTGCAATGACGTTTTGTGCTTCTTGTACGTATCCCGTAAATTCTTCCATTTTTCTTTCATAGCTTCACCTAAAATTTTAAATAATATTACTTTAAGTAATTGCTTTTTTTCTAGGTACTTGACCACATTCAGAACAATATCAAATAGTTTCCGAGTTGGCAATTCAACTGTATCAAAAGTTGTATACAGCGTAAGCAAAGCAATATGGCACGTTCTACAGCCGCTGTACATGAAACAAAGAACAGAAGAGGATCGGAAAAAGAGAGCACAAGATTTTTACGACATCTGGGGATTCCTGAACTGTCATGGAAATATTGATGGCAAACATATCACTCTAAAGTGCGGGACAAACAGAAAAGACATAAGACGAGGACGCGTCGCAGACAGGGCATAGACGAGTCGCGGTTAAATTATATGGAAGAGACAGGGCACGGACAGGATGCAAAGACCAGTCAGAGAGACGACACTGCGATTCTCACATTTAGCTTTGCATTTAAGCGTCTGCTTTTTAGACGACAACATGTCTTTTTCAGAAGACGAGGGCGTTTCGGCTTTGGTTCAACTTGCTAACATTCAAAAGGTTTGACATTACTGGGTACATCCGGTATGGCATGGTAAAACCTCTTTCTGCAGTGTCTTGTCTGCGCCTCGCCTCTTCTGTATGTATTTAGGCGCAAGACACACAGAAAAGACATAAGACGAGGACGCGTCGCAGACGCAGCGCCCCTTCAATCACTTTTCATACTAAATGTCTACACATTTTATATGAAAATTGATTATTTTCTGTTTCTTTTGTGTCGCGACACTTCTATACATTTTGTATGAAAATTTATTGAAGGGGCGCCGCGTCTGCGACGCGTCCTCGTCTTACGTCTCTTCTGTGTGTCTTGCGCCTTACATACTAGCATTTCGCTCAACTGCTCCAAGCCGACATCGATCTAGCAGATCAGCATTTATTATAAGAGACAATTCTGCCAACTTTTTTGAGAGTGCTTAGAATTTAGTGTGTCAAGTAAAGAAACTTATAAAATAATAATTTAATTTTACTTACGAGATTCCATTCCTATTTCAGCAGCAATATCTGTCCAAGCCACCGTCTTTTTAAAATTATGTTTATAATTATCATGACGTAAATCGTATAAAATGGCCTTTCTCTATCTTATCTTATCTTATGTGGGGGCCAGTCAGTGCAGACCGGCGACACTTCGAACCAGTGGGATCTTTTTGTCGAAATTCTCCCAATAACGACTGTCATAGATGTTCATGTCAGCCGGGACCGACGGCTTAACGTGCTCTCCGAGGCACGGAACAGGCGATTATTGTCAATCAATACGCACATAATTTCGAAAAGTCATATAACTTCCGAAAGTCAGAAGTGCGCGACGTGGGTTCGAACCCGAGACCCTCTGCATTGCAGCCTGTTGGTCTCCCCACTGAGCTATCGCTGCTCGGCCTTTCTCTAACTGCTTCTATTAATTTCTCTATTAAATTATACATTATTAACTTAAATACCAGCCAAACGTATTTGTGCAACGACCGCCGGAACGCGAAATTCTGTCGACACGTCCGAACCTGTCGCGAACCAAAACGGAACTATTTCGTTCCGCGTCCGGTCTGCTCGCGGTGTGAGCACTCAGAATCAAAATCGTACTAGACAGAATTTCGTCGTTTCGCTGATGTTTCGTATCGGTTCTGTTCCGTCCCGCTTTCGCGGCAGTGTGCTAAAAGCGTAAAGGCGTTACGACCTGTAGACATTTTGAGAAGTGGACATTCTGCGACTGAGCACTGCTACTACTGAGAAGAGGCTTAAAATACTATAGTAACAATATCTTTTATAGTACTTGATTATATATATACATTATCCCTAAAGACATACACACACACAGTCACACACATATATATACTCACATGCATGCATGCTCTCACTATTGTCTTGATTAGAATTATGTTAAATTAGAATCAAATTGTAAATAATTTGTGTAGATTTTCTATTATTTAAACTTTTTTTTTATTTTTAACTTGTCTTACTGCATTAAATCTGTCAGCACTAATTCATAATCCGCAAAACGAAATTGTTGCATGTCCTGAAACACAGGCCTCGAGCCTAGCTTAGGCACCAGTCTCCCACAATATATGTTGTAATCCGAATTATGTAATATATTTTTATGCTGTTTATATAATATGTGTATATTGTGGTGAGAAAATAAACGTTTATTATTAAAGATATTTTAAACATAATTTATTTACATTATATTGTCTCACGTTTATGCGAATATTATATATTGAAATTTAACTAATTTATACGATTGACATCGTAAATCAAATAGCATAAAAGTAGTGTATTTAAATAATAAACCGCGATAAAATCCGTATAAATAGTTTGATTTTTAAGATCAATTTGCAAAGGCATATTTTATTTTAACACGTCATCATAGTCATAGTCTTGACACAGCCTTAATGACGAATTTCCACTACTCTATATGAGACTTCGACCAAATAAATATAAGTTGTTTTTTTGGGGTAAATACGATATCTAGTCAATTTTCTGTAAGCTGATGTACGTACTACGTATCCGTATATGTAGTATGCATCCTTTGCTTTGACACCGCACCGTTCTATTTCATAGGTTCTACCTACCTGTTTGTTGACCCTCTTAGTTTTAGCTAGCGTCCAGGCAATCTCTTTTAATTAGGCAGACCGTAAACTTGTTTGCCACCTTAGTAGTATAAATAAATAATACATGTAAATATATTGATATTAAATGTCACTTAAGTATGTAAAAGAATAAATAATGTATTTATCCTTGAAACTGCTGTTTAAAAATCATATGATATTGCAAAAAAGCTCTTAATGTGAAAATTTTGTTAAATTACACGGACACAAGACAACAAAAAATTTCAGTGCACGACTGTGTAGAGAGCAACCCATGATCGCGGCGATGATGGCCAATTTTTAATCGCCCATCATGGGCCATTATGTAGAGGAGGCTTTATGCTGTATTGTAGATTCAAATAAATCGAAACCGCGTCGCACTGTAGTATACAGGATTATCTAAGTTCTTTAAGATGTGTACGGACCGGATCAAAGAACCGGATTGCTTTGGATTGAGACAAGCTATGTTTAACGTCCGAATAATGGCAAAAGATTTAAGACATCTAATCTTGGCTGTAATAAGTTCTAGATAATACTAGAACGTACATATCGTTCAACTTGTGGATTTCGTCTTCAAATAATGTTGCTCATATGCATATCTATTTGCCATAAATATTGTTACTATCTATTTTTTCTATTGCATAAAAAATTTATTACTGTAATGTGTGTTAGTTTATTCATTAATATAATAACATTAAAAATATATGAAGCTTATTTAAAAGATCTTCATTGGCTTTAATACAGTCCTTTAAACGTTGAGGCCAGTTATCAATAGAAACCCGCACTCTCTCCGTGGGTAAATTCTTCACTGCCAATCTTATGTTTTAGGGACTTCAAATTATTATGGCGTTTAGAGTATGTCATACTCTCTAAAACTGACCATAAATCATACTCCAGCGGATTAAGATCGGGACTAGATTACGGCCAGTCTTCAGCTCTGATGAAGCCCGAAACGTTAGTTTCCAACCACGCTTGGGTGGATCGAGCTTTATGACCCGGTGCTGATTCTTGCTAAAAGGACAGTTCTTGGTTATGGAACGTGGTGTTGTTAACCTTTTGGACGCCATTGTCACATATACGTGACAAACGAAATCTTGCCCTCAACGCCAACGTCACATATATTATGTATGACAAAAAATACGTCGCACCTTAACATAAAAATAAACAATTAAACATTACTTTTTGTGGTTAAATAAATATCAGTGTTATGAGTAGGGTTTATTAGAAAATTTAAGACGAAAATAAAAACACAGTTGATATTCGATAAAGTTTTTTGGAATCCCTATACTTCTGAAGGTCATTTTACAGAAAAAGTGGCTTGGCGTCGGGGGTACGGCGATGCGTTTATACTCTGGCGTTCAAAAGGTTAAGAGGCTTAATCACCGTCTCTTTATTACTTGACATTATATAATTTTAGTTTTTATTTTTTTTATTTTGATTGTATTTAAATGAATTATCGACATTACTTTCTAATTTTATTTTGACATGACCTTAAAATGTGTACTTAATATTAGGACCTTTATTGATTTTTAAAGTTTGTGGCTACTTATAATTATTATAAATTCTTGCATGTCGGGTAAACCGGCGAAATATCTGAACATTTTTTATCATGTACATTTGAACAACCTACTACCATGTTTCATGCAAATAAATAATCATTTCATTTCATTTCTCAGAAATCGCATCTTGATACACTTGTGCCGATGTTCTGACACCTTTTTCACAAAAATATGGTTCAGTCACTTCTTGATAGTTAACGCCCCACCAAACTATCACTGAAGTCGGATAATGTCTACGTCGTACTCTGCTGACTAATTGGGAAATTGCTCAATAGTAAAAATTTACTCGTTTGTAAATAATTTTTCTTTGACCTCTTTTTGCGTATCGCTTAAGATGTTGTTTTGATATTACCACCTTACTTATTTTTAAATAATCACTTAAGTATGACCAGTACGTCTCTTAAAGGCTGCAAGTCCTAAGTCATCTTTTAAAATACGCGACATGGTTCTAAGTTCTATATTAATTTCCCGAATTCGTTCCTTCACTGCTTTGATCGCCTTTTTCGTACCAATACTACGTGGACGGCCAGAACGTTTTCTGTCACAAACAGAGGCAGTGTCATTGTATCTATCAATAAGTATCCCGGTACTTTGCCCGCAAACATTCCCAGACACGTTTACATGGTCTAATCATATTTATGCCAGTCCCACAAATACAAATGTCATCGCATTTGTCAGTAAAATGTAAATTTTGAAAATGCTGCAATTTTATAAATAATTACATTTCTGATTATATAGCAAAAAGCCTGTTGTGTTAGGTAGGTCAGTTAATAGAGGTGTCTCACGATTTAGGTCCTATATAAATTATATAATTCAGGAGCGACATGTATCAAGAGTGAGACTCCGTGCTGCTACTGAGAATTTAGAATGTGTGTACTGTGATTTATTTATATTTCTCCTTTGTAGGTACAACTCCTTTGAATTATAATTTAATATTAATATTAAAAAGAGTAACGCGATCTACGCAAAAGTTGTATTGTATTAATCTGCCTTTTTAGGCGTTCCTTACGTAGAATATACGCGCGGGTGCATTATACTATAAACAATAATAATACTTCACTTGCTTAAAAATACCTCTTTAGGCATGGCTATAATTACGCTGACTTTAGTGTTAGGTCCCATACACTCTTGTGTTAGGAGCCCAGCTGATTGCAGTCTCATGATAATAATAGTTTATTGTTTCTCTCTCACATAACTACATATTACAAAATTGCACAAAATAAACTTAATCTAGACATGTACAGTCTCCAAACAAGTAAAGGTACCAGGCATGCACACTATAACAATATGGGCCCTCGCACAAGGGTCGTAAGCGTAGTCGTAAGTGTATCGTTACGACGCGGCGACGCTACACGTACGAGACCTGCAGCGTTGCACAAACGAACGTATCGTTTTGGATATCAGTTAAAAATCATGGCGTCAACGGCACCAGACGTTTTGGATGTTGAGGATCTTACTTTCTCTTCAGACGAAGAGGATTTTTTATTGTTTGATTTTGTTAGAAGTAGGAAGCGACATGCTTATTGGATCCATCCATATATTGGAAATAATTACGGGAAGATATTGTTTATTGCTGCAAGTGAAATTTCAGAAGATGATAATAAATTCCGCAATTTTTATCGAATGAGGAAAGAGACATTTACAATACTTACAAACATTTTAGGACCACACCTATTCAAAAATGATACAAATATGCGAGAGGCTGTACCTCTAGAAGAAAGAATAATGATAACTTTACGGTAAGTAAAAGTAATTCTTTATTAATTTTTAATCATATATTTAATAAAATCAAAATCTAACAGATATATGTATTAATCTTAATATCACGCATGTTTTGTACTCAGATTGTTTAATTAAAATAATTAATACTGTCATTAAACATTTGTGATGTTGTACAATTATGATTATTAATTATTTTAATCAAATATTATTGCAAAATAAAACGACCTACAGCTGTTCTATTTCACGGCTTGACTTTGGTTATTTTGCACCTGAACATCTGTAGGTTTGAGATTAAGAGTTTTTAAGAATTATTTTCATTCCAATTGTACTGAGTCAAGTCGGTAAGAACATTCATTGATTCATCTCTACTAGTGCTACAATCAAGAGGTGATCTCAGTAATTGCTCACCCGGACTCATAGCTGATGAGACTGGAGAGTATGGGTATTGACATGGCTGCTGCTGATTGGGACTCATAGCTGAAGAGAGAGTGCGTGGTTGTTGACATGACTACTGGTAAATTTGTGAGTTACTTTGGGCTTGAACTTGAACATATGTGGCAGTTGCAGGTGATTGTTCGTTTTGCTGAACCATTTGATATTTTTGGATGAGCGACATTATTTCAATTTTCAGCAATCTCATATTATTATTACTTAAGTTTTCGATGTCTGGAAATAAACTCAATAAAACATTTTGCGAGGGTTTTCTGTGTTTGCATAATTTTCTCCATATTTTGCCGTTTCGCGGTAATATACTGCATAAAAGTGCTATTGACAGCATTGTTGGAAGGCTTGGCTTTCTTTTTAGGCGGCAATGTTGAAGCATCAACAAGTTCATCGTTTGTTAATGTACATTGAGTTTCTACTTCGTGTGTTGATGTACTCCGAGTATCCATTTCGCTAAGGTTGTTGGCAGTTGATTGAAAACGATTGCATGTAGGAATATTTCTAGGTTCTTTCTCATTGTTGGTTGGTTTAACAAATGCAATCACAAATTGCATCTCATCGTGTAAATAATACTGCTTCCTTGATTTCGATGCTGAGCTTTCAAACTCTTAACGAAGCCGTTTCTCACATTGCGCCACTTTTCTTTGCATTCTGGAACTAAAAAAGTATAATTGAATATTAGAACAAAAAAAAACACAAAATACCGGTGAAATTTATTACTGGTAGATACATTTCATTGGTTGTAGCAGCTCCATGTTATGTCTCAGCGCAAAGTTTAGGTAAATTCACTCAGCCTATTCCGATCCCTATTTATAACAAATTATAAATAAAAATATTTTAATATTGTTTTAAGTATCTTACAACTGGTAACACTTTTTCATCTTTGGATTTATATTTCGCTCGAGGCGATAGCACAGTTTCTCAAATCGTAGCCGAAACTACCCAAATTATGTGGGATATATTGAAAGATATATATATATATATATATATATATGAACGTAGCCATAACTAAGGAATGGAACAGAATCGCCAATCGATATCACGAATTATGGCAACTACCTCATTGTGTTGGTGCTATCGACGGCAAGCAAGTATTCAGCAATATCCAAACTGGTTCTTCAAATTATAATTATAAAGGATACTATTCAATTGTTTTAATGGGGTGTGCAGATGCAGATGGCTATTTTACATTTATAGAAACTGGATACCCTGGTCGCAATAGTGATGGTGGAATATTCCAGGCAGGACGCCTAGGGCAGTAGATACAAAGTAATAATAATAATAATAATGTTCCTGATGACTGTGCTTTACCCCACGATAATAGTGGCTCTACATTTTCTTATTACTTTGTAGCGGATAATGCATTTCCGTTGAAAAGTAACATATTAAGACCATATCCACTACGTAATATATGTAACAAAAAAAGAATATTTAACTACAGACTCAGTCGTGGAAGAAAAAACATAGAATGTGCTTTGGGAATGATGACACAGAAATTTCAAGTGTTGATGACGTCTATTCGATGCAAAAATTATGAGACTATAAACAATATAGTAAAATGTATCTGTATACTTCACAATTTTAACCGAAAACATGAAGAAGTTGATTACGAATTCAACCAAACTGAAGACCGTAACCACGCTGCTGGTAACCAACGAATAAGTGTTCCAGAATATGATGAAAATCTTCACGTTGACAGAAGGTCATCACCAAACCAGCTTCGTGATTATTTGGAAAATTACTTTTTGAAACCCAGTAATTGTCATCCGTGGCAGTAGCAACATTATGTATAACTAATTGTTATTTAAAAAAATATATTATATTTCTTACCTGTCCAGTTCATTTTTAACGATATTTCTGCCCAAGCTTTGTCTGTAACATATTTTCTTGAATATTCGCTTAATGAATGATTATATAGACAAAGGGTAGCCTTCAACCAGTTTGACCAATTCAATTATTTTTTCAGTCATATTGAAAGTTAAAAGTTATAAGAAATTGAAATTCAGTTAAATTCAGGTATTTTTTAAAGAAAATAATGAAAAGTTAACTTTCACGCTTGTGTTTTTACGCCAGTACGCTACGACTATCGTAATGACAATAAACACCTTCTACGATTCGCTGCAACACCGCTTCGTGTGCGGACTTGTTTGAACATGTTCATGCTTGTATTGCGCTCGTCGTACGCGCGGATTACGATACGCTTACGCTACGACGCCGTATGCGAAGGGGTTATGTCGGTCTGTAAAACTATCCGCCACGCATGCACACATACAGGGGCGTGCACAAAGATTTCTGGTAGGGTATGCACGCCCTACCGTCCTAACCTATGAAGCGGATTCGTCATGACCACGAAACGCTAATTCTTGTTTACCGAGAAAGCAAACTACATGATTCAACCGTTTCAAAATATTTCTATTCCTTTCAACTTTTGCGTTGTGCCTTTCAATGTATAATTTGAACTGTGTATTCAAACTAGACTCTATTCTACCTTTTCCAAACATTTGGAACTTTAAACAAGAATCTATATGTTTTTCCGACGAATTGTGTTTAGAAGCAGCTTTGTGAAAATTATTTAAATCTGAATATCCAATAAAGGTCCAAACATTATTTTTATCTTGTTTTGAAAATAACATACACGGAAAGCAGAATAGTTTATTTGTGTGTACACAGCACGCTAGCCAGCTATAAATATCATAATATGTACTTTTTATTAAAAGAACGTGTCGTATTACCTTTCTGTTGTTTGAGGTTTAAATCGCGAACACAGCGTCCAAGAGAAATTATTTTACTTTTGTCATCAAAAGACAACGTCGAGAAAACACCTGTTTTTAATTTATTTAAACACACATCACCAACACAGATCTCACAAGTATAATTTTCCATAATATATAGTAATTCCGGTAATTTCACTAATTATTTAGTTATCAAATAAAATACGCGCTAAAACTCCCTTCACAGCTCTGTGAAATAATTAAAATAAATATTAAAATTTCTATTAGAATATACGTTTCCTCTACGAGGTCTTTGGGCTTATATTACATATTTATCCGTTTAAAAGCAAACTACCCACATGTATTTAAGATTCCTTCACGGCTTTAGTTGTTGAATCGTGAGTCACTCTGTGTTAGAGACTATTACTGATAGTTACGTAATTAGTAACGCGCCTATACCGTCTTTCCTACAATTCCAACAGGGTTCTATTTTCGTGGAAGGTCGCTCATGTTCACCCGATCCCGAAAAGGGGTGACCGGTCGGATCCTTCAAACCATAGGCCGATAGCGATTACTTTCTTGCTCTCCAAAGTTATGGAGCGGTTAATAAGCCACCTTCTGCTGCGGTACCTTGAAGATCATCAGTTGTTTAGTGACCGCCAGTATGGCTTTCGCCATGGTCATTCGGCTGGTGATCTTCTAGCGTACCTCACACACCGCTGGGCGGAGACTTTGGAGGGAGGGGGAGAGGCTCTGGCCGTTAGCCTCGATTTGACAAGGTCTGGCATAAGTCCCTTCTATCGAAGCTACCATCTTATGGAATCCCCGAGGGACTCTGCAAATGGATTACCAGCTTTTTGGATGGTCGGAGCATTACACTCGTCGGCTGTAGCTCCGAAACCAAAACCATTAACGCTTGTGTTCCTCAAGGCTCGGTCCTCTCCCCAACGCTACAACGCATCCTGCATATCAATGACTTGTTGTCAATCAAGAACATACATTGCTATGCGGATGACAGCACGGGTGATGCGCGTTATACCAGCTATCAGAATGTCCCTCGGAGCATGATACAGGAAAGACGAACACAACTTGTGTCTGAAGTTGAGGACTCTCTTGGCCGGGCTTCCGAATGGGGTGAACAAAACTTAGTTCGATTCAACCCCTCGAAGACACAAGTATGCACGTTTACTGCCAAGAAGGACCCTTTTATTATGGCGCCACAGTTCCAAGGAGTTACTCTCCGTATCTCCGAAAGTATTGGGATCCTCCGTAGAAATCTCGAAATAAAGTCCAGTTTGGGAGTCACTTGGAGGACAAAGCTAAATTAGCGAGCAAAAATGTGGGTGTACTGAACAGAGCCAGGCGGTACTTCACATCGGATCAACGTCTTGTGCTTTACAAAGCACAGGTCTGGCCGCACGTGGAGTACTGCTTACATCTCTGGGCAGGGGCTCCCAAATACCAGCTCGACCCACTTGACTCCCTACAAAGACGGGCAGTTCGAATCGTCGATGATCCCAATCTCACGGATAGATTGGAGTCGTTGGAGCAACGGAGAGACTTTGGGTCTCTCTGCGCGTTCTACCGACTCTTTCACGGGGAGTGCTCTGAAGAACTGTTTGATTTGGTACCAACGACCCCTTTCTATCACTGTACCACTCGACAACTAAGCAGGGTTCATCCATATTACCTGGAAGCGTTCAAATCCAAGACGGTACGCTATCAGCGATAATTTCTCCCATATACGTGCAAGCTCTGGAATGAACTGCCTGCTTCGGTGTTTCCTGAGCGCTATGATATGTCCTTCTTCAAACGAGGTTTAAAGAGAGTTCTTCTTTCACGGTAGGCAGCGGCTTTGCTGTGTCCTGACATTACTGAAGTCCATGAGCAGCGGTTACCACTTTCCATCAGGTGGGCCACTTGCTCGTCTGCCACACAGGCAATTAAATAATTTTCTTTACTTGATCTTTTTCGTTAGTTATTTAAATATGCATCACTTATCATTATCAGTGTTCCACAAAGCTGAAATCGTGGTGTTGCATCAACAGAACATTTCGAACAGCGAAATAGCAAGACGATTGATGATATCGGTAAGTACTAAACAAGTTAATAAGTATTAATTTCTAAACGTGCACAGCACGGCGGCCACGGGTAGCCGGAATCAATAGAAAATCTAATGTGTTTTTCGATGGGTGACTAATTAGCATGTTTATATTAATTTATATTTACAACAATATTTTTTTACCTTAATAAACTAGTTATATTATTGAAGCATAAAATAATGTTATTTAAAATACATATACATAATATATATTAATGAAGTATATAGGCAATTAGTGATGTCACTAAGTATATCGAATGTTCAAGTATTGGATCGCATGCGTGTTATTTCACATTATGATTGTTTTTAATATTCTTTTGTATGCTTTTTCATTACAGAGGAAAGCTGTTCGGCTATGGATTAGACGTTAGGCTAAATCTATCTTAAGCCTGGTCCAACAGTTGTGGCTTTAACAAATTACTCGCCTCGGCATCGAGAGATTGTAGCAGTTCATACCGCCAATCCGTTTGCTAACACCAGTGTGACAACAGCAGCACACGGTATTACGACCCAAACGGTACGTAACCACCTACGAGCTGATGCCTTGAGACGTCGAAGATCGGCGCGGAAAATGAACGAAGGCGCACCTATTAATTATTAAACTTTTTATTTACTTATACTTATTATACTTAATACACATATAACATTTTTAACAAAATCACCAAGCTACACACGCTGTTTGTGGGGAGAGGTGCTCTTACTTACTAAGTATAATTATATTATTAAAAGTATTTACCAGTAGGATACATTCTCATTAGTGAGTGGAGGCCTGTGTCTAGCATTGGGACATAAATAGGCTGCTATTATTTCCTTTTTATTAACCTCTGAGTCTTCTTCGAAGAGGTTAATAAAACACTATGTGGGTCTGTGTGTTCTGTTAGTGACAGGCATAGCTCCGGAACCACTGGACAGATTAACTTGTAACTTGGTGTGCAGACACCTTGGGGTCATACCTCGGTCGAGTTTGAATATGGGCCCTGTGGGTCAAAAGACCATATATAGGGGAGATATAGGGGTCATTTCTTTTCATTAAGACGAAGAGGTTGAATCCTAGGTTTTACACCCATCTCGGTTTTGAACAGTAGATTATAATCTCTGTTCCTCCTAAAGTGGAAGATACAACATAATCATAATGAAGCTATAAAAGATTATACATTTGAGTGATGTTATTGTTACTGGATTAATAATATTAATTATAATCTATGTAACATGTTAATTCACTCCCATTGTATATTAGAATTGCAGAAAAATAAAATATATATCGTCCAATATTTTTATAATTGAACCATGTAATGAATGTAATAAAATATGCTTATTAATAATAATTGTTTTATTAAGTTTAAAACCTTTTGTAGAAATAACAAAAACAAATGTATTATTTAAATTATGTAAATTAAATAATAATTAATAAAAATAAAAGAATTATTTAAATTATGTAATTTACTTAAATAATTAATTTATTTTATTATTTTACAAATTTTAAGCTAAACTAGGTAACGCCATACCTAGTTTAGCTAAAATTTTCAAGACTCAAAAAGAAAACGAAAAACTCGCTGTGCGTTTGTTAGAAAAATGAATAATTTTAACAAAATAATCTAATAATGCAAAAAATCTGATTCACTTTTATGTGAGGTTCGAACCCTCACACGTTGCCGCCTATCGCCACGATTCAGCCATTCAGCCATGGAAGCTATACGTAGTTTGTGCTAAATATTGGTCGATTGATTAAGAGTTATGTTTTTAACAGACATTGGCCATACGTGTATGTGTGCGCTGGCTGCTGCTTTGGTCATGAGTGCGTAGCTGTACCGTATATGTGTGCATGCGTGGCGGATAGTTTTACAGACCGACATAATGTTATAGTGTGCGTGCCTGGTACCTTATCTTGTTTGTAGTCTGTACATATTTGCTACAAGGTGACAGACTAGTATCTGTACTAGGAGTCCTGTATTACCAGCCTGTCCAGGCAGTGGGCTTGTGTAGTACCAGTATGCCAGGTACTAATCTACTAGGCACTTGTCCTAACTCTTTATTTCTACTGCGAATTTCCTGACAGAAAGACCGAATAAATCACTCGGGCATCGAGCCTGAGATCTTGTAAGCAATAAGTGCCAAACATATTTAAGATATTTTTTTTCGGTCAATGTTTACTTGTGTTGCTCGTTTCCTTGCACAGCAGAAACCAAATAATATTAAAGCTGTGCAGCTACACAATATAAATTCACACACAATAACTAACAGTAATATTTTAAAGAAAGTTTGACTGCAAGTGTTATCTTTTGTTTGGTCGTTGTTCGGTCATCATCATCAATGACGCGAGCGCATTATTTATTTATTTATATTAGCAGTCGCCAAGTGGTCGAAATTCGACCATAATTGATTTAAATTTCAAGTTTGATCGTTATTATAAATATACCGCGAAATTGAAATAGGTACTTAAGGTATGTAACCATGGTTACGAAGAATTATACGACATCAGCTGAACTATGCCGAAATACGAACGCGATTCGACTGCGTGTGTCAAATGCATGGTTGTGTGCGTGTAGTGTGTTTTCATTAATTTAATGTATTTCTAATGCATATTTTATAAAAATATTAGGATTCGCCACTCCTCCTCCATATAAACTTTAACTGTGCCATATTTCATACCCCTCCGTCCGCGCTATTTCCGTAAAAACGAATACAAAGTTTTTGCTTCACGTATTAATATATAATCTCTGTTAAGACTGCACCGAGCGTAAGACACATAATGACAGAGCTCGTGCGGCGTATATTCAAATCAGCACGCGGCCGCCAGAGTAAAATTGTATGGAGGATTTGAAGTGCTTTTTTGATAAATATGTATCTTTATTGTCAACCAATAACTTAAATATTTGTGAGGGACAAATTGTAATATAACTATTTATGTTTCGTTTAAGCTGTAAAATAGAATAGATTTCTACTGTTATAATCTAAAAATGTAACATAGGACTTTGTAATATTGGACCAGCGAGATGACGAGGACGTGTTAGATCTTATTCAAATAATTAATTTAACCTTTTGACCGCCACGGACGTCCATTCACGTCAAATTAAACCTTGCACACGACGCCCCCGACGGCGACGGTATGAAACGTCGAAAATACGACTATTTTACAGTTCAAAATAAACATACAAAAATATGTTTGTTGTGTTGTAAGGTTAAATAGAAAAAGGAAATACTGAGTTCACCCCTACAATTTGCATAATTGTTCCAAAAGAGGTGCAGTCAGAGCAGTGCTTGACTTAAATCTCTATCCAGACAAGTTCCGTTTTAGTTTATTCCGTTTTGAAAAGCCTTTTTGTAATTTTATGTTAGTGTCAATTATGTCTTCTTGCATATTTTTTTAATTGAATGATACTTGAACTTGATGCTAGCAAAGTGAATGCGCCAACAATTCGAAAGAACATAGTGACGAACGCGCGGCACACACTACTACTCTCTCAGTCCCGTCTGTAAAGCACCGCGCCGCGACTTGTCGCCGCTCGCGCCTCGTCTCGCCCGCGCGGCACAACCGCCTTCGACTCGACGCGTGCTGTGTGCGATACTCCTTGCTTACTCGTACAACTTTAAAAAAAGTTAGGAGGCGCGAGCCCGCGCCTCGACTCTGATTCTGTATGCTATACGCCTAAGTAAAGCGGTATTTTAACCACCAGCTTGCAACATATTTATACTGACTTCTAATAGATATTTTTCTTATTTCTGATATCAATATAAAATAGTGTTTATTGACCCTTGCGAAGACAGCTACTTCAAATCAATCAATCATCATCAATCTTCCATGAGTAATGATATTTGCGCTAACAGTAGTATAGCTTCACCCTTTCTACAACTAATATCATTGGTGTTGCAAATTACGTAAACCATTAACAATCAGGCCGCCGCCGCGCCGTACACCTACTTTAAAGTGTTCTAGTATTTATATTGCTTATTACAAAAAAGAAACTGCTGCAATATGATAATTCCTCGAACACTCAGACTCGAAACATGATAGTACCCACAGCATCCGAAGCACTCACCGTGGCGAACTCACCATTTAAACCACTGCGATATGTTTTCATTTTACGTCGTTATTTTTCTTGCAGTTTATTACTCGCCGCGTTAAGGGAAAGAAACTTTAGTGAATGAGCAGATTTGCCTCATCATACCTATTTGAATACTTGTAATATATTGTAATAATTAAAAGCCTAAGACCTTGAAACAATGATAACTTAAAAATATTTATATATAGATTATTTGGAGACCTCGTAAAACTTCATACGTTTTGCTTTAAGAGAAAATACAAAGACTTCGGATATTAGCCTTTCTATATCTAAATATTTTTTGCTGGGGCAAAATTTTACTTTAAAAGTTTGTAGTATGGCGCTTAACGTTATTATTGTGTTGCTAGGCGCAATTATTGCCTGATGACTATTGCGTGTAAAATATTGCGAAGTGAATCAGATTGCCCGGAGTTAGTGTCTCAAGTATTAGGGCTTTTTATATCGGTTTTACACCCATGCATCAATTTAGACCGTGCAAACAGCTAAATATTAGCCGTACCAGAAGCACGAACAGTTTCATATGCCTTCTCTACTATAGACCGTACGCTCAAAATGGTCAACACTCTCTTGACATCAACACTGGAGTGTGATTAGTTTCTTGCGAACGCGGTGCGGTTTTGTGGATGCTATTTAACTGTTCAACGCATTGAAGTATACTATGTAAATGTAGTTCATGTATATTGGTGTCAATAAATAAATAAAGTACCTATATTTATAGTAGAATTCAATTAGTAAGCAAAATCATAGCTGTGCACAACAATGAAGAGCAATTACGATATTCGGCCAAAAATGATTAAAAATATTGATGTGCTGACCTTTACACACACATTAATATATTTGATAATTTTAACGGTAGGTAATCACATGGTCATAATTGCGAAGCTTAAAAATGAACCAAATGCAATTTATGTTAAATATTCAGATACGGTTACTTTGTTTTGATTCGTTTAAGGGGCGGGACAAACAGAAAAGACGTAAGACGAGCACGCGTCGCAGACGCGGCGCCCCTTCAATAAATTTTCATACAAAATGTATAGAAGCGTCGCGACACAAAACACACAGAAAAGACAGGGCGCGGTCGCGACGCGGACATGAAGCTTCAATCAATTTTCATACAAAATGTATAGACATTTAGTATGAAAATTTATTGAAGGGGCGCCGCGTCTGCGACGCGTCCTCGTCTTATGTCTTTTCTGTGTGTCTTGCGCCTACGGCACGGCAGAAAGAGTTGCGGGGGGGAGTGTTACTTTGAACACGTAGCATACCATACCATGCCATACCGAATGTACCTAGTAATGTCTAAGGTGCTCTTAACCTGGCCATTATCTAGAACATCTCCGATCTGATCAAGAAACGTTCGCCTAGGTATTCCCCTTGCGACTGTTCCATTTACACTAGCCTTGCCTTACGTGCCTTTTCGGATAAATTTGGACTGTTCATAAAAGCGCGTAGAGCGCCATTCACTTTATTGCCAGCAATCGTTCTCCTTTCAATATCTCCCTCATGTGTACCATCATTCCTTGTAAACAAATTAGGTACCCAAATATACAAACTCTTTCACTTGCTCCACTTGTTCTCCATCAATCATAATATTACACATCGTCATGCACTCCTCCATTTCAAATACCATTACTTTGATCTTACTTACATTCATTCTCATTCCTTTACTCTAAAAAGCACCATGCATAATAGTTACCATCGCCTGCAACTCTTCCGCCGCTGACGCAAGGATTACTTGGTCATCGGCTTAAAGAAGACATTTGACAAGAACTTATTGTTATATTATTCATAAACTGACTAATATTTGTACGCCAGAAATGGCAGAATATTATGGACTATACTGTAACTGTAACATCACTGTAACAATATTCTGATAAACAAATGCATATTATTATTATTGTGTTTTCTTTTTATTTTCTCAGCACGTGGTTGGTTTAAACTACATTTACGGGCCGAAACCAAGTGAAATGTAATGTGTAGTGTGTTATGTTGGAAGTGTTGTTTGTTTTGTGTCGTTTTCATCAAGGGACATAAATTACCTGATTATCCTGCAAATGTTCAAAATTGCGGCTTTCTGCAAACTTATGTAGAGGGTTTCTTTGAGATCAATTAATGTTAGGCTATGTCGAAGATACTTAGGGATGATACCGGTGGAAGAAAGAACGATAAGTACCACATAGACTTTGTCCTGCCTGCATATTCTTGTCACTTCTTATTTTAGTTCAGCCTATTTACTTATTTTTTAACAATTTTTTTTTGTAATTTATTCGTGTTGGGAATTGCTATATCTATAAGATAAGTAGTTTTATTAAGTTTATCCAGTAATGTTATGTCTGGTCAATTATAGTGGATGGTCCTGTCAGTGAGAATGTCACGGTCAAAATGAAGTTTATGTGTGGTATTTTCTAGTTGGTAGTTTCTAGTACAATTTCAGGCGTGTATTTGTAATAGGGAGTGTTTATGTCTTGTATCAGATTATGTTTGTGTGCTAGTTTTTGGTGAATAATATTGCCTATTTGATTATGTCTATGAGTGCAAATCTGTCTGTGTGAGTGTTGTGCATGCTCCAGTTATATGTTGGATGGTTTCAGATTGAGTATGGCATTTACGGCATTTGTCATCAGGGAAGGATCTTTAATTATATATTTCCGGAATTTTTTTATTTATTATCTGATCTTGAATGGCTATCATAAATCCTTCTGTTTCTTTGAACCTATTTCCAGCCATTTGTTGATGCTATATTAATGTTATAACTGGCTTACTCCCGCGGCTTCGCGTGGGTTCAGGGTATTTTATAGCGTTAAGATTACACATAAGTTGCCTGCTATTTTAATGCCTGCATTGTTCAATATTCCCTTTTTAATATAATATTGTCTTCTGTTTACGCGAATGTTATTCATTGAAATTAAACTACTATATACGGATTTTATCGCGTTGTTTATTTGACACTTTATTACAACATTTCTTTTTTAAACTCTTACACTACTATTACTATTAAACTTTACTAATTTTTAAGCTAATTAAATTATTGAAACTATTAAAACTATTTATACTATTTATATTTATGTTTACACTTTGCCCGACGTTTCGGTTGCTTTTCAGCAGCCATGGTCAATAATTTAATTAGCTTAAAAATTTGTAAAGTTTAATAGTAATAGTAGTGTAAAATCTATTTGTTCAAGCTAAAAACAGTGCAGTCAAACGAAAAAATGTTCAAAGTAATAATTAATGAATAAAACTCCTCGATTCAAAAATATCATTTTATAATTTACTTATACTAGACATGAAATAACAAGAACGGTAATTAAGGGTATTTTTTATATTATATTCAATTTATAAATGATATTTTTGAATATAGGAGTTTTTCTTTAATTATTACTTTAAACATTTTTTCGTTTAACTGTACTATTATTGGCTTGAACAATAGATTTTTGGGTTTATTTATGGGTGGTCCCAGTTGCCAGAAGAAAAATATTAAAGTTAAATGGATCCGGCAACTGGGACCGCGGTCCGAGTTAATTGCGGTCCCAGTCGCCGGAATCCTCTAATTTCAATTCAGCTTGGTTTCAAATACTTAATACCTATAACCTTATAACAATAATGATACTATATATTATTTTGGGTTTTTAATTATGTGTTTGTTATTAAAATATTTTTCTCGTACAAGTTATAAACGACCTATTGCGAGTAGAATTATGAATAACCTCTACTTAACCGATGCCTACATTGTAATGTGCAATATGTAAATATTGTAAACTTTGCGGCTTTTAGCTGTGCTTTGATACATAAGTCAATCAGTCAGTTACTTTTCTTTTTATTTTTGTAGATTATATTTATCATACAATACAATATAATACAAGAAATATAATCAATAGCCAAAAATGTTTATGTCAAAACTATATTAACTTGATTGAAGAAATTACTTGACTGTCACATGTCTAGGCTACATATTACAAAAAAACTGAAATAATTGTCATGATAAATTTTACAAGTGGCCGTTATAAATATAAGTGTACTGTAATTACTAAGCTGGCAAAGTAGAAATTAATATTATTATTTATTTTGGTATTATCAAGCTAATAATAGATTAGGTGAAACAATCCGAATCGAAATAATGTTCATTTTAATGGTGCTGTTAGAAATTTACCTGGCTTAGTAATTTATAGACCATTTAATAATAATCAAAGGTATGTACATGAAAATTGCATACATAAACAGATACACTTGTGTACCCCGAAGGGAGGTTAGAAGTCAATTATTACGAGGCCTAGGCCCTACATGCCTATTGCGATTTATCGGGCACATTTGCAGGTACAGTATTGCTATCAGTAGCAAAATACTGTATCTGAAAATGCTGCTCAAATGTACCCGACAAAATACACAGCTATTAATTTAAAAAATGTCATTATATTTTTACGACCCTCACGGCACGCATACATGAGCGCAATGCTACGGTACCTAACGAAGCATTTAAAACGTAAGTACTTTACATTTACTGTTTGAGGAACAGAATTGCTTCTGGAGGGCCAAGAGAACACAGCCGTGTTCATAGACAGGGATTGCTGGTTACCGTCTAGATGAAATATATGGTTTACAGTAGCTACACAGACACAGAGTCGTAACTCTGTGTCTGAGTCTGTGTAGCTATATGTTTCTACGTATCTAGGGTACTACATATGCGGGTATAACACTATGCAGGCTTATTTTTCTACCATAACCTAGCGACGCCTATAATCGTATTTAACCTAGGCTAGGTTAAACAAGGCCTAAAACGAACAACGTCATATTGATATTTTGAAAATTGTCAAAGGACATTTGCTAAAGAAATGTGTCTAGCAGAGGACGTGATATACTTTTAAAAAATAGTGATAGTAGCTTATAACAGCATCCCTACATACATTATATAAGAAACAAATAAGTGTTATTCAAATTTAAAACTATAACTTATCTGTTAATAATAATAATAATATAATATAATATTCTACCACATTCACACAACACCATCTAGCCCAAACTAAGCAGAGCTTGTACTATGGGTACTAGACAATGGATAAACATACATATATTACTTTTTTTTTGTTTGTTGTAAATACATACATATTATACATAGAAACACCCAGATGAATTAATCTGAAAATAGATATTAGTATTAGACAGGACATAATGATTATATGTAAATAATTAAACAGTTATTTATAAAAATTATAATACTTTTTATTGTCGCGTAAAAACCTATTATATAGTTATTTTAGTATTTTCATAGTACATTAAAACACAAGGTGGCTTTTGACAAGTAAAAAAGAAGTAGAATTTTTTAACTTTTACTTTATCTGACGTTACAGCATGTCGTAAATATACACAAATCATTATGTCCTGTCTAATACTAATATCTATTTTCAGATTAATTAAGACATAGCTGATAGGATTATAATTATTATAGCTACTACTTAAATATTTCCGGATTTATTGGGGCGTTTAAGGGCCGGGACAAACAGAAAGGACGTAAGACGAGGACGCGTCGCAGACAGGGCACAGACGTGTCGCGGTTAAAATATATAAAAGAGACATGGCGCGGACGGGACGCGAAGACATGTCAGGGGCGGGACAAACAGAAAAGACGTAAGACGTGAACGCGTCGCAGACGCGGCGTCCTTTCAATAAATTTTCATATAAAATATATAGAAGCGTCGCGACACAAAATAAACAGAAACGACAGGGAGCGGACAAGGCGCCGACACGACGCGACGGTTCGACGACTGCGCCCTATTAGAAAACATACGGAAGAGGTGAAGCGTAATAGTGGGCGTTTAAACGAAAAGCTTTAAACACAATCTGCTTATCAACATAAGCATAAGCGTTCGTTTATAAGTACACGCCGATTTCGTTTAAACGGAAAGCAACTTCACAAACTGTAACGCCGCCGCAGCCGCTGGACGTTGGCGACTGGCGCGTTGTTGGACGACAACGAATGACAACGATTCGCGAACGTTAAATTGGCCGCACTGCTCACTGCTTTTTTAAAGTAATATTAAAAATGAACTCAATACGTGAGGACATCAAGAATAATATACAAACAAACATGTCAACATTAGGATTAAGCTACTAAATTACGAGTTGTTTGTTTACGTAATAATATTTATAAGTAGTAAAACAATTTTTGCATAAACTTTCGTTTAAAGTACGCAGTTTTAACGTTTAATACAGCAATACCTAATAAAACGATTTGACAAGCGGGTAGCGGCAGCATTAATGTCCGCTTTCACAACGAATTACAAAAAGTGTTTTAAGTGAAAAGCTTTTTCAAAAGCGCGCTTTTCAATATAAACACAAAGTTGTAAGCGTTGTCGAAATTAAGCCGTTTATCACACCACTATGAAGCGCCAAAACGCGGCAGAAAAGGGTGCGGGGCGGGGGGAGAGTTACTTGGAGGACGTGGCATACCATACCATGCCATACCAAACGTATATCTAGTAATCTCTTTGAATGTTAACAAGTTGAACCAAAGCCGGAACATCCTCGTCTTCTGAAGAAGATATGTTGTCGTTTAAAAAGCAGACGCCTAAGTGCAAAGCTAAATTATAATAATAATATTCTACCACATACACACAACCAGGTGGGATGACGATTTGCGAAAGACTGCAGGCAGATGCTGGATGCGGCAAGCTGAAGACAGGGCGCTGTGGCGCTCTTTGGGGGAGGGCTATGTCCAGCAGTGGACTATTATAGCCTGATGATGATGATGATGATGACACACAACACCATCTAGCCCAAACTAAGCAGAGCTTGTACTAGACAATGGATAAACATTATGGTATGGCATCTAAATAGTATTGTATAATAATAAGTACTACGGTTACTTAACGTTAATACTAACGTATCGTTGGTAAACGTCAATTAGTTATATGTAAATAAATGGTAAAAAGAACCCTTAAAATGTGTTTACCAATACAAAGCATGAATTGTGTGACAGCCTGTACCATTTCACCAAGGTCTGATTAATTTGCTAGGTAATCATTTCCTGCCCTACTAAATTTATGAATCTATACTAATATTATAAAGCTGAAGAGTTTGTTTGTTTGTTTGTTTACTTGAACGCGCTAATCTCAGGAACTACTGGTCCGATTTGAAAAATTCTTTCAGTATTAGATAGCCCATTTATCGAGGAAGGCTATAGGCTATATATCATCACGCTAAGATCAATAGGAGCGGAGCACCAATAAAGAATGTTTCAAAATCGGAGGTTATTTTTTCCTTTTGAGAGCTTCCGCTGCGTGCGCTGCGTAAACAGTTAAAGTTTCGCAAAAATCATGTATGCCAGAATTGTTCCCCTTTAAAAGTTCTAAAAAAAAGTCCGCGACAGCATATGTCTATCTTTTAAGGTTGGCTCACTATAACCATTTTTATGCTAACGAAATTTGTTCTAAAATAATGCATTATTTGCGAGGGTATTTTTATAAACATGATATTAAACCTTATCCAAATAAATACGTTATTCATCACAAGTATTTAATTTAAAACAAAATTGCCCTTTACATCATTCGATTTCAATGAATATCTTAAGAGATATCGCAGTTTTAAAATAACATTGCAGCAAAATAATTACCCATTACAGACATAGTACAAACGATGTTTCTCCTGGTTTATTCTGCGTGATTACTACTGGTTCAATTTGAAAAATTCTTTTAGTGTTGGATAGCCTATTTATCGAGGAAGGCTATAGGCTATATAACATCACGCTACGACCCGCGGGGGCGTCGCAGTAACGATAAACGCGGGTGAAACCGCGGGAACATCTAGTTAATATATAAATTAAGAATACTAAGCAATAAGAAATTGCAATAACACACGACTCTAGAATGTACCAACAAATTAAATACAAGTTATTTGTAGTATTCCAAACAGCATCTTTCCTAGCACTCTATTGCACGCCGCGCGCCGTATGTTATTACCACGCGGTGTCAGTAATAACATCTCTCACGCGCGTCGATGAAGTACGATTTAGCATGAGCGCAATTTAATATTTCTTTTAAGTTAAATGGCCTTTTAACAACAGGAGCCAATTTCTGTACAAAGTATTCTGATCTCTGCAGTGATTCTGTGTGCACGTCATACATACAGCAAATGCTATTACAATCCTGTGATAAAATCATTGCACGCATATCTCGGACATTAACTATTTTAAACAATTTTTAATCGTTTATATCTTGAAACCAAGCGTTAAGGCTTTTTAGTTAACTGATCTCACTCGTGCTGGACCCGCAGGAGCAGTTGAACAAATATATATTCTACTGATCCCGTATACAAAGCAGTATTGAACTATGAAACGTACTACTTAAGAGAAAGACTAAAAACCTTTTCAATTCGACTTTAAAATAGTCTAATATTAAAGTCAGATAATAAATAAAAGTGGCGATAATATTAGTACCGTGTTCTACTAAAATAACATACATACATACATAGATTCACGCCTGTTTCCCAGAGGGGTAGGCAGAGACTACGGATTTCCATTTGCTACGATCCTGACACACTTCTCTGGCTTCATTCACTTTCATCACATTCCTCATACACGCCCGTTGGTTCAAGGTGCTCTTAACCTGGCTTTTGTCCAGAACGCCTCCGATCTGATCAAGAAACGTTCGCCTAGGTTTTCCTCTAAAATAAATGTCTCAATAAATATATTACCATAATGCTGCCCCAGTTTTATTGTATAAAGGAAAGCAACAACAAAGTAAAAATATCCAACAATAAAATAACACGATATCTCTTCGCGGGATTATCTACATATGCGTTGGGCACCAGGCGCTTACAGTCACATTGAGCTGATATGTACGTACAAGATAAACATTTATAAAATAAAAACATACGGACAAACATTTCTGTATAGTGACACGACTTTTCACCGCGGATATGGATGATGAGTATTATAATCTTTTACTAGCAAGAATTAAAAGTAAATTGAGAAATCCTAATCATATATCCAGTGACACATATGTATAAATCCATAATATTTTTAACCAGAACTGAGATTATTATAAAAATATTAATTGATTAATATTAAATCGCGCGTTCAACGTTTTTACACGATAACACTTTATAATACAATCTACGACGAACCGTTCTACGGAGCTCCTATTTTGCGAACAATGTTGCAAGTAACCTAACACGAAATTAACCTATCCATGTCGGGGTGACCTGAACTTACAAGCTCGCTTCGCGCTGTGAACATGAGAAACTGGCAAAAGTCGGTCCGTTATTTTCCTATAGGTATCTGTTTTACGACCTCACATTGAAAATAAAATATTACAAGAGATTGCGGAGAGAAATGCAAATAAACTTGTAATACTAATTAATCGCAATAAACTCAGTTTTTTTTATTTTACTAATAAGTCATGGGTGCATCCCATCCACCCTGGTCGTCCCGCCCCGTTAACGGGACAGTTGGAAAAAAATGTTTCATCGACCCCGGTAGTGCCGACCCCGTTGTTTAAAGGGGTAGATGGGACAGATCAAGTATCATCTACCCCGGTGTCTTTTTTAACGGGGCGGATAACACAGATTGAGTAGCATATGCCCCGGCAATGGTTAAAGTGGGAGAAACGAGTACCTACTTATTTTATATACAAAAAACATTAACTAAAAATATAAAAGCAGTCTTGTAGATCATTCGTCATTTTCACTTCAAAATGACAAATGTCCTATACACTACAAATCCGGAGAAACCAAAAACTAGAGCTTAGACGAGAACAACAAAGACTCCAAAGACACTCTGATCGACCATGTAAAACATCACACAGAAAACACATCAGTACTAACATTGACAGAAAATCCCAAAACTTTTTGGTGTCCCGGCCCGGGTGTTGAACCCCAGATAGAGCGCAACATAACGCGAAACTAAAATTATTATAATTAGCGACTCGCCCTGGCTTCGTAAATCTCCTCACGCAGACAACTTACATTCGTTACGCCTAATTTTAAATCTACTATATCTTTCAGATTACATTACGTATAATACGATGTAAAGGACAATTTTAATCGACGTTGAATTTACAAGATAACTGCCATATTTAACGGAATAAAGATTTATATTATATTAGTCAAATAAGCTTCGCAAATTATCTATTATTTAGATTTTATATTATTATATTTATTTTTAGAAAATGATTGTTGTGATCAAACTAGCTTAACCGACAATTACTAATTTAGGATATAGACACATGGCAACGCAGATATGTTTGTAAGCATTTTAAAGAGCTACAATACTTCAGTACATTATTTTGTTGTATCTCAAAAGGTTTATCTAGCGTAAGCCATGTATAACATCAAATTTTTAATACTATTTACCATTAAAACAAAAATGTATTTCCAGATTGCCGGAACAAATGTTTAAACTGATAGTAAATCACAATCCGTGACGTAGTTTAGAACTACGGACACACAGATACAGACGCGTATAGCGACTTTATTTATAGTATTTAGTGAATTTGTTAATTAAATATTGAGAGTACAAAGTTCTTATTTATAGATAAACATATTATACACTTGTGTGCAATGAAATCGCACTTGAGAATATTTTTTGAAAACTATTATTTATTTTATTTAAAAAAAACATGTATTTTTAATATGGGATTAAAGGTTATTTCAATACCTATTCAGTGATGCCATATAAGCTGTGATAAGTTTAACTTACAGCCGAAAAGAAAAGACAACAACAAACCCCAAAATTGCTCACTTAGCTCACTGCAGTTTGCGAGACTAATTGCAGGTATAAAAAGGTATGTTTTGAGTAAAATGAGCCAAACGCTGCTGGTACACTGGTCGTCCGCGGGTACTCACACGTGGGGACTGGACCTCGCCAGCTGCGTTGGGTGGCCCCAACGGCTCTGACGACCCGGACTGACAAACGGGCCCACACGGGCTCACCCCAGCGATACGCCTGTATTAGCAGGCGGCGATGACCATCACCAAGACAGGCCCACAGCCTGGTCTGGTTACGCCGAGACACCATAGGGGTCTACGAGAAAAGATGATGAAACGTCATCATTTGCATTTCAACGCTCAACCCGAAAGGACGTCTACTAACTACAGTTGCATTCATCTGAAGAAAATAGATACTTCTCCGGAAAAAGCCGCTCAAGTCGTTGCTCTAATTGAAGCGGGCCAGAACCAGAGTGCTGTAACTCGACAGCTAAATATCAGCCGATATTCAGTTCGTCGTACCAGCGCTATTGGAAGACTGGTGGCTATGAACGACGACGAGGATCTGGTCGAACCAGAGCTACAATACAGCGCGACAACCGATTTCTCGTAACGACGACATTGCGAAATCGAAGTCTGACTGCCGTTGACCTTGCACATCATCTTCAAGAGGTGCGTGAAGTGGACGTCAGCCGGTGGACAGTCAGAAGAAGACTTGCTGAAGGAGGTCTGACTGCGCATAGGCCAGCAAATGGTCCTAAACTAACGCCAGCTCATCGCCGGGCCCGTCTTCGATTCGCACAAGAACATGTGCACAGGACAGTCGACCAATGAAGAGCAGTCCTGTTCTCAGATGAGTGCAGGATGTGTCTTCATGGCAATGGTGGACTAGGAAAGGTCTACAGAAGGCCTACAGAGAGATTTTTCCAGTGTTGCATTACGGAACGTGTGGCTTACGGCAGTGGTTCGTGTATGTTCTGGGGAGGTACCTCCCTCGAAGCTAAAACTAAGTTTGTCTTCATCGCTGGGGCCAATATTGGGCGACAAGCAAGAGGATTAACATCTCAGGGGTACGTAGAGGAAGTTCTCCAGGAACATTTCGTACCATTTGGCGGTTTTATTGGAGAGAACTTTCTCTTTATGCATGACAATGCCGCTGCTATAGTACGACAATACTTGCAACAGGTGGGTATCCCCGTGATGGAGTGTCCAGCTTGGAGCCCGGACCTTAATCCGATCGAGCACTTGTGAGACGAGTTAAAAAGAAGAATAAGAGGCCGAAATATTGCTCCAGCCAATCTTCAGGAGCTACAAAATGCGCTTAAGGAGAAATAGCATGTTATGCCACAAGAATTTATCAAACACTTGATAGAGTCTGTGGAAAACGGGTGTCAAGCTCTTATGAGGGCAAGAAGGGGCAACACTTCTTATTATTTATTTTCCAGTAAATTTTGTTTTTTTTTTATATAATCCCCAATTTTCGAGCTTTGTTAGTTAAGCAAAATCTTCCAATAAAATGAATTTGTTATAGTCTTTCTTTTTTCGCCAGTAAGGTAAACTTATTACTGCTATGTGGTATCACTGAATAGGTATTGAAATAACCTTTAATCCCATATTAAAAAATATATGTATTTCTTTATAAATAAATAGATAATATATTTTTTTTAAATGTTCTCATATGCGATTTCATTGCACCCAAGTGTATAAAGAACGGAAAGTCAAGGGATAAATAACCGTGAGCACTTGACCAAACTAATGTTTGCAAATAGACAATAAGAGTATTTGTATGCATGCCATATAGCGCAGCCGTTTGAAGCGCACCGAGAGTATTCCAAGTACCGAAACTGCGCAAACACAAATAATAAGCCTAAACATTTTAATTATAATTAGGATACAGACTGTGATTTTATAAATATTATAATTTATAACATATGATGTAGGCTACACTAATCCAGGAGATTATATTTTATCAGGAGAAATGTAAATTGTGATACAACACATGAGAAATGTTAAACAAAACTAAAATAAAATATAAAATTAAAAGAATCAGAACTATAGTCAATTTCAATACAACAAAATCAAAAGGTATACAAACGGTTCATTGACATGACCATAGACATTTTAGTGTCCAATTCTAAAGCGATTAATTATATCTAATCGAATCATTCGATTTGATGCATCGAAAGACTTAGAAAAGACATAAACACTGCTACAATTATGTATATCTTAAAAAAAAAAGAAATATATATATATATATATATATATATATATATATATATCCTTACTAATATTATAAATTCGAAAGTAACTCGGTCTGTCTGTCTTTTACCTTTTCACGGCTAAAAGACTTAACCGATTTAGATGAAATTTGGTACAGATATAGTTTAAAACCTGGGGAAGGACATAGGCTACTTTTTATGGGTACAGATATAGTTTAAAACCTGGGGAAGGACATAGGCTACTTTTT